>OZ012736.1:175848002-176590502 GCA_963859935.3 Lathyrus sativus
ACCAAAGCAGTATCTCAGAGAAAAACTTGAGATTATTCAGGTTGTCGAACCAGTAACTTATCTAATAAGGTTCTTCAGGTCCAACTGCTATGGGATCTAATGCACATGGGAATGTAAATGATGTGCTAATACTCGACATGATATGATATGATATTGTATGCTATGCTTATGATAATGCAAATGATCAGGTACGCTGGGGATAAACTTCCTATTGAGGATATCACCAAGGAATGGATTTGGTAGTTGCCAAGAGAATTTTTGGACTATAGTTTTACGAGGATGCCAGTTGAAATTGAACTTTGTTTTGTAAGGATGCCAACGAGAGTGGACTTTTAGTGGCTGCCAATGAAGACTGGACTTTATAGGGTGAATTGAAGATGCCAACTTGAGTGGCTTTTTGTAGTTGCCAATAAAGGATTGGGCTTTTAATGGGGGTAGTGAGAGGATTAGAGTACTCGACATCCTAGATTTGGAGGCTCCATGACGATTGAGGGGAACTGATTGCCCCTATATAATCTTTGGACTCAATGCTGAGGGAACCGAATTACACACCCCTGAGGAAAATAGATTTTTTTCATGATGAAGAGTTTGGGCGGCTTATAACTGCTTTGCTACTTCCACATGGTGAAGTTTCTATTAGAGACCACCTATTTTCCCCAATATCTTCAAAAACCAAAATAAGTTTTACATTCTGTCAAAAGTTATAATTTATTTTTAATTGAAGTTTCAAAACACAAATTATCAAAAATGAAATTAATTTGCAAACAATCAGATAAAGTAAAAAGTGAGCATAATGTAATGAGAAATCTCTCTTTATATTGATTTGCCCCTTGAATGGGTAAATATATACAAGGATGCAGTCCCTTAATGAGGTGATTGCGGTGCAAGAAAAACATATTGGCAATATAAATAGTTGAAGTTTCGTTGAGTTTCGACACTGCTATAGTCCTTATAACTTAGAAGTCCTCAACACCTTGCCTCACAAGAAGACAGCTGGATTGATTCTTCTCTCTTGATGACATACTAAGGTCAAGTGATCGTGCATAATGGATACTTTGCCTTGGAATTTTGCCCCTAATTTTTTCCTGGATCGCCCTTTCGGGTTTTCAATCTACCAGGACGCCCTTTTTTGCCTGAGCCTCCCTTTCGGGTTTTCAACTCAGCAGGCCTATTCTTTTATTTTATCCCAAACTTTTTCCTGAACTGCCCTTTTGGGTTTTCGGTCCACCGGGATAGCCATTTTTGTCTAAGTCGTCATTTCAGGTTTTCGACTTAGCAGCCCTATTATTCCACTTTTTAGGCAAAGTATCGTTTGATCGAATCTGCATTTACCGGGTAGGGTAACTCTTCCCCATCCAAAGTAGCGATTTTAAGAGCACCACCAAAGAATGCTTCTGTTACAACGCATAGGCCTTCATAAATCAGCATCCACTTGTCTGAATACCCTGGGATGCACTCTTTTGCCGAAGGCTTTCTTCATTCGTCTGTGATAAAGTTGACCATGACTTATGGCTGCCAAGCGTTTTTCTTCAATAAGATTGAGCTCCTCGAACCTTGTCTTCACCCATTCGGCTTCATCAAGTTGAGCTTCCATCAAAACCCTTAACGAAGGAATTTCAACCTCTATCAGAAGAACTGCTTCCATGCCATAAACCAACGAGTAAGGAGTTACCCCTGTTGAAGTTCATATTGAAGTACGATAGCCGTGTAGCGCAAAAGGCAACATCTCGTGCCAATCTTTATACGTGACTACCATTTTCTGTATGATTTTCTTGATATCTTTGTTGGCTACTAATCTGACTCCATTCATCTCGGGTCTATATGGTGTTGAGTTATGATGTTCTATCTTGAAACTGGCGTATAACTCATCCATCATTTTGTTGTTGAGATTCGACCCATTGTCAGTGATGATAAAATTAGGCACTCCATACCTGCATATAATGTTGTGCTTCAAGAAACGAGCGACCACTTGCTTGGTGAAGTGGGCATATGGAGCGGCCTCAACCCACTTGGTGAAATAATTTATGGTCACCAGTATGAAGCGATGTTCGTTCGATGCTTTCGGTTCAATCATCCCAATCATCTCTATTCCCCACATGGAAAATGGCCATGGTGAGGTCAACACATTCAACGGGGTAGGAGGTACGTAAATCTTGTTAGAATATTTTTGGCACTTGTGACAAGTTCGAGCATGATGGTAATAATCGCCTTCCATAGTGAGCCAATAATAACCCGCTCTCAATATCTTTTTTTCCATCGTATGTCCGTTTGCATGGGTTCCAAAACAACCCTCATGAATGTATTTCAGAATTTGTTCAGCTTCATGTTTCTCTATACACCTAAGCAAGACAGTGTCATGATTGCGCTCGTACAGTACATTTCCATTAAGGAAGAAGTTAGATGCTAATCCTTACAAAGTCCTTTTGTCAATACTCAAAGCTCCTTCTGGATATTCTTGCTTTTTTAAGATATCGCTTTATGTCCTAAAACCACGACTTCTCATATTATTCTTCATAAACAATCAAGCAATGCTTAGGCTCTTCAAAGCGTTGTAAATCAATGGATGATCTATGATTAGGCCATATCAACTTGTACATGGATTCTAGGGGTTCCAAAGCATCAGCCATCTGATTTTCTTCTTTGGGTACATGAGAAAAAGTGACATCATTGAATGGGGGAAGCAATTTGGCCACATAATCTCGGTATGGAATTAAGTTTTTGTGTTTTGTATCCCAATCACCTCTTATCTGGTGTATCACTAGAGCTGAATCCCCGAACACATCAAGGGTTTTGATTCTCAAGTTAATGGCTTCTTCTATCCCTAGTATACATGCCTCGTACTCAGCCATATTATTATTACATGTGAAATAGAGTTCGGTTGTGAATGGCAGGTGAAAGTTCTTGGGAGATGTAATCACTGTCCCAATCCCATGTCCATGAGAATTCGAAGCACCATCGAACATGAGAGTCCATCGCTCCCCTGGTTTCAGTCCTTCATCAGGCTCTGGCTCTTCGTACTCTCTTGCAATCATGATATCCTCATCTAGAAAGTCAAATCTCAATGGCTGATAATCATCCACGGGTTGGTGGGCTAAATGGTCTGCTAACACACTGCCCTTGATAGCCTTCTGAGTGACATATTGGATGTCATATTCAGATAAAAGCATTTTCCACTGGGCTATCCTACCAGTGAGAGCAGGTTTCTCAAAGATGTATTTTATTGAATCTATCTTAGAGATTAAGTATGTTATGTGTGTTAACATATACTACCTGAGACGTCTAGCAGCCTATGCGAGTGCACAACAAGTTCTCTCAAGCAAGAAATATCTAGTCTCACAATCGTTGAACTTTTTGCTGAGATGGTATATGTCGCTACTGCGAAAAAACGAGGCCGGCAAGACAGAAGAGTCGCCACCTTTCGTTATTTATCCCTCAGAGAGGGAAAGGAAACGGTCGGGAAAAACCTGACGAAAAGGTATAAGACAAGGTCATCGCAGCCATTGTCTAGATTCGGGAGTCGGTTACGCAAGGGGAAGGTATTAGCACCCCTCACGTCCATTGTACTCGATGGGATCCATGCTTATTGTGTTTATCTGACGGGTTTATTAATCTATCTACACTAGAGGTCTGGTCTGAAAAGAAGAGAAAATGACTCGGCAAAGCGTCGCACTTTATGCCTACGTATTCCCGTCTGGAACGAGAAATCAGAGTCAACGTAGTTCGCCTAACTACGGGGGGAAGGTTGCTCGCCAAGATATCGCATCTCGTGCCTACGTACTTTCACACAGCACGAAAAAGATCAGAGCAAACGTATTTTGGGACACGAGATACACAGGTTTGTCTTTTTTATCCGAGTAAGGTTAACGGACGGTTCCAGTAGTTTGGTGTATGCAGCTCGCTCGACGGAGACTTAGGCGTTTACCGTTTGCGGTAGAACCGGGAGTTAACAAAACTCTCCTTCTAAAAAAAGGTTTCCAAGAATTAAAGGTCCAAGAGGACAAAAAGAGTTTGATCTTTGTTTTTTGTTTTTTAGAGAAGTGTCTTTTATGGATGTTTGCAACTGATATTGCATTAGAGACTATGACCTGAGAGTGAATGCGTCGCATGTCACCCAAAGGGTACCATACTAAACATCCAGACTGTTGAAAAGAAACTCTCCAACAATCTTTTCTCAGATAGCTTAAGGCTCGTAACGTATGCCGTCAATTAACCTTTATTACTATATTTTGATTTTGTTTGTAGATGAGAAGAGAAATGACGCACTAAAGGGGAACTGCTCCAATCCTAAAGTTGTCATGCAAAATGGACCTATGGTTGAGGTTAGAAGGGAACTACCTAATGTTATCATGCATGGTTAGAACCCTAATGTTTGTCATAACTTTTCTTGAACAAGAGAAGTCAGAGTTCCTAGGGGAACATGGCAAAGGAAAACAAACAGCAAAAGAAATAATTGTAAAGAAAATATTGTAAATAAAATGCATGCAATGCAACAACCAAGCAGGAGGAGTCGCACTTAACTTCTAAACAAACAAGGCACAAAGGCCACACACCACACAGGCAAGGGAGCTGAGCTCAACCAAATACCAGCAAGCAAAGCCACACAGTAAAAATACAAGCAGAAGGAGTCCCACTCAACTTCTAATGCAACACAAGCAAAGGGAGCTATTCTCAACCTTTAGGATGCTCTTAGGCCTATGATCATCTACATGAAGCCTAAATCTAATGCAACACTCCAAGCAAGTCATATCAATACAGTAGAACAAGAAGAAAACAGACAAACAGGGAAAACAAGTCAGCAATCTCCACAGCAGAGCAATCTTCTGACAGCAATCCAATCCAAAGTCTGTAACTGCTCTTCAAGTCCACACCATCTTCAAGAGAAGGAAATGGATGCTCCCTTTTCAAACTTTACCAAGCTACTCCACCAAGAATGAAGAGAATCAACAAGATGAGTATTTGATGATGGGAAGCAGGAAGGAAACCAAAGGAATCCCACCTGACACTCAACCAGTCATTAGAGAAATGCATCCTCAAAAGTTCTACTCATTGTAAAATGTCACACATCCCTCCAAAGGAGAGATGAGACTTTCACATGAGGACTTTGAATCATAGGATGAGAATGGAAAGCAATCAATGCAATCCATGTTTGAAGAAGAAAGAAAACTACTTCTAAGCTCTCTCCTAATCCCTAATTCCTATAAGCTACAAGAAAGCTACCAAAAGGAAAGAAGAACTCCAAGCCAAGCTCCACAATCAACTCCACGGAAGCTACAACATGCCCTTAACACCATCCAAGAAGAACCACAAGCTCACCAAGCACCAAAAGCCACCAATTCTTGATCAAACTTGCTCAGACACGTTCAATGATGCTTGCTGAAGAATCTTGAAACTCCAATTCCCTCAGAAATTGCCTCTAAGATGAAAACCGATTTTCACTTTGTAACTAACTTTTTCAAGTGCTTCTTACCTCATTCAAGCTCTTCCAATCACCAAAATTGTTCTGAAATCATCCAGAAACTTATATAGAACTGTTTTGGATCATTACCTGGCCCAGTTATGGCCCAATTCACTCAATCCAATTTTTTGATTTTCCTCACTTTCCTCTCATGACAATCACAATTCTTCTTCTGTTTTAGCTTCATTCTCACCCAAATTGCTTGCATAATACCTCATGAATATGAATGGACCAGATTGAATCCTCAATTCAATCCTATGGTGTACATTGATTATGTTACTTCAACCTTAAGCAACTTGGAATTATGCCATGAAACCAATTCCAATTCAAAAATGTAACAATGCCAAAGTACTCTAAATGCCTTCTACTTTTGAAAAATGCACAAACTTGTAAAGTTTTGCACAAAAATGAATTGTTTTAGAATTTTCATCTTTTCATGCCTTTAATTATGCATCCATGGTATTTCCTTCATACATTTCTCAATTTAATTCATATCAATGAATGTTTGGGTCATGGTTGGACAAATAACACCATCTTGAACAACTTTCAAGTTGATCAAAAGTCCATTTGAGGTGTCTAAGTTGATGAAATTGACCCATAACCAAAAATGACCTATAATTCCAAATTCCCAAAATACCCTTGTCTTGCAAAGCTTGTAACTTGAGTTCTACAAATCCAATCAAGGACTTCTAGTACTTTCTAGAAAGCGAACAACATTAATGTTGGCCAAAAGTTCATGAGAATCATATTTCTAGGTCAAAAGTGTCATGCAGGTTGGTTGACTTTCAAGCTCCAAATTCACATTCATCTGATGACCTGTAACTTGTCTGACTCATAACTTGAGTTCTATAAATCCTATAAAGGACTTCTAGTACTCAAAGTAAATCTATGATCATGCCCTACAACAATCATGTTGGGTCAAGGTGAGATGAAAATCACATCTTGAGTTATGTGGTCTTGAAGTTAGGCATTAAACCATGGGATTTTACACTGTCAAGCATAGCAACCCTAGCCTAGGAATTCCTCACACTCTTGATTCATGATGAGATAGTCTTGGAATCACCCCTTGGGCATCTTAATACATCAATCCATGATCACATGTCCTTGAAATTAGGTTTCAACCTTCTTCAAACAATTAGTTGACCTAGGGTTGACCAGATGAAACCCTAGTTGCACCAATCTTGGAAGGTGCTTCATATCCTTCACATGATGACCTGTCTAGGCTTAAAAATGAACTTCAATACTTCTCATGAGCTCTCTCAAGGTCTCAAGTCCTCTCTCATTGGTTCAAAATCATTTGAGGACCTCCCACAACTCTCAAGTTAGGAGATATACACACTTGGCTTCAACCACTCTCTTTGAGGATCCTTAACTTCTTTGATGAGGATATCAACCCTTGAACACTTTAATAAACTTCTTAGCTAGCTTCATGGCCTTGGTAGCCTTTTATTGGTAGTCATACCTCTTGATCTCCTGCACACATGTCAATGCAATGCAGACAACAATGCTAAAATGAATGTAATGAAACACAAGCTATGTTAAGCAAGGTTAGGCAAATTTTGGGGTGCAACAGGCTCTACGCTTGGAAATTTGATTGTCGTATCGACAACTTTTCCTTTGTTCTTGGCAGACGCCTCTACTGGTCTGGCGGAAAATAAACGACCGCTACGGGTCATTCCACTAGGCCCGACCACTGCATCGTATTTGGCAGCATCATACTTAATTACTAGCTTCTCTGGCATTTGTTTAAAAACTGTAGGCTCAGATTCATCGACATGATGCTCCATTACTACCGGAGCTGGTCGTGTTGCTTTTTGTCTATTGACATCATCTTCATCATATTGCATAATTACGTGTGCTAGTCGGGCGGGCCTCTGTTTAAAGGCTTCTGAAGAATCATATTGTAAAACTACCGATGTTGGGTGAACTCGCCTTGGTGGATAAGCTTTCATTTCATCATACTGAATTTCAAAGGCAGACACATTCGGGTCCCAACGTTCTATCTGTATTATCCCCTGCTCCAAGAATCTTTGTAAATATTTCTTCACCAATTCATCAGTCAAAACTTCTGCTTCTTCTTGGGGAATCGTCCCACTTTTCTTTAGTTTCTCTCCAATAACAGCCATTGGAGTACGGACATCCTCAACATTTGTAATCAGTATCAAACTATTTCTCTTCTCCATAGCATTGACGGAAGAACTTCCATGTGTAGGTAATTGATTGTTCTTAACATTGGCACCTCTGGGTGTAAAAGTGAGGTCTTTAGATTCTACCAAGTCTTGCACTCTGTTTTGAAATGCATAGTAGTTGTCTATGGAGTGTCTAGAGGCTCCCTTATGAAACTCACAACAAGCATTGGCATCGTACTTAGGGAGATATGGAAAGGTTGTCGGGCGCAAGTCTCGCAATGTTAAGTGTCTGCTTTGGTTTATATGAGCAAAGATTTGTCCATATGACATGGGCAACGGATCAATCTGTCTTATTGGCTGCCTTGGCCTTTGCTGTCTTTGAGCGAGAGCATTCTGGTATTGCAGCGGAGGAACTTTCTGATAATTTTGTTGCTGTTGATTCTGCTGTTGGGCTGGCTGTTGATAAGGAACTTGGGCTACTGCAACTACTTGTTGATATTGAATCTCCACTAGAGCTCTATCTCTTTGCCCCCTTATTATAGCATTAGATTCATCCTCCCTTGTCTTCACAAAAGGATTCCTTCCTCCATTTGTTGTGACCAATGCAGCCTTGTTCTTTTTCAGTTGGCTCTCGATTCTTTCACCTACTAACATCACTTCAGCAAAGTTAGGGAAACTGGACCTAAGCATGCGATCCAAGTATTGAGGTTGTAGTGTTCCTATAAACATGTCAATTAAATCCTTGGTCAACAATGGTGGTTGAACACGGGCAACCAATTCTCTCCATCTTTGGGCATATTCTTTAAACGACTCATTATTACGTTGAGTCATATCTTGCAGCTGGGTGCGATTCAGTGCCAAATCAGTATTATAATGATAATTCTTGGAAAACGCGTCTTCCAAATCTCTCCACGTACTGACTTGTCCTTTCTCTAACTACATATACCATTCCAACGATGCCCCACTAAGGCTGTCTTGGAAATAATGTATTAAGAGCAAGTTGTTGTCAATATGAGCAGCCATCTTGCAACAGTATGCTCTCAGATGGGTCCTTGGGCAACTGACCCCCTTGTATTTCTCAAAGTCTGGGACTTTGAACTTCTTTGGTATTACCAATCTGGGTGTTGCACCCTAAAATTTGACCAACTACTTATCGCAATTTGGCTCATGTTTCGACTCATTTCATTCTCACATTTGCATACCGCGTACATTGCATTTTTTCCAGTCAAATTGGTTTATCGGGATCACAGCCCTCTGATAGCATTTCAGACCAATACGAGGACGTATTTTGAGAATCGATGCTCGTCCTGGTGTTTTCGGCTTTCGCTGTTGTTTTTTAGGACATCTCGGTGTCCGGGTTTTTTACCGTTTATTTCGATATAGTCGCTAATCGATTTAATTGGCTTCCTCGGTAGTTTTTAGGATTTTTCCCTTATTTTCTAGAATTTTTAATAGGTTAATTCATTTTTCTAGGTATTAGATAAATTTTTAAATAGCTTTAATAGATTTTAAATTGTTTTTAAATAGACTTTAGAATAAATCATATATTTTTTTAGATATTAAGTAGTTTTTAAAATGATTTTTAATGGGGTAATTCTTTTAATAGAATTTTTAATAGAATTTTTAATAGAAATTATTAGAGTTTTTTCTATTTTTATTAGTTTAGATTTAAATAGGATTTAATAGAAGTTAATAGTTTTTAGAGTTTAATTAGATGTTAATTCCCTTTTTTAGATTTAATAGAGTTTATTTAGAGTTTGATCTTTTGTTTAGATTTTAATTGGATTTATCAGAATTAATTAGATTAGTTTAATTTTCATTTAGAATTTAATTGCAGTTTTTAATATTCATTAGTTAATTGAGTCTAATTAGGATTAATTAGTTTAACCAGGTTTTAATTCATTTAATTGTAGTTTTAGGATTAGTCAGATTTTAATCCGTATTAATCAGGCTTAATCAAGTGATAATCATGTGTTTAATTAATCATTCAGTCCAATCCATTTTCGTTGGGCCCAGTTTTGGAGGCCCAGTCCCAGAATCAGCGCCACTTGTCACGCTATAAAGAGCACACGCGTGTTCATCTCAGAGGCCCCACTTCGCCACCTCATTTTCCACTCTGCATGCAGGCCACACGTGGCTTCTTCACACCCTTCCCCCACTCCACGTGTCCACTTCCCACACTCCCTCTCATGCATGCAACTTCCGACGAACACCACTCCCTCCGGCCATGCAAACGCCGGAGGTGCTCACCGGTAAGATCAAACCCGGCCAAAAACCACCCTAACTGCACGCCGGAGCTCTCTAACCGTCGCCGGAAAATCAACTTCTCACCGGAAAATTCATAGTGTTCTTGAAATCTCCAGAAAATCTTCATCAATCTCTTGAAATCTCCAAAAAATCTTCATCCAATTCGTCATGTTCTTCACCAATATTTCATCAGATCCATACAACCTTCATCAAACTCCTTCAACGATCTTCCTATGTTCTTCAACCAATCTCCAGAAATTGAAGGGTCCTCAACAACATTCTTGATTCCAGAAGAACTCGAAGTGTGTTGTTCATCCAAGAATCACCAAGATTCATCCGTTCATCATGCGCTCATCATCAATTCCAGATTCGTCAACTCTTCATCCACCTCCGTCAGTTCCCAGATCTTCGAAGTTCATCATCCATTCCTCAATGATGTTCGCGTGTTCTAGATCTTTACGAGATTTCCAGATTTCGCAATCAGTAATAATCATCGTTACCGTTCCAGAACTCGTAGCAATCCTCAAGAGCCTCAAGATCTTCAACGGACTTAAAATTCTTCGTGCAAGATCCATGGATTCCGACACCACAAGATCCCGGTAATAGCTTCAATCGCATCCAGATCTAAACGTTTTTCTTCAATGTCTTCACAGATTTTTTCCAGTGACATCATCACATCAACTTCATCGTTCGGATTCTCCTGTAAACGCCATCAGAACTTCATAACGCAAACAATTTCATCATTAGTTTCATCTGGACGTTCCCGAATCATCCAAAGCTCCATCGAACGTCATCGTACCTTCAGGATATTCATCGAGCTAGCTTTTGACAAATTACGATTTAGTTTGTCTGTTTTTGTGTGTGGTTCATCTCATTTGTTTGAAGTTTGTAGAACGAAAGGGAGCTTTGAGATTGAGAGACTGAGAGATTTCGTGAGAAGTTTGAACGGAGGTAAGGGAGTGAGACGGAGGAGAACGAACGAATGAGATTGAAGCTGAGAGGGTGGACGGCGCCATGAACAGTGATACGGGGGAAACCTAGGTTTTTTTCTGAGGGTAAACAAGGGAGGGAGAGGACTGTGTGGACTGGGCTGGGCCCATTGGTTCATTTCATCCGTACACCCTCCGTTTCCATTCACCCTCCGTTCTCACATTCACCCTCCGTTTCCATTCTTTTCCTTTTTTTGTTTGTACTTTGATGAACATGGGTTGGGCCCAATTCGTCCTTACTGGGCACACTCCCCGTTTTCTCCATTCACCTCCCTGCCTTTGTCATTTGTTTTTCTGAATTACTTAGTGGGCTGGGCCCTGTTTTTTGTTCTGTTTTTGCTGCCTCACACCCCTGGTTGAGCAGTTTGCACCCCTTTGTTTTTATATTTCTTTTTTTCATTATTTTCTTTTATTTCATTTGTTTAGTTTTTTGAAGAAAAGAATATGTAATAGAAATATAGTGAATATAAAAATATAAAGAAGTATTATATTAGCTAATAGTTTTTTTAATATTTTCTTTTAGGATATATTTTTCTTTTTTAGGATATAATCTCTCATAGAGTTTAGTTTACATTTTTAGAAGTAGTTTTAAATGTCCATTTGTTAGGGGACTTTTTACACTTTTAGGAGTAGAATTAAAAGTCCACTTGTTAGGGGACTATTTTCCATTAGATTTTCCATGATAGTTGGATATGCTTTTAGGAGTTTATTTTCTTGTACTCAGTCATTGTAATTTCTTTCAGAATATTAATAAAACGAGATTTGTGTTGTGGTCTCCGTTCTACCCGTAGTTAGGCTGAACTACAACTGCTCTGATTTTCTCTGATGAGAATATGTAGGCATAGGATGCAATATCCTAGCGAGCACACTAACAACTAACTTTTGTTCTCTTGCTGCTGTGCGATCGAGACTTTCCCGCTGACGACTGATGTTATCCTTTTCTCTTGCCCAAGTGCATTTGAGACCAGACCGTAGTTCTAGTTCCCGTAGGTTCCCATACCTCAAAACCCGACATACTACGTCCGTTCTATCGCAAACTGTAACAGCCCAAATTTCATTAAATAATTAATTATAGTAATTAATTGATTTAGTGGGATTTTTATTAATGTTGAAAATTAATTTTATTAATTGGAATTAATAGAGAATTGAGAGGGAAATTGGAAGGAAGGAAAATAAAGGAAATATATAAGAGAGAAAGAAAGGAAAAGAAAGATAGAAAAACATTTGGAAAGAAAGAGGAAAGAAGAAGAAAGGAGAGAAAGAGAAGAGAAGAAGAGGAAAAGTGGAAATCATCAAGAACCAACATCAAAGCTCCGATTAATCGAGGTAAGGGTGAGAAATGTTTCTATTTGATCATTGTATGATGTTATGTATGTTGGGTTAGGGTTTTGGTAGAGTTTCCATCACTTTCCATTTAGGGCAAAATGTTGGATAATCGGTAGATTGAGGATTTGATCGGTTGAAACTGAGTAATAATGCCGTAGAATAGTCGGGTAACATGTATTGATGCTGTTTATACTGATTTGGATGTGTAAGAGAGGGTTGATGATGGATTGGTGAAGGAGGAACAGAGTGTGAATCTGTTCTGCGCAGGTTCGCTGGCTCTCGCCAGGCGAGCAAAGGCGAAGCTTCGCCAGGCGAAGCCCAGCAAATGTTGGCGAATAATTATAAGTTAATCCCAGTGGACTTCGCTGGCGAGTTCGCCAAGCGAAGGTGGATAGCGAAGGTTCACCCAGCTAAGGTGCTGGCAAATGGAGGCGAATGAAGTCAGTAGCTACTGACTTGGGCTCGCTGGGAAGTCTCGCCAGGCGAAGCCTAGCGAGTGTTCGCTGAGAGAGTTCGCCAGGCGAAGGCCAGGCAAAGGCCAGGCGAAGGTTCGCTGCGAGGGTTCGCCAGGCGAATGAAGGCGAATGTGACAGCATTTTTCTTTTGCTGTGTTGTTCATGTGGAGATGGTTTGGTTGTTCCACATAGGTGGATACCTTATGATATGATATAGATATGATCTATTGTGATAACATGTGCTGTGGGTAGCCTTCGGGCGTGAATCCTAGAGTTGTGATATGAAGGATTAATTGTAATCGGTTAAAATACATGTGAACATAATAAGTGATTATGTGTGTATTATTTAATGAATTTGCAAATGCTTGATGTGTATACAATTATGTAATGAGTATGCATGAGAACATTTTGAATATGTGTGCATAACTTATAATTGTATGATTGGTATTGTAATGTGAATACCTTGATTGTGTGATATATGTTGTATGTACAATCATTGTGTAATTCTTGAAGTGATGAATTATGTAAATGCATGAGATTAAGATGTCGGTCTTAAGTGCATTTGTTGTGGTTGATTGTACATGCATCATTTAGTCAAGAGGCAATGTCTGTTAGTTTCGTGGAAACTAGTGGCTTGTCCCAAACCTAGAAGTGTGGGTTTGAAGGCTTAGAGGACGGGCCTTTGTGGTTATCGGTCTAGAAGTGTGGACCCGGTTTAATGTAAAAACCGAAAAAAGATAACGGGTTATCGGTCTAGAAGTGTGGACCCGGTTTAATGTAAAAACCGAAAAAAGATAACGAAAGTCGGTACCGCATTGCATGAGTTGCATTGAGTTGTTGAGTCACATTAATATATGACATATGCATGAAGTGATGCTTATGTGTGAATGATGAGATTGTAAAATTGTAAGTGTATACATAATGTGGGAATGCTTTGTGGATATCCATGTTTGTATATATACATGTGTGGTAAATATATATGACTAAGAGAATGAAGTGTGGTGAGAAATGTGAATATGTGTTACATGATTGCCTATATATATATAATCTAATGCTTTGATTATTATGGTTATATTTCTCACCCTTCTGCTGTTTTATAATGCTCTATGAGGCATTGCAGATTAGGATGCTGGAGTCCTTTTGTGAAGTTAGTCTTCATTCTTTTGAGTCGGCTGCTCTGATATGTAACACCGGGTAGTTAGACTAGTATAGTCATTCTTTTGTGATACATTGCGATGTATCAGCTGATGTGGTTTTGTAATCTAACTGATATGATGTATTAATTTGGATTAGCTTGTGTGTACGTGGATTAATATTTTGAAAACGATTAAATAATTTGATCTTCCGCTTAATTTTGAAAATGTTACATATCTTATGGAGAAAAATGTGAAAGTGTTTTATTGGTGAAATTGTGGCATTCTTCTTTTATACCTTATTATAAAACCTTTTTACTCTGATAATTTGTATGTGCTTAATTGTTTTATATGTACTTATATGGGGTATAGAAGGGGGTGTTACAATAGTGGTATCAGAGCAGGTCGGTCCGTCCGGCCAAGTTGTTAGAGTGTTTTTCTCTGTGTGTTATTGATATGCGTGTGATGCATTATCAATATTGGTTGTGCTTACGTGGTTCTGTTGTTGGAATTAGTAAGATGGTTGCAGGAAGGAACGACGAAGCGATTGCGGAGGCATTGACGAGATTGGCGGGGGCAATTGGGCAGAATCCTCCGGCCAATGTGAATGTGAGGAATCATGCTGATGATGGATTTCGTGCTTTGGGGAAATTCCAAAAGAATAACCCTCCGGTCTTCAAGGGAACTCATGAACCGGACAAGGCACAAATTTGGTTGAAAGCTATGGAAAAGATTTTTCGAGTTATGAATTGCTCGGATGCACAGAAGGTGCAGTTTGGGACTCATATGCTCGAAGAAGAAGCTGAAGATTGGTGGGGTAATACTCGCCAAAGATTTGAGGAAGATGATATGGTGATTACGTGGGTTTTGTTTAGAGAAACCTTTCTGGAGAAGTATTTTCCAGAGGATGTGCGGGGGAAGAAAGAGATCGAATTTCTTGAGTTGAAGCAAGGTAATTCGATGGTTGCTGAGTATGCGGCGAAATTTGAGGAGTTGATCAAATTTTGTCCTCACTATAATACTGGTAATGCTGAGAGGTCTAAGTGCCTCAAGTTTGTGAACGGTTTGAGACCCGAGATTAGACAAGCTATTGGATATCAGGAAATCAGGCGGTTTTCTGAGTTGGTTAACAAGAGCAGAATTTATGACGAAGACAGTAGGGCTAGGTCCAGCCACTACAAGAGTCTAAGTGACAAGAAAGGAAAGGGACAATTCAGAGGAAAACCTTACGTAACTCCTGCTGATAAGGGGAAACAAAAGGTTGGTTTTGGCAAGAAGCCAAGTGGGGGAGTTTCTACCCCGGTTAGGTGTTACACTTGTGGTGAAGCGGGGCATCGTGCTCCGGAGTGCAAAAGTGTTGAACAGAGGTGTTTTAAGTGTGGCAAGCCAGGCCACAAGGCTCTAGAGTGTAGAAGTGGTGCGGGTGTTACTTGCTATAACTGTGGTGAGCGAGGGCACATCAGTACCAAGTGCGATAAGCCGAAGAAGAATCAAGGGAGCGGGAAGGTGTTCGCTCTATCTGGATATGAGACTGCTAGCGACGATCGATTGATCCGAGGTACGTGCTTCATTAATGGTACACCTTTGATCGCTATAATTGATACCGGAGCTACGCATTCTTTTATTTCTTTAGATTGTGTTAGAAGGTTGAATCTTGAATTGTCTGTGATTGGTGGCGGTATGGTTATTGATACTCCTGCTATGGGTTCAGTAACTACACCGTATGTTTGCTTGAATTGCCCGTTGAGTATTTTTGGTAGAGATTTTGGGATCGATTTAGTGTGTCTTCATTTGGATCAACTTGATGTCATTCTTGGAATGAATTGGTTAAAATTCAATCGTGTGTATATTAACTATTTTGACAAAACGGTTATTTTTCCCGATTCGGATGTTGAAAGGGATTTGTTTATGACGAGGAAACAAGTGGAGGAATCGGTGCAAGGCGGAGCTAAGGTATTTATGCTTATGGCAACTTTGAGGACTAGTGAAAGTGAAGAGATTGATGCTTTGCCCATTGTTAGAGATTTTCCGGAAGTATTCCCTGAAGAGATAAAGGATTTACCACCGTCGCTTGCTAATCTTCATGACGTATTCCATGTATCTCAGTTGAGGAAATACATTGCGGATCCGTCTCATGTAGTCCAATTAGATGATGTGCAGGTGAGAGATAACCTGACTGTTGAGACATCGCCTATGCGGATTGAGGATCGGAAATTGAAACAGCTTCAAGGTAAAGAGATTGCTTTAGTGAAGGTCGCTTGGGGAGGACCGGCTGGTGGAAATGTTACTTGGGAGCTTGAGAGTCGAATGAAAGAGTCTTATCCAGAACTGTTTGAACCAGGTAACATTTTCGAGGACGAAAATTCCTAAAGTGGGGGAGAGTTGTAACAGCCCAAATTTCATTAAATAATCAATTATAGTAATTAATTGATTTAGTGGGATTTTTATTAATGTTGGAAATTAATTTTATTAATTGGAATTAATAGAGAATTGAGAGGGAAATTGGAAGTAAGGAAAATAAAGGAAATATATAAGAGAGAAAGAAAGGAAAAGAAAGATAGAAAAACATTTGGAAAGAAAGAGGAAAGAAGAAGAAAGGAGAGAAAGAGAAGAGAAGAAGAGGAAAAGTGGAAACATCAAGAACCAACATCAAAGCTCCGATTAATCGAGGTAAGGGTGAGAAATGTTTCTATTTGATCATTGTATGATGTTATGTATGTTGGGTTAGGGTTTTGGTAGAGTTTCCATCACTTTCCATTTAGGGCAAAATGTTGGATAATCGGTAGATTGAGGATTTGATCGGTTGAAACTGAGTAATAATGCCGTAGAATAGTCGGGTAACATGTATTGATGCTGTTTATACTGATTTGGATGTGTAAGAGAGGGTTGATGATGGATTGGTGAAGGAGGAACAGAGTGTGAATCTGTTCTGCGCAGGTTCGCTGGCTCTCGCCAGGCGAGCAAAGGCGAAGCTTCGCCAGGCGAAGCCCAGCGAATGTTGGCGAATAATTATAAGTTAATCCCAGTGGACTTCGCTGGCGAGTTCGCCAAGCGAAGGTGGATAGCGAAGGTTCACCCAGCGAAGGTGCTGGCGAATGGAGGCGAATGAAGTCAGTAGCTACTGACTTGGGCTCGCTGGGAAGTCTCTCCAGGCGAAGCCTAGCGAGTGTTCGCTGAGAGAGTTCGCCAGGCGAAGGCCAGGCGAAGGCCAGGGGAAGGTTCGCTGCGATGGTTCGCCAGGCGAATGAAGGCGAATGTGACAGCATTTTTCTTTTGCTGTGTTGTTCATGTGGAGATGGTTTGGTTGTTCCACATAGGTGGATACCTTATGATATGATATAGATATGATCTATTGTGATAACATGTGCTGTGGGTAGCCTTCGGGCGTGAATCCTAGAGTTGTGATATGAAGGATTAATTGTAATCGGTTAAAATACATGTGAACATAATAAGTGATTATGTGTGTATTATTTAATGAATTTGCAAATGCTTGATGTGTATACAATTATGTAATGAGTATGCATGAGAACATTTTGAATATGTGTGCATAACTTATAATTGTATGATTGGTATTGTAATGTGAATACCTTGATTGTGTGATATATGTTGTATGTACAATCATTGTGTAATTCTTGAAGTGATGAATTATGTAAATGCATGAGATTAAGATGTCGGTCTTAAGTGCATTTGTTGTGGTTGATTGTACATGCATCATTTAGTCAAGAGGCAATGTCTGTTAGTTTCGTGGAAACTAGTGGCTTGTCCCAAACCTAGAAGTGTGGGTTTGAAGGCTTAGAGGACGGGCCTTTGTGGTTATCGGTCTAGAAGTGTGGACCTGGTTTAATGTAAAAACCGAAAAAAGATAACGGGTTATCGGTCTAGAAGTGTGGACCCGGTTTAATGTAAAAACCGAAAAAAGATAACGAAAGTCGGTACCGCATTGCATGAGTTGCATTGAGTTGTTGAGTCACATTAATATATGACATATGCATGAAGTGATGCTTATGTGTGAATGATGAGATTGTAAAATTGTAAGTGTATACATAATGTGGGAATGCTTTGTGGATATCCATGTTTGTATAGATACATGTGTGGTAAATATATATGACTAAGAGAATGAAGTGTGGTGAGAAATGTGAATATGTGTTACATGATTGCCTATATATATAATCTCATGCTTTGATTATTATGGTTATATTTCTCACCCTTCTGCTGTTTTATAATGCTCTATGAGGCATTGCAGATTAGGATGCTGGAGTCCTTTTGTGAAGTTAGTCTTTATTCTTTTGAGTCGGCTGCTCTGATATGTAACACCGGGTAGTTAGACTAGTATAGTCATTCTTTTGTGATACATTGCGATGTATCAGCTGATGTGGTTTTGTAATCTAACTGATATGATGTATTAATTTGGATTAGCTTGTGTGTACGTGGATTAATATTTTGAAAACGATTAAATGATTTGATCTTCCGCTTAATTTTGAAAATGTTACATATCTTATGGAGAAAAATGTGAAAGTGTTTTATTGGTGAAATTGTGGCATTCTTCTTTTATACCTTATTATAAAACCTTTTTACTCTGATAATTTGTATGTGCTTAATTGTTTTATATGTACTTATTTGGGGTATAGAAGGGGGTGTTACACAAACAGGTACGCCTAAGTCTCCAATGGTCGAGCAGCGTCCACCTAACTGCTAGAATGCGCACGCTAGTATCGTCAATCCTTTCTCTCACCCCCGTGTGACCGAGAACACCCTCGTCTAGCCGTAGTTAGCCTGAACTACGTCATGCTCTGATTTCTCTGAGGAGAATACGTAGGCCCAAGACGCGATGTCTTGCCGAGCAAACTAACCCGTAGTTTCCCGAACTACGCAGACTCTGATTTCTCGTTCTCTGATGAGAATACGTAGGCATAGAGTGTGACGCTCTATCGAGTCAATTTCATTCCGTTTAGATTTAGCAGCCGTAGATAGATTATTTTTCACCCGTCAAAGTAAACACAACAAGCGTGGATCCCGTCGAGTACGACGGACGTGAGGGGTGCTAATACCTTCCCCTTGCGTAACAGACTCCCGAATCCAGACAATGGTTGCGATGACCTTGTCTTACCCTTTTTTCGTAAGGTTTTTCCGATCGATTCCTTTCCTGCTCTGAGGGATAAACAACGAAAGGTGGCGACTCTTCTGTTGTGCCGACACCTTATTTTCGCGCGAGCGACAGCTGGCGACTCTGCTGGGGACTTTGATAGTTTCCTAGGGATCCAACGTCCCGAAAGCGAGTCAGTTTGGGGATCCAACGTCCCCTGCGAGAGTCAATCCTAGCGCTTGTGTGTTTACTTGTTGGGTTGCGTTTATTTATCGCATTTTACTTCTCGCACTTTATTTCCCGCATTTTATTTTCAGTATGATATGATTATCTGTACTGTTATGGGAGGGGCATTCTGATGAGTGAGAAGCCAGACCCAGGCTTGAGTGCACCATAGAATTAGAGTGGAAATTAGTAGGCGCGTGCTTGCTTTGTAGGCACTAGTGTCTCATGAAATCCACGCTCAGACAAGGTTCATCCGGTTGGCTTCTCTTTCAACCCTTTGGGTTGAGACGGTTGCTGGTTTGGTGGATTGTCGACTCTGGAGACCGATCATTTGCGATTCAGCTAAGTGAGGCCGCTTCATGAGCTGGTGATGCCACACCTTCTCGGTATCGTATCACCCCTCTTGAAAGTCTGTGACGCTGATGAACGCATAGGATGCCAAACTTGAGTCAGTTTAGGTCCATACCCGTGAGTGGGAGGGTTTTTGCAGGAAACTTGACTTCCAGCCTACCCGATATCTTGGTTTTCTCTCGTCAGAGCAGACTTATCCCGTCAGTAGCGCAGCAGCCGTCAGAGCTTTGTGGGGGCTGTGATCCCGTGTTTTGCTGCATCTTGCATTGCATTTGCATGAACATTCCTGCATCATATTGCATGTCATTCGCCAGCTAGTCAGCGCTCTTATCCGGCCGTTATTTTGATTCTGAAGGTGAATGTTGAAGACGACCAAGGGGTTGAAGCAGATTTGATCAGAATCAAGCAGTGAAGTTAGTTGACGGTTGTTAGTAGCTATGTCAGAGAGCAGCTTCCAGTTTGTTGATACCTTGTCAGGTTTCACTGTGACGTCCAATCCTTTGTATGGTTCTATGCATGACGAAGACTTTCCGCAAGTGAACAACCTTACTGCAGCTCAGCTTGTACAGCCTTCTGTTGAAAACCGAGGTCTACGTGAGCAGTTTGTTGTCCGAGGTGAACGTTCTCCTTCTGTTGGTATCTCAGACTACCAGGGTTTTGCCTTCCCTGCACCAAAGTCCCGAAGAGAGGTCCCGATAGCAAAGACTGAAGACCCATTAGCTCCCGTGTATGCTGAAAGGTTTCGTGCATTGGATGAAAGATTCAAAGCCTTGAAAGTAAAAGACGCTGTTAACCCTAGTGCTGCAGACATGTGTTTGGTTCCTGGCCTAGTATTACCTCCAAAGTTCAGAATGCCGAGGTTTGAAAGGTACAAAGGAGACAGTTGCTCGAAGCAACATTTGGTGATGTTCTGCCGAAGAATGACTTCATTCGTGCACAACGACAAACTGATGATTCACTGCTTTCAAGATAGTCTGACTGGGGCATCTCTGCGTTGGTATATGCAGTTAGAGAGTGATCAGATCCGATCATGGGTGGATTTAGCCAATGCTTTTCTGAAACAGTATGACTACAATCTTGATGAAGCTCCTATTCGCATGCAGCTGCAAGAATTGTCCCAAGGGAACAATGAACCTTTCAGGAAGTATGTTCAGAGATGGAGAGAATTTGCTGCTAGAGTGCAACCACCGATTCTAGACCAAGAGCTGAAAGGCATGTTCGTAAACTCCTTGCAGAGCCCGTACTTCGAAAGAATGCTCGGAGTTGCACCAAATTTCTCTGAATTGGTAAGGGCAGGAGAACGCATCGAGTATGGTGTAAAGACTGGAAGAATCCAGAATGTTTCAAGCGGTCAGGCTAGTGAAACTGAATCTCTCTACAGCTTTCAAACTGAAGATGGAGTTGTGGTCAATGCAATCATGAATGATGTTGGGTATCCTCGAGGTGAATCGGTGAAATCTGTTGGTTCTCCATCTTCTCAGCGGTCAGTATCTTCTGTGTCTCATTATTCTGGACAGACAGGTGTGTCTAGGGCACCACATCGGGAACTTTATGTTGCTCCTCTTGCAAATCCACGAGCCCGTGGCCGAGGTTATCAGAATCAGCGTCAGAATCAGAACCGACCTCGTAACAACTTGGAACGAAGGAATGCTCCTTCCCATCCAGTGCCTGTGCCGTATAGCCAGATTCTTCCATATTTAATTCAGAATTCTTTGGTGGAACCTAGAGCTCTTAAGCCCGTTCCAGAGCCTTACCCTCCAGGGTACAATCCCCATGCTCAGTATGGTTACCATGGTGGATCTCCAGGGCATTCAACTAAAGATTGCAAAGCTTTTCAGGAAAAAGTACAACAGTTGATCGACAAAGGGTGCATTTCCTTTCCAGAGGGAGTTTTGGTTGTGCATGACAACTTCTCAGCCGTCTCAGCTCGCAGATTCGGAGGGTTATTTCCAGAAGCCAGTAGTCCAGACAGGCAGACGTCCTCAGCATTGGCAGTCCTCAGACTTTTTATCATTTGCATTTGTAGTTTCTTTTCTGTTAGTTACTACTTGCTGTTAAACATTGTTTGTTTCGAATGGTAATGTTAATAAAGTGACTATGCATTTTTCTGAATTAATCATGTCGTTGTCACTCATTTACCGCATTGCACTGACACTTGCATTTTATTCACTCCACTTTATCACTATGATTAGCAAAGATTGGAGGGAGGATGATGAAACTGAATACTCATAACCGATGATCGTATTGCTTTCAGATAAAACCTTACCGATGACGTACAAGGCATTGTTTCAAATCCCCTAAACACCGGAGAGATAAGGAAGAGAATCCCTTGTTAACCACTTCGAGCCGAGAAGTAGGAGTTCTTTCGGACTTTTGAACCCTCACATCTTAACCCGGGGCAGGGTAGTTGTCAGTTAGCTTGATCGAGCGTTCAAGTCTTATCGAGGAGTGTTGTCTTTCGAGGACCAATCACATCGTATTCCTCCCCAGAGGTCGTACCTCATCAACCACGACGGTTAAACCTCACCAATCAGGAGTGAGACAGTTATAAACCTCTCGGATGAATCCAGACAGCTAGTGTCGCACGACTTGTTTCAAAGAAAAAAGAAAGAATAAGAAAGCCCGCTAAGTAAAAAATAAAAGCTGGAAAGCAAATACTTAGGCAAAAATCAGGGCATCCCGCTGGACTTCAAAAGAAAAATTGAAAAGAACTCTGAAGAGTCAGTCCAGGCAAAAATTAGGGAATCAAAAGAATGAAAAAGAAAGGATATAAAAGGAAAAAATCCTCGAACAAGGACAAAGTCGTGTAGATACAGACACCGAAACGAAAAAGGAGTAACTGTCACTCCGAAACACCTTGTGAATTCTTTAACTAGTTGTTCCCAATATTCAACACACCTCTCGAAGAGGCGAGCGCTCGAGCCAAGTTAACTGAACTTTAGGATCGGAGATCATCACGTAGAAGGGGTGGGTACAAATCATAATTTGAGCCGAATATCCTTTGTTTCACGAACCGTGAACCCGACCACGATACAACCCTTAAAAGACCTAATTGAGGAAGGGTTTATTCTGAAAGCGCATTACGATAAGGTTGAGTAACCTGACTCCTACATGATTTGCTAATCATATCCTTGTTGTATTTTCCACTGATCGAATCAGCACTACGTTTGAACTCTTTGGTTCAGTCGTCACTCACTAGCATGACACGTAAATGAGTGACAGCACAACATTTTTTCAAAATCTGCATGAACACTGCATTAAAATTACCATTCGTGAATATACAATTTTAATTGCAGGTCAGTAGTTGATACGAAGGAACTCCAACAGGGGATAGTCAATCAGGACGGAATCGTCAGAAGTCTGGATCAGAACGGTACGCTGGGAAACCCTTTGAATCAGGGGCATTGACTTCCTGTGAGTTTAGAATCAGTTTGTCTGAGGACAAGTCCCGGAGTATCGGTTGATTATGGGGCAGTTGATCAGAAGTGAATCTTCTCGAGACCCAATCAGGGGCAGTTATCCAGAATTCTTGTGATTTGAGGGCAAATCCCTCCAGTGTTCAATCAGGGCATGTTGAGTCGCTCAACGCTCGTTCAGGGGCAAGTTACTTCAGAAGTATACTGAAACCAACCATGCTGAGAGTTGGTTAGCTGAGGATGAATCCTTCCGCTGTGCAGATGTTGGGGCAAGCCATCTGAAGATTGTCTTGTTGTCGGTTGCTTTTTGTTCAGAATGAATTTCCCCAAGAGTCGGATTGGGGCAAGTTGAATTGCACTGGGGCAAGTTGTTCAAATGAGTTTGTTCACCCTAGCAAGATTTGAATGTCGGGGAATCGTGTCATCACCCTACCCAAAAAACCTGAACCTTCTGAAGAAGCCTTGCTGTCATTGGATCGTTATCCTACAGCCTAACCTGTTACTTGGCTGAACCTTGTAACCGAATCGTTTCAAAGTCCAGTTCTCGTCTGGCAAACCGGAGATCAGTTCTCGTTTGAAATCCAAACTAGAAACCAGCCCTGTCTGGTCACCTTTTCTTCAACCTATTGTTCAACCAGTTCTCGCCTGGTCAGCACAGTTTTAAAGCCCAGTTCTCGTCTGGCAAACCAGAAATCAATTCCCGTCTGATATCCAAACCGTAAGTCAGTTCTCGTCTGACAACCTAACATATGTCGCTATCAGTTCTCGTCTGATAGTCCACCCTCGAATACTAGTTCTCGTCTAGTATTTCCCTTTCAAATCCACTTTTGTTGGTAACCAGAAATAAATCCCTATCACCATATTCTTATTCCTAAACCAGAAAAAGCCTAATTGTACCTGGCCCGATGATTCCTAGTGACTCGTATGTTGTCACATTCCCCGACACAAGGCTCGAGTGATCTCAGCTCCATGATTGGTATTCTGTATTCCCTGTGTTGATGTTGTTGAATCAGGATTGTTTTCTCAGCAGAGGCGTACAGTTTGAGATTGTTTCCCCTGAGCAGTTTGAGACTGCAGCAAATTGAGATGGCATTCATCCCATATCAGAGTAGGATCGAGATTATCCTCAGTAGGGCGGGATTGATATCCCCAGCAGAGTATGGCCATCCCAAGCATTGAACATTGATTAGCCTGACGTGCTATTGTCTCAAGTGGGTTGAGACTGAAGCTTTTCCTGACCACCAAATTCGGGTTTATTTCCCCAGCAGTGGGACTGATGCAATGTTGTATCCCCACAGAGTCCGAGTTTGACTCCCTTTTCCCTCCGAGTCCAGGTCATTGACTCATTCCTCAAGCAGAGGTCGACGGTGATTCCCTCATTGAGTAATCTCCAGACGAGTAGATTTTGGTGTCAGATAGAAGAATTATTTCTCAGCAGATTGGGGCGTACCCTATAAGGACTTAGGGTGTTCAAAAGGACCGTTCAGGGTTGTTTTCCTCAGTAAAGTGAGATTCAATTTCAGTGATCGATTGTTATCTTCCGCGGCCGCCAGAGGTGTTTCCTTGATAGGATCAGTACATCGCTGACAGAGTTGTATAATGAGTAGCTAATGATTGATATCCCCAGCAGTGTTGATACACAGGTATTCCTCATCAGACTTGATAGTCCAGCAGGTGTTACCCAGAAGGGTCAGTCTCCGTAAGGCGTATGCAAGATTATCTTCAGCAGATCAGGATTGATATCCCCGATAAAGTTCACCAGTCTCTCCCCGCAGAGTCTGAACGCGAGATCAGGAGCATTGATATGTATCCCCAAGCAGAGAAGATTCTCTCCCCAATCAGATGTATCCTGAAGGAACGTCATCCCCTCAGCTGAGTCAAGCACCGAAGCATGTTCATCCCCCAGCACCGGGTCACAAGTGCAGGTCTCGTAGGAAACTATTCGTTCACTGAAGTGTGCAGCAACTGATGGTGCCAGACTGAAGTCTCCAGCGGAATTGAGATTCCCCACCAGAGTCGTACTCTTCCCCGAAGCCGGATGATTCCTTCTTCCCCAGCGGAATTGAAATTCCCCCCAGAGTCGTACTCTCCAGCAAAGCAGAACGATTTCTCCCTCCTCAGCCGAGTTTGCAGTTCCCCAAGAGAGCCGAGTCCTTGGAAGCAGTTGGGACCATGATTGGTTTTCCCCAGTAGAGTGTTGAACAACTGATGCTGTATTTCCCCATAGGAGTCGTTATCTCCAGGAAAGCTTTGTCGCGAAGGTCGCGTAGTTTATTTCTGCGATTGATATCATTTTCCTCAGCAGTTTGTGGTTCGAATACCCAGACGAGCAGGTTCAGGTTCTCGTAAAGCTTCGTTCCCCTGCAGCAGTCGACTGAAGAATATTTCCCCAGGCGGAGTCTAATTAAGATTGTTGTGAATTCTTATCCTTGACAGGAGGCTTATCCCTTCAGCATTTATTTTGCTGACGGGGCCATAGCATGTTGCATGATTGCATAGCATTTACCCTGAAAACGCATAGCATTTCCACCGTGTGGAGCATTACGTCATTGTCAAAGCATAGGCATATGAGACATGAGCCAGGTCGCCACCGTCCTTGTTTTGCAGATGTTCCTCCTCAGAATGGTTTGATCAAAATGATTCTTGAATTCTCCCCAGCGAAGTCTTCAGCTCAAGATGATTCTCGAATCCCTCAGCAGGGCCGTTTGCTTAAGATGATTCTTAAGATCCCTAGTGCAGTCTCCAGAGTTGGTTGCTCAAGTTGATACTTAGAGTCCCCAGTAAAGGTTGCCCAGGATGATTCCTGAAATCCCCAACAGAGTGTTCGCTCAGGATGATTCCTGAATTCTCCAGCATAGTCCTCGGTTCAAGATGATTCTTGAAGTCCCCGGTGGAGTTATTTGTCCAAGATGATTCTTGAAGTCCTCAGCAGAGTTGATTTGTCCAGAATGATTTATGGACCCCAGAGCGGAGTTACTTGATAGTTCTCCAGGTTCCCCAGCGGCGAAGGATCCTCCCCAGCAGGTTTCCTAAACGACGAAGTTGAAATCTCCCTTGAAGACTCCATGATTGAAGTCTGACCGTGTTAATGAAGCAGTTCTCTCAGCTGATGCAGAGTGCCTGATGGCAGAGGTTTAGATATTCCCAGTTGGCTCATGATTGACCAAGAATTCTATTCCCGACTTGCTGACAAAGTCCGGCTGACGCCCGGCAGTTTTCTTTGAATACCTGATGGCATGATCAACCCGATGGTTGAAGTCCGACTGATGCCCGACAGTGTTCTTTGAACGCCTGATGGCATAATCAACCCTGTATTGCCGGTTACCGAGTGACCAGTGACCCCTTGTTGAATTGAGGACAAATATCTACAGCAGAATCAGATGATCATCCTGACGGAGATTTAAAATCATACTTTTCCCCGGTTACCATGTGACCAATTCCCCAGTAGGGTTGCCGTGCAACTGTTATGCTCAGTGTCGAAGATGTTCCTACCGACCAGAGTATCGTTCACCTGTGTGTGGTATCCAGACCTCCTGCAAGATCAGTGACACGTGTTCATCTTATTATTCTCTCCAACAGAGTCTATTATTCAAGTTCATATTTCCCCAATGGATTTCTTCACCCTGACGGCGAGGTCAGATGCTTTTATCGACTCGATGTTGAGAATTTGACGGCGAAGTCAAAAGACTATATTTGAGAGTTGACGACGAAGTCAGATTATGTTGAGTACTTGACAGCGATGTCAGGTGTTTCTCAGAGTTATAGTTGGTTGACGGCGATGTCAGATTCTTTGATGTCCCAGCGGCGAGGTTGGATGTTTGGTTGACGGCGATGTCAGATTCTTTGTTGCTCCAGCGGCGATGTTGGGTGTTTTGGTTGTCCGACGGCGATGTCAGATTCTTTAGTGCTCCAGCGGCGATGTTGGACGGTTGTTTCTGGCGGCGATGTCAGGTGGTTTATCTTTCCGGCGGTGATGTTGGCTGTTTGTTTCTGGCGGCGATGTCAAGTGATTTAGTCTTCCAACGGCGATGTTGGGTGTTTTGGTTGTTCGACGGCGATGTCAGACGCTCTATTTTCATGAATGCCTGACGGCGAGGTCAGGTGTCTGATGACAATGTTAGAGGAATTTAATGTGGGTAACTGACGACAAGGTTCAGATCAGTATTTCTCCAGCTAGTTGTCGTGCAGCTATTATTTCAGTGTTCAAAGATTTGTTCTCGCCAGAGTACCGTGTACTTGTGCAGTTGGCAAATTTCCGGGTTTATCGGTATTCAACCGTCTCGCACCTTGATTGGCTGAGAGTCGTTCGCTCCTCACTCAGTCAGGTTCAAGCCGTTTGAATAGGGGCAGCTGTTGCACCCCAAAATTTGACCAACTACTTATCGCAATTTGGCTCATGTTTCGACTCATTTCATTCTCACATTTGCATACCGCGTACATTGCATTTTTTCCAGTCAAATTGGTTTATCGGGATCACAGCCCTCTGATAGCATTTCAGGCCAATACGATGACGTATTTTGAGAATCGGTGCTCGTCCTGATGTTTTCGGCTTTCGCTGTTGTTTTTTAGGACATCTCGGTGTCCGAGTTTTTTACCGTTTATTTCGATATAGTCGCTAATCGATTTAATCGGCTTCCTCGGCAGTTTTTAGGATTTTTCCCTTATTTTCTAGAATTTTTAATAGGTTAATTCATTTTTCTAGGTATTAGATAAATTTTTAAATAGCTTTAATAGATTTTAAATTGTTTTTAAATAGACTTTAGAATAAATCATATATTTTTTTAGATATTAAGTAGTTTTTAAAATGATTTTTAATGGGGTAATTCTTTTAATAGAATTTTTAATAGAATTTTTAATAGAAATTATTAGAGTTTTTCTATTTTTATTAGTTTAGATTTAAATAGGATTTAATAGAAGTTAATAGTTTTTAGAGTTTAATTAGATGTTAATTCCATTTTTTAGATTTAATAGAGTTTAATTAGAGTTTGATCTTTTGTTTAGATTTTAATTGGATTTATCAGAATTAATTAGATTAGTTTAATTTTCATTTAGAATTTAATTGCAGTTTTTAATATTCATTAGTTAATTGAGTCTAATTAGGATTAATTAGTTTAACCAGGTTTTAATTCATTTAATTGTAGTTTTAGGATTAGTCAGATTTTAATCAGTATTAATCATGCTTAATCAAGTGATAATCATGTGTTTAATTAATCATTCAGTCCAATCCATTTTCGTTGGGCCCAGTTTTGGAGGCCCAGTCCCAGAATCAGCGCCACTTGTCACGCTATAAAGAGCACACACGTGTTCATCTCAGAGGCCCCACTTCGCCACCTCATTTTCCACTCTGCATGCAGGCCACACGTGGCTTCTTCACACCCTTCCCCCACTCCACGTGTCCACTTCCCACACTCCCTCTCATGCATGCAACTTCCGACGAACACTGTAACAACCCAAATTTCATTAAATAATTAATTGTAGTAATTAATTTATTTAGTGGGATTTTATTTAATGTTGGAATTAATTTTTATTAATTGGGATTAATAGAAAATTAAGAAGGAATTGGAGAGGAAGGAAAATGAAGGAAATATATATAAGAGAAGAAAAGAAAAGAAAGATAGAAAAACATTTGGAAAGAAAGAGGAAAGAAGAAGAAAGGAGAGAAGGAGAGGAGAAGAAGAGGAAAAGTGGAAATCATCAAGAACCAAAATCAAAGCTCCGATTAATCGAGGTAAGGGTGAGAAATGTTTCTATTTGATCATTGTATGATGTTATGTATGTTGGGTTGGGGTTTTGGTAGAGTTTCCATCACTTTCCATTTAGGGAAAAATGTTGAATAATCGGTAGATTGATGATTTAATCGGTTGAAACTGAATAATAATGCCGTAGAATAGTCGGGTAACATGTATTGATGCTGTTTATACTGATTTGGATGTGTAAGAGAGCGTTGATGATAGATTGGTGAAGGAGGAACAGAATAGGGTTCTGTTCTGCGCAGGTTCGCTGGCTCTCGCCAGGCGAGCAAAGGCGAAGCTTCGCCAGGCGAAGCCTAGCGAATGCTGGCGAGTAATTATATTTAAGTCCCAGTGGACTTCGCTGGCGGGTTCGCCAGGCGAAGTGGGATAGCGAAGGTTCGCCCAGCGAAGGTGTTGGCGAATGGTGGCGAATAAAGTCAGTAGCTACTGACTTGGGCTCGCTGGGAAGTCTCGCCAGGCGAAGCCTAGCGAGTGTTCGCTGAGAGGGTTCGCCAGGCGAAGGTTCGCTGCGAGGGTTCGCCAGGCGAATGTGGGCGAGTTTGACAGCATTTTTCTTTTGCTGTGTTGATCATGTGGAGATGGTTTGGTTGTTTCACATAGATGGATACCTTATGATATGAATATAGATATGATCTATTGTGATAATGTGTGTTGTGGGTAGCCTACGGGCGTGAATCCTAGAATTGTGATTCAAAGGTTAATTGAATCAAGTATAAATACATATGAACATAATAAGTGATTATGTGTGTATTATTTAATGAAATTGCGAATGCTCGAGGTGTATGCAATTATGTAATGAGTATGCATAAGAACATTTTGAATATGTGTGCATAACTTATAATTGTATGATTGGTATTGCGATGTGAATACCTTGATTGTTGTGATAATTAGAGATACATGGGAATACAATAAGGAATGTATGTGTATCGTCTAATGAATTGTGAGTGCATATATGTATGCGATTGTTGTGTGAATGCATGGGAACATATGTGATATGTGTGCATTGTTGTTGAATATGATGATGTGTGAAATGAATACATTGATAAATGTTTGATATATGTTGTATGTGCAATCATGATGAAATTCTCGAAGGGGTGAATTATTCGAATGCATGGGATTAAGACGCGGGAACGGTCTTAAGTGCATTTATTGTGATTGGTCGATTGTACATGCATCATTCAGTCAAGAGGTAATGTCTGTTAGTTTCGTGGAAACTAGTGGCTTGTCCCAAACCTAGAAGGGTGGGTTTGAAGCCTAGGGGACGGGCTTGGTTGTTATCGGTCTAGAAGGGTGGACCCGGTTTAAAGTAAAAACCGAAAAATGATAACAAGTTATCGGTCTAGAAGGGTGGACCCGGTTTAGAGTGAAAACCGAAAAAAGATAACGAGAGTCGGTACCGCATAGCATTGAGTTGCATTGGATATGTTGAGTCACATTGCATAATATTGTTGTTGTATAAATGTGCTTGTGAATGATTGTGAAATTAAGCATGAAGGGATGTTCTTGTGAATGTTCATAATGTTGATATATGTGAACGTGATATGATTATGATTATGAGAATGAAGTGTGGTGAGAAATGTGAACATGTGTTATATGATACCTATATATACGTAATCTTATGCTTTGATTATTATGGTTATATTTCTCACCCTTCTGCTGTTTTATAATGCTCTATGAGGCATTGCAGATTAGGATGCTGGAGTCCTTCTGTGAAGTTAGTCTTCATTCTTTTGAGTCGGCTGCTCTGATATGTAACACCGGGTAGTTAGACTAGTATAGTCATTCTTTTGTGATACATTGCGATGCATCAGCTGATGTGGTTTTGTAAACTAACTGATATGATGTATTAATTTGGATTAAATTGAGTGTACGTGAACTAATATTTTGGAACTGATTAAATGATGTTATCTTCCGCTTAAATTAAATGTTGTAATGTGATTTCTAAAACTACGAAAATGTTACATATTTTATGGAGCAAAATGTTAAAGTGTTTTATCGGTGAAGTTGTGACATTCTTCTTTTATACCTTATTCTAAAACTTTTACTCTGATGAATTTGTATATGCTTAAATGTTTTATATGCATTTATTTGGGGTATAGAAGGGGGTGTTACAATAGTGGTATCAGAGCAGGTCGGTCCGTCCGGCCAAGTTGTTAGAGTGTTTTTTTTCCCCTGTGTGTTATTGATATGCGTGTGATGCATTATCAATATTGGTTGTTATTACGTAGTTCTGTTGTTGGAATTAGTAAGATGGTTGCAGGAAGGAACGACGAAGCGATTGCGGAGGCATTGACGAGATTGGCGGGGGCAATTGGGCAGAATCCTCCGGCCAATGTGAATGTGAGGAATCATGCTGATGATGGATTCCGTGCTTTGGGGAAATTCCAAAAGAATAACCCTCTGGTCTTCAAGGGAACTCATGAACCGGACAAGGCACAAATTTGGTTAAAAGATGTGGAAAAGATTTTTCGAGTTATGAATTGCTCGGATGCACAGAAGGTGCAGTTTGGGACTCATATGCTCGAGGAAGAAGCTGAAGATTGGTGGGGTAATACTCGCCAAAGATTTGAGGAAGATGATATTGTGATTACGTGGGAGTTGTTTAGAGAAACTTTTCTGGAGAAGTATTTTCCAGAGGATGTGCGAGGGAAGAAAGAGATCGAATTTCTTGAGTTGAAGCAAGGTAACTCGACGGTTGCTGAGTATGCGGCGAAATTTGAGGAGTTGATCAAATTTTGTCCTCACTATAATACTGGTAATGCTGAGAGGTCTAAGTGCCTCAAGTTTGTGAATGGTTTGAGACCCGAGATTAGGCAAGCTATTGGATATCAGGAAATCAGGCGGTTTTCTGAGTTGGTTAACAAGAGCAGAATTTATGACGAAGACAGTAGGGCTCGGTCTAGCCACTACAAGAGCCTAAGTGATAAGAAAGGAAAAGGTCAACTCAGAGGAAAACCTTATGTGACTCCTGCAGTCAAAGGGAAGCAGAGAATGGGTTATGGCAAGAGGCCAAGTGGGGGAGTTTCTACTCCGGTGAGATGTTATAGGTGCGGTGAAGAGGGACATCGTGCTCCGGAGTGCAAAAGTGTTGAGAAGACGTGTTTTAAGTGTGGCAAGCCAGGCCACAAGGCTCTGGAATGCAGAAGTGGTGCGGGGGTGACTTGCTACAATTGTGGTGAGCAAGGACACATTAGTACCAAGTGTGATAAGCCGAAGAAGAATCAAGGGAGCGGAAAAGTGTTCGCTATATCTGGATCTGAGACTGCTAGCGACGATCGATTGATCCGAGGTACGTGCTTTATTAACGGTACACCTTTGATCGCTATAATTGATACCGGAGCTACGCATTCTTTTATTTCTTTGGGTTGTGTTAGAAGGTTGAATCTTGAGTTGTCTGTGATTGGTGGCGGTATGGTTATTGATAATCCTGCTATGGGTTCGGTAACTACATCGTATGTTTGCTTGAATTGCCCGTTGAGTATTTTCGGTAGAGATTTTGGGATTGATTTAGTGTGTCTTCATTTAGATCAACTTGATGTCATCCTTGGAATGAATTGGTTAAAATTCAATCGTGTGTATATTAACTGTTTTGACAAAACGATTATTTTTCCCGATTCGGATGTTGAAAGGGAATTGTTTATGACGAAGAAGCAAGTGAAGGAATCGGTACAAGATGGGGCTAAGGTATTTATGCTTATGGAAACTTTGAGGACTAGTGAAGGTGAAGAGATTGATGCTTTGCCCATTGTTAGAGATTTTCCGGAAGTATTCCCTGAAGAGATAAAGGATTTACCGCCGGAGCGAGAAGTGGAGTTTTCGATAGATTTGATTCCTGGAACTAGTCCGATATCGATGGCTCCATATCGTATGTCGGCCTCGGAATTAAAAGAGTTGAAGAGTCAACTTGAGGATTTGCTCGAGAAGAGGTTTATTCGCCCGAGTGTGTCACCGTGGGGTGCACCGGTGTTGTTGGTTAAGAAGAAAGAGGGTTTTATGAGGCTCTGTGTGGATTACAGACAGTTGAACAAGGTGACTATTAAGAATAAGTATCCACTTCCAAGGATTGATGATCTGATGGATCAGTTGGTTGTTGCAAGCGTGTTCAGCAAGATTGATTTGAGATCTGGGTATCATCAGATCCGTGTGAAAGCTGAGGATATTCAGAAGACGGCCTTTCGGACGAGGTATGGACACTATAAGTATTTCGTGATGCCATTTGGTGTGACTAATGCACCAGGTGTATTTATGGAGTACATGAATAGGATTTTCCATCCTTATTTGGATAAGTTTGTGGTGGTGTTTATCGATGACATCTTGGTTTATTCGAAGAGCGAAGGAGAGCATGCCGAGCATCTGAAGATTGTGTTATCTGTGTTGAGGGAGAAGCAGTTGTTCGCGAAGCTTTCTAAGTGTGAATTTTGGTTGAAGGAAGTTAGTTTCCTTGGTCATGTGATTTCTAGTAGTGGTATTACGGTCGATCCGTCGAAGGTTTAAGCGGTATCGCAATGGGAGACTCCGAAGTCAGTTTTTGAAATCAGAAGTTTTCTTGGTTTAGCCGGTTATTATCGGAAGTTTATTGAAGGATTTGCTAAGTTATCGTTGCCGTTGACGCAGTTGACTAGGAAGGGTCAAGCCTTTGTTTGGGATGCCAAGTGTGAAGTGAGTTTCCAAGAACTTAAGCGAAGGTCGACGACAGCTCCTGTTTTGATTCTGCCAAATCCAGAGGAACCATTCGTTGTGTATTGTGATGCTTCTTTGATGGGTTTGGGAGGTGTGTTGATGCAGAATAATCAAGTTGTGGCTTATGCTTCGAGGCAACTCAAAGTGCATGAGAAGAATTATCCGACGCATGACTTAGAGTTGGCCGCCGTTGTGTTCATGTTGAAACTTTGGAGGCATTATTTATTTGGCGCAAGATTTGAAGTGTTTAGTGACCACAAGAGTTTGAGATATCTTTTTTATCAAAAGGAATTGAATACGAGACAAAGAAGATGGCTTGAACTTTTGATGGATTATGATTTTGGCTTGAATTACCATCCGGGTAAAGCGAATGTAGTAGCGGATGCATTGAGTCGGAAATCATTGCATATGTCGGCATTGATGGTGAAAGAGTTGGAATTAATTGAGCAATTTCGAGATTTGAGTTTGGTATGTGAGAGGACTTCTTTTGGATTTAAGTTGGGTATGTTAAAGCTTACAAGTGGTATTTTGGATGAAATTCGAGAAGGACAGAAATCGGATTTGAGCTTAGTTGATCGGTTGACTTTAATCAACCAAGGCCAAGGTGGTGATTTTCGGATTGATGAGAATGGTATTATGAGATGTCGGGATCGAGTTTGTGTTCCAGATGTGGCTGAGCTTAAGAAGAGTATCCTTGAGGAAGGACATCGTAGCGGATTGAGTATTCATCCGGGTGCTACTAAGATGTATCAGGATTTGAGGAAAGTATTTTGGTGGCCTAGTATGAAGAAGGATATTGCGGAATTTGTGTATTCTTGTTTGACTTTCCAGAAGTCGAAGATTGAGCATCAGAAGCCATCGGGTTTGATGAAGCCGTTGTTTATTCCTGAGTGGAAATGGGATAGTATCTCCATGGATTTTGTATCGGGTTTGCCGAGGACGCCGAGTAATTTTGAGGCTATTTGGGTCATCGTAGATAGATTGACAAAATCTGCTCACTTTATCCCTATGCGTATGGATTATCCGTTGGAGAAGTTGGCTAAGCTGTATATTGAGAGGATTGTGTGTCTGCATGGTATTCCGTTAAGTATTGTTTCGGATAGAGATCCGCGGTTTACTTCGAGATTTTGAGAGAGCCTGCAGAGTGTTTTGGGTACTAAGTTGCGTTTGAGTTCAGCGTATCATCCTCAGACAGATGGTCAGACGGAGAGGACGATTCAGTCGCTTGAAGATCTTTTGAGAGCTTGTGTATTGGAAAAAGGAGGAGCTTGGGATAGCTACTTGCCTTTGATTGAGTTTACCTACAACAACAGTTTCCATTCGAGTATTGGTATGGCACCATTTGAGGCGTTGTATGGTAGGCGGTGTAGGACACCATTGTGTTGGTTCGAGTCCGGAGAGAGTTCTGTTGTTGGACCCGAGTTAGTTCAACAAACTACTGATAAGATCAAGATGATTCAAGAGAAGATGAGAATTACTCAGAGTCGTCAGAAGAGTTATTATGACAAGAGGAGGAAGGTACTTGAATTTCAAGAGGGAGATCATGTGTTTCTTCGAGTCACTCCGATGACAGGTGTTGGTAGGGCACTGAAGTCGCGCAAGTTGTCGCCGCGTTTCATTGGTCCTTATCAGACTTTGCAAAGGATAGGAGAAGTGGCCTATCGTGTGGCTTTACCACCGTCGCTTGCTAATCTTCACGACGTATTCCATGTATCTCAGTTGAGGAAATACATTGCGGATCCGTCTCATGTAGTCCAAATAGATGATGTGCAGGTGAGATATAACCTGACTGTTGAGACATCACCTATGCGGATAGAGGATCGGAAATTGAAACAGCTTCGAGGTAAAGAGATTGCTTTAGTGAAGGTCGCTTGAGGAGGACCGGCTGGTGGAAATGTTACTTGGGAGCTTGAGAGTCGGATGAAAGAGTCTTATCCAGAGCTGTTTGAGTCAGGTAACATTTTCGAGGACGAAAATTCCTAAAGTGGGGGAGGGTTGTAACAGCCCAAATTTCATTCAATAATTAATTGTAGTAATTAATTTATTTAGTGGGATTTTATTTAATGTTGGAATTAATTTTTATTAATTGGGATTAATAGAAAATTAAGAAGGAATTGGAGAGGAAGGAAAATGAAGGAAATATATATAAGAGAAAGAAAAGAAAAGAAAGATAGAAAAACATTTGGAAAGAAAGAGGAAAGAAGAAGAAAGGAGAGAAGGAGAGGAGAAGAAGAGGAAAAGTGGAAATCATCAAGAACCAACATCAAAGCTCCGATTAATCGAGGTAAGGGTGAGAAATGTTTCTATTTGATCATTCTATGATGTTATGTATGTTGGGTTGGGGTTTTGGTAGAGTTTCCATCACTTTCCATTTAGGGAAAAATGTTGAATAATCGGTAGATTGATGATTTAATCGGTTGAAACTGAGTAATAATGCCGTAGAATAGTCGGGTAACATGTATTGATGCTGTTTATACTGATTTGGATGTGTAAGAGAGGGTTGATGATGGATTGGTGAAGGAGGAACAAAATAGGGTTCTGTTCTGCGCAGGTTCGCTGGCTCTCGCCAGGCGAGCAAAGGCGAAGCTTCGCCAGGCGAAGCCTAGCGAATGCTGGCGAGTAATTATATTTAAGTCCCAGTGGACTTCGCTGGCGGGTTCGCCAGGCGAAGTGGGATAGCGAAGGTTCGCCCAGCGAAGGTGTTGGCGAATGGTGGCGAATAAAGTCAGTAGCTACTGACTTGGGCTCGCTGGGAAGTCTCGCCAGGCGAAGCCTAGCGAGTGTTCGCTGAGAGGGTTCGCCAGGCGAAGGTTCGCTGCGAGGGTTCGCCAGGCGAATGTGGGCGAGTTTTACAGCATTTTTCTTTTGCTATGTTGATCATGTGGAGATGGTTTGGTTGTTTCACATAGGTGGATACCTTATGATATGAATATAGATATGATCTATTGTGATAATGTGTGTTGTGGGTAGCCTACGGGCGTGAATCCTAGAATTGTGATTCAAAGGTTAATTGCATCAAGTATAAATACATATGAACATAATAAGTGATTATGTGTGTATTATTTAATGAAATTGCGAATGCTCGAGGTGTATGCAATTATGTAATGAGTATGCATGAGAACATTTTGAATATGTGTGCATAACTTATAATTGTATGATTGGTATTGCGATGTGAATACCTTGATTGTTGTGATAATTAGAGATACATGGGAATACAATGAGGAATGTATGTGTTTCGTCTAATGAATTGTGAGTGCATATATGTATGCGATTGTTGTGTGAATGCATGGGAACATATGTGATATGTGTGCATTGTTGTTGAATATGACGATGTGTGAAATGAATACATTGATAAATGTTTGATATATGTTGTATGTGCAATCATGATGAAATTCTCGAAGGGGTGAATTATTCGAATGCATGGGATTAAGACGCGGGAACGGTCTTAAGTGCATTTATTGTGATTGGTCGATTGTACATGCATCATTCAGTCAAGAGGCAATGTCTGTTAGTTTCGTGGAAACTAGTGGCTTGTCCCAAACCTAGAAGGGTGGGTTTGAAGCCTAGGGGACGGGCTTGGTTGTTATCGGTCTAGAAGGGTGGACCCGGTTTAAAGTAAAAACCGAAAAATGATAACAAGTTATCGGTCTAGAAGGGTGGACCCGGTTTAGAGTGAAAACCGGAAAAAGATAACGAGAGTCGGTACCGCATAGCATTGAGTTGCATTGGATATGTTGAGTCACATTGCATAATATTGTTGTTGTATAAATGTGCTTGTGAATGATTGTGAAATTAAGCATGAAGGGATGTGCTTGTGAATGTTCATAATGTTGATATATGTGAACGTGATATGATTATGATTATGAGAATGAAGTGTGGTGAGAAATGTGAACATGTGTTATATGATACCTATATATACGTAATCTTATGCTTTGATTATTATGGTTATATTTCTCACCCTTCTGCTGTTTTATAATGCTCTATGAGGCATTGCAGATTAGGATGCTGGAGTCCTTCTATGAAGTTAGTCTTCATTCTTTTGAGTCGGCTGCTCTGATATGTAACACCGGGTAGTTAGACTAGTATAGTCATTCTTTTGTGATACATTGTGATGCATCAGCTGATGTGGTTTTGTAAACTAACTGATATGATGTATTAATTTGGATTAAATTGAGTGTACGTGAACTAATATTTTGGAACTGATTAAATGATGTTATCTTCCGCTTAAATTAAATGTTGTAATGTGATTTCTAAAACTACGAAAATGTTACATATTTTATGGAGCAAAATGTTAAAGTGTTTTATCGGTGAAGTTGTGACATTCTTCTTTTATACCTTATTCTAAAACTTTTACTTTGATGAATTTGTATATGCTTAAATGTTTTATATGCATTTATTTGGGGTATAGAAGGGGGTGTTACAAACACCACTCCCTCCGGCCATGCAAACGCCGGAGGTGCTCACCGGTAAGATCAAACCCGGCCAAAAACCACCCTAACTGCTCGCCGGAGCTCTCTAACCGTCGTCGGAAAATCAACTTCTCACCGGAAAATTCATAGTGTTCTTGAAATCTCCAGAAAATCTTCATCAATCTCTTGAAATCTCCAAAAATTCTTCATCCAATTCGTCATGTTCTTCACCAATATTTCACCAGATCCATACAACCTTCATCAAACTCTTTCAACGATCTTCCTATGTTCTTCAACCAATCTCCAGAAATTGAAGGGTCCTCAACAACATTCTTGATTCCAGAAGAACTTAAAGTGTGTTGTTCATCCAAGAATCACCAAGATTCATCCGTTCATCATGCGCTCATCATCAATTCCAGATTCGTCAACTCTTCATCCACCTCCGTCAGTTCCCAGATCTTCGAAGTTCATCATCCATTCCTCAATGATGTTCGCGTGTTCTAGATCTTTACGAGATTTCCAGATTTCGCAATCAGTAATAATCATCGTTACCGTTCCAGAACTCGTAGCAATCCTCAAGAGCCTCAAGATCTTCAACGGACTTAAAATTCTTCGTGCAAGATCCATGGATTCCGACACCACAAGATCCCGGTAATAGCTTCAATCGCATCCAGATCTAAACGTTTTTATTCAATGTTTTCACAGATTTTTTCCAGTGACATCATCACATCAACTTCATCGTTCAGATTCTCCAGTAAACGCCATCAGAACTTCATAACGCAAACAATTTCATCATCAGTTTCATCTGGACGTTCCAGAATCATCCAAAGCTCCATCGATCGTCATTGTACCTTCAGGATATTCATCGAGCTAGCTTTTGACAAATTACGATTTAGTTTGTCTGTTTTTGTGTGTGGTTCATCTCATTTGTTTGAAGTTTGTAGAACGAAAGGGAGCTTTGAGATTGAGAGACTGAGAGATTTCGTGAGAAGTTTGAACGGAGGTAAGGGAGTGAGACGAAGGAGAACGAACGAATGAGATTGAAGCTGAGAGGGTGGACGGCGCCGTGAACAGTGATATGAGGGAAACCTAGGTTTTTTTCTGAGGGTAAACAAGGGAGGGAGAGGACTGTGTGGACTGGGCTGGGCCCATTGGTTCATTTCATCCGTACACCCCCCGTTCTCACATTCACCCTCCGTTTCCATTCTTTTCCTTTTTTTTGTTTGTCCTTTGATGAACATGGGCTGGGCCCAATTCGTCCTTACTGGGCACACTCCCCGTTTTCTCCATTCACCTCCCTGCCTTTGTCATTTGTTTTTCTGAATTACTTAGTGGGCTGGGCCCAGTTTTTTGTTCTGTTTTTGCTGCCTCACACCCCTGGTTGAGCAGTTTGCACCCCTTTGTTTTTATATTTCTTTTTTTCATTATTTTCTTTTATTTCATTTGTTTAGTTTTTTGAAGAAAAGAATATGTAATAGAAATATAGTGAATATAAAAATATAAAGAAATATTATATTAGCTAATAGTTTTTTTAATATTTTCTTTTAGGATATATTTTTCTTTTTTAGGATATAATCTCTCATAGAGTTTAGTTTACATTTTTAGAAGTAGTTTTAAATGTCCATTTGTTAGGGGACTTTTTACACTTTTAGGAGTAGAATTAAAACTCCACTTGTTAGGGGACTATTTTCCATTAGATTTTCCATGATAGTTGGATATGCTTTTAGGAGTTTATTTTCCTGTACTCAGTCATTGTAATTTCTTTCAAAATATTAATAAAACGAGATTTGTGCTGTGGTCTCCGTTCTACCCGTAGTAAGGCTGAACTACAGCTGCTCTGATTTTCTCTGATGAGAATATGTAGGCATAGGATGCGATATCCTAGCGAGCACACTAACAACTAACTTTTGTTCTCTCGCTGCTGTGCGATCGAGACTTTCCCGCTGACGACTGATGTTATCCTTTTCTCTTGCCCAAGTGCATTTGAGACCAGACCGTAGTTCTAGTTCCCGTAGGTTCCCATACCTCAAAACCCGACATACTACGTCCGTTCTATCACAAACAGGTACGCCTAAGTCTCTAATGGTCGAGCAGCGTCCACCTAACTGCTAGAATGCGCACGCTAGTATCGTCAATCCTTTCTCTCACCCCCGTGTGACCGAGAACACCCTCGTCTAGCCGTAGTTAGCCTGAACTACGTCATGCTCTGATTTCTCTGAGGAGAATACGTAGGCCCAAGACGCGACGTCTTGCTGAGCAAACTAACCCGTAGTTTCCCGAACTACGCAGACTCTGATTTCTCGTTCTCTAATGAGAATACGTAGGCATAGAGTGTGACGCTCTATCGAGTCAATTTCATTCCGTTTAGATTTAGCAGCCGTAGATAGATTGTTTTTCACCCGTCCAAGTAAACACAACAAGCGTGGATCCCGTCGAGTACGACGGACGTGAGGGGTGCTAATACCTTCCCCTTGCGTAACCGACTCCCGAATCCAAACAATGGTTGCGATGACCTTGTCTTACCCTTTTTTCGTAAGGTTTTTCTGATCGTTTCCTTTCCCGCTCTGAGGGATAAATAACGAAAGGTGGCGACTCTTCTGTTGTGTCGGCACCTTATTTTCGCGCGAGCGACACCGGACACTAGACACATATCGACAACATCAAAGCTTGGAGTCTTTTGGACCTTTGATAACCTGAGTTTCTCTTCTACAACTTCCTCATTATGTTGAGGAAGGGGTGGTTGAAAATATGCGTCATATTCTCATCCATTCCTACTTCGAAACCATGATGTGCGGATGTAGAATGTTCAGTAAGGTCTGCGTGGATAGGAAGGGGAGTTTTAATTACCCTAGAAATTCCTATATTATCAGCCACCTTCCTAGCATCGGCCAAAATCTTAGCATTGTTCTCTTTACGGGCCAGTGTCATCATTGTTTCCAGTAACTGGTCCATCTTCAGTTTAAGTGCGTCGATATCACCCCTCATGGTGTTCTGAGTCTCTTCAATCTGTTCCAACGTCATTTCGTAATTGCGCCGAGTTTCGTAACGATGTCAAATAGTCAGCTTAAATCAAATTTGGAGGTAGTAAAGAGTAGGGATTTTGAGTCGTGCGGTGTTTTGAAAAAAAAGATGTGTACCATGATATGCAAGATGATATGCATTTGCTTTTCAGGGAATTTTTTGAATTAATTGTTTAACATACATAAGAACATCGAGAACAAATCAAATTGCACTCATTCATAAAAGGATAATATTCAGATGATACAAAAAGAAGGATCATTCAAAATACAATTCATAATGTTTGGTCAATAAGAAGAAATACAAGATAAACTTCAAACTTTTGGCCTTCTAGCCTCACGCTCTTCTACCTCTTCTTTAAACTTCTTCAACATTGCTTTGCACATGCACAGAAAGTCACAAATAATTTGGGGAGTAGATTCATCCATTGCTTCCATAGCATCTATATATTTTCGAACTAGATCTTTAGCCAACCAGTTGCAAAACTCGGTCAGGCCATTAAGTTTGTTACGATACATGTCTCGGTCAACTATCAATATATGGATAGACCTTTCATAGCCTTCAAAATCACTAGTCTCCTTCGCTCTAGCCGCAGACCATATAGCTTTATCTTCTAGGACATCTTTTATTTGATGCTTCAAGTTTGCAGCATAGTTCTTAACGACATTCAACTCTATGCACACCTTATCCCAATCAGCAAGCCTAACCTGAGCAACCATCAAAGCCCCTTCTTTGAGCCTACGCTGTTCTAGTTCAGCATCCCTTGACTGGCATAGAGCGGTGTTCAACCTATGGACCTCTGCTTCCATCTCTTCTCGGATAGTCTTGCTCCTTTTGGTATCTGCAGGCCAACAATCTTCATTCTGAACACGTTTTCTTCTAACCCTATCCAGCTCTTCTTTCAGCTCAATCACCTTGTCAGACTGATTAAGACACACCTTAACCTTTATCTTCTGATGCTCTTCTTCGTCTGCTTTCTTCTCCACCGACTCTAACTGAGTGTTCTTGCGTTGGAGCTCCCACTTCATAGTATTTTTCTCACTGGTTACTTCTTGGAGTTTCGCCTCAAGGCTCTCATTTCCTTTCATTAGTCTTGCTATGGTAGCTTTGAGGTCTTCAGATTCTTCTATTGGAATATGGGTAGGTTTAGGTTCAAGCAAAGGCTCATATACCTTTTCCTCAAAAGGCATCTTGACCTCTTTGGCCCTCTCCCTAACCCATTAAAAGTAAGGATCTTTAGTTTTACCATTCCTTCTTCCCAATTCATTTCTTCCTTTCTTAACGGTCCTCCAAGCTCTTGCAATCTTTCTAAATAACTCAGGGTTCTCAGTCCCTAAGTCATGCATCAAAAAGGCTTCAAGGTCCTTTTTCTCAAGAGGAGCTACCATAGGATATCCAAGCTGCCTAACTGATAACATCGGATTGGAATTAATACAGCCTCAAGTTCCTATTAGCGGAACATTGAGAAATTCACCACAACTAGTGATAACTTCATCAAAGTCTTGTGAATACCAAGAGAAATCAGCGGGTCAAAGAGCCACCATTCTTTGAGCCCAACTATCATCAGCTCGATCAAAAAACGGTCCTTTGGTAGGCAAATGCATATTCAACCACTGGTATAAGAGAGGAGCGCAACAAACAATGGAGCCACCTTTCTTTTCACTTCTCCAGCTTAAATAATAGAAGACATCAACTAGAAGAGTTGGTACAGGATTTCTAGTTAAAAAGACATGAATAGCCGTCACATCTACAAAATCATCTAGGTTAGGGAATAAAACAATTCCATAAATAGCTAAAGCCACCAATACATAAAAAGCATCCCAACTCTGGGCCTTAATAAGTGTATCAGCTTTGTCTATAAGGAACTTAAGAGGAAGTCCCTTAACCCCACCTTTATTCTTCCAATTATCAGTAATGTCTCATGCATGTGAAGTGCATCAGCAATGACTTTGTCTTCCAGATCATCTCTTACTCCCACAAATAGTTACTTATCCTTCATAGAAATACCCACTAGTTTCTCGAACTCTTCCAATGTTGGTGCCAGTTGGAAATCCTGAAACGTGAAGCATCTTAAAGAAAAATCGTAGAACTGAGCCAAAGTGACAAGTGCCTTAGAATTCACATCTTGAATTAGTAAGTGAATAAGTCTGCCATAATCCTTCATAAATTTAACCCTGAATACAACAAGGATACGAGAAACCAAATTGCGCAAGTCTTCCAATTTGGGTCTTCTGAAGCTGTAAGGAAATGGGCCTCAGACATTGCTTCCCATGGTTCCTGGATGTTGACAATATAATTCTTAAATTCCCTGAAAACCAAAATGTAAATGTTATGATATGAGTCTGATGCAAATGCAAGGACAAAGGTAACCAACACAATTCTGAAGTTAAGAGTTTTCTGATTTTTGAAACCCCTTGGGTAGGTTCTATAGAGGTGAGTACCAAGAATCACAGACCTTTCAAAAAGTATTATTGCCAAGGTGAAGATTCATCCAACAATAATACCCCTGAAAGAATCTCTTCTAGGTGAGGTTTTCGCATCGTCCCACGAGAAAGACTCCTCGTGAGTCTCTACTACACAATCATTGAGTCCAAGGTTTCTTAAAGGGACCTCAGAGTCATAGGTCGAGGTTGAAAATATCATTGTCAAAATAACGATACGTTCAAGGGATCTCATCTGATTGGGGCGTTCATACCAACTCAATAAGGGGTAACCCTCATGAATTAACACTACCAACCACCATGGAAAAAAAGGTAAAAAGGTCCTTAAAGTTATAGATTCAGGCTCAAAAACATTATTGCCATGGCAAAGGCTCACCACGACAACAACATCCTTAAGGGAATCAACTTTAAGCGGGGCTTTCGCATCCTCCTAATAAGAAAGACTCCTCGAGGGATTCCACTATACAACCACCATTCTAATCTTATGCTTTTCTCAGACTCGAGTGTAGAGCCATCTCACAGAGTTCCAACAATCAGAGTAAACCCCACCGGTGTCACAAGATATAATAGTAGGATACAAAAAAATAAGCAAGCAAGTAAACAATTAAACAAGAAGCAACAGAAGAACATAAATAGACAAGCGAATCTAACTCTCGTGAATCGAGTCAAGTTAGGCTTGACTCTCTCTAGTATAGGGCTATGTAGTTCCCCACCAGAGTCGTCATCTATCGTACCTCGAATAACCTGATCCTTGCGATGGACGCGGAAGAAACGATCGAACAGAGTTGCCGTCGAACTTTATTCATTCCAAGGAAGGAATTGGAAAATATCGATAAAACCTTTAAAGAGACAAGAACATGTTCATCGCAACCAAATTCTAGGTTCGGGAGTCGATTACGCAAAGGGAAGGTATTAGCACCCTTTACGTCCGTTGTACTCAATGGGAACCTCTTGATTCGATTCGTGAGAGAAGTTAGCTACGTTTGTTTATCTTCTAGAGAATTAGCTTCTAAGGGGAAATGGGTGGTTATATATTAGGGTGCTCGCCAAGGATTGGGGCCCTTGTGCCTACATACTCCCTTGTTCAATAGGGAAGCCAGAGCATCGTAGTTCATGGGACTACGGGTAAAGGAAGAAATGTGGAATTATGGGGAATTGTGCTCGCCAAGATCATCGCAATCTTGTATCTACGTATCTTACATTCAGAAGAGAATGAAGAATCATAGCGTACGTAGTTCGGACTACTACAGTTGGTTGGTTTATAAATGATCGAGTGTTTAGGTCGCATTCTAACTGCTAAACATTGGGTTGTCTGCTCGCTATGGGAGGCTGAAGCACTAGTTCATATGCGCGGAAGAAGGGACTAAAAAATGTTCTTTGGGAAAGTGTTTGAGTTGCAGATCGCGCGAGGGCGAGTGTCGCTACTGCGAAAAAGGGGGCCGACAAAGACAGAAGATTCGCCACCATTCGTTATTTATCCCAAAGAGAGGGAAAGGAAACGATCAGAGAAAACCTACGAAAAAAGGGGAAAAGACAAGGTCATCGCAACGAAATCTTGGGTTCGGGAGTCGGTTACGCAAAGGGAAGGTATGAGCACCCATCACGTCTATTGTACTCAACGGGATGCACGCTTGTTGTCTATCTACGGGTGTTAAAACTATCAAAAGGCTGGCTCACAAGGACAAAAGAAAAGAAAAGAGACTCGATAGAGCATCTGGTATGAGAAATCAGAGCAAACGTAGTTCGGGCTGACACGACCACATATTGGTTCAAGTGTTTTAACTGATTAGGGTTAAGTAATCATTCTAGCAGTTAGGGACGATGCCTGTTTGCGGTAGAACCAAAATTTAACACACTCTTTCTGAACATGATTTTCAAACAATCCTGAAGGATAAAAAAAGGTTTGATGTTTTGTTTTGTGTTTTTTATGAGAAGTGAATTGAGTTATGTTTGTAACTCATGTTACACTAAAGACTATGACTTGAGAGCAAATGCGTCACATATCGCCCAAAGGGCATACGCTAAACACTCTAGACAATATGAGAGGAGACCCCCCAACCATCATTCCTCAAGTACTTAAGGCTCGCAATGTACAACATTTATTATCCTTTATTAACTGTCTTATGAAAGTTAGGAGATGAGAAGAGAAGACACAATCTCTAAGGGGAACCTATCAACCCTAACGTTATCATGCAATGTGATCCTAAAGTTGGGATTGAAAAGGGAGAAGATATCCTAATGTTATCATGCAAAGGATTGAACACCTAATGTCTCTCCTACTCCCATCTTAATCTGTGGAACTAGGAATCCTAAGGGATCATGGCAAAATACCAAGTAAACACTGAATAATTCAATCACAGATGAAGTGGAGAAAGGGATAAGATTAACTTAAACAAATCAAAGCAAATGCAAACATGGAATGAAAAGATGCAAACACACAATATGGACTCAACAATATAAGACTCAAACATCAACAAGTTGACATGAACAAAGCAAAAAGGGTAAGATGAAATGGGAGAAGTGAAACTCCTACAACCATCAAACATCAATCACCTAAACAAATGCTATCCACAAAGAAAAGGCAAAGAGCCATGATCAAAGGAATTATGGGAGACATAAGATTGGGTAACAACCATATATGGATTATCTCATCTAAACATTCAACATTGATCAAGCAAAAGACACAAGCAAACAAGTGCAAGAAAGTGGCCAATTATTTAAAACAAACAAAGTGTAAATGTGAACACCAAATCATCTTGAATACCAAATCATCTTAAATAATTGTTAAACCACATGGGGAAGAAGTGGATCAACAAGATGAAAGCCTCAAATCAAGATTAGAAACAAAGCACAAGCACCAACTAGGTCATGGCAAGTGAAAGAACCAAAGTTCTATCACAATTTCAACACTTATAACAAAGTGGAAATGCATGACTTCCAAGTAACTTGCAACAAAAGTAACATAAATGTATGACCTAATATATATTAAACAACTCCTTAAGCAAGTTATAAACATGTATCAAAGCTCACAAGATGCAAGTGGGATCCATAGAAGTCATCTCCCAAATGAACTAGGTCAAACTAGCTTGTGTGGATACCCTCAAAGATGACTTGACTTGCAAGCTTCACCAAAAATAGAGGGAATATCCAATAAATCTCAAATAAAAGGCACAACAAAGTTAAGTCAACCAAAAACCAGCAAGAAAAACCTCAAAGACAAAATCAACTCAAGGCATCACCAAATAATTCAAGAATCAATGTTGCTCCACCTTATCGAGCAAATGTTGAGGGTCAACAAAAGTCCAATCAAAGTCAAATGAAAAATGATAATTGGTCACTCAAAATCATCCTCAAGAATTCCTCAACCACTTACCTAGATGAAGGAGAGGCCATGGTCATAGGAGATAAGGAATTGAGGTCCATACAATCATGATTATACAAAGTGAACACCATAATACCCTTTTAATGAAAATTTTAAATAAAATATCAAAATAAAATAAAAACAGAAATAAAAAATATAGAAAATTAAATAATATTTCAAATTATAAGAAAATATTTTCGTGGAATTTTTGGATAATCGAAAGTATTTTTAAAATAATAAAATGAAAACAGAAAACAAAACAAAATAAAATAAAATAACATAGCCAAGGGGGTGTGATTGGCAAAATCAGTTTGAACTGAAACAAGAACAAAGCGCGCTGGGCCTCAAAAGATTAGGGGTGTGGATATCAATTCAAGCCCAATTCAAACCAGCTCCAGTCACTAAATGAAACGATGTTTTTCATTAATTCAGTTGGATTTCAACGCATGCGTGGCACAAGTCAACCCAATTAAAACATGACAACCAGCAAGCCAACAAGTCAAGGGGTGGGTGAGTCAGCTTCACCAGAAAAATAACCAGACGCCAGAGCTAGGGCTTCGGTCGTCTTCTCCGGCGAGTCTGCCGGAGCTCGAAGCAATAAATCTCCATTAAAATGGAAGATTCTGGTACCAAATGAAAGCTGAGCTCACAAGGAACATGAATCCATCCACCAAAACTCAAAAAGGTTCATGAACAAGGATATATCAAGGCACGAAATTTTGATAGCATACTCTAAAATTTCATCATACAAACAACTCAATGATCCAAACATTGCCTACCATAGGTAGGGCTTCAGATGCAACCCAACATGATCTTATTAAGTGTCTAGAATGAGAGAAACAGTTGAAAGAAATTTACTAAACAGAGCAGTTCCGTTGACTCTTCCAGAGCCTGCAAGCTTCACTTTCTAGCTTCCAAATCCTCCCTTGAGCTTTGATAGAGATGATTCAAGCACCAGTTTGCAGAATTATCCAAGGAAAATGAGATTCTAAGAAGGGAAGTTTTGAGAAAATTTCAAGCTCTCTCTTCATTCTCTAGCTGCTACCACACGTTCTGAGCATTAGGGCAAATTATTTGGCTTTTATGTGATGGATTTATGACTTCATTGAGGCCCATGTTGGCTGTATGAATTGGTTTCAATTTTTTCCAAAAAAACTTCCACCTATGTGCACATACACGTGTTGCTTCATACACACCTCTTTGAGTCAGCAACAAACACCAATAAGGGTGTAGGAATGAAGGGAATTGATTTTGGTCTTGTTACAATTCTATACACCAAGTTTCAAACCATGCCTTTTTAAGTAAGAAAACTTGAAAAAGTGGTACATAATGACTCTTCATGTTTGCACAAATGTAGTAAAGCTCTTTTTTGTCATGTAATGGTGTGGAAATTTTCAAATATGAAGCCAATAGGTGACTTGTAATGCAAGATACTTAAGTCATGACCAAAAGTCAAAATTTCACCTTTAAAATGATCCATCTGATCACATAATCCATCAATCCTCATGCTTTTTGAGTTTATTATGGAGTTAAGACAATTAGGAACAAGTTTCGTGTAGGTTGAAAATGGATTAGAGGCTTTGAAGTGCATGGAAATGGTCATTGGAAAAAATGACCTATAATGGACTTTCCAAAAAATACCCCTGCCTTGTGGAGATCATAACCTGAGCTTCACTACTGAGAATGATGACTTCTATGACTTTTTGGAAAGCTAAGATCATAAGGGAAAACTTTCATGTTCACTTGAAGTTGAGGAGAATCTTGATTCCATGTCAAAAATGCCTTGGAAGTGAGTTTACTTTGAGTTTGACCAAAATTCTCTTAATCTGAGGACACCAACTTGTTGACATCATAACATGAGATGTATAAACTTAATGGATGCGTTCTTGTACTCAAAAGAAAGCTTAAAGGATTATTAATAAGTCTTGTGTTTTCATGAAAGTGAGATTGAGCTTTCATCATAGGGAAAAATGTCCTTGAAGTTAGGTACCAAAGAAGGGGATTTTACACTGAAGTCATCTGAAACCCTAATTTAGCAACTCCTTGAACTCTTGAATCTCCTTGATTTGATCTTATCATGACAGCTTATATCCTTTAGGATGGCCTCCCATGGCTCAATAACCTAGAAATAAGTTTGAACTCTCTCAAGTCTACAGTTGACTTTGGGTTGACTAGAGGAAAACCCTAGTTCCATGTCCTTTGACTGAGACTTTTGCAGATGAAATGAATGATTATACAAGCTCCACAAAGACCCCTCAAGGTACATAATGGGATTTTAAACCATGTTTTATCCAAGGAAATTACCTTATGAACTCCTGATGATCCTCAAGATAGAAGGTAACATCCACACAACAATCTCTCCTTTCAATGAGCCTTGAAACTTTTCCATGATGATGATGAGCACTTGATGACTTACACAAATGCCTTTTTCTTGAGTTTGAATAAGAAGGCTCTCCTCCTGAATAGCAAAGAACAAGCTCCCTTGATCCCCTGATAAGAACCAATGATATGCAAATGCAAATGCTAAAATGAAATGAAACATAAGCCAAACACAAGAAATGGTTGGTCAAATTTTGGGGTACTAAAGCTGCCCAAATTCAAACGACTTGGACCTGAAGGGAAGAAAAGCGAACGGATTTCAAACATTCAAGGTAGAAGGTGTCTAGATGCTTTTGATTGGCTTCATTTTATGGCAAAACATTAATGTATGAGTAAATGTCATAACTGATGTTAGGACATACATGAAGAGTGTTATGCAGGGAAAGCTAAGAGTAAGTGAAGTTGAATGTCATGACTGAATGTTATGACATTGATCATATGACATCAGTGCATACAGGGTTTGTTTTTCTGTTATTAGCTCAGGCTATACTTCAAGAAACAATCCAGGAAGCATAGTTATTTTAGGCAACATAACAGGCATTGTTGAGGATAACATAGAAGGATCCTGACCTAATGATAAGTGTGTAGCTTCATGAAGAAAGGTTTATCTTGGGTAAACCTAAATTCTCTACAAAGGCCCAAAGAAGGTCTGCTACTATAAATAGCAGAAGGATCATTCCTAATGGGCAGAGACATAAAGGATATAGCTTCTAGTGAGAGATCATATAACGTGTTTTGTGAGTGAAGAGGTTTGTTCTTCACGTGTGTTTAGGAATCTTAGGACTCCTTGTGTGCCAAGCAATTGTATGTTATATAATTTCTTTGGTTATGGTGTATGAACAGGTGTGTTCATTGTGTCACTCAAAGCTTTTAAGCAAGAGTGTGTGTCCCTTGATCAAAGCTGTGAAGCAAGATCAAGGTTTGTTTGAAGTGTATCTTCATATCTCTTTTGTAATTGTGTATTGATATCACTGAGGTGATTGAGGAGGAGTGAGTAGGTATACTCAAGTCTAGTGGTCTCTAGGCTGAAGTGTCATTGGGTAGGTCTTAAGTGAAGAGTGCAAACTGGGATTGTTTGACTCTGAATTAATTCTACTGATAGTAAATTTCCTCCTTGGCTTGGTAGCCCCTAGATGTAAGTGTGGTTGACACTGAACTGGGTGAACAATCTCTTGTGTTATTTACTGCTATTTAATTATAGCTTATTAGTAAGTTCAGTAGCCTATGTTACAGTGGACGCCATAACATTCGTGATAACATCCATCGTATGCTTGCCAGAATTTCAAGGTGGTTGAATAGAAAAGAACCCAGAAATTTGTCAACCGCAAAACAAAACTGTAGAACCGTCCACCAAAAGCGAAATACTAGAGAGGACTATATATGGTATCCATAGGAAGATGAGCTAACTCATTATCAATCATAAAGCACCGACGCATAGTCAGAGGAAACATTTTCTAGCACGCAAGAATCTGTTAAACAACACAATGCAACGAATCCGAAGGCCAACTCAACACGCAGTTGAGAACATCTGCTAATCCAAGCAGGCATCCGTTAATTAAAACGAGCATCGAACCCGAAGGTCGGCTCAACACGAAGTTGAGAACATCTGCTAATCCAAGCAGGCATCCATTAATTAAAACGAGCATCGAACCCGAAGGCCGGCTCAACACGAAGTTGAGAACATATGCTAATCCAAGCAGACATCCATTAATTAAAACGAGCATCGAACCCGAAGGTCGGCTCAACACGAAGTTGAGAACATATGCTAATCCAACCAGGCATCCGTTAATTAAAACGAGCATCGAACCAGAAGGTCGGCTCAGCACGAAGTTGAGAACATATGCTAAATCAAGCATGCATCCGTTAATTAAAACGAGCATCGAACCCAAAGGCCGGCTCAACACGAAGTTGAGAACATCTGCTAATCCAAGCAGGCATCCGTTAATTAAAAAGAGCATCAAACCCGAAGGCCTGCTCAACATGAAGTGGAGAATATCTTTCCATAATTCACAATCTGAAAGAAGGAATCCGCTGGGGAAGAAATGAACTTATCCATGTAGACTCCGTTGGGGAGAAATGATAAAATAAACACATTTGTCAATGATCTTGCTGGGGTCTGGATACCACACAGGCTTGAGAAAATCATCAAATATATGTCGGGGCCTGAATACCGCACGGACTCATGAAATAAACCAACAACAGCCGGGATCTGGATACCGCACGGTCTCAAGAAATATATCGGTAAGATGAACAAAACTGTCAAAAACACTTGCCGCAACTGGATACCATGCAGGTTCAAGAGAATACACCATTGTCTGTCGGAGATACAACGGGAAACAAGAGGTAACAACCTGACTTATGTTTTAAATGCACATGTTTGAAAATGGCGTAATACTCCATACGAAATGGAAATGCTACGTGTTTGGGAGGATGATATGCATGATGAAAATGCAAAGGAACCACTCCAACAAAATAAATGCTGAAGAAATGAAGCCAACCCCGGGGGGAAAAACCGGGCGTGCCAAGTATAATTGGACTTATGCTTGGGAAAAAATAAGCCCTGGATGGCTTCCAAAAAAAAAGAACTCTCCTGGGTAAAACTGCTCTGCTGAGAATAAAATCCACTCCGCTGGGGATCAAATCAAACTCCGCTAAGGAACCACCCTGAATGGACTACCAGAATACGACTCTTCTGGGGAACAGACGACTCGACTGGATAACAAAATCCACTCTACTGGGGGAAACAAGCCCTGGATGGCCTCCTAGAAACCAAAACTCTTCTAGGATACAAAACAAGTTGTCGGGAATACACTCCAATATGCCGAAGATCAAAATCAATCCATTCTGCTCGGGGAATGAGTCAATGACCTAGACTCTGAGGGGAAAGGAGTCAAAGATTTAGACTCTATGGGGCAATAACACTCCCATAGCTACCTGCCAAGGGAGAGGTGCACACCACCGCTGGGGAACTTCACCTTCGACCTACTGGGGGATATGTGTAACACCCATTTTAATTATTTAGTCATTTTATTATTATTTTAAATATTATATGTTGATGTGCCCTTTGGTAGGGTGTATTTGATGATGTTTGGTGGGTGTCCCTGAGATGGGAGGATCATTGGTGGTAATTAGGTGAGTTTATAATAATATAAGAAATAATAGTAATATTGGTGGTGGTATTATTATTATTATTATTATTATTATTATTATTATTATTATTATTATTATTATTATTATTATTATTATTATTATTATATTTATGATTATTATTAATATTTGTAGTAATATTATTAATATGGGGAATATAATATTATTATTAATATAGTTATTATATTATTATGATTTTTGGTGTGAATATGATAATATAATGAATAATAGTAATATTGGTGGGGGTATTATTATTATTATTATATATTATTATATTTATTAGTATTATTAATATTATTATTATTTTGGTGAGATAATAATATTATTACTATTATTATTATTATTATTTTGGTGAGATAATAATAATATTATTATTATTATTATTATTATTAATAGTATTATTATGATTAGTATTATTAATATTAGTAATATTATATTAGTATTATTAATATTAAGATTATTATTTTTAATATTATTTTATTATTAGTATTAATATAATTGTTATTATTATCATTATTATTATTATTATTATTATTATAATTATAATTATTGTTGGGTGTATTACTATTATTATTATTATGTTGAATATTACTATAATATTACAATAGTATTATATTATTATTATTATTATCATTATTATTATTATTATTATTATTATTATAATGATTATTATAATTATTATTATTAGAATTATTATTGGGAATATTAGTGGTTGGAATAAGTAAAATAAGAAGTGGAAGGGTTATGGGGAAGTTAGAATGGAAATATGAAAAGGCACGATAGAAACCGTGAGAAGGGAAATTGGGAGAATAGAGAAGAGCGAAGAACAAAGAGAAAGGGAAAAGGCTAGGGATGAAGAATCTTGGAGGAATTTATCACCGATCAGAATAATTATCCAGGTAAGGGGGGAGAAACTTGATTGGGATGGTATATATACATGTATAGGGTAGAGGGGATTCCTTAACCCCGTAGGAAAATGTCGATCTATGAAGTTTTATATTGGCATGCTTGTTATTGTTGTTGCTAATGATAAATTGATGCTTGATATCGATGAATTGTTGATTGGTATTGGTGAATTTGGTATATATATATATATATATATATATATATATATTATGGTGATATTAGTGAGATTATATGTTGTTACTGCAGTGTTGATAGTAACTATGAATAGAGTTTTGGTGAGATTTTGTGTTGTTATTGTAGCGTTGGTAATGACCATGATTATAAATTTGGGAAAATTATGTGTTGTTCCCTGTGATGTTGTTAGTGACTCTGGTTAGGACCTTGGTGAGATTCAGAGTAACTCTGAAGTGTAGGTAATGTACCGTAATGTTGGTTCTAGAGTAGGAAGTATATGATAATTGGTAAGTATAATGGTGTGTTTGTGTTTGATGATAACTATTAATTGATAGCGATGGAGTATAGGTCAATGTTGATGAATTGTTGTTTTTGGTTAATTTGGCGTATAGGCTGGGTTTAAGGTTTTTAGGGAGATTCTGTGTGACCTTTTAAGGCATCGGTAGAATGTTTAAGCGATGACTTTGGGAATAAGATTTAGGAACCGATTTAGTTACGGTAATGTACAAGGTTGGTACTAGAGTAGGCTGAGAATTTGAGTTGAGATGATAAGTTTGATTTGGCCTAGAATAGTACTGCAGAACTGTGGGGAAGTTGGTGAATCGCAGCATTCGCTGGGCTTCGCCTGGCGAGTGTTGGCGAAGCTTCGCCTAGCGAATGCCAGCGAGCGTAGCAGAACCAGAATGTGACTTTGGTGATGTTTGGCCTTGAGCATTGGTCTGGGGTGATCTTTCTGGCCTTGATGCATTGTAAGGATGATGAGTGTGGGATCTAACCTGTGTACTGGGTGATAGTACTCATTTCCCTTAATATTGTTGGTGGACAATTAGTTAACGTATATGTATGTAGTGATCAGTAGGATCGTGTGTTCTCGGGTGTTGGGAAGTGGTTATATATGGTGTTATAGTATGAATTTGTTTACTATCTGATTGATTTATATGGTGTTGGTGTAATATATCTACACATATATGCATTGATGTATGATGATATGATCAGGAGGATCGTGTGCACTTAGTGTGCCTAAATATGATAGTTATGCATTGGTGTGTGCATATCATGGTGTTTTGGTGGGATGAATCATGTCTCAGGAGGAGCGTAAGTGATTCATCCGTACTCCTTTGTGGAGAATGGTGGGGGATAGATCATGTCTCAGGAGGAGCGTAAGTGATCTATCCAGGTTCGATTGAATGAACCAATGAGTCCGTACCGCATGCATGGTGTTGAGTTGCATATTTGCATTATAATATGTTATATTGTAATTTGAACAGTAGGTTCGTTATATGGAGTTGTTGGGGTGAATATTGGTGTGTTGGTGTGTTTTACTACCTTGTTTACATGTATTACATTACCAATATATTTTTGATCATGTTTTCTCACCCCTTGGTTGTTGTTGTGTTTGTGCTTCTCCGGAAGTACAGATAATCCAGGTACTTAGATAGCTTGGATGGTGGTGTGCCAGTCGAGTCTAGGATGCTCTGATACGTAACACGGGATATGGGTGTTTTAATTGTTTTATGTCAAACTTGTTGTAATCCTGTGACGTATCACTTTTTTTGTGAATTATAATAATAAAGATTTTATGAAATTTGGCGGATGGCCGAGAATGTTGGAATAATGTTTTCCGCTGTATTATTTTTTAGAATAATTAATAAAGTATTTTTATAAAAATTTGGTGATGTGATATCCCACTATTTTGGTGAAAACTCTGATGTTTATTTATAATGTTTATATTTTATTTAATTTGGGAAGTGGGGTGTTACAATATGCGCAATCTCAACCTGCTAAGGATATGAATGATGTGTTCAAACTGCAAGGGATAAGTGTACACGTTCCACCTGCTGAAGATGGCTCTACTCTGTCAGGGATATCAATCTCGACCTGTTGAGGATCACCTTGATCACATGTAATCCCAACCTGTTGGGGAGAAACTAATCTCAAACTGCACATCTTTATCTTGTAGGACTGATGACTTTACTGGGGATGCACTTCCACAATAGTCTCAGAAATAGAAGCCCTGCAAATGAAAAACAAACAAATGCATCCCGTATGCAACAAAAAACTATCTCGGTCATCATCCATGACATCGTTGAAGCAAAATCAATGTTTCAATTACGATTAGCAAAGCCCGCAAGTTTATGTATGCAAATTTTTATCAAAAACATCAAGCGTCTTTTGCAAACAAAACAGTAAAAAGAAAAAACAAGAACAAAAGCTTTCTGAATAATATAAACTTCATTGATTGATGGCCTGTAAATAGGCAGATTTACATCAGATGCAACTCTTGAAAAGAGAAAGTTGCACAAAAAATACAGAAATGCAAAAGATATAAAAAATATCGACAATGTGGTACAGACAACCACCATGTGTCAATCTAACTATAACTCACATGACTTTGATGCTTTTCCAATGCTTCGTTTTTTGAAGAGACTGACTTGATTGACCCTCGGGTCTTCCCAAAGTCCACTATGCTCAAAGGGTTGGACACAGAATGCAATCGTTTACTTCTAAATCCCTAACTTTTGCCTGAATCACCCTTTCGGGTTTTCGATTCACCGGGATACCCATTTTTGCCAAAGTCGCCCTTTTAGGTTTTCAACTTTGCGGGTTTACATCTTTTTCTTTTTATCCCTAATTTTTCCCCAACCCATTATTTTTATGGTTCGCTGAGATGCCCCATTTTTTCCTGGATTTTATATTTCTTTCCAACATGTCTAGTTTAAGCAAAGTATTTTTTAACTGCGTCCGCGTTCACAAGGGACATGAAATCTTCGCCATCCATGGTTGAGAGTACTAAAGCTCCTCTGGAGAAGAATTTCCTTACGACATATGGACCTTCATAGTTGGGATTCCATTTGCCCCTGTGATCTATCTGTGGAGGGAGAATCCGCTTGAACACCAAGTCACCTGCCTGAAAGCTTAGAGGACGCACCTTCTGATCAAAAGCTTTCTTCATCCTGCTTTGATACAGACGACCATATGCATTGGATGCCAATCTCTTCTCGTCCATCAAGCTGAGTTGATTCAATCTGATGTTTACCCATTTCGCCTCATCAAGTTTGACGTCAACCAAAACCCTAAAGGAAGGAATTTCGACTTCTAAGGGCAGGACAACTTCCATACCATACACTAGCGAGAAACGAGTTACCCCAGTTGAAGTATGTACCGAAGTATGATATATGTGTAATGCAAAGGGCAACATCTCGTGCCAATCTTTGCAGGTAACAACCATCTTCTGCACAATCTTCTTAATGTTCGTATTGTAGCACCCCAAAATTTGCCTTTCCGTTTTAGCAGCATCTGGCTTTTGCTTCTTGGCATTTTAGCATTTTAGCATTTGCATAGCATTCGTTCTTGAGATAAGGGATCAAGTTTTTCCCGTGGCTCAGTCTTCATCTCAGTGCATGAACCTGAACAGAGAGCATCAGAGTCCCTGGCATTTATTTTGCCCAGCGGTCGGGCGATCGGTTTTATTTTATTTTGCAGGATATTTTTAGCTCAGAAAGCAGTATTTAGGTTATCGCAAGCATTTTCACGGTTATGATATTCAACAACAAGTTTCAGAAGTTGAACAAAGCTCAAAACAGTTGGAAACAGACAAAAGGGCAGATTTCCCTCTAAAAGGCGCCAAAATTCAAATTTTGAAAGTGTTAATCGATTAACACACATGGTTAATCGATTAACCAAGTCAAAATCAGGTCAAATCTGAAGTTTTGAACGTGTTAACCGATTAAACGGTGCTGATTTTGCCTCTGCACGTGAATTTTCAATCCAAGCCATTTTGGGGTCCAATTTTGGTCATGTGCAAATTTGATTTTCACTTTGGGAAGGATTTAGAACCTATATGAAATTTGGTTAATTTCATTTTCCCTCCAAATGCCCATTCCTCATTCCAATCCAAATTTTCCAAACCATCTTCCAAACCTTACATTTGGATCCAAGCCTAAGGGGTATTTATTTGATTTACTCCAAACCTCACACATCTAATCTCTCATAATTCACTCTCATTTTCAGAATTCATCTCAACTCTGTCAATTTTCTCTCAATTTTTCCAACTCCAAAACCCTCACCAAAGCTCTTCTCATTGAAATCAATGATTCTTCATTGGAATCCTTGATTTCTAAGAGCTAAACCTTCATCTATTCTCTCCATTGAATCAATTTCTTCATCCAATTTTCGTGCAAAATTGGATCTGAACTTGGAAGTGATTTTGGAAGTGATTATTTGGCTTAATTTGGTTTATCTTGAAGGATCTTCATTGCTACTACAAAAACTGGTGTGGATCTTGAAGTATTCCGGACTTCTAGCATTGGATCTGTTCAATTACAGTTGAATCAACATTAACGGAAGCAATTCTCCGCTTCGAAGGTTGGAAAATCTTGATCCGAGTCTGTTTTTAGCTTACTTGCTTTAATCATGTGGATTTTCATCTTTGATTGAATTTTGGTTAATTTGATCCATTTGATTCATGATTTGGTTATGTTAATCTGTTTACATGTTGTTGGAATCATGATTTACTGGTTTAATTTCGTGATTAAGTGATTATGCGATCATCCGGTTGATCGGATAAGTGCTTATTTGCTGAAAATGTTGTTCTGTTGTTGTTTTTCTGCTGTTGGCACATTGTTAATCGGTTAACACATATGGTTAACTGATTAACCATTTCAAATATTCAAAATTTTCAAAGTTTTCAAAGTGTTAATCGGTTAACGCCTGGTGTTAATCGATTAACATGTACAAATTTCCAGATTTTCAGCCATTTTTAAGTGGTTAATCGGTTAACCTCTGGCGTTAACCGATTAACACTGTGCCAATGGGTCTGTTTTGCTGATTTTCTTGTTTGTTTGAGTATCATTTCACATTGGATCATCATAGATCAATATGATGCATCAGAAGTGAAATGTTTTGGACATTTTGTCGTTGTTTTAGTTGTTTAATTGGGACTTCGTCGACACGCATTTTTGTTTTCCACTTGGATGCACACTTATGTGTTGTTGTTCATTGTGATGATGTTCTTGCATATTCATGTTTGCTTACATTCTTGCATTTGCATTTCCTCTTGTGTTTTGCATCTTTATTTCTTGCATTAATAAAGGTCGAGATGTGCTTGCGGTGGTATTTACCCCACACTTTGTTCCTCCCTTTGCTTGTGCGTTGCATTCCATGTTTGCATCCCTATTTTCATTCTCATTTATGTTTGATCTTTCTTCTTCCTTTGTCTTTCTTTGCCATGCTCCCCTAGGATATAACCTTCCTTATTTAAGGTTGGTTATGATAGACATTAGGACTCAAGCCATGCATGCTAACAGTAGGGTAAATGTTCCCCCTTTTAATCTTAACTTTAGGACCACTTTTCATGACAATGTTAGGGTCGAGTTTCCCTTAGACTTTCCGTGCGTCTCTCTTATTCTCATCTCAAAACAATTCTAACTCACTTAATAAAGTCTAATGAATGTTGTGCGCTAAGAGCCTTAAGCTACTTGGGAAATGGTAATTGGGGGGCTTCCTCTCAATGGCCTAGAGTGTTTAGTGTACACCCTTTGGGTGATATGCGACGCATTCGCTCCTAGGTCATAGTCTTTAGTGCAACATGAGTTATAAATCAAACTCAAAACAATTCTCCCCTAAAAGACACAAAAACTTCAAACTTCTTTTTATCCTTTGGGACCCTTAATAACGGAAAACCTTTTTCATAAAAAAGAGTGTTATTAAGCTTTGGTTCTACCGCAAACAGGCATCGTCCCTAACTGCTGGAATGGAGGTTTAACCCTACTCGGTTAAAACACTTAATCAACCTGTGGTTTTGTGTCAGCCCAAACTACGTTTGCTCTAGTTTCTCATACCAGATGAGAATACATAGGCACGAGACGGCGATGTCTCAGCGAGCAACCTTTCCCCTCTTTCGCCCGTAGTTAGCTGAACTACGTTGACTCTGACTTTACCATTGCACGAGGGAATACGTAGGCACAGAGCGGCAATGCTTTGCCGAGTCATTTTTCTTTCTTTTTGTCCTTTGAGCCTATAGGGTATATCGATTAAACACACCCTTAGATAGACAACAAGCATGGATCCTGTCGAGTACGACAGGCGTGAGGGGTGCTCAAACCTTCCCCCCGCGTAACCGACTCCCGAACCCAGGACTTGGTTGCGACGACCTTGTCTTTTCCTTTTTCGTTAGGTTTTTCCGATCATTTCCTTTCCCTCTATTTGGGATAAATAACGAAACGTGGCGACTCTTCTATTTTCCGCCAGGTATTTTTCGCAGTTGCGACAGCTGGCGACTCTGCTGGGGACCGCGATGGTTCCCTATGCGAGCCAATCCTAGCGCTTGCTTTTTTATCTTCAAGAGTTGTATATATGTGTTATATTTACTTTCACATTTTACTTTCCGCATTGTATCAATATTGTTGTGCTGTAGGGATGGAATGTTCTATTGAGTGATAAGCGAGACCCAGGCTTGAGTACAAACCTAGCATTAGTAGTGGAGACTAATGGGGGCCTGTTTGCTTAGCAAAAACAGTTCCCCATGAAATCTAGGCTCAGACGAGATTCTCTTTGATGATTTCCCTTCTGATCCTTAGGATCTGTCGAGATTTTGGATTTGAGAGTTGTCGACTCTAGGGACCGATCATTTGTGATTCAGCTAAGTAAGGCCTCTTCGGGGAATTATGATGCCAAACCAGAAATGATGAACGTATCATTGTTTCTTGAAAGTATGTGACGTTGATGAACGTATAGGATGTCGAACCTTATCAGTGGATAGGTCCATACCTGTGAGAGGGATTGGGTTGTGCAGGAAACCTTGACTTTTAGACTACCCGGTTTTCTTTGTAGTGTGAATCTGTGTTCCCAATATCAGAGGTTCTTATTATCAGAGCTATGCTACGTTCTTGCTAAAGCGGAGCGCTGGTTCTTCTCGATCAACAACACAACAATCTTGATCCCCTGTTGCATTTGAATTTGCATAATCATCTTGCATGAAACATTCCATTTCTATGTGTTCGAAAGGTTCTCGTCTCTCCTTTGATTCTGATGCTGGTTTTCTGAAGAGAGGGGGAATTGTTGTATACAAGTTTCTGACACCTAAGTTCGGGCCTTTATTTGGTCTGATCTCCATGGCTGAGCCTGGCGTCTTTGAAATCTTCAGGAAGAATCTTACCTGATATAGGAGAAGATTATTCTGGTATTCGTATCCATCCCTGCTGTTCTTGTTTGTTGAAACTGGAATCAAGAGGGAGATCTCCCTGTGAATACATAGACATGTTTGCATCTTGCATTCTCATTTGCATCACAGGTTGATCTCGGTGGCCTTTTGTTCCTGACTCTATCTGGTGTTTGTAATAACAAGATTGAGGAGTTCAGTTTCCACAGATATTCAACTCGATGGAATCAGTGAAGAGTAATGGATCAGATTCGGGCAGAGCTGAGGGAAGTCCGAAGCCAGATGGGACAATTCATGGTGGGCATGCAAGCCTTGCGCCTGGATCAGTAGGCGCTTAAGGAGGAGGTTCATCAACTAAAGACTCAGATGGGCCTGATCACATAAGTGATAAGGAATGTGCTAAGAAAGGAGGGCGATCAGGTGCCTGAAGCTGCAGCAGAGATGGTTGTCCCACATTTATCTGGGGAACCTCTCCCAAAGCGTGATGTGCCTCGAAGACCTGCTGCACAACCTGAGATCCCAGATTTGCCACGTCAGCAGCTACCTCCTGTTTCCCAAGATAATCTTAAGACTAGGAGGTATGCTCAGATGCCAAAGCAGCCCGACAGAATCTTCAATCAGATCCCCATGACTTATGCTCAGTTGCTGCAACTTTTGCTTCAACTCCGATTGGTTGAACTTCGGACTTTGGCTTGACTTACTGGGAAGCCACCACCAGGCTATGATGCAAGTGCCCGTTGTGATTTCCATGTCGGGGTACAACATCGAGAACTGCAAAGCTTTTAAGCACGTAGTTCAGGACTTAATCGATTCAAAGGTAGTTAAATTTATGTCGGGCGGCATCAGTGTAGCATATGGTGTCATTCCAGTCAATACAGAAAATGTGGACATTCCTGCTTTCGCCCCAGAAGCTTCATGGGGCCAGGAGGATGCCGTGCAATTTATGACTTCGGAATCTCCGTGCCCGTAGCTATTGCCAGTTCCTGGGCTAAGTCTGAGGGAGAAAGTGCCTGAACTCGAGGAGATCCCTAATCAGCGCCAACAACCTCATGCTCCTCGGCAGCAAAATTATCGGCGCCAGAATCAGAATAGGTCTCGTAACAATTTGGAAAGAAGGATTGCTCCTCTTCATCGAGTGTCGATGCCGTACAATAAACTTCTTTCACATATGATTCAGAACTCATTGGTGGAACCCCAAACTCTCAAGCCAGTGCCAGAGTCGTACCCTCCCAGATATAATCCCAGTGTTCAATGCAGATATCATGGAGGATCCATAGGACACTCAACTGAGGATTTCCAGGCCTTTCAAGCCAGGGTGCAACACATGATCGACAAGAGGTACATTTCCTTTTCGAGAGGAAGATTGAGGAAGCATGTCGACCTCCCATCTGATTAAGTTTGAAGATGGTTGATTCAGCATCAAGTCAAGATTTGAAAGCCCGGTTCCCGGAAGCTGGCAATCTTTTTTTATAATGTCATTTCTTTGCATTTGTAGTTTCTTTTCTGTTGAAGTGCAAACTCATTTGTAAAACTTGATTGTTTTCGATTGAAATTGATAATGAAATGAATATGAATGTTTTTGATTAAATCCATTTGTGTTCACTTATGTTTCTAATTGATGTCTAACGCTTGTTTAAGCGGAATCCGGGGAGGATGACGAAATTGAAAGACGCGCAAGCTTCTGACTGTATGCTTTTGAATGAAACATGTGATGATGTACAGGCATTGTTTCAATCCCTAAACACCGGAGATATAAGGATGATAATCCCTTGTCAACCCCTTTGAGCCTAGTAGTAGGAGTTTCTTTCTGAAAAACGAAAAAACCCTCAATCTTAACCCGGGGCAGGGTAGGTGTCAGTTAATTTGACCGAGCGTCCGAATCGCAAAAGGAGTGTTCCCGTCAAGGATCAATCACACTTCTATAGGTCGTGCCTAAAAAATCACATGGGTTATCCATTGCCGACCAGGGAGTGAAACAATCGTAATCCCTCTCAATAAGTCAGACAAGCCGGTGTCATACGATTTGTTCAAAAAAATGAGGAAAAATGAATCAAAAGAAGAAGCCCGCTAAGTCAATAACTTGAGAATAAGTGGCTTAGGCAAAATTTAGGGCATCCCGCTGGACTTCGAAATCAAAAGAAGCTCAAAAGAACCAGTCCAGGCAAAAGTTAGGGAAAAAGCAGAAAAGTGAAAAGGATTACAAAAGAAAAATCCTCGAACAAATAAGTCGTGTAACTCCAAGCACAAGAGAAGAAAAGCGAGTGACTGTCACGCCCGAAAAACTCGTGGTTTCCCGAACCATCACTCCTGTCACTCAAACTTTGAAGGGTGAACGCTAGTGTCGAATTAGCTGAACTTAGGATTGGAGAACATCCAGGAGAATGGGTGGGTTAGAATAAACTTTGAGTCTTGTATCCTTTCTTACGAACCGTGAACCTGACCAAGTTACAACCTTCAAAAGTCCTAATTGAAGAATGATGGTTTCGAAAGCATGCTTCGGTAAAGACCGCGTCGAAACTGACTCCTAAAAAGGATTCTTCTTATCAGGTTGCTATTAAGGTTGACATTTTGATAGGTGATTCGTTCATTATATGTCACAAATTTTTTCCAGTGAACAGACTTGGATTTCAAAACTGTCATATGCATTGCATTAGTATATCTTTTGTGCAGAACAATCTGTTTTACTTGCGAGTAAGCCCTTGACATCAGGAAAGTTCCCACAGTGGAAGTTTGATTAGGATAGAATGCAGAATGCCCACTCTGTTGAACCGGGGCAAGCTATATCAAATGATCATATCATGGGAGTCAGCCATCCAAAGTTAATTAATTTGGGGAAATCAGGTCGAGATTTGATAAATCTCTCGAAGCGGTTAGGGGTACTACTCCACAAATCAGCCAGTCAGGGGCAAAGTCATTGCAAGGATGGGGCAGGCCATCCCAAGAGCATAAAAGCTATTCTTATCTAGAAGGCAGTTAATCTGAAGCACCTCTTTGAGGTTCAGAATATTGAGGCAGTGCATATTAACCATCAAGGTACAAAAATTGCAGGGTTCCTTTCGAGGAATATCTTACGGAGATCCCACAGGCTGGGGCAAAATTGAAAACAAAAGATTTGTTCCTCTCCATGCCTTCAGAGTTTATCAGAGCTGGTCGACCAGGGATGAATCCTTTCTTGATATATATGTTGGGGCAAGCCATCTCGAGGTAGTTTCGTGGCAAGCTTCTCTGTTCAAGATGAATTATCCCAGAGATCATACTGGAGCAAGTTGAACTGCACTAGGGCAGTTAGCCCAGCGAGTCTTTGAAAGGGCGATTACTTCGGATGGAATGCAACTAGGCATTTTGTTCGTTTCCCCACAGCAGAGGATTTGGGTTTTCACGCAGAGTCTTGTTACTAAATCAGAAGTACTGTCACCAAGGGGGTGTGTAGTGTATCTCCAACAAAAGAAAGTTTTGTCTCCCTACAAAGGCTAGTCTCCAACAGGGTGGATTTGTTCGCAGCATGTTCCCAGCAAAGTAGGTGGAAGGATATTCCCTCGGCGGCAGGGTAGATTGCAATCCAGTATTATTCTTCAGCAGAGGCAACGTTTTTGACGCCCTTTCCCTAACGGAGTCGACGTTCTAGTGTCTTTCAGTAATATCGGTATTCAGGATTTTCTTCATCGAGCAGAGTTCAGTATTGATTCCCTCGACATAACAATGTTTGAGCAGGGCGTGATCCCTTCCCCAGTAGAGTGGAGTTCTCAGTAGAAGTCTCTGATGTTCCCGAGTAGGGTGGATTGTTACTTGTATATCCCCAACAGAGTGGATTTCCTTCCGAAGCAGAGTGGAACTCTTGGCAATGTTCTTGATTCCCCACTAAGGGTAGTTGTTGGTGTTTCTCCAGCGGATTGAAGTTTCCTAGTAGGCCATCAAGGATGTTTCCCTCGGCAGAGTTTGATTTCATCCTTAGCGGAGTTGGTCTCTTCTCTTTAGCATTTATTTTGCTAGAGTGGTGCCTCTGCATTTGCATTTTTGCATAGCATCCTCCCAAATACGTAGCATTTCCATTTCATATGGAGTATTATGCCATTTTCAAACATATGCATCTGAAGCATAAGCCAGGTTTGTTGCCTTCGAAGAGGTTTGCCTTTGATGATAGGAGTCGTTTGATTCTTTTGCTGCCTATTCCAGATGTGTTATTCCAACTTTTGGTTGGTATTCCCCAGCGTAGTCTGAATCGTTGTGTTTGGTTTTCCATCTTTTGGTTGGTAATTCGGGGTGTTATCCCAAGTTTTGGTTGGTAGTCTTTTGGTTTCCCTGCAAAGTCCTCATGCCAACTTTTGGTTGGTAATCTTTGTTTCATTCTAACTTTTGGTTGGTAACCTGTTGGTGTTTGGATGTTATTCCAACTTTTGGTTGGTAATCCTCGTTTTCTTCGGGAAAGTCGTTTATTCAAACTTTTGGTTGGTAACCTTTGTTGTGGTCTGCTCGTTTTCATTTAGCGTGGTCGGCTATCCTAACTCTTGGTTAGTAGCTTTTATTCTAACTTTTGGTTAGTAGCTTTTATTCTAACTCTTGGTTAGTAGCTTCTATTCTAACTCTTGGTTAGTAGCCTTTTATTCCAACTCTTGGTTGGTAATTCTAGATGATCATCCCAACTTTTGGTTGGTAGTCTTCAGTGGTGGAGTCAACTTCGTTTAGCGTCCCCGACGATCCTAACTCTTGGTTAGTAGCTTTAATTCTAACTTTTGGTTAGTAGCCTTCTATTCCTGCTTTTGGTTGGTAATCTTGGATGATCGTCCCAACTTTTGGTTGGTAGTCAGCTTTGTTCAGCGCCTCCCGGACTCCTAACTCTTGGTTAGTAGCTTTTGTTCCGACTTTTGGTCGATGTTGATCTTTCCCCAGCGATCCTAACTCTTGGTTAGTAGCTTGTGTTTCGACTTTTGGTCAATGATGATATGTTCTGGTAATCCTAACTTTTGGGTTAGTAGCGTTGTTTCCCAACTTTTCGTTGGATGTTATCCCCCACAGTCGTTTTTCTATCTTTTCGTTGGTAGCTTGTCGTTTGCAGTCGTTTTTCCAACTTTTGGTTGGTAGCCTGTTGTTTGTTGGTCGTTTTATCCAAACTTTTGGTTTGTATCCAGGATCGTTGTTTCCCAACTCTTAGTTGGTATTCGTGGTTGTTATCCCAACTCTTGGTTGGCATGCATGGTCGTTATTCCAACTCTTGGTTGGTAGTCTGTCGCTTGATTGGATGTTATTCTGAATTTTGGTTGGTAGTTCTCCTTTGTTGGATGTTTATTCTAACTTTTGGTTGGTAGTCTTCCTCTATTCATCAGCAGAGTCATTATCCCAACTTTTGGTTGGTAGTCTTCCTCTATTCATCAGCAGAGTCATTATCCCAACTTTTGGTTGGTAATTGGGGACTTGGAAGGTGTTTGTTTCCAACTTTTGGTTGGTAATCTTCGGTGTGTGGGAGTTATCCCAACTTTTGGTTGGTATTCCTTTGGTATTGTTTTTCCGGCAGATTTGATTCCAACTTTTGGTTGGTAGCTTTGGTTGATTCCAACACTTGGTTGGTAGTCCTTGGTCTCTCCTGTGGAGTGTTATCCCAACTTTTGGTTGGTAATTTGTGACTTGCCAGGGTTGTTATTCCAACTTTTGGTTGGTGAGGTTTTGTTGATATTTATTCTAACTTTTCGGTTGGTGTTGTGGTGATTCTAACTCTTGGTTGGTAGTTTTAGTTGTTTATTCCCCAAAGAGCAATCCTTATCCCATCTTTTGGAGGATATCCTTTGATTGTTATCTTTTGGTAGATGCTTGTTCCCCACAGAGTCGTCTGGTTAATCTACCCTTTCCCCACTGAAGTCGCCACAAGGCTGTTTGGTTAATTTGCTCTTTTGTTCCCCAGTAGGGTTGTTATCCCAACTCATGGTTGGTATCCTGTGGGAGCGTTATCCCGACTCTTGGTTGATATCTGTTGGTTGTTTCATCCCAACTCTTGGTTGGTATCCAGAGTTTGTTATCCCAATGCTTGGTTGGTATCTTTGGTTATTTTCCAACTCTTGGTTGGTACCCTTCAGTTGTTTCCCAACTCTTGGTTGGTATCTTTGGTTGTTTCCCAACTCTTGCTTGGTATCTAAAGTTTGTTATTCCAACTCTTGGTTGGTCTCCTTGGTTGTTTCCACTCTCTTGATTGGTATCCAGGGTTTGTTTTTCAACTCTTGGTTGGTATCCAGGGTTTGTTTTCCAAATCTTGGTTGGTATCCTTGGTTTCTTTTCCAACTCTTGGTTGGTATCCTTGGTTGTTCCCAACTCTTGGTTGGTACCCTTCCGTTGTTTCCCAACTCTTGGTTGGTATCTTTGGTTGTTTCCTAACTGTTGGTTGGTATCCAAAGTTTGTTATTCCATCTCTTGGTTGGTATCCTTAGTTGATTCCCAACTCTTGGTTGGTATGCAGAGTTTGTTTTCCAACTCTTGGTTGGTATCCGGGGTTTGTTTTCCAACTCTTGGTTGGTATCCTTGGTTTATTTTCCAACTCTTGGTTGGTATCCTTGGTTTATTTTCCAACTCTTGGTTTGTATCCTTGATTGTTCCCAACTCTTGGTTGGTACCCTTCAGTTGTTTCCCAACTCTTGGTTGGTATCTTTGGTTGTTTCCCAACTCTTGGTTGGTATCCAAAGTTTGTTATTCCAACTCTTGGTTGGTATCCTTGGTTGTTTCCCGACTCTTGGTTGGTATCCAGGGTTTGTTTTCCAACTCTTGGTTGGTATCCTTGGTTTGTTTTCCAACTCTTGGTTGGTATCCTTGGTTGTTCCCAACTCTTGGTTGGTATCCTTGGTTTGTTTTCCAACTCTTGGTTGGTATCTTTGTTTGTTTTCCAACTCTTGGTTAGTATCCAGAGTTTGTTATTCCAACTCTTGGTTGGTATCCTTGGTTGTTCCCAACTCTTGGTTGGTATCCTAGGTTTGTTTTCCAACTCTTGGTTGGTATCCGGGGTTTGTTATCCCAACTCTTGGTTGACATGTTTTGGATGAAGTTCTGATCATTTTGAATCGTTGTCCCCAGCGTGTCGTATTCCAACTTTTGGCTGGTAATCACTGTTTGGCATCCCCGCAGGGTGCAAATTTCCGAGTTCTTTTATATTCAATCACCTTATACCTGAAGGTTTGAATGCGATTGCTTTTCATCCCTTCAGGTCCAAGTTGTTTGAATATGGGGCAGCTGTAGCACCCTAAAATTTTCCTTTCCATTTTAGCAGCATCTGGCTTTTGCTTCTTTGCATTTTCACATTTCTGCATTTGCATAGCATTCATTCTTGAGACAGGGGATCAAGGTTTTCCCGTGGCTCAGTTTTCATCTCAGTGCTCAAACTTGGATCTAATTTATCCATGGCTTAACATCTCATAACGAAGCTTGAAAATGTACTCAAGCATGGCTTGTAATTCAAAAGCTCCTTATGAATTAAAGTTTAAACATAATCATGATTTCACTTAAATTCTCATAGCTTGAACGCATGGTTCTAGTCATATTCATCATAACATGATATCAATGAATACTTGACCATAAAAAAACTAAAACATGGACATCAACTTTAGTAATGGCATAGAACCACTTAAGCATGATATAAAAAAAACAAATTGTCCAAGGCTTGAAAATCACTATTATCTTGAAAATACATGACCACCTGAATGGAACCAATTTGGAAGTTTGGATAATTATTTCTCACAACCAATTTAACCATAATTTAACTTGGTCATCCATATGACTTTAGTGTCGATCTTGGGGATATGGATCAAAACTGCGTTAAAGTGAGGACTGTCAACATTTTGAAGTAAGATTAAAAAAGAACCTCTTGGAACTAAACTTACCTGGTAGGATTTTGTAATCCATAAGCACACACAAAAACTCATGACCTCAATTCTAGAGAACCATGGCCAAGGTACAAATGATCATCTAATAGAATATCATGAAACAACACAAAGCTTGGGATACAAAAAAATTGAAATGGTAGGACAAATTTGGGGTATGACAACACCATTCTTGGTAACCGATTACACTGTGAGCATAATCACTTTACTACTGCTTATCAGTGTGAAAATCACTTTTTATCCCATCCCAAAACCCCATTTTTCTTACAAAGCAAATATCCCATAATTTTACACATAAATCACTCTTTATAAAAGTCACAAAAACCCAATTTTCCCCAAAAAGTTCATATAATCGAGTTCCGACTTTGACTCGCAAAAATTGACAACATCACACATCCATCATCATGCAATCCATCTAATACAAGATTTTAATAGCATCAACACATCACTCATTAATATGAACATTCCAACACACTCAATTCAACCAAAACATCCAACATAGCATAATCATACCATTCATCATTAAATAATTTCAACCAAGACACATCAACATAATATGATCATACAATTGCAAGGTTCATAGCATGAGAAAAGCAATTCTAACAAAGTAATCAAATCCCCTCCCACAATCATCATGCAAACCTTTATATAATCGGAACCTCACCCTTACCTTAGATTCTTACAAGGTTCTTCAACAATGGATTCCCTCTTCAATGCCCTATCTCTCTTCCTTTTTCCTTTTCCTTTCACATTCTTCTCTTTCTCCAATTTCACGTGTCTGACACTTTTTCTCTCAACTTCCTCTTTAATCTTTTTTACTTATTTTAGTATAATATAATTATATTTATAATTTCCACTAATTATTAAATTAACTAAATATTAACTAATATCAATTTATTAGTCTTACTCTCACCACCCCTAACCTCTACAATTTTACTCGCATCCCATATCACCTCAAATTTTATTCTTTAAGGCCACTAGTTTACACCAAATGGTAAATCTAACACACCAAAACACATATAGATCTTACAAAACCACATAATTTAATCACGAAAAATAAATTAAAATAAACGGGCGTTACATAGTGCATCTTCATAAATTTCTATTTCATGTTAGATTCTCCTATGGTTAACATACTTCAATTTTAAAACACTCTCTTTAGAATGGAAAGAAACCTTGTCCATTAGAGCAAGAAGGACATCATAAGGGATCTTCTTTCCTCCAACAATCTTCCTATTTTTCTTCACAGGAAGAACTACAGCGTCCTCTGCAATGTTTTCCACATCATCTTCAGTAATTTCAACGGTAGAGGAAACCTTACTCTTAGGGGCGACATTCTTTTTTACTGCACACTTACTCGTACTAGTAACATCCTTCTTCTTCCTCTTACCTAATAGTGGTTTCTTATGAGCTTTCATAGTAGCTACCCTTTTAGTAAGGTCTTCTTGGGTTTGAGGGTATCATTCTTCTTGATGAACTTATTTCTACATTTCTTCTTAAACTTTTTCTTTTTAGCAGAGGCACTAGGGACCTCCATTGAAACATACTCAACATATACGTCCATATTATCAATAGTAGACTTACCAATGTCATCCTCAAGATAGGCGGTAACAATGTCCTCATCATCTTGAGCAAGAATTTTCTCCAAGGAAATATTTTCATTTTCTTGATGCATTGGTAACTTTGTCTCCAACATGTTGGACTTATTGTCCTGCACACCATTCACTATATTTTGATCTTCTAAGTTGTTTTCCTGGGTTTCATTTTCCATAGATCTTTGAACTTCATCCTCAACTAGGACCTCTTTATCATTTTCCTTATTATTATCACCGGTAGGCTCTTCATTATCAGAGATCACATCAGTAGTAGGGTCTGGATCTTAAAATTTTTCCACCTCTTCATTTATAATGTAAACATCATTGTTGATAATACCATTCACACCATCAGTCTAACTTGCCACAGGCTCTTCAACCCTAGAGTCTTTTGTGTCCCCATGATGATAATCAAGTATACCATATATGAAGGTGTCAATCACATGTTCACTAATAGGATTATCATTAAAAAAACTCAGGAACGTCATATTTACTAGGTGGTTCATCACACGCATGGATGAAGTTTAGGGTTTGGGGAAAATTCTATGCAAACAACATCTTGATTGTTCGGAGCCTCAGTAGTTGTCTCAAAAGCATGATCAACATTAGGTTTAGAATTTGTATTACCTGAAACATGGACTGGTATGGCCATCTGAATCGAAATAGCATTAAGCATAGATTTTGTTGGTTTTTTGGTATTCCTCGATTGTTCTTCATGAACCTTATTAACTTTAGTAACCTTGTCTCATTCATCAGTACCTTTTCCAGTAAGATCAGCCATAGAGAGAGGGACCTTTAAGGAATGAACTCTAGATTTGTTAACCTTCTTTTTAAAACCTCCACCGGTGGTTTCTTGGTGGTAGGATCTTCGTCCGGAACATTAGCCTTCTCTCCAAGAACAACTATCTTTTTCTTGATGCCGTGCACATTGGTTACGTGATTGGGGTTCCATAATTGATTTCTCGGCCATCGTCAATTTCTTCTCCTTTCTAGAGGTGTTTGATCCTTGCCTAGTTCCGACCATGATAGTGATATCTCTGATGGAAATGTGATACAATCTAATGAGTGTAGTTGTTGCCTATAGTAATATACCGAGCTTCTGAAGTTTATAAAGATACACACTTTTGCTTCTCGCTAAACTAAGAAATCATATTGTTTCCTAGAAATAAGTATCCACCAGAGGTGGTCTTTCTATATTCACCATTTCTATCCAAATCAGCATCATAATAAGTGCTAAATTGTACTAATTTTGAGTGTTAATAATTGGAACTTATTGGCTTGATTCGTTGGTTTTCCATTAATAATCCCTCGTTTTTGTGTACTTTTTGTATAGTTTACATTATAGTGTATATATTGCGTATTATATAAATATCATTGATTTTAATTCTTTTTCTCTCATTTTTGTAGGTATACAAGCAATGATACTTTGTCATTGTTTTATAGAGAATTCAATAAGCTTTCCAACACTTTTGACCGTGCATAAAACAAAGTTACGGTTCAAAATTTATGGTCGAAACAAGTGTTGCTTTGCTGTCATGTTCGCTATGCGAGCTGGAGGCTAGCGAACTCGCCAAGAGTTTGCACTGCAAACTCAAGGAGAATAAAAAATGCCTAGAAGTGTGGAAAACATTGTTCTAGCAGTAGCTAAGGCGACATATGTTCGATGGGCTAACAGGAGTTCGCACTGAGAACACGGGAACCCATTTTGCCTATTTAGGTCACTTTTCAGCATTTTTTAGGTTATGTGGTTGGGATGTTTTTACCCCAACTTAATCAAACACATTCTTGAGTAGGTTTAGCTTAGCAACACATGGAGTGTATATCTTAATGATTCGGAGTCGAATCCACTTCAATCGGAGTTGACAAACCGTGAGATTTGTGTTCTTCTTCCTTCCTTTCTATGTATTTTTCATTTGTTGGGATTTTTCATGTAAGTTTATCTTGATTGTATGTACATTTATTGATCCTTATATAAAATATCTTTTACAACTCTCTAGATATGTCATCTTTAATTTTTTACTTAATGGGTTTGGATTGCTATAGACATATACGATTCAAACACGTTTGTAGCACCCCAAAATTTGCCCAACCTTTTCTTCTATCTTGGCTTATGTTTCATCATCTTGCATTAGCATTTGTGCATAGCATTGGTTCTGGACAGGGGGTCAAATAGCTCATTCTTACTCAAGGGAGGAGCTCCATCTTTGAAGTTCACACAAGGATGCATCTTCATATCTCAACATCTCTTGGGACATCATACAAGGGAATCATGGTATTCCATCTTTGGTTCTCAAGTTGGGGTTGGGAATATGATGTCATCATGAGCAAGGTTTATGAATCTCAATCATCATCTCTCTTCACCAATCATCTTTGTCTAAGGGGTTCTTCAATTTTCCCAGAGGAAATGTGGTTTCAAGCTTGGGTTATTTTCTCCTATATTCATGGCTTGAAATTAGGGTTTCACATATAATAAATCTAGGCTTGTTTCTTTGAGCAAGATTTGATTCCATGATCCTTCATCTGTCCTAGGGTACTTAAGGGTGGAAGATTGATAATCAATTTCAACCAGAAGAACTTCAATTGGTCAGTCAATTACAAATCAAGTAAACTCAGGGAAAAGTCAACTCCTGACTTTTTGAGGTCAAGATCATGTTCCTCATGTTTAACATGGCTAATGGATGAAAATTGATTAAGAAATGTCAAAGGGATCACAAAAAATCAAGAAGTTCGAAACTTGCAATTTTTGGAAAATTAGGTTTTTAGAAACTTTCAATTTATGGAAAGTTTCATGTTTAAATCAGCCATTTTCAAGGCTATTTTCCTTCATGATCAAGGTTCCAATAGAAACTTTTTCCAACATCAAAGTTGTTTCCCATCCTCTGAGCTTTGTTTGGAGTACCAATTCATCATCATGTGATGTTTAGAGCTCAAGTTATGTGAATTCAAAGTTGGGATTTCAATTATGTTAAAACTCATAACTTAGAACTTTTCTATGTTATGTTAAGACAAATTTTGAGGCATGGTTTTCAAGCTTGATATTCATGATCTTCATATTTAAACCAAAATCAAAACCCTAGAGGAGGCAGCCACCATTTTGAAGAAAATAAGAACTTATCTCTCATTTTTATTTCTCTGAAGTTCTCTTCGAATCTCTCTTCTCTTTGAGCTTTCCACCCAATCTCACCTCAAAGTCTCTTCCTCACAACATTCTCCATTTTCTGTTTGCAAGAAGAACCTTCTGCAAGCATTATGTTTCATACTTGTTCAAAGTTAGTAGGAGGTTTAAGGGATGTTTCAAGGCCTTTCAAGCTCATACTAGGTTCCTTCAAGTTCTAGGGAAGCACTTTACATCTTCTGGTGACTTTATTGCATGTTTTGAAGGAGCAGTGGACGTACTCCACTAGGTAACTTTCAAAACTTTTCCCCCTCCTTTTAGGCACATACTAGGGTCATTTTGGATGCATCTGAAGTCCTACTCATGGTAGGCAATGTTTGCACGGCTTGGTGTATTGTTTTGGGTGATTTTCAGTTGAGATGTTCAAACTTTTTCCTTTCGTTTCACCATGAAATTGTGGCTGTTTGTAATTTTTGAGTTTGGATTTGTGATCTACGTGAAATTTTGAGTGGAGGGGTGGTCTTATTTTTTATTTCTGGGGATTTTTTGAGGTAGCTCCGGTGGAGGTAGCCCCAAATTCAAAGTTCCAGATTTCGACAAGTACAAAGGGACGACCTGTCCTATAGTACATCTCAGGGCTTACTTTCGGAAGATGTCCGCTTATTCAGACGACGAGAAATTGTTAATGCACTTCTTTCAGGACAGCTTGTCAGGTCCTTCCAGACTTTAGGGGAAGCTTTTATTCATCACTACCAATATAACAGTTATTTGGCACCAAACAGAGTATAATTACAGAACATATCATAGAGAAACAATGAGGGATTCAAGGAATATGCCCAGAGGTGGCGGGAATTAGCAGCTAGAGTTCAACCCCCGATGGTGGAATGTGAACTAATTGACATGTTCGTGGCAACCCTGCCAGGAATATGCTACAAGAAATCAATTAGGAGCATGTTTGGAAGTTTTTCAGACTTAATCATAATATGGGGAAAGAGTGGAGAATGGAATAAAGATAGGGAAGATACAAAGTGGAGAGGGATCTACATCAGGAGGAATGAGGAAGACATATGGGAATCCGAAGAAAAGGGAGGGAAACATGAATGCCGTATCAACTTATAGAAACAGAGACCGAGTATAACATCAACAACAGTACCAGCCTCAACATCAACAACAAATTGCTAGTATAGCCATTCCGGTTGTACCTCAGCAACCATCCATTGCACCTCGTCGATATCAAGACAGAGGAAGGATGGCCAACAGGAAGTTTGACACGCCTCCCATGCCTTACTCTCAATTATTGCAACATCTGCTGCAGCTGCAACTTGTTCAGAAAAGAACTTTAGCACCGCTTACTGGCATACCTCCACCAGGCTATGACGCAAATGCTAGGTGTGATTTTCATTCTGGTGCTCCAGGTCATAACATTGATAATTGTAAAGCTTTTAAGCATAAAGTATAAGATTTGCTTGACTCCAAAGAAATCAATTTCACAAATGAGACCCCGAATGTGGATCAAAATCTTATATCGAATCATGGGGTGGCCAGAACTAATGCTGTTATCGAAGGTGAAAGGTTGAATTTGATAACTAATGTTGAGGAATTGAAAACACCGTTGAGCTATGTGAAGGACAAATTGCTGAAGGGTGGTGTTTTTCCTGGTTGTTTAGAGGGCTGTGAGGGATGTGATGTGCACCCAGAAGGATGTGTTTAGTTGAGGAATCATATTCAGAGTTTTATTAATGAGGGTAGTTTTCAATTTGACAGAATAGTAGGAAAAGAAGATGTGACGGAAGTTGATGATGAGCGGGATGAAATCGCAACAATTTTGATCCCATACCGAACAATCAATATTTCAGCACCACCAGGGCCAGCTCCTATTATCATTAATACACCAGGACCGATGCCTTATGAGAGTACCAAGGCCATTCCTTGGAACTATGGTGCATAATTATTCTGCAATGGATATAAAAAAGAGTTGTTGGAGACGTCATCTAGAGAATCGTCTGTTGATAATGTTGTTGGAGTAGGAGGCTTGACTAGGAGTGGCAGAGTGTTCTCTCCGCCGGATACTAAGGTGGAAAGAAGTGACAAAGGTAAGGGTAAAGCTGTAGTAGAAGAGGGCCAACAACAGGGGGAGAAAGACTCCTTGGCTAAGGATGCTGAAGAATTTATGCGACTCATTCGCAAAAGTGATTACAAAATCATAAATCACTTACAACAGACGCCTTCTAAGATCTCGATCTTGTCATTATTGTTATGCTCCGAGGCACGTAGAAATGCTTTGCTAAGAATCTTGAATACGGCTTATGTACCACAATAAATATTTGTTAATCAACTTGAAGGAGTAGTGGATCATGTTAACACCGGTAATGGTTTGGGCTTTACTGATTTGGATCTAACTCCCGCTCGGAGAAATCACAACCATGCTCTACATATATCCATAGAGTATGCGGGTTGTTATATCCCATGTGCTAGTTGATACGGGATCATCACTCAATGTGTTGCCCAAGAAAGCACTGATGAAGCTGGATACCTAGGGTTTAATTTGTACTCCGAGTGATTTGGTAGTGAGGGCTTTTGATGGGACCAGAATATCAGTATTTGGTGAAGTCACATTGCCGATTCAAGGGGTCCCAGAGATCTTCGATGCAGTCTTTTATATCATGGATATCCAGCCTGCTTATAGCTCTTTACTTGGCCGAACATGGATACACTCTGCTGGGGTAGTCACCTCGACTTTGCACCAGAAACTGAAGTATATGGTGGAGGGGAAGATTGCCGCGGTCTGTTGGGAGGAAGATATCATGATCAACCAACTGTCATCTTTCAAGTATGTAGAAGTGGATGGTGAGATTCATGAAACATTGTGTCAGGCTTTTGAAGCAGTATAGATTCAAGAAAGGCCTCCTATTGAATATAAAGTTCCAGTGATTTCGATGTCCTCATTTAATAAGGCCCGTGCTATTGTAGAATCCGGTTCTTCGCAAAAATGGGGCCAAATTCTCAATGTTCTTAAAAAGCAAGACAAGTTTGGCCTGGGTATAGCCCATCTTCTTCTCAAAGTGCTCCAATGCACAAAGGACTCATTCAGTTCACCAGTGGTGGGGTTATTTTTGATAGGACTAATGTTGTGGAGGATGGTGAAGGAGATAGCGATTGCGACATGGATGCTTGGATCCGTCTGTGTGTTCCCGGACAAAAATTGTGCAATTGGACTGTGGAGGAAATCGTCCAAGTCACTTCAGAAGAGTAATTTCTATTGTTTTTTATTATGTTTGGTCCTACGTTCTTTCCAAGACGTAGTGGCTTTTCTTTGTAGGGCCCCTTTGGTTTATGTTCAAACTTTTTATCATGAGTGAAAGGTGTTCTTTTTTGCATTCAAATATTTGATCCTTGTTTTTCTTCTTATATTTTCAATAATAAAATGACAATTTTTTTGTGTTTGTTTGCATATCATATTAAGCATAAAAATATCAATCATGCAGGTTTCACACCTCAGATACCATTGATTCAGATTCGGCTATGACTCAGTATGATTTTGATAATCCTATTTTTCAAGCCGAAGAAAATATTGATGGTGATTGTGACCTACCTGAAGAATTGTTCAGACTTTTGAGATAAGAGGAAACGGTCATTTTGCCTCATCAAGAGGATGTTGAAGTTGTCAATTTGGGCACTAAAGACGACAAGAAAGAAGTCAAGGTTGGGGCTGCATGGGAAGACGATGTCAAAAGAAGGTTTATAGAAATGCTCCATGAGTACAAAGATGTCTTCGCTTGGTCGTATGAAGATATGCCAGGATTGTGTTCTTCTTTTTTCCTCTCTGTATTTTTCATTTGTTGGGATTTTTCATTTAAGTTTATCTTGATTGTATGTATATTTATTGATCTTTATATAAAATCTCTTTTACAACTCTCTAGATATGTCATCTTTAATTTTTTACTTAATGGGTTTGGATTGCTATAGACATATATGATTCAAACACGATTGTAGCACCATAAAATTTGCCCAACCTTTTCTTCTATCTTGGCTTATGTTTCATCATCTTGCATTAGCATTTGTGCATAACATTGGTTCTAGACAGGGGGTCAAGATAGCTCATTCTTACTCAAGGGATGAGCTCTATCTTTGAAGTTCACACAAGGATGCATCTTCATATCTCAACATCACTAGGGACAACATACAAGGGAATCATGGTCTTCCATCTTTGGTTCTCAAGTTGGACTTTGGGAATATAATGTCTTCATGAGCAAGGTTTTTGAATATTAATCATCATCTCTCTTCACCAATCATCTTTGTCTAAGGGGTTCTTCAATTTGCCCAGAGGAAATGTCGTTTCAAGCTTGGTTCATTTTCTCCTATCTTCATGGCTTGAAACTAGGGTTTCACATATAATCAGTCTAGGCTTGTTTCTTTTAACAAGATTTGATTCCATGATCCTTCATATGTTCTAGGGTACTTAAGGGTGGAGGATTGATCATCAATTTCAACCAGAAGAACTTCAATTGGTCAGTCAATTACAAATCAAGTGAATTCATGGAAAAGTCAACTATGCAAGGAAAACGTCAACTCCTGACTTTTTGAGGTCAAGATCACGTCCTCATGTTCAACATGGCTAATGGATGAACAATTATCAAGAAATTTCAAAGGGATCACAAAAAATCAAGAAGTTTGAAACTTTCCATTTTTGGAAAATTAGGGGTTTAGAAACTTTCCATTTATGGAAAGTTTCATGTTTGAATCAACCATTTTCAAGGCCATTTTCCCTCATGATCAAGGTTCCAAATGAAACTTTGTCCAACATGAAATTTGCTCCCCATCATCTGAGCTTTCTTTGGAGTACCAATTCATCATCATGTGATGTTTAAAACTTAAGTTATGTGAATTCAAAGTAGGGATTTCAATTATGTTCAAACTCATAACTTAGATTTTTTCTAAGTTATGTTAAGACAGGTTTTGAGACATGGTTTTCAAGTTTGACTTTCATGATCTTCCAAATTTTAAATCAAGTTTCTATCAACATGATAAATGTTTCACGTCATGTTGGCTTTCATTTGAGTCCAAATTCAAATCAAGAGGAGCCATATGTATCAAGCTAGGGTGGTGCAAAGTATGTGATTTGGAAGTTTGATCCAAGGCATGATTTATGAGAAGTCTTAATATATTTCTCAACCTGAGCTTGCAACATTGCCTTGCTATCAACATCATGTGCAAAACACCACTTTTCATACCCTAAAATGTTATAAAAACAACACCAACAAGCCATGTACTATTTGTGTGATTTTTGAAATATCTTAGCCAAAGAAGTAAAGAAGCAAACTTGACCACTACATATATTTCTCTCCACTCAGCCACAATAGCCACAGTTCCCTAATTTGTACCATGATGCATCATCCACCCTTATCTCAATTTGTCTCTCTAATATGCAGAATTGGTTGCCACAAGTTTAAGCATAGTGAAAAGCTCTTTAACCTCATCAAAGCTTCATATATAAGCAAAAAGCAAAACCCTAGAGGATGTAGCCACCATTTTGAAGAAAATAAGAACTTATCTCTCATTTTTATCTCTCTGAAATTCTCTTGGAATCTCCCTTCTCTTTGAGCTTTCCACCCAATCTCACCTCAAACTCTCTTCCTCACAACATTCTCCATCTTCTGTTTGCATGAAGAACCATCTGCAAGCACTATGTTTCATACCTGTTCAAAGTTGGTTGGAGGTTTAAGGGAAGTTTCAAGGCCTTTCAAGCTCAGACTAGGTTCCTTCAAGTTCTAGAGAAGCACTCTACATCTTCTTGAGACTTCATTGCAAGTTTTGAAGGAGCAGCGAACGTACTCCACTAGGTAACTTTCAAAAATCCTCCCCTCGTTCTAGGCACATACTAGGGTCATTTTGGGTGCATCTGAAGTCCTACTCATGGTAGGAAATTTTTGCATGGCTTGGTGTATTATTTTGGGTGATTTTCAGTTGAGATGTTCAAACTTTTTCCTTTCGTTTCACCATGAAATCATGATTATTTGTAATTTTTGAGGTTGGATTTGTGATCTACGTGAAATTCTGAGTGGAGGGGTGGTCTTATTTTTCATTTCTGGGGATTTTTTGAGGTAGCTCCGGTGGAGGTTGGCCAAAGAAGACGACCGGAACTAGGATTCCGGCGTCTGGAAGTGAGAGATGAGCTGAGGTGGCTTTGGCGCCCTTATTTTAATTCAAATGCTTTGACGTGTTTTATTTTAAGCCAATCAGTTTTCCAAATCATTGCCAGCTCAATTAATGAGCTCCCAGTGTGGCATCTGAGTGTGTTTGGAATTTGGACTGGGCTTGGCTTTTCTGCTTTTCGCACCACCTCATTTAGAGGCCCATTGTGTTCCCAACGTGAACTCAGTTCATTTGTCTTTTGTTGATGCACCCCCCTTGTGTGTTCTTTTATTTTTATTTTATTTTTTGTCCTATTTTCTTGTTTAATTTCTTTTTAATAGTAAAAACCATTTTAAAAATCCACAAAAATATGTCCCTGATTAATGGATGTGTTGAGTTATTTTTCATAATTTTTATTTTATTTTTCATTTTATTTTATTATTTTTAATTAACTAACTTTGTGAAGAGGTTTCCATGTTTGCCCTTGTGGATTTGGTTTGTTGTTTGACACCATTTGAACACCCCTATGAAGTGATTTTCCTCTTACACTTGGGTGTCTGATTGAGGACTATTTAGGGGTGGTTTTGATGTCTTGATGATTTTTTCTTGATTTTTTTCATTTGACTTTGTTTTACCTTTGACATATGCTCGATAAATTGAATATCTTGCCTTGTTTGATGCAATTGGTGATGTTTTCATACAATCCATGTTGTGATCTTTTGGACACTGATTCTTGATGAACTTAACTTGAGTTTGGAATTTTATTTGGATTTTATTTGGTCATGTTTCCATTTCTGGATGTTTCATCAAAATCTTGTTGTTTTAATCATGTGTGTGTGCATATCTTGACTTAGTCTTTTGGGATTGTCTCTTGTATGATTCCATGTATGCTTGGTAAGTCTTGTGTGTTCTTGATGACATGTTTGAGGTTCTAATTTTCATGATTAGGGGTGCATTGAATGTTTATTTCATCTCATGTGCTTTATATGATCATGTTTTCCTTTTGTGGTTGGCTTGTGAGATGTTTGCATGACTTTGGTGCGTCAACTTGAGTGTGATCCTTCTTGATCTTGTTTGATAATTTGAATTTGAACTTAATGCATATCATTTGATTTTGCTTCTGATCTTGTTGATTTAATATTTTCGCATCGCTGCGAAGAGGGGCCGGCAAAGACAGAAGAGTCGTTACCGTTCGTTATTTATCCCAAAGAGAGGGAAAGGAAACGATTAGAGAAAATCTATGAAAAAGGGAGAAGCCAGGTCATCATAACCAAATCTTGGGTTCGGGAGTTGGTTACGCAAGAGGAAGGTATGAGCACCCCTCACGTTCGTCGTACTCGACAAGATCCACACTTGTTATCTATCTAAAAGGGTGTTTAAATTCTGGCTATGCATATCACATGTGTTCCAAGAACATTGATCTCTGCTCAACAAGGATGAGGACAGACCATGGCTAATTTAAATTTCTTTAAATTGTCCCAATGTCATGACCTATGTCACGACTTTTGTTGTGATATTTGTTGTCTGTCATACTATTTATCTAACCATTTAAAGTACATAATTGTAAATGCAGAAAGATAAATAACACAATAATTGTTCACCCAGTTTGGTATCAACAACACCTACATCTGTGGGCTACCAAGCCAGGGAGGAAATTCACTATTAGTAAAATCAATTCAAAGTCAAACCTCCATTTTGCACTTCTCACTTAATCTCTACCCAATAACACTTCATCCTAGAGACACTCTAGTACCTGAGTATACCCACTCACTCCCCCACTATCACACAACAGTGATATCAAAGAATTACAAAAATAATATGAAGAGGCACTTCATACACAACATGATCTTGCTTCACAGCTTTGATCAAGGAACTCACACACTCTTGCTTCACAGCTTCGAGTGAGACACAACCTAGAATCAACCTAAGCAAAACAATCATCCACCAGACAATTGCTTGGATTACAAGTATTCCTAAACAGACTTTACAAGTGAAAACTAGCCTTCTTCACTTACAAATATGTCTACCTCAATGTATCAAAAGATACAAATGGTGACTTACACACAAGGGACTCTCAACCCTACACTTCTATTTTACACTCTGGTTTTTCTTGATGTGAGTACTTACTTTCTTCTGCTTCTGCGCCTCCTTTTATAGCACTGTAGACTGGGCTTGGGCTCTGCAGAAGTAACACATATTAGTTTTAACATAATAAAACTAATTTCCACAATTCAAGGTGTTTTCCAATTAGGTCATGGCATTGTCAGCATTGCCTTGAATCTCTCCTGATATAACTCAGGGGTCATAACAAGTCTTCCTTAAATCTAGCCTAAGATAACTTAGGTATCATAACAGAAAAACAAACCCAACCTATCTGATGTCATATGATCAATGTCATAACATTGGTCATGACATTCAGCTTCACTTCCTCTTAGCTGACCAGCTTGCCTTGCTGAACACTTCTGCAGAATCTTCATCATAACAGTCATGGTTTCTCCCAATCTTCTGCAGAATAATATTAGAAACAAGTATATTCAAGTTTCCTAAAAGGTCTGCAAGGTCCTTTTATGAATACCAATACAATCTGTTCTTGTTCCTAATCCATCTCCTTAACATATTTACTGATGAGGTATTTTCAACATGGTCTCATCAATCCAAACCAATTCTATCAAGAGATATACACTAACAGCTCCTTCTGTTGTCATGCAGCTATGTCTTGCAACTATGTCTTGCTTATGACAACACACCTCACTCACTACAACTCACATTTTTGTGGCTACACACCTCGCACTTCCTGTGAGGAGCTTCATTACAATTTCAACAGTTATGGCTGCACACCTCGCTCACTACCTGTGAGGAACTTCACCACAACTCAACCTGTTGTGGCTACTGCTAACACATAGCAGCACCTGCTGTGCCAGACAACTATGTCATTACTTTGGTAATGACATCTATGATAGTAGTTCATCCATGACAACAGCTCTGTCATCTGTTCTTATTAGCTCCTGCTGCACATAGCTCCTGCTGTACCAGATGTCATCACGTGACAACAGTTCTGTTATCAGCCCCTGCTAGCTCCTGTTGCACCACTACTCCTGTTGTTTCTCACACATGACAGTAGTTCTGTCATGACAGCAGATGGATGTCGTGATGGATGTCTCGACATTCAGCACGAAATTCACATTAAACCACTCCACAACAGTTCTTTCACCAACTCCTGCTTGCTCCTTTAGTGATGTCATAACTATGGTAATGACATCCTGCTTTGGAAAATCATAGAACCATGGACAATTCTATATCATAGAACCATGGAACTAACAAACACCCTTTGGCAAATTTTTGCTAAAACAACTTATCAGGATATTCAGTAGTAGTTTACACAAACTATCATGCTCCCCCTTGATAGTTGCATCCAGCATGGCAGCAACAATGCTTTTCCTCATCAGCAGCAGTAGTTTTTCCCAGCCTCACTTTCATGCTCCCCCTTGACAGTTGCAACAAATAATAACCCTTAACAACACTTGACTCCCCCTTGGTTTAGTCAAAAATTGACAAAAAATAGAGTAAGTGTACAAACTACACATGGTGTCCAAGTCTCCCATTTCGTGATCTCTTGAATCAGGCTTGAATCTTGGGTTCTTGTCTTGTCTGAAGCTGCACCTTCAGGAATGACACTTTTGACCTCACCAATTAAAGGATAATCAATTAACTACTTGCCACAAGTAACAATTGATCTTAAATCCCCAATTTGAGACCCACAAACCTTCTATAGAGAAATAAATTCTCCCAGATAGTAACCCATACACATGTTGCCAAGGCACAACAATACACCAGCCAACATAATATCAAGACATCTTGTCTGATATTACAACCTCACACGCTTGCTTGAGAATCAGCACCCTTTTCATACAGCTCCATATTAGCACAATTCCCCCTGTCATGCATACTCAGTACTCCCTGTCGCTACTGCAAAAATCGGCGTCGGCTGAACAGAAGAGTCGCCACCGTGCGTTATTTATCCCAAAGAGGGGAAAGGAAACGCTCGAGGTAAACCTACCGCAAAACGGGGAAAGGAATGGTCATCGCAACCAAATCCTGGATTCGGGAGTCGGTTACGCAAGGGGAAGGTATTAGCACCCCTCACGCCCGTCGTACTCGACGGGATCCACGCTTGTTTTCTGGTACGGATTGTTATTTCTATCTAAACTAAGGGTCAAGGGTTAAAAGAAAATAAAATGACTCGGCAAAGTATCGCACTTTATGCCTACGTATTCCCGTTTGGAACGAGAAATCAGAGTCAACGTAGTTCGCCTACCTACGGGAAAGGAGGGGAAGGTTGCTCGCTAGGATATCGCATCCTATGCCTACATACTTTCACACAACATGAAAGATCAGAGCAAACGTAGTTCGGGCCACGTACGACACCAGTCTGTTTTGATTGCTTTTATCTCCTTCTGAAAAAGGGTTTTCCTGATTACTGGTCCAAGCGGACAAAAATGACGTTTTGATGAGTTCACATTCTTTTACGGAAGAAGTGTCTTTTATAGTGTTTGAAATATTTATTATGTTTTTCTGTTTGTTTTGAGAAAGAAGAGGCAGAACTCTAAAATCTATGGTTGAAAAGGGGAATCAAACTAACCTAATGTTATCATGCATGGGTTAAGACCTAATGTCTATCATGTTCCTCTCTTGCGCAGAGAGAAACAGAGATCCTAAGGGAATAGACGGAAATAGAAACAACAGGATATATACAATGAAGCAGTAAAATGCATGGATGCAGCAATACAAGCAAGGCAAGGGAGTCCCACTCAACCTCGAACCTAGAAAACAACAGGCAAAAGCGAACAAAATTCGCTTTCAACCTAACAGATTAAATGGCAAACAATACAGTCAGGGAAATTCAAACAATACATCAAAAATTATAAACAGCAAAAATAAACAGCCAACAGCAATCTTCATCAACCTCTGTCTTCAAGTCATCTTTAACCATCTACAAGCTTCAAGCAGCATCAGTCTTCATCTTCAAGTCTTCAAGCATGGTTTCTATCTTCAATCCTTCAGGGCTTTTCTTCAAGTCTCAATCTCCAAGATGAGCAGCAGTTAAGAGGATGAACTGGAATGTTAAACAGTTAGTTGACCACCAAAGGTGGCAAACAGACTGTTAACAATATGTAGAAAGTTTCTCTCAAGAGTTCTATCTCTTAGACACTATCACCAAGCCTTCCAAAGGAAGGGGGTGAGTGTCCTAGAGAGACTCTGCATCATAGAGAGGGATGGAGGCAAACAAGACCTTCCATGTTTGTGAATCAAGTTGCTATTCTAGAGCTCTACCTAACTCCTAGATCCTATAACCTTCAACAGCTGCCAGCAAGATACAATCTTCGTCAACTCCTGAACTGATTCTTCATTCCTTTTGTCTTCAATGGCTTCATCAGCAAAGTCTTCAGCTCAAACCCAAACCCCAAGCAGGCCCAATACCCAACACAGTCAAACAATAACCCTAGAAAGGGCACACCACACAATCAATCAATACAGAAAATATACTAATAGTATTAACATAATAGGGGAACTTCTAGCATTTTCTAAGGGATGTATCACTTACCCATAATACCCCTATAGTCCCATCTTCTAATTTGTCCTAAAGGAAACCCAAAAAGAAACTTGTTTTGTTAGACCTCTATTATATTCACAACCCTAAATGATTAGCCTAATGTTTTCTAACTAAAACTACCTAAAATAAATCCTAAAAAATTGGTATAAAAATCAAGGGGCACCTAATATATGTATCTAGTTATACTAAAAAAAATTAGCCTAAAAAGATTATGGGAAATACCTAAAAGAAATTCTACAAAAACTATATACAAACTATATCTATCTAAAAACAATTAAAATGTAAAATATAAGCAAAAATAGAAAAAAATAGCTAAACTATTATTTTTTAATCATTTTAATTTTCTTCAAGTCTATGTTAAACTATTGCAAAAACTCTCATGTTAAAATTCCCATTTTTCTATTTATTATGAATTTTATAAAATGCTAAGAAAAAGAATTAAACAAAAATAAAGAGAAATAAGCCAGGGGGTGCAAGCAGCATATACGCCCAATTTAAATGTCACTTGGGCCCAAAACTAGGGGGCGTGCATAGCAAATCCATAAGCCCAGCGCCAAAACAAAAATTAAATCAGCAAATCAAAAGGAAATGAAAAAAAACGTGGTGTGAATAGCATAGCATAACAGTTCAATATACGTTGGGCCTGGTGAAGTGGGGTGCTGGTAGTGAAATGTTTTACTAAGCCCAAGAAGGGGCTTTAAATGAAACGAAGCGTTTTGTAGCTTCAGACTCTTCCCTCTCGTTCAACTTTAAACACAGGCCGTTAGATGTGATTCTCCAGTCAATGGTCTATTTCTGATCTAACGGCGTTGAACTCGTCTTCAACCTTGCTACTCTAGGGTTTGTAATATTCTCCATGCGCTAAGCTTCCACACGTGAACTTCCAGCCACTCATACTCTTCCATTTCTCAATAAAATTCAAATCCGTAAAAAGCAAAGATGCTCTATTTCTCGAGCAGAATACAACCACGGTCTTGGTTTACACTAAAACGCCCTAGAACAAGAAACCCGATAGCAACCTCAGCATTAATACTCAAACTTCCACTCTCATATTTCTCTGGTTTCTTGTTATCAAAATGCTCACCTTGGATCACTGATTAACCTAAGCCAAACCACGTGAATTAACACTTCCTATTCTTCTAGTTCTAGATCAAAACAGTCGTTATGCTCATATGTCAACCTTCACAAAACTCCAGTTTCTTGATAACAGAATGATCCTCTCTTATCCCTGATTAGTCTAAGACAAATAACCAATGCTAACACTCCAAGTTAACAAAGTTCTAAGTCCAAACAGTTGGTGTACTCCAATGTCAACCTTCACCAAATTCAATCAAAATCTCCAGAATTGTTCATCTATCCACCTAAGTTACATCTAACCTAATAATTCTACATCATGCTATCTATTCTAGGTCAATTCGAAAGAAATACCAACCTGGTGCAAAACTGAAAACAGATGGATGAACTCTTGGATTTACAGCTAGCAATGCTCTAGACTTGATCATTGGATATGGATCTTGGTTCTGTATGCACTTGTTCTTGCTCAGATGCTCTGAATTCTTGTAACTGATTCTTCTTGCAACTTGGATGTGAAATTCGCAGCACACGAATCTTGCTTCAATTCAACCAGATCTTGACTGTGATGTGATCAGTGATGATCATGGAGTAAAAAGAAATCGAAACTTTGAAGGATGATGATGAATTGAGAGTGTTTGGGTGTGATTTGCACAAAAGCAAAATGAAATGCAACTATGAAATTTCTACCAAATGAATCACCAACCCTGCATTGAATGAGCTCTAGGGTTTATATAGATGTGGATGAAAAGTTCTGGAAGATGCTCGAAGCTCCTTACACATTGATCCTTTGTGATTTGGCATATGTTTCTTCTTTTACAAGCAAGCCATGATAACTTTCAAATTCTGTTCATAACTCAAAATCCACTATTGCCAATGTTCTCAAAACATTAATTCCAATCAAAATGACCAATAATTTCATCCCATTTGGACATGTTATGAAAAATTCCCAAAAATGGCTATTTAATGAACTTAAATCATGCCTTAATTAGGTCATTTTTGCAAATATGAGCTACACCCATTTTCAAACCTCCATGACCATTCTTCGAGACTCAAAACATCATTTGGAACAACTTTGATGTTGAACATTTTTCCATTTGAGACTTGCAAGTATGAGTTTTAGGCATATGCTTGAAATGACCCATAATTTCCAAATAACCAAAATACCCATTGCTTGCCAAAGTCATAAGTAGAGTTCCACAAATCAGATGAAGGCATACCATACCTTTATAGAAATCTAAGATCATGAGGAACAACTTTCATGTTGGCCAGAAATCCATTTGAAAGCTCCTTGAGGGGTAAAGGATGCTTGGAAGACAAGTAACCTTCAGAGACAAAATTTCAGATGCCTCAGATGACCTGTAACTTGCAAGAACCATAACTTGAGTTATATAAATCTCCTTGATGTATTCCACCACTAAAATTAAAGGTCTTGAGATCCTCTACAAGTTTAATGTTGGCCAAGGATCCATTTGAAGCTTGCATTTTGAATTATCTTGATTGGAAGTTTGACCTAAATCAAGGGATTTTACACAGAAACCCTAATTTAGAAACTCCTCTTCTTCTTGATTTCTCTTGATTTCTCCTTGGCACAACACCACATCCATATCTACATGTCAAATGATGAACCCCACATCTTTCAAATAAACCTTGATGACCTTCAACCAAGCATTTGACCTAGGGTTGACCCAGATGAAACCCTAGTTGACTGCCTTCAATTGTATCTATTGTAACCATGCAAATGACTTGTCTCACTTTCAAAATGACCCTCTAGGTCCTCCATGATGTCTATATACCTTCCATGGCCTCAATTCATGACTCACAACTTCTTTGATGATCTTCAAATACCCTCAAGATAGGAGATAGATCCACTGCTTGATCTACTGAATTCTTAGATTTCAATTTCTTTCTGATGACTTGGATAAGATTGAATTTGAATAAGAACCTCTTGATAGGCTCATAGAGATAAGAATTGCACTTGGTCCCTTGTTGGATGGCTTGTTATGCTATGCTATGCAGATGAATTAATTATGTGCATGACCTAATATGCAAATGCTAAAGCTATGAGACATAAACCAAGTGAAGTAGGTTGAGCAAATTTTAGGGTGAAACAGCTGCCCCTATTCAAGCGACTTGGACCCGACTGGGTGAAGCGCGAACGACCTTCAAATATTCGAGGTACGAGACAGTTGAATACTAAGAACCCGAAAATTTGCCAACCGCAGAAATAAACTGCACCACTGTTTGGGGAACGACATCCACTAACTGAATCTGGTTGTTACGGCAACAACTGGTCCGACATCTGATAATTCTGATTTCAACTTCAACCACCTATGTAACGCCACAGGTACTGAACACTTTTCGCAAAACACCTCTGTCCACAACTGGACTAACCTTATCAACACAAGAAGAGAGACAAATTCGTCAACACGAATAGAGATTTTGTTGTCACAGGAGTAATCTTGTCCACATCTGGACCCAAATTTCGCCAAATCACGAATAAACACCAATTTGTCCACGTCAGGACTCACGTCACGGAAAAATCCCGGCGCTTTCGCTGGGGAAACATTTCTGTCTAATCACAGGAAACTCCACCCGCCTATCCATACGGGAAAATCATCTGCCTAAACACAGGAAACTTCATCCGCCTATCCATATGGGAAAACCATCTGCCCAAACACAGGAAACTTCATCCGCCTATCCATACGGGAAAAAATCTCTGTCCATCACATGTAACATCTCCGTCAACACGGTTAACATCTTCGTCAACACGGGTAACATCTCCGTCAACACGGGTAACATCCTCTGTCTATCACAGGTAACATCTCTGTCAACACGGTTAACATCTCCGTAAACACGGGTAACATCTCCGTCAACACGGGTAACGACTCCGTCAACACAGGTAAAATCTCCGTCAACACGGGTAACATCCTCTATCTATCACAGGTAACATCTCCGTCAACACGGGTAACATCTCCGTCAACACGGGTAACATCCTCTGTCTATCACAGGTAACATCTCCGTCAACACGGGTAACATCTCCGTCAACACGGGTAACATCTCCGTCAACACGGGTAACATCCTCTGTATATCACAGGTAACATCTCGGTCAACACGGGTAACATCTCCGCCTTTGCTACGGGTACACTCTGTCGAATACAGGAAAATATCTCTGCCTTTGCTACGGGTACACTCTGTCGAATACAGGAAAATATCTCCGTCACTGCTACGGGTAATACTCCGTCGAATACAGGAAAATAACTCTGCCTTTGCTACGGGTAATACTCTGTCGAATATAGGAAAATATCTCCGCCTCTGCTGCGGGTAAACACTCTGGTACAGCTTTTCTGCCTATCTTTGCAGCAGCTAGCTCCATCAATCACATGGGTAACACAATATGAGTCTAGTCTTCCGATTTTCAGTGCTGACATGGCAGCAAATCTGAGAAGTACTCTACTGGGGATTTTCTGACTCCACACTGCCAGACAACTTCCAAAAACCGATTCACGAAATCTTTTGATCCTGTCACAACAACAACCTTGAAGAAATACTCCGCTGGAGGGGTAAGAGAAACTTAATCAAGCAACTTTGTGGGGAATAAGGCCAACAATCGACATTACACATCTCACGTCGAGATCCTGAATGTTTGGTAATTAATTTGAGCAAGAGCTCTCTCCACCTGCATGGGAAACAAATACTTGAAAACAAACGGTTAACCAACCTGGCTTATGTTTCCAAATGCATATGTTTGACAATGGCGTAATGCTCCATTCGACATGGAAATGCTACGCGTTTTTATTTGGTAGATGCAAATATGACACTATATGCCAATGCAGATGCAAGCTCGAACTGCCGGGATACAGAAAACCGCTTCAGCAAAATAAATGCTGAAGACAATGCCAATTCCTCTGGGGTAACCGGGCGTTACAGAATTATTCCAGCAAAATAAATGCTGGAAGAGTGAAGCCCGCTTTACTGAGGAATAACTGAATGCGCCAATCATGATTGGACTTTTTGCTGGGGAGTGAACGAGTATCACATGGTATTCCGGCAAAATAAATGCCACGACACACAGCCAACTCTGCCAGGAAGAGTTTTGTTCTTCGAGTTCCACTGGGAGGAAAGAAAACACTTGCTGGAAAGAGAACTCCGCTGGGGATGAAACGATTCTCTTGGGGAAAATCAACTGACTCCGCTGGGGGAGAGTAAATGACCCTACTGGGAAGGGTAAACTGTCTAAGTACAGTTCACGAGTTGGAAATGTTAATCTTCTGAGGCTAAACCACTATGTTCGGGATGGGGGATCCTTTTGGGGGACACCACACTGTCTGAATACAGCCTTCGATCTGGGAATCGTCAATTCTGCTGAGAGAGAACGACTTTGTTGGAGGATGTCCTTCGAATAAGCTACGACTAGCTAGGGAATTTGATCCTTCTTCAGTAAGGAACATTGTCATCTCAGAAGCGCGACCTGCGCGGGGATCGAGTCTTTCGTTACGAGCTTCTGGTCAGTACTGCAATCTTTTGATCGTCCACTTCATACGGCTACGAACCCTGCAACACCACAAACAAACCAAGACAAGTCTATGCAACCAAATCTATTCAGGTTAGTGTTAGTGACATTATTTTCAGTTAATTCAAAGTTTTAGCAATTATTGGCAAGGGCCAGCGACGTTATACACTTGCTAGTTTTATTAAACCTCGGTGTTGTCATGTACAAAACAGTAAAGAACCAGCATCAAATACTGAATAACATGTTTTATTGATTGGGCCCCTAAATGGGCGGAGTTTGGTACACGGGATGTAACTCCTGAAAAGAGGAAGCTACGCACAACAAATATACAAGTATGCACAAGAAGCATAAATATAATGACGAATAAAATTTGTACACATGTCGGCAACGGGATGCAGACGAACATCATGAGCTGATCCTCCTATGACTCGCTTGACTCTAGTGCTTTCCCGGTATTCGTACTTCTGAAGAAATTGTATCTGATAATCGACCCCTCAGGTATATTCTCCCGCACCAATGCGCACCGCAGTATCAAATTCGGACCGTAGTCATTTGCTTTTCAAATCCCTAACTTTTGCGTGAACCGCCCTTTACGGGTTTTCAGTTCACCGGGATACCCTTTTTTGCCGAAGCCGCCCAGTGTAGGTTTTCAACTTCGCGGGTGTACATTTTTTCAATTTTATCCCTAATTTTTGCCCGAACCTTTCATTCTATTTTTGGTTCACCAGGATGCCCCATTTTTGCCTGGACTCTCTTTTTTTTTTTGTCCAGCGGGTCAGTTTCAAGCAAAGTATTTTTTAACTGCGTCCGAATTCACAGGCGACGTAAAGTCTTCACCGTCCATAGTGGACAACAACAAAGCTCCTCCTGAAAAGACTTTTCTGACAACGTATGGCCCTTCATAGTTGGGGGTCCACTTGCCCCTGTGATTTGCCTGTGGCGGGAGAATCCTCTTTAGCACAAGGTCGCCCGTCTGACAGCTCCGGGGATGTATCTTCTTATCATATGCTTTTTTCATTCGGCTCTGGTACAAACGACAGTATGCTAGAGAAGCTAGCCTCTTCTCATCCATTAAACTCAGCTGGTTCAACCTGTCTTTCACCCATTCTGCCTCGTCTAGTTGGACGTCTCGCAATACTCTTAGCGAAGGAATCTCAACTTCCAGTGGTAACACTGCTTCCATTCCATATACCAACGAGAACGGGGTTGCCCCGGTTGATGTGCGTACCGTCGTACGATAACCGTGCAAAGCAAAGGGTAGCATCTCGTGCCAATCCTTATAGGTCACCACCATCTTCTGAACAATCTTCTTTATATTCTTATTGGCCGCTTCAACAGCGCCATTCATCTTGGGCCGATAAGGGGAGGAGTTGTGATGCTCGATCTTAAAACTCTGACACAGCTCCTTCATCATTTTGTTATTCAGGTTCGAACCGTTGTCAGTAATTATCCGCTCGGGGATTCCATATCTGCAAATGATATCTCTCTTGATGAACCTGGCTATCACCTGCTTGGTCACATTCGCATAGGATGCCGCTTCTACCCACTTGGTAAAGTAATCGATTGCTACTAGAATGAACCGATGTCCATTAGATGCCGTTGGTTCGATCTTTCCAATCATATCGATTCCCCACATTGAGAATGGCCACGGTGACGACATCACGTTCAGAGGACTCGGAGGCACATGGATCTTATCTGCATAGATTTGGAACTTATGACACCTCCTCGTGAACTTGAAACAATCAGTTTCCATAGTTAGCCAAAAATAACCTGCCCGCAGCAGCTTCCTCGTCATAGCATGCCCACCAGCATGCGTACCAAATGTACCCTCATGTATTTCCTCCATGAGCAGCTTCGCCTCTTTCTCATCTACACAACGTAGTAGCACCAAGTCGTGATTTCGTCTGTACAGAACACCGTCCGGATTCAGATAGAAATTACCCGCCAATCTCCTGAGAGTCTTCTGATCGTGACTGGATGCCCCAGCCGGATACTCTTTATTTTTCAGGAAATTAAGGATATCAAAATACCACGGTTTATCATCAGATGCTTCGTCAATGGCAAATACGAAGGCGGGTCTGTCAAGCCGGGAGATAACAATTCTGGGAGCCTCATTCCAGAAGTTGACTTTGTACATGGAAGACAAAGTGTCCAGGGCGTCGGCCATTTGATTCTCTGCTCGCGGCACATGATGCAACTCAACCTTGTCAAAGAAAGGCAACAATCTCCTCGCGTAATTCATGTATGGTATCAAATTAGGCTGACGTGTCTCCCATTCTCCTTTTATTTGATTCACCACTAGAGCTGAGTCTCCGTATACATCCAGATTTTTGATTCGCAAATCAACGGCCTCTTCAAGCCCCATGATACAAGCTTCGTACTCGGCTTCATTATTGGTAACTGGAAAGGTCAATCGAGCAGTAAACGGGATGTGCGACCCGTGTGGAGTAGTGATGATTGCCCCTATTCCGCTACCGTAGGCGTTTACGGCTCCGTCAAAGATCAACATCCATTTGGAACCCAATTCTGGTCCTTCGTCCGGCAACGGCTCTTCACAATCTTTCATCTTTAGGTACATGATATCCTCGTCATGAAAATCAAACCTCATCGATTGGTAGTCCTCAATAGGCTGCTCTGCCAAGTACTCAGATAATACACTCCCCTTTATAGCCTTCTGCGAGACATACTGGATGTCATATTCGGTCAAAACCATCTGCCAACGGGCAATTCTCCCCGATAGTGCCTGCTTTTCGAATACGTATTTGATAGGATCCATCTTCGAGATGAGCATGGTTGTATGATTCAGCATGTATTGCCTCAACCGTTTGGCGGCCCAGGCTAACGCGCAACAAGTTTTTTCAAGCATTGAATATCGAGATTCACATTCAGTAAGCTTCTTACTCAAGTAGTATATTGCATGCTCTTTTCTTCCTGTCTCATCGTGTTGACCGAGAACACAACCCATACTTCCCTCAAGAACTGTCAAATACATAATCAAAGGTCTCCCTGCCACTGGGGGTATCAAAATAGGAGGCTCCTGCAAATACTGCTTTATTCTATCAAACGCCTTTTGACAATTTTCATTCCATGTCACAGTCTGGTCTTTTTTCAACAGCTTGAATAACGGCTCACACGTAGCTGTCAGGTGAGATATGAACCGAGCGATGTAATTCAATCTCCCTAAAAACCCGCACAACTCTTTCTCTGTTTTAGGCGTCGGCATCTCTTGTATTGCTTTTATTTTTGCAGGATCAACCTCTATTCCTTTTTCGCTCACGATAAACCCCCGTAGTTTACCCGATCTCACCCCGAAGGTGCACTTGTTAGGGTTCAGTCTCAGCCTGAACTTCCTAAGCCTTTTGAATAACTTCAACAGATTCACCAAATGCTCTTCCTCCGTCTGGGATTTGGCAATCATATCATCGACATAAACCTCGATCTCCTTATGCATCATATCATGGAAAAGAGTCGTCATTCCACGCTGATACGTTGCCCCAGCATTCTTCAATCCGAAGGGCATCACTTTGTAACAAAATGTTCCCCAAGGTGTTATGAAAGTAGTCTTCTCCATGTCTTCTGGCGCCATTTTAATCTGATTATAGCCTGAGAAGCCATCCATGAAGGAGAATACGGAGAATTGAGCAGTGTTGTCAACTAGCACATCGATGTGGGGAAGTGGAAAATCATCTTTCGGGCTCGCTTTATTCAAATCACGGTAATCTACGCACATTCTCACTTTACCGTCTTTCTTTGGCACTGGTACAATATTAGCGACCCATGAGGGATATTTTGTAACAACTAGGAAACCAGCATCCCACTGTTTTTGAACCTCCTCTTTAATTTTCACTACCATATCTGGCCTAGTTCTGCGAAGCTTCTACTTGACCGGCGGGCATTCTTCTTTTAACGGCAGACGGTGCACAACCATATCTGTATCCAGCCCAGGCATGTCCTCATACGACCAAGCGAACACATCACTATACTCTCTGAGCATTTCAACCAGTCTTCGCTTGACGTCGCTCTGCAGCGCGGCTCCTATACGGATGTTCTTTTCAACCCCTTCCGACCCCAGGTTAATAATCTCAATGACCTCCTCATGAGGCAGAATGACTCGTTCTTCTTGCTTCACCAACCAAGACAATTCTTCTGGAACGTCGCCATCTTCAACAATCTCTTCTTCGGCCTGAAATACCGGGTGCTCAAAGTCGAAACGAGTCATAGGCGGTTTAATGATGTCATCTGAAAATGTTATCCTGCAAAAGGCATGGTTAAATGCTTCAAAATGCGTATAAAGCGAATAACCACGTTGCCATTTTATTGTAAAACACAAAACAGGAAAAACAGAGATCGCAATATTTGTACATGAAAAACGCCTTTTATTTAATGATTAAACAACGCAATATACATAACAGCACGGCCCTAAGCAAAATCACGATGCCCCGGGTAAGGCACCAGATTGTTCAACAATTAAGAAAACAAAGTATTATTGTTTGTGAGTCACAGGAACAATCTCCTGAATAGACCAATTGCATAATCCTTGTCCTGGCACGCTCGGCTGAATCCAGGCGTCCATGTCGCAATCACTGTCTCCTTCTTTGGAATCTGAAACAGCGTTGATGGCCTCGTGATACACTCCACTAGCTGTGATTGTTATCGGTCCTTTGAAACGGGGTGCCCCTGCAGCAGGCGTTGATGACGACGGTTGATGTCCCAGCCCAAATCTGTCCATCTTCACGGGAATATCCAGAACCTTGCCCCAACCCTTTGTCTCGCCAGTCTCCACTAGAGCCTGAGCTTCCTTGTATGACGAGACGGCCACCTCTGATGCTTTACTCGGCCCCGGAACTTTGTCTTTGATGCGCAACCCTTCAAAGGCTTGACAGGGTGTTTCATGAATCTCGCCGTCGACTTCTACATACTTGAATGATGACAGATGGCTAACCAATATATCTTCTTCTCCACAGATTGTGACCACGCTGTCCCCTACCATGTATTTCAGCTTTTGGTGCAAGGTAGATGTGACTGCCCCAACACCATGGATCCAGGGTCGTCCGAGAAGGCAGCTGTATGCTGGCTGGATGTCCATAATATAAAATTCAGTTGCGAAAACCTCCGGCCCCACCTGTAGAGGTAACGTTATGGATCCAAATACTGTTCTTCGTGTACCATCAAATGCCCTGACCACCAAGTCACTAGGCGTACAAAGGATTCCCCTGACGTCCAATTTCATCATTGCTTTCTTGGGCAGCACGTTCAAGGAAGATCCGGTGTCTACCAGTACATGAGACATGACTGAGCCCCTACACTCAACTGAGACGTGCTACGCCATGTTATGCTCTCTCCCCTTCGGGGTCAAATCAAAGTCTGTAAATCCCAAGCTATGGCTTGCGTTCACATGTGCCAACACCCCCTCCAGCTGATTCACGGAAACATCTTGGGGTACGAAGGACGTATCCAGAACTTTCAGCAATGCATTTCTGTGAGCTTCGGAGCACAATAGCAACGACAGTATGGATATCTTTGACGGCGTCTGTTGAAGGTGCTCAACAATCTTATAATCTCTCTTACGAATAAGGTGCATAAACTCTTCCACCTCCTTCAATGACGTTTCTTTCTCGTTCCTCTGCACAGGAACATTCTCATTCATCTTTCCTTTTCCTTTCGCCAGTCGTTCGGCCTCTACCTCAGGCGATATAAAAATTCTCCCACTTCTCGTCATCCCTCCGGTACCGACGACGTTGTCTACAACCTCAACTGGCTGCTTACTAACATCAATTTTCACCCCATCACAGTATGCTTCCAACCCATAGGTCCAGGGGACTGCCTTAGTGCTCTCATAAGGGATTGGTCCTGCATTGGTGATAGTGATTGGCAGTCGCCTGGCTGGCGCCGTTATAGTTATTGTTTTTCGGGGAATCGTCACGGTAGCTACATCACTTTTCTCGTCTGCTGATACCTCTGCAGGTTCCTCAACTGCCGTTTGTTGCACCCTAAAATTTGAGCAACCGGTTCCCGCTCCTGATTTACGTTTCGGCTCATTTTTGCATTCGCATTCGCGTACCGCGTGCATTACACTTTTAATCATACAGATGATGTCAGAATTACAGCCTGGTTTTCACCTATAGGACGTCTCAGACCGGTTCGGGTAATCGGAGGTTATTTTGGGAAGTCACGCGCTTCCTGGGTGTTTTCGGCTTACATAGTGATTTTTGAGAATTCTTGGTGTCCGGGTTTACTGTTTACTTCGATCAGGTCTCGCGCTCTTTTATGTTGGTTATCTGTCTTTGTCTGCATTTTGTTAGAATTTAATAGCCTTTTGTGGCTTTTAAATAGGCTTTATAGATTTTTCAGAATTTAAATAGTTTTTTTAATATTTTTAATAGCTTTAAATCATTTTTAGAATTTTATAGAGTTTTTAATAGGTTTTAATAGTTTTTATAGTTTTAATAGAATAATAGATTTTCTTTTAAATAGATAATAGGTTTTAATAGAAATTTAATAGGTTTTCTCTTTTGTAGAAATTAATAGTTTTTTTAAAAAAAAACCTTCTAGAATATTAATAGTTTTTTTTATAGATTTTCTTTTATAGGATAATAAATGGTTTTAGATATGTTTTAATATAGGATTTAATAGTTTTTATTAAATAGTATAGATTTTTTAATGGATATTAACTAGTTTTTAGGTTTTATCAGAATATTAGATTAATTACGTGATTCATTAGCATTTAATTGAGTCCATCAGCTTTAATTCGTATTAATCCATCATTAGCCTTTAATTCATTAGTCAACATTTAATTAGTCAAGTTTTAATCTTTTTAATTAGTCATTAATTCCATTGCAGTTAATTAGCATTTTATTCAGGCCATTTTCGTTGGGCCCAGTTTGGAGGCCCAGTTTATCATTTCAGTCCGTTTTTGTCCGTTTTTTGTCCGCGCCAGGTGTATATATGTCAAGCATCACACGTGTATTCACGGGAGAGAAGCCACTTCAATTCCCCATTCTGTGCATGCATTACACGCGTCCCAAACTCTGACCCCACTCACCAACTTCTCTGACACGCGTCTCTCTCAGGCCCTTCCCCGGTGCCACTTGTCTTCGCCTCACATCTCACCGGCAAACCCACCGGTCGGCATGCAACGAACTCCGGCCACCTCCTAAAACCCTCCGACCACCGAAACTGTCGCCGGATTTCGCAATCTCGCCGGAATCTGGATTTTCTCCAGAAAATTGTTCTAACGGTGTAAATCTTCCTCTACTACCTCGATCTCCCTTTCGCCGGAAAACATCACCTCGCCGGAAACTTCACCTAAGCACATATCCACCGGCGATTTTCTCAGATTTTCTCAGAGAACCTGCAAGATTCTTCATAGTTTCGCTTTGTTGTCCAAGAACAATCAAAGTCGACGCCCAGACCTTCGTCTACGATCTTCATCCACCTTCAATTGAAAATTCCCAGAAACCACCATCAAGATTCATCTCCTCGACGCTTCCTTCAAAGAACATCAACCGAATCCTCCAATTTCGTCACCAGATCCTTGAAACAATCAAGAACATCAGCGCGTATCGTCTCCAGTGAACTGGTCTAAGCTTCAACAACGATCTTCTTCAAAGATCGTCGGATCTCCAACGACACCTTCAACCAAGATCTTCAATCATCCTTCGAAGACCTTCAAAGTACCCAGTTCATCTTCAAATATCTTCCGGTTGGTTGATCCTTAAGAATCTACGAAGAATCCTCCAGAAATCTTCAAGATCTCCGCGAGCTCGTTTGGAGATTCTTCAAAGCTTCATCACTTCCATCGCTTAAATCCAGGTTTGCCCTTTTCGCTATCTATCCATTATCGTTCCTTCAGTAGATTAGGTCTTTGTTTTTTCTGTTAGGGTTGTGGATGAAGGCGTTTTCAATTAGGACAAGTTGATTGGATTAGAGACTGGGGGAGAGTTTTGTTTGGATGAATGAACAATTTCGTGAGATTTGTTAGGTTGAGATTGAGAGTTTGTTAGTGAATCTGAGGGAGATTGGTTCAGGAAGTTGAGAGGATAGAGAGGGTAGAAGCACCGCTAGGGTTTCTGGTGGTAGATGAACAGTGAACGAGTTTTTGGGGAGAAGAATGGTTTTGTTAATTGGTAGTTGGGTTAGGGTTTGAGTTTGGGTTGGGCCCAAAACAATGAAATTGCTGCGAACCACCCCCTCATTACTCGTTGACCCCTCCCCTGGTTGTGAACTGAATGAATTTGGTTTGAGCTTAAGTCCCAAGTGCTGTTCGCACCCCCCTTTTGGCCCAATGCTGAGAAGCAGCTGGGGCGTTTTGCTGAGTGCACCCCCCCTTGTTTTATTTTCTTTTTTTAATTTCTTTTGTTTCATTCATGTTAGAAAATAATTCATAAAAAATAGTAGGATTATCCAATTAATTCCCTTCTTTTTTCTATAGGTTCATAGTTCAATTTAGGATTTTATGGTGCAAAAATATTAAATTGATCATGCATTTTCATTTTTATTTGCATTTTTGTATTTTAATTGGCATTGAGTAATTGATTTGTGATGTGTCTGCCTTGCTGATTTTATTTCTCTCACTTGGTATTGAATCTTGCTTTTCTTTTTTAGTATGTTGTACTAGACTGATGCATGCTCCCCATAGATTTTTAATAGATTTTTTAGGAATTGATGGATGTTATTTTAGGGTTAGAGAGTAGAGACCTCATAACTCGCTAGTTAACCCTTGACCATTCACATCTTAGGGATTGTTTAGTAGCCTTAGAAGTTGACTTAGGCTTTGAGATTTGATCTTGGGATCGTAGAGGCATGTAGGTTTCCCCTAGATTTTTGGTAGATTTTTATAGAGTGTTTTTCTATTTTTGGCTTGAGCTTGAAAATAGGAGAAGTCTTGAGGGCTTCTGATGTTGAAGTTCAACTGTGGCTGGACTTTAGAGATAGTTTCTTTTGGTTTGAGGGTCCGTGGTTTCTTCTGGAAGATAGAGGCTGGATGAAGACTTGATGGAGCTTGCAAGGATGCATAGATTGAAGACCTGGTCTAGGAGCTTGCTCTCTTTCTGTGAGGTTTGAGATCCTGAAGTTTGAGGGAAATTTATGGTACTTTCCTGAGGAAGGCACTATGGATGTCTTTCATTCTTTCTTCTCACCTCTTTCTTAAGTATCCAATGATGTCGGAGCCTTCATGTGAGTTTAGTTTCTCCTGAGGAGGAATGTAAACCGATCACAGTTGTTGAGCCACATGGGATATGATTCCTAAGAGGAAGCCCCCTAGTATTTTCCAGAGGAAGGCACTATGGGTCTGTTCACTTAGTTCCCTTAGTTCATGTAGGATTTCTCAAGTATCCAATGATGTTGGAGCCTTCATGTGAGTTTAGTTTCTCCTGAGGAGGAATGTAAACCGATCACAATTGTTGAGCCACATGGGATATGATTCCTAAGTGGAAGCCCCCTAGTATTTTCCAGAGGAAGACACTATGGGCCTGTTCACTTAGTTCCCTTAGTTCATGTAGGATTTCTCAAGTATCCAATGATGTTGGAGCCTTCATGTGAGTTTAGTTCCTCCTGAGGAGGAATGTAAGCCGTTCACAGTTGTTGAGCCACATGGGATATGATTCCTAAGTAGAAGTCTCCTAGTACTTTCCTGAGGAAGGCATTGTGAGTCTGTCTACTTAGCTCCATTTCTTTGGTAAGCTTGTCTTGAAGCTTGAAGATGGGGATTGATTTCTCTTGTGTAGGGGTTTGCTTTAGGGTTTTGCTAGAGTTTGTTTAGGGCTTTGCGTAGAGATTTGATTAGGGTTTTGTTTAGGGCTTTGCTTAGAGATTTGATTAAGGTTTAGTGCAGGGCTTTTGCTCAGGGGTTTGATTAGGGGCTTTGTTCAGGGGTTTGATTATGGTTTTGTCTAGGCTCAGGGTTAGTTTCTTGCTTTTGGATAGGAGTTTGTCAGGCTGGTTAGCCTTCTCCTTGTGTTGATTGACTTGTGTGGTGCTGTGCTGCATTAGACTTAGGGGTTCATATAGATATTTCTGAGATAGGTGCATCTTAGAAGTAAGCCTGCTTGTGTGCATGAGAAGTTGAGGTGGTCCTCCTTCTGCTTGATTGTTATTGAGTGGCTTTGCTTGCTGGTATTTGGTAGAGCTGAGCTCCCTTGCCTCTGTGGTGTGGCCTTTGTGCCTTGCTTGTTTGGTTGTTGCATTCATGCATATTTCCAGTATTTCTTTACTTTGCAGTGTTTCCTGTTTGCTGTTTAGTGTTTTCGCCATGATCCCTCAGGATCTCTAACTTCTCTGTTGTGGAGGAGTTATGATAGACATTAGGTCGGTTACCCAGGCATGATAACATTAGGTAGACTCCCCTTTTCAACCATAGTTTTAGGGTGTCTCTTTCCTTTCTCAAAACAACAGAAAAAACACTTAATAAAGGATAAAACAAAAGTAAATTCATTTCTTCCGTAAAAAGATTTGAACAAACATCAAAACCTTTTGTCCTCCGGGACTGTGAAAACCCTTGGTTAAGGTGCATTTTCCCATAAAAAACACTTGAACAGCTTGTGTCGTGCGTAGCCCGAACTACGTTTTCTCTTATCTTCCATACCGTGTGGATGTACGTAGGCACAGGACGCGATGTCCTGGCGAGCAACCTTCCCCCCGTCTAGACGTAGGTAGTCGAACTACGTTGACTCTGACTTTCCCATTGCACGAGGGAGTACGTAGTGTAACACCCCCTTTCTATACCCCCAAATTAATCAAATAAATCAATTAGGCACTTAGAAAATTTATTTCATCAGAGTTTAATTAAAACATGGTATATAAGAGGCGCATCACATTATCATGAAACTAAACACATATGATACCTGCTCAAATAGATATGCAACAATGGGTAACCCACATCTCAATATTTAGAATAAAGCGGAAACATCCAAATATTGAATCGATCTCATGCATAAAAGTATATACAACCATTCAATTAATTCATGCTTTACAACATATCCACATCAGATACATACACATATGTATCACAAAGGAATCAAAACAAAATAGCTTCAAAAGAGCCAAAGGCTTCCTAACTACCCAGATGTTACATATCAGAGCCATTGACCAAAAAGAATGAAGACATCGCTTCACAAAAAGAACCTCCAGCTTCCTACTCTGCAATGCCTCGTAGAGCATTATAAAACAGCAGAAGGGTGAGAAACAACATCATAACAGTTAATGCATAAAATTGTATATATACGTATACTCACATTTGTACAAGTTATACTCAAATTATGTTCTCACCACATTAAGCATATACAAATAATCATGCCTCTACACATGCTTATGAACATTCACAATATGTTCTTCCAAACAATCATATATAACATTCACAGTTATATTCACTCAACCAATGCATCCTACACAGATGACTCATGCAACTCATAGAGACCGACACACGACTCTATGCAGATGTAAATGCGGTACCGACTCATTCAACAAATTCCCTAAGGAATCGAGTATTCAGCAGATCCTCCACGGGATCAAGTACTCAGCAGATTCTCCACGGAATCAAATATTCATTAGATTTTCCAAGGAATCGAATATTCAGCAGATCCTCCACGAGATCAAGTACTCAGCAGATTCTCCACGGAATCAAATACTCTAGCGAATCCTCCACGGGATTACATGTTATGACCGATTCTCCGAGGAATCATACAATGCAACCGATTCTCCAAGGAATCACACAATGCAACCGATTCTCCAAGGAATCACACAATGCAACCGATTCTCCAAGGAATCTAATATAACCATCGTATCATACGAGGTTCTGCAAATCCTCCGAGGGATCAATCAACACACAAATGCATACTATGCTCACAAACATACTCATTGCATTTATCACATACATCGTATATATCTATCATGCATTCACATTATGCACCATTCCACACATGGTTTACACACATATCAGCCTATCAATACGTTCTTATTCAATTCGAGTAAATACACAAGATTATCAAATATTCAAGATTCACCATTTACTCTACAATCTAGGATTCACGCCTTTCAGCCACCCACAACACGACATGTCAAAATAGTTCACACATCGATCATTCATATAGGCATTAATCATAATTGAATCAACCAAACATCATGCTATGAACAAAACAGCAAAACAAAATAACACTGCCAGGTTCGCCAACCTTCGCCTGGCGAAGCCACGCAGCGAATGCTCGCTGGCCTTCGCCTGGCGAACTTCCCAGCGAAGTCCACTGGAAGTAATTCTGGAATTACTCGCTGAGGCTCGCTACACACTCGCCTGGCGAACCTTCGCCAACTCACTTCGCCTGGCGAACTTGCCAGCGAATACAGGGTATCAGCTTCTGACTTGCTTCGCTACAGCTCGCTGGACTTCGCCTGGCGAAGCTTCGCTGCCATTCGCCTAGCGAGCTTGCGAAGACAGAACTTCCATGGCTGTCTCAAAGCCCAAACTCCACACAACCAACCGATTAAATCCAAACCAGTCACAGTAGCACAACCCAACCATCACCCGACTAAACTACATCGTCTAATTCGAGTTCTAACCGATTAAAACCTCATTCTACTCACAAAACCAACTTCTAACCTAAGTGGAAAAAGAGTAGAAACTCTACAAAATCCACACACATATACATACAATCCTATACATTAAAGAGATGATGGAGTTTCACACCCTTACCGATCGATTGCAAGCTTTGGTGATGATCCCTTGATGATTCTAGGTTTTCCTCTCCACTTTCTCTTCTCTTTCTCTTCTCCTCTTTTCTTTCTCTTGTTTTTCCTCTTATGTTACTATTTTTCTTTCTTTTCCTCTCTTATTCTATTTCTATCTCTATTTCTTTCCTCTCAAATTCTTTCCAACACTTACCAATCAATTCTCACACTAATTGCTAAATGTCTAAAATGCCCTTTTTACTCTAATTCCCCGAAAACTCTCCGAATCGGTAAAAATAGATTAAATAAGCGAACACCACATAGCAATATATAATTTCTCAATTTAAAACAAACATCAATTAAATAAATTAAAAGACTCAACAATTAATGGGAATTCAGAATCGGGGCGTTACAACTCTCCCCCACTTTAGAAATTTTCGTCCTCGAAAATATTACCTGATTCAAACAACTCTGGATGCGACTCTCGCATCTTGCTCTCCAACTCCCAAGTCATGTTGCCTTCCGCGGCACCTCCCCAGGACACTTTCACAAGCGCAATATCCTTGCCTCGTAGTTTCTTAACTTCACGGTCCAAAATACTAACCGGTAAAACTTCAACTGTAAGGTTATCTCTTACTTCCACTTCATCCATTGGAATAACATGTGACGGATCCGGAACATACTTCCGAAGTTGCGAGACATGGAATACATCATGCAAATTCGAAAGGTTCGGAGGCAACGCCACACGATAAGCCACAGCACCAACTCGTGCGACAATCTGATACGGACCAATAAAACGAGAAGTCAACTTTCTCGACTTCAAAGCACGACCCACACCCGTAACCTGTGTAACTCTCAAAAACACATGGTCCCCCTCTTGAAACTCGAGATCCTTTCTCCTTTTATCATGATAACTTTTCTGTCTACTCTGAGAAGCTCTCATCTTTTCCCGAATAAATTTCACCTTTTCTGTCGTTTGCTGTACCATTTCAGGACCAACTACCGACCTTTCACCCGTCTCATGCCAACACAGAGGTGTTCGACATCTCCGACCATATAAAGCCTCAAATGGCGGCATACCAATACTCGAATGGAAACTGTTATTATAGGTGAACTCAATCAACGCTAAATAACCGTCCCACGCACCACCTTGTTCAAGCACACAAGCACGCAACAAATCTTCTAACGATTGAATCGTCCTCTTGGTTTGACCATCTGTTTGCGGATGATATGCCGAACTCAATCTCAACTTAGAACCCAAGGCACCTTGCAAACTCTCCCAAAATCTTGAAGTAAATCTAGGATCTCTATCCGACACAATACTCTTTGGAACTCCATGAAGCTTCACAATAGTGCCAACATAAATCTCGGCCAACCTTTCCAAAGAATAAGTAATATCAATCGGAATAAAGTGAGCCGATTTAGTAAGCCTATCAACAATCACCCAAATAGCATTATGTCCTCTTTGCGTATTCGGCAATCCCGTAACAAAATCCATCGATATACTATCCCATTTCCATTCCGGAATATCCAACGGTTGCATCAATCCACTAGGCTTATGATGCTCCACCTTAGACTTCTGGCAAGTCAAACACGAGTACACAAAACGAGCAACATCGCTTTTCAATCCAGACCACCAAAAGATCTTCTTCAAATCCTGATACATCTTATTCGCTCCCGGATGAATACTTAAGTTACTCCGATGTCCCTCTTCCAATATCATCTTTTTCAAATCCGCATCATCGGGAATACAAATACGACCTCGAAACCTCAAAACTCCTAATTCATCAACTTTGAAATCTTCATTTCCATTCGTCATCAAATCCACAAATTTCAAATCCCACTTTTGCTTTTCACACACCGTAGCAAGGAAATCATTCGTGACATGCAATATACCAAGCTTCACACTACTCGGCGTTAACTCGCAAACCAAACTCAAATCTCTAAAGTTCTCCAAAAGTTCCCACTCTCTAACCATCAAAGTAGACACGTGCAACGACTTCCGACTTAAGGCATCGGCTACCACATTCGCCTTATCCGGATGATAATTTAAACCAAAATCATAGTCTTTTAAAAGTTCTAGCCATCTCCTTTGCCTCATATTCAATTCCTTTTGATCAAACAAATAATTCAAACTCTTGTGATCGCTAAAAACCTCAAATCTTGCACCATAAAGATAGTGCCTCCAAATTTTCAAAACGAACACTACGGCCGCTAACTCCAAATCATGAGTAGGATAATTCTTTTCATGCACTCTCAACTGCCTAGAAGCATACGCCACGACCTTCCCATCTTGCATCAATACACCACCCAATCCTGACAAAGAAGCATCGCAATAAACCACAAAAGGTTCCGTAGGATTCGGCAAAATCAAAACTGGCGCTGTTGTTAACCTTCTCTTTAATTCCATGAAACTCTCTTCACAATTAACATCCCAAATAAAAGTCTTTCCTTTACAAGTCAACTGCGTTAACGGAAGTGCTAACTTTGAAAATCCTTCGATAAACCTCCGGTAGTAACCGGCCAAGCCCAAAAAGCTTCGAATTTCCGTAACCGATCTTGGAGTCTCCCATTGCATTACCGCATCGATCTTGGATGGATCCACACTAATACCATTGCCGGAAATAATATGTCCAAGAAAACTCACCTCCGACAACCAAAACTCACACTTAGACAATTTTGCGTACAACTTCTTCTCTTTCAAAATCCGCAACACAATCCTTAAATGTTCTTCGTGTTCCTCTCGAGACTTAGAATAAATCAAAATGTCATCGATAAACACTACCACAAAACGATCCAACTGCTCGTGGAAGATACGGTTCATATATTCCATGAAAACACCCGGCGCATTAGAAACTCCGAATGGCATCACCGTATACTCATAGTGACCATATCGTGTCCTAAAAGCCGTCTTCGAAATATCTTCTTCCTTAACCCGAATCTGGTGATAACCGGATCTCAAATCAATCTTACTAAAAACACGGGCTCCAATCAATTGATCCATCAAATCATCAATTCTTGGAAGCGGATACTTGTTCTTAATTGTCACCTTATTCAACTGCCGATAATCATTACACAATCGCATACTACCATCCTTCTTCTTTACCAACAATACCGGCGCACCCCAAGGAGAAACACTTGGTCTTACAAATCTCTTATCCAACAAATCATTCAACTGCTTCTTCAATTCCACCAACTCCGATGCCGACATCCGATACGGGGCCATCGAAATCGGTCTAGTACCCGGAACTAGATCAATAGAAAATTCAACCTCTCTCTTTGGCGGCACATCCGCAACATCTTCCGGAAACACTTCAGGAAATTCACAAACCACAGGAAACACGTCGAGCTCAACTTTGCTCTCCACCGACAACGATGCAAACAAACCAAACAACTGAGCTTCGTCCGCTAAAAGTTTCTTCAACTCTTTAGTGGAAAGAAAACTCTCGTTTTCACCATCTTCCAAAGAAGGAAACCTTACTAATTTGTGATAGCAATCCAGATGAACTCTATTAAATTGCAACCAGTTCATACCCAAGATTACGTCCAAACCTTCCAACGGTAAACATACTAAATCCATAACGAAGTCCTTACCATACATGGTCAAAGGACAACTTGCACACAACAAAGAAGTAGTTACCGACCCCGAAGCGGGAGTCCCAATAACCATACCACTACTCAAGGAAACCATACACAAATCCAACCGCTTAGCACACGCAAGAGAAATGAACGAGTGAGTCGCTCCAGTATCAATAATAGCAACTAAAGGAATATCATTAATAAAGCATGTACCTTTAATCAAACGATCTGCCGCATTAGTAGCGTCTGAACCTGCTAATGCGAAAACTTTTCCGCCCGCCTGAGCTTGCTTCGGTTTGGTACAATTCGAGCTAATGTGACCCACCTCGCCACAATTAAAACACTTCACAGCATTCTTTCTACACTCTGCTGCATCATGTCCAAGGAGTCCACAGTTGGAACACTTCGCCTTGAACTTTCCACAATCATAAGACTTGTGGCCCATCATGCCACACTTAAAACATTTGATCGCACCGGAACCTCCTCCGGGTCTCCTATCAAAGTTCCCCTATGTTTGCCCTTCTCAGCAGGCGTCACATAAGGTCCGCTTCGTACTTGCTGTTTCCCTCTCCTCTCGCTCAAACCCTTATAATGAGTAGAACGAGCTCTACTGTCTTCTTCATAAATCCTACAACACTCGGTCAAATCCGAAAATCTTCGTATCCTTTGATAACCCACCGCTTGCTTTATCTCAGGACGCAAGCCATTCTCATACTTGATACATTTGGAAAATTCCGCCGTAACCGCATCATAGTGAGGGTGAAACTTCACTAACTCAGTAAACTTAGCGGTGTAGTCCACCACCGACATATTACCTTGTTTCAACTCCAGAAATTCCATTTCTCTCTTCCCTTTAACACTTTCGGGATAATACTTCCTTAGAAACTCATTACGAAATAAATCCCACGTAATCTCCTCATCGTCGACCTCAAGAACTTGCCTCATGCTGACCCACCAGTCATCAGCCTCTTCTCTCAGCATGTGAGTCCCTAGTCTCACCTTGTTCCCCTCAGCACAATCCATCACCCTAATGATCCTCTCAATTTCCTTTAACCATATCTGAGCACCATCCGGATCAAATCTCCCTTTGAACACCGGTGGTTGGTTCTTCCTGAACTCATCATTCGCATTCACGTTAGGTGCATCCTGCCCAGCTCTGGCCATAGCCTCTAACGCCGCTGCCATAGCATTGTCATTACGACCTGCCATATTCTGAGGATTCCCAAAAATAACAACAAGGTTAAACAACCGTTCAACCAACACAACAACAAGACAGACACGACTGACTCAACACTGGCTCTGATACCACTTAATGTAACACCCCCTTTCTATACCCCCAAATTAATCAAATAAATCAATTAGGCACTTAGAAAATTTATTTCATCAGAGTTTAATTAAAACATGGTATATAAGAGGCGCATCACATTATCATGAAACTAAACACATACGATACCTGCTCAAATAGATATGCAACAATGGGTAACCCACATCTCAATATTTAGAATAAAGCGGAAACATCCAAATATTGAATCGATCTCATGCATAAAAGTATATACAACCATTCAATTAATTCATGCTTTACAACATATCCACATCAGATACATACACATATGTATCACAAAGGAATCAAAAGAAAATAGCTTCAAAAGAGCCAAAGGCTTCCTAACTACCCAGATGTTACATATCAAAGCCATTGACCAAAAAGAATGAAGACATCGCTTCACAAAAAGAACCTCCAGCTTCCTACTCTGCAATGCCTCGTAGAGCATTATAAAACAGCAGAAGGGTGAGAAACAACATCATAACAGTTAATGCATAAAATTGTATATATACGTATACTCACATTTGTACAAGTTATACTCAAATTATGTTCTCACCACATTAAGCATATACAAATAATCATGCCTCTACACATGCTTATGAACATTCACAATATGTTCTTCCAAACAATCATATATAACATACACAGTTATATTCACTCAACCAATGCATCCTACACAGATGACTCATGCAACTCATAGAGACCGACACACGACTCTATGCAGATGTAAATGCGGTACCGACTCATTCAACAAATTCCCTAAGGAATCGAGTATTCAGCAGATCCTCCACGGGATCAAGTACTCAGCAGATTCTCCACGGAATCAAATATTCATCAGATTCTCCACGGAATCGAATATTCAGCAGATCCTCCACGGGATCAAGTACTCAGCAGATTCTCCACGGAATCAAATACTCTAGCCAATCCTCCACGGGATTACATTTTATGACCGATTCTCCGAGGAATCACACAATGCAACCGATTCTCCAAGGAATCACACAATGCAACCGATTCTCCAAGGAATCACACAATGTAACCGATTCTCCAAGGAATCTAATATAACCGTCGTATCATACGAGGTTCTGCAAATCCTCTGAGGGATCAATCAACACACAAATGCATACTATGCTCACAAGCATACTCATTGCATTTATCACATACATCGTATATATCTATCATGCATTCACATTATGCACCATTCCACACATGGTTTACACACATATCAGCCTATCAATACGTTCTTATTCAATTCGAGTAAATACACAAGATTATCAAATATTCAAGATTCACCATTTACTCTACAATCTAGGATTCACGCCTTTCAGCCACCCACAGCACGACATGTCAAAATAGTTCACACATCGATCATTCATATAGGCATTAATCATAATTGAATCAACCAAACATCATGCTATGAACAAAACAGCAAAACAAAATAACACTGCCAGGTTCGCCAACCTTCGCCTGGCGAAGCCACGCAGCGAATGCTCGCTGGCCTTCGCCTGGAGAACTTCCCAGCGAAGTCCACTGGAAGTAATTCTGGAATTACTCGCTGAGGCTCGCTACACACTCGCCTGGCGAACCTTCGCCAACTCACTTCGCCTGGCGAACTTGCCAGCGAATACAGGGTATCAGCTTCTGACTTGCTTCGCTACAGCTCGCTGGACTTCGCCTGGCGAAGCTTCGCTGCCATTCGCCTAGCGAGCTTGCGAAGACAGAACTTCCATGGCTATCTCAAAGCCCAAACTCCACACAACCAACCGATTAAATCCAAACCAGTCACATTAGCACAACCCAACCATCACCCGACTAAACTACATCGTCTAATTCGAGTTCTAACCGATTAAAACCTCATTCTACTCACAAAACCAACTTCTAACCTAAGTGGAAAAAGAGTAGAAACTCTACAAAATCCACACACATACACATACAATCCTATACATTAAAGAGATGATGGAGTTTCACACCCTTACCGATCGATTGCAAGCTTTGGTGATGATCCCTTGATGATTCTAGGTTTTCCTCTCCACTTTCTATTCTCTTTCTCTTCTCTTTCTCTTCTCCTCTTTTCTTTCTCTTGTTTTTCCTCTTATGTTACTATCTTTCTTTCTTTTCCTCTCTTATTCTATTTCTATTGGGTGTTTATCTGTTGGGTGTTGTGCATATGTGTTTTACCTTTCTGCACTTTACTTTTCCGTACCTTTACCTTTCCGCATTTACTTTCAGCACTATATTATTGTGGTTATTGCTGTGGGAGAGGGAGGTTACTGTGAGCGAGAAGCCGGACCTGGGCTTGAGTATGCACCTAGACATAGTTGCGGAGAGTAGTAGACGAACCTGTTTGCTGAGCAGACACTGTTCCCTACGAAATCTGCGCTCAGACGAGGTTCTCTACGAGGCGCTCCTTTCTGATCCTGAGGATCTGAGGGGAGTCCAGACGTGAGGATTGTCAACTCTAGGGACCGATCAATTGGAAGTCAGCTAAGTGAGGCCTCTTCATGACTTGATGATGCCACTCCTTCTGGGAATCGTATCGTCACTCATGAAAGTCTGTGACGCTGATGACCGCATAGGATGCCATACCTTTGTCCGTGGATTAGGTCCATATCTGTGAGGGGGATTGGGTTATTGCAGGAAAACTGGCCTTCAGAAACCGTGATTCAGTATTTATCAGATGGTTTTCTTAGCTCGTTAACAGGTGTGTTGATTGGATCAGATGGATTTCTTGTCTGAGATACTATTATCAGATGGTTTTCTCGTCAGAGACAGAGGTTCAGATGGATTTCTTACCAGGGTATTGGTATTTTGGGTGTCGGATGATAGCCAGTATCATGAGGTTCTGGTGACTGTGGTGGTTTTCTGTTCTTGACATCACAAAGATGTTCCTCTTCAGGCTACAGCATGGCCTCTATGTTCATTGATTGCACCATTTATCATATTGCATTATTGCATTACCATTTGCATCCAACTAACGTGTGTGTATTGCAGGTACATATTTTCCCTCCCAGTTCCGGTGGTTGTTTCCTAGCAGACATGGAAGCCATGAAGAGAGTGTTACCCTACAGATTCCCGTCTCCAGATATCAGTCTATTGTCAGAGTTAATTACTATTGTTGGGAAGAAGGTGATGGGAGATTTCAGGAAGACATATGGTAGGATCCTGACTTATGTTTACCAGCCCTCGGCTTATGATATCAGCGGCATTTACACCCTGTTGCAGTTTTATGACGCTGAGCTCAGGTGTTTCGTATTTCCTGATTTTGTCTTGGCTCCTACCCTGGAGGAGTATTCTGCACTCTTGGATATACCGATTCGCGAGCAGATGCCTTTCTATCACACGGACGCTAAGCCTAATCTGGCTAAGCTTTCTGCTATTCTGTACTTAGGAGAGTTTGAGCTGATAGGGAAGATGATCAGAAAAGGAGATGTGTGGGGATTTCCGTTGTTTGTTTTTGTGAAGAAGGCTCGGGAGTATGCCAAGAAGGGTGGCTGGGTTGTTTTTGATGCCATCCTTGCTGTGTGTGTTTATGGTATTGTATTGTTCCCAAACCATCCTGATTTTGTTGATGCAGATGCTTTCTATATTCTGGCTGCAAAGAACCCAGTTCCTACCTTGCTGGGAGATATCCACCATTCCACTCACTACAAAAATGAAAAACGGCGAGGAAGGAATGTCTCTTGCTGTGTACCTCTACTGTGCAGGTGGTTTACTAGTCATATGCCGAAGTCAGGGCCTTTCGTCACCTCTATTGATTCTTCAGAATGGCCTGAGCGCTTGATGGGGTTGACTTCTGAGAATGTGGTGTGGGTTAATGAGGAGGTGTTAGGAGTTGAGGTTATATACAGATGCGAAGGATTCCCTAATGTTCCTTTGATAGGAAGGAGAGGGTGTGTCAATTACAACCCTTCCTTATTAATCAGGCAGTTTGGGTATGCACCTCAGGAAGCGCCGAAGCCCGAGGAGATACAGGAATCTCTGTATCTTACTGGGGCAATAGAGGAAGAGATGTTGATCAAGCTTGAGAAAGCATGGAAGAACCTGCATAAGAGAGGAAAGTCTTCATGTAGCAAAGGGGGTACTCGAGTTCTTGGTCCATATGTGGAATGGATTCGTGAACGAGCTACGAAATTCCTTATGCCTTATCCTGCAGTTCAGCCATTGCATCCTTCTCCGGTGGAGGAGCCCACCACTATAGACATACAGGTATACAAGCAGCTGATGGCGGAGAAAGAAGAGTTAGCAAAGGCTAAAGAAGCTTTAGAGAAAGAGAACGCCCAGCTTCGTCATGAAAAGATTGAAACAGGATATTCTTCCAAGCAACAGGCCGAAACTTTGAAACATCTGAAGACTACTTTATTGGAGTTGACTGAAACCAAGAAGCGTCTGGAGTTAGATGTAGACTCAGTTAGCAGTGTATTGGCTACTAAGAAGCAAGAGCTGGAAAGGGCCTACACGAAGTTAGCTAAGTTCAGAGAGCATTGGTACCTTACTATGGCCAAACGCAAAGAACGGGAAGAAGAGCTAAAGATACAGGTTACTCAGTTGGGAGAACAGGTTAAAGTGAAGACTGAGGAGCTTGAAGAAGAAGCGTGTCGTCGATACGAGGCCGAACGCAAACTGATTGATGCCATGAAGAATCTGGAGGATTGTCAGCGCAGAGCAGACACCAAGAGGCCCAAACCTGAGGATGGTGCCCAGGATAAGGCTTGGGAAGATTTTGTCAGAGATATCCAAGGAACGGTCAAGAAAAGGGATCAGTTGATAGAAGGCTTGATTTATCGATCGGATCACTCAGAGACGAAGAAGCTGGTTGAGGATTTTTGCGACCGTACCTGCACTTGATTTCTTTCTTGTATTCTATGTGTTGAGATCACCACCAGGCATGTTGGTTGGGATCCTCCTTTATCATATCAGTTGTATGGAGCATAGTTGTGTAACGCCTTGACGAGACTATTATTCCAATAAATATATGAGGGTTTTTCTAAATATTGTCTTTATGGTTTCTCTTGTCTTGCTACCTTGACACTGGAATTGGAGGGGAAATATCCCCAACGCACACATGCACGTTAGCATTTTTGCATTGTTGTTTGCATAAATCACATTGCATTACAGGTTTGTGATCCATGTTCCTTATCATTCTTCATCCATATCACCAGGTATTTTCAGGATTGCAGAAAAGCGGGTCCACCGTTACTCTACCAGAATTAATCACAAGAAGATCATGGACAACGTGCAGAGTGAAATGCAAGAAATGCATGACAGGATGGCCATGCTCATGCAAACCATGGAGACCATCGCCAAAGGACAAGAGCAGCTGCAGACTCTGGTTCAACCGTTGGTCGCACGGGCTGAAAACAACGGGACAGCGCATGGTGAAAATATTGCTGCTTCTCCCCGAATTGAGAATCGTCAAAGTGCTGATGCTATTCCCGTAACCGGTTTGAATGCTGGAGAAACTGGTCCTGCAGGTGGGAACGCCGGTAATATGAATGCCAATGCAGATACTGTTGGGGTATTTGTGGGTAATGTCAATCAGGGTTTCAATGGGGGCGCTGAGAACGTCAGAATGAATGGTAATAATGGTAACCAGGGCTTCAATGGTGTGAACATGGGGTATGGCAACATTGTTGGCACCAAGGCTGGGTTTGGTGACTATGGTTATGGTAATCTTGGATATGGAACTGGTGCGTACAACGCTCAAGAGATGGGCAATCTGAGGTACGACCCCAGGTACTTCCAAACGGGTCCGGGCCGTGATGCAGATTATGTTGGATACGATGCAGTACCTCGCTGGGAGGATCGTCAGGAGGATGTGTTCTCTGGTCAGAATGAGGGTTATGAAAGAGCTAGGGATGACAACCATCGGATGAGATTGCTAGAAGAGAAAGTGAACGGATTAGCCAGCCAAAATGCTCTTGGGCTGGATATGTCAAATATGGGGCTGGTCCCAGGGCTGAGGGTCCCGCTGAAATTCAAAGCGCCGTCATTTGATAAGTACAAAGGGGATACGTGCCCTAGGGTGCATGTGCGCGCATTTTACAGGCGTATGTCCGCGTATTCTGAGGATGAAAAGATGCTAATGCACTTCTTCCAGGATAGCCTGTCAGGGCCATCGCTGGAGTGGTACATGAGCTTGGAGCCTACTCAGATCAGGAGTTGGAAAGAGCTGGCAGAGGCTTTTGTTCGGCATTATCAATATAATAGTGATCTCGCCCCTAACCGAGTCCAGCTGCAAAGCATGTCTCAAAAGTCTAGCGAGAGCTTTAAGGAATACGCCCAAAGATGGCGAGATCTGGCTGCTAGGGTACACCCTCCGATAGTGGAGCTCGAAATGATGGATATGTTCATAGGAACTTTTTCTGGAATGTACTATGACCGGTTGCTCAATTTTTCGATGAGTACCTTCTCTGAATTGATCTTGATGGGGGAGCGCATTGAAAACGGGGTGAAGATTGGTAAAATTCAAGCGGGTGAGTCCAGTTCCGCAGGAGGTAATAAGAAAACGTTTGGTGGCAAAAGGCAGGGTGATACCAACGCTGTATACAATGCTCGACGGAGAAATAGAGGTCAGAACTGGCATCAGCAGTCGTAGGTTGCAAGTGTAACCATTCCAGGGCCTTCTCAGCAGCAGAAACAACAACCACAGCAGCAAGCTTAGCAGCAGCCAAACAATAATAAGCGCAGATTTCAGAATCCGCGACCGAGGAGAGTATTCGAGGTACCGCCGGTATCATATGCAGAACTTCTTCAAGCTTTGTTGAAATTGCAGCTAGTCGAGAAGAGGACCTTAGCACCACCAACCGGCCAGCCACCAGTCGGGTATGATATCAATGAGCATTGTGACTTCCATTCGGGTGCACCAGGGCACAATATTGAAAATTGCCTAGCCTTCAAGCATAAAGTACAGGATTTGCTTGATAGTACGGCTATTAACTTCGGGAAGGACGGTCCCAATATCACGCAACAGCCAATGCCCAAGCATGGTGGGGCTGGGGCCAATGCAATCCTGGCAGATGATGAGTTGAACTTGGTTTCGGAAGTGAGCAAGCTGAAAACCCCTTTGAGTTACGTAAAGCAGCGCCTATTGAAGGGAGGTGTCTATCCCGGATGCAGTGAAGAGTGTGCTGACTGTTTGGTCCAACCTGGGGGCTGTGAGAAGTTGAAAAGGGGAGTTCAAGATTTGATTGATGAAGGAATCCTGCAGTTTGGCAGGTCTGTGGGGCGAGAGAAGTCTGTTGAGACAGAATCTGAAAAAGAGCGCAGTGAGGTTGCTACGATCACCATTCTGTTCAAATCAGTGACGATTTCGGCATCATCGAAAAGGCCTACCATTACTATTACAAAGGCTAAACCAGTCCCTTATGAGAGCACAAAGGCAGTCCCGTGGTGCTACGGTGCTAAGGTGTATTGCAATGGGGAAAAGATTGACTTGAATGATCCGCTAGCGAGATCCGTAGACAACATAGTGGGAGCGGGTGGTATAACCCGGAGCGGGAGAATTTTCACTTCACCTGAGGTCGAGGCAGAGAGGCTCGCCAGGGGTAAGAACAAAGTTGTTGAGGGGGAATCTTCGGGGAGTAAGGAGAAAGAACCGATAACCAAAGATGTGGAAGAATTCATGAGATTGATTCGCAAAAGTGACTACAAGATCGTAGATCACCTGCAGCAGACCCCGTCAAAGATCTCCATATTATCGTTGTTGTTGTGTTCTGAGGCGCATAGAAATGCCCTATTGAAGGTACTTGAGACATCCTTCGTGCCACAAGAGATTTCAGTTAATCAGCTGGAGGGAGTTATGGCACATGTTAATACCGGGCATGGTTTGGGATTCACGGATTTTGACCTAACGCCTAGAGGGCGTGATCACAATAGCGCCTTGCACATCTCTATCGAATGCCGGGGCACTATTTTATCCCATGTGCTGGTAGACACTGGGTCCTCGTTGAATGTGTTACCAAAGAAAGCCCTGTTGAAATTGGATACCCGTGGGTTGTTGTGCACACCTAGTGATTTGGTGGTGAGGGCCTTTGACGGAACAAGGAGGTCGGTATTCGGGTCAGTAACGTTACCCATCCAGGTAGGTCCGGAGGTGTTTGATACAGTGTTTTACATCATGGACATCCAACCTGCATATAGCTGTTTGATCGGGAGACCTTGGATCCATGCCGCTGGGGCAGTAACTTCTACACTCCATCAGAAGCTGAAGTATATGGTTGAGGGGAGTATTGTGACGGTGTGTGGCGAAGAGGATATCTTAGTCAGTCATTTGTCTTCCTTCAAGTACGTGGAGGTAGATGGAGAGATTCATGAAACGCTGTGTCAGGCGTTCGAAGGGGTGAAGGTTAAAGAAGAAGCTCTGGTGAAGAGTGAAGGGAAAGAGGTGGTCGTCTCCTCATATAAAGAAGCCAAGGCGTTGGTGCAAGCAGGAGAGACTCAGAAGTGGGGGCAGGTTCTGGACATACCGGTGAAGCAAGATAGGTATGGCTTGGGGTACCGCCCATCTCCCTTACAGAGTGCGCCTAAGTACAAGGGACCTATGGTGTTCACGCTCGGAGGGGTTAGCTTTGAAAGGATTAATGCCGTGTCTGATACGGAGGAAGTGGATAGCGACTGCGACATGGACACATGGATTCGACCCAGCAGGCCGGGGCAAAGCTTATGCAACTGGTCCATACAGGACGTCATCCAAGTCACCAAACAGTAATGCGTTGTTTTTTCAATCATTGTATGATCACATGCCTTGCCCGAGGCATCGTTGACCTCGTCTTAGGGCCTAACTGTTTACCTGTATGTTTGCATGATCAATAAATGACGACGTTTTTTACATTCAAATGTTGTGATCCTTTTATTTCTGTTTTTTATTTTGCAATAAAATGGCAGCGTGGTTCTGTATTTTGCTTGTATATCATTTTGAAGCACTTAACCGTTTCCCTCGCAGGATTCATGAATTTTCAGATGACATCGACCAAAGACTTCCTATGACTCGTTTAGACTTCGAGCATCCGATCTTTCAAGCTGAGGAGGAGATTGTTGAGGATAGTGACTTACCAGAAGAGCTGAGTCGGTTGTTGAAGCAGGAGGAGAGAGTCATTATGCCTCACCAGGAAGAGATTGATATTGTTAATTTAGGGTCTGAAGAATGCGTCAGGAATATCCGTATAGGGGCCGCGTTGCAGGTTGACATCAAGCAAGAGCTTATTGAGATGCTGCGCGAATACAGTGATATATTTGCTTGGTCCTACGAGGACATGCCAGATTTGGATACCGATATGGTTGTTCATCGTCTTCCGTTGAGGGAAGATTGCCCACCTGTGAAGCAGAAACTCAGAAGGACTCGTCCTGACATGGCTGTAAAGATAAAGGAAGAAGTGCAGAAGCAATGGGATGCTGGGTTCCTGGCTGTCACCACCTATCCCACTTGGGTCGCTAATATCGTGCCTGTGCCAAAGAAAGATGGCAAGGTTCGAATGTGTGTTGATTATAGGGATCTAAACAAAGCAAGCCCGAAAGATGATTTCCCGCTGCCGCATATTGATGTGTTAGTTGACAAGACAGCTCAGTTTTCGGTATTCTCTTTCATGGATGGATTTTCAGGGTACAACCAGATCAAAATGGCTCCGGAGGATATGGAAAAAACGACCTTTATCACCCCGTGGGGAACCTTCTGTTATAAGGTGATGCCCTTTGGTTTGAAAAATGTTGGGGCAACGTACCAGCGGGCTATGACAACGCTCTTTCACGACATGATGCACAAAGAGATTGAGGTGTATGTCGATGACATGATTGCCAAGTCTCAAACAGAGGAAGAACATCTGGTTAATCTGCTGAAGTTGTTCAAGAGGCTGAGGAAGTTCAGGCTGAGGCTGAATCCTAACAAGTGTACCTTCGGAGTGAGATTCGGGAAGCTACTGGGGTTCATTGTGAGCAAGAAAGGAATCAAGGTCGATCCGGCAAAAATAAAAGCAATACAAGAGATGCCAGCACCGAGAACAGAAAAAGAAGTCCGTGGATTCTTAGGAAGATTGAACTACGTTTGGCAGCCCACGCCAATGCACAACACGTCTTTCCTTCCTGTCTCGTCATGTTGACCGAGAACACAACCCATGCTGTTCTCAAGAACCGTCAGATACATAATCAGTGGTCGTCCCGCTACTGGGGGTATCAACACCGGAGGTTCCTGCAAGTATTCTTTTATCTTTTCAAATGCCCTTTGGCAATTGTCGTTCCAGACCACCGCTTGATCTTTCTTTAACAGACGTGTTGTGCATTGGCAATTGTCGTTCTCACGGATTGTGAATCTCGATACTCTATGCTCGAAAAGACGTGTTGTGCATTGGCGTGGGCTGCCAAACGTCTAAGACAGTACATGCTGAACCATACAACCATGCTGATATCGAAGATGGATCCGATCAAGTATGTGTTTGAAAAGCAAGCGCTCTCTGGAAGGATTGCTAGATGGCAAATGGTATTGACAGAATACGATATCCAGTATGTTTCCCAGAAGGCCATTAAGGGAAGTGTTCTGTCCGAATATCTTGCCGAACAGCCGATTGAGGATTATCAGCCTATGAAGTTTGAGTTTCCTGATGAGGACATAATGTACTTGAAGGCTAAAGATTGTGATGAGCCGTTGCCTGGTGAAGGTCCTGAGCGGAGTTCCCAGTGGCAATTGATTTTCGATGGGGCTGTCAATTCATACGGTAGTGGGATTGGGGCAATCATTACAACTCCCCACGGGTCGCACATCCCGTTTACGGCCAGATTGACTTTTCCAGTGACGAATAACGAAGCCGAGTACGAAGCTTGTATTATGGGGTTAGAGGAGGCTATCGATCTGAGGATCAAGAATCTGGACGTATATGGGGATTCAGCATTGGTTGTGAATCAAATTAAGGGAGAGTGGGAGACACGCCAACCTAATCTGGTATCGTACATGAATTATGCGAGAAGGTTGTTGCCTTTCTTTGATAAGGTGGAGTTTCATCATGTACCTCGGGCGGAGAATCAAATGGCAGACGCCCTTGCAACATTATCCTCGATGTATAAGGTCAACTACTGGAATGAGGCTCCCAGGATTGTCATATCTCGCCTTGATAGGCCGGCCTTTGTGTTTGCAATTGAGGAAGCATCTGACGGTAAACCTTGGTATTTCGACATACAGAATTTCCTGAAGAACAAGGAATATCCGGTTGGGGCATCCAGTCGTGATCAGAAGACTCTAAGGATATTAGCAGGCAACTTCTATCTGAATCCCGACGACGTTCTGTATAGAAGGAACCATGATTTGGTACTCCTCTAGTCTGTAGACGAGAAGGAAGCCAATTTACTCATGGAAGAGGTCCATGAAGGAAATTTTGGTACACATGCTGGTGGGCATGCTATGACCCGAAAGTTGTTGCGGGCGGGGTATTATTGGTTAACGATGGAAATGGACTGTTTCAAGTTCGCCAAGCGGTGTCACAAGTGCCAGATCTATGCTGATAAGATCCATGTGCCACCCAGTCCACTGAATGTTATGGCTTCTCCGTGGCCTTTCTCCATGTGGGGAATTGATATGCTTGGCAAGATTGAGCCTACTGCTTCTAATGGGCATCGCTTCATCCTAGTCGCGATCGATTACTTCACCAAGTGGGTGGAAGCAGCATCTTACGCCAATGTGACGAAACAGGTGGTGGCCAGATTTATCAAGAGGGATATAATTTGCAGATACGGTATTCCTGAACGGATCATTACTGATAATGGTTCGAACCTGAATAATAGGATGATGAAGGATCTTTCTCGGGAGTTTAAGATCGGGCATCTAATTCATCTCCGTACAGACCCAAGATGAATGGCGCTGTTGAAGCGGCCAACAAGAACATAAAGAAGATTGTTCAGAAGATGGTGGTAACGTATAAGGATTGGCACGAGATGTTGCCGTTTGCGTTGCACGGTTATCGCATGACGATGCGTACATCAACCGGGGCAACTCTGTTCTCATTGGTGTACGGCATGGAGGCAGTCCTGCCATTGGAGGTTGAGATACCATCTTTGAGGGTTTTGCTTGATGTTCAGCTTGATGAGGCAGAATGGGTGAAAAATAGATTGAACCAGCTGAGCTTGATAGATGAGAAGAGACTGGAATCGATTGCACATGGTAGGCTGTATCAGAGCCGGATGAAGAAAGCGTTTGACAAGAAGATTCGACCTCGAAGCTTTCAGACGGGTGATCTTGTGCTGAAGAAGATTCTCCCACCGCAATCGGATCACAGGGGCAAATGGACTCCCAATTATGAAGGTCCATACGTCGTAAGAAAGGTCTTCTCCGGAGGAGCCTTATTGTTATCCACCATGGATGGTGAAGACTTTTCGTCCCCTGTGAACTCGGACGCAGTCAAAAAATACTTTTCTTAAAAATTGACCCGCTGGACAGTAAAAAGAGAGTCCAGGAAAAAATGGGGCATCCTGGCGAACCAAAAACAGAATAAAAGGTTCGGGCAAAAGTTAGGGATAAAATGGAAAAAATGTACACCCGCGAAGTCGAAAACCTACACTGGGCGGCTTCGGCAAAAAGGGGTATCCCGGTGAATTGAAAACCCGCAAAGGGCGATTCACGCAAAAGTTAGGGATTTGAGAAGCAAATGACTGCGGTCCAAGTTTGATTGCTTAGTGGTTTGGGAGAACCTGGGGGGGTCGACTATCCGAAGCAATCTCTTCCGAAGACAGAGATCAGGAAAGCGTCAGAGTCCGGCGAGTCATAGGAGGATCAGCTCATGGTGTTCGTCTGCAACACGTTGCCGACATGTGTACAAATTTTATTCTGTATCTTTGTACATTCCTGCATTTTGTTTATGTGTGACTACCTCTTTTCAGGAGTTGCATCTGATGTAAAAATCTTGCCTATTTTTAGGCCGTTATCAATAAAGTGTGTTATTCAGTGTAGTGTGTGACTTTGGTTTTAACTTTTACAGTTTTGTTTGTAAAAAACGCCGATGTTTTTGATAAACTTACATGCGTGTAAACAGGCGGGCCTCGGCCGATGATTGTTAAAACCGGAAATTACCTGAATGGTTGTCATGGGTGATTACCAAGATATTTCTTTTTGCATAGTTTGTCTTGTGTTTGCTTGTTGACTTTTGCAGGTATTAAAAAGCTCGCAAAGTTCCCCGCCAGAGTCCATGGCATGCTAGTACCCTCTCCAGAGGATGAATGTTGTGTCTTTCCCCAGTGAAGTCGCCCCAGGCAAAATTGAATGTTGTCTCCCCAAGAGAGTGGAGATTGCGTCAAAGGAAAAGATCAATGTATCTTCAGTAGTTCAGAATCGGCTTATCAAGCAGAGCAGGGTCCTCCCCAGCAAGGGTCGAGACGGATGTGATTAACTCGCCCGAAGAGACTTGTGTAGTGCGAATCAGAGCACCCCGGTCAATCCCCAGCTCAGTGATAGCGGGATGAATTATCCCCACAGGGCGTAATCAGAGTGTTGACACCTTTTGAAAGCAGTTTCCAGGATTGCTTTTCTCTTTCCCCAACAGGTTGATCCTTCCTCGTCAGGACGATCATCTTCAGCAGAGTTTGAAGTATGAGTTTGTGAGCTACTTTCCCAGCAGGATGGTTATCCCCAGCGGAGTTAGTTCATCTTTCCAGCATTTATTTTGTTGGAAGCGTATCGGTAGTATTCCGGTTATCCCCAGCGGATCCAGTTTGTCTTCAGCATTTATTTTGCTGAGGTAACTCTTTGCATAAGCATGCATCATAAGCACTTGCATTTTGCACGAATACGTAGCATTTCCATGCAGTATGGAAGCTTTACGGCATTATCAAACATGTGCATTTGGAAACGTAAGCAGGATTGATTACCCGTCCAGCCTCAGGTATTTTCTCTGTCGATAAGTGAGATCGTGGTTCGCAAAGATGTGCATATGTTTGGTTTGCGACACAAGACCCACAGTGATCGTGTTTTCTCTTGTCAAGAGAGTTGTGGCGCAGGGCACGCAGTGATCGTGGTCATCAGTATGTTGTGGGGATTTGTGGTAGAGTACGCAGTGATCATATTCATCCTGTGGTTTTGTTTGCGACACAGGACGCGCAATGATCGTGTTTTCTCCTGTCAAGAGAGTTGTGGCGCAGGGCACGCAGTGATCGTGGTCATCAGTATGTTGTGGGGATTTGTGGTAGAGTACGCAGTGATCGTATTCATCCTGTATGTTTTGTTTGCGACACAAGACGCGCAGTGATCGTGTTTTCTCCTGTCAAGAGAGTTGTGGCGCAGGGCACGCAGTGATCGTGTTCGTCATGTCATATTCCCCTAGCAGAGTTTGCTTGGTCAAGCACCATTTTCCCCCAGCTGAGTCTTTCTCAGGATGCTGTGGTGTCAGTAGTGGAAGATGGTAATGCGGATTTTTGGGTGGTTACCCATAGTTTCCCCAGCAGGGTATTCTTCAACGAGTTGCTTGGTTAAGTTCCTCGTATTTTCGCCAAAGTTAGTCTCGTCAAGGTGCTTGGTTAAGTTCCCAATTTCCCCAGCGAGTGTTTGCAGGATACCAATTGCCAGAATAGGTATTTGACGACCGTCGTCAGAATTGTCCTCTCAGAGTTGCTTGGTTAAGTTTCTCGTGTCCCCGCAAGGCTGCTCGTTCAGGTACGAACGGAAGGTTGGTAAGTGAAATCAACATTTTCTCGCTGTTTAGTGGATGCTCGTTCAGGTACGAACGGAAGGTTGGTAAGTGAAATCAACATTTTCTCGCTGTTTGGTGGATGCTCGTTCAGGTACGAACGGAAGGTTGGTAAGTGAAATCAACATTTTCTCGCTGTTTAGTGGATGCTCGTTCAGGTACGAACGGAAGGTTGGTAAGTGAAATCAACATTTTCTCGCTGTTTAGTGGATGCTCGTTCAGGTACAAACGGAAGGTTGGTAAGTGAAATCAACATTTTCTCGCTGTTTAGTGGATGCTCATTCAGGTACGAACTGAAGGTTGGTAAGTGAAATCAACATTTTCTCGCTGTTTAGTGGATGCTCGTTCAGGTACGAACGGAAGGTTGGTAAGTGAAATCAACATTTTCTCGCTGGTTAGTGTTTGCTCGTTCAGGTACGAACGAAAGGTTGGTAAGTGAAATCAGCATTGTCTCGCTTGGTTAAGCGTTTGCTCGTTTAGGTACGAACGATAGGTTGGTAAGTGAAATCAGCATTGTCTCGCTTGGTTAAGCGTTTACTCGTTTCTTCGGATGCGAAAGGTTGATAAGAGAGATCAACAATTTCTCACTGGTTAGTGTATGCTCACTTCTTCGGAACAGGATGGCCTACGGACAATATCAGATTATTGCATAAACAGGTCGATGGATAGGTGCTTAGTTGTCGCTGTGGCAACAAAAAATCAGTTCCCTGGGTAATTCTCCTCAAGCAGTGGTGTGCGCAATTTATTTTTGCGATTGGCAAATTTCAGGGTTTATTGGTATTCAACCGTCTCGTACCTCGATTATCTGAAGGCCGTTCGCTCTTCATCCAGTCGGGTCCAAGCCGTTTGAATAGGGGCAGCTGTTGCACCCTAAAATTTGACCAACCGGTTCCCGCTCCTGATTTACGTTTCGGCTCATTTTTGCATTCGCATTCGCGTACCGCGTGCATTACACTTTTAATCATACAGATGATGTCAGAATTACAACCTGGTTTTCACCTATAGGACGTCTCAGACCGGTTCGGGTAATCGGAGGTTATTTTGGGAAGTCACGCGCTTCCTGGGTGTTTTCGGCTTACACAGTGATTTTTGAGAATTCTTGGTGTTCGGGTTTACTGTTTACTTTGATCAGGTCTCGCGCTCTTTTATGTTGGTTATCTGCCTTTGTCTGCATTTTGTTAGGATTTAATAGCCTTTTGTGGATTTTAAATAGGCTTTATAGATTTTTCAGAATTTAAATAGTTTTTTTAATATTTTTAATAGCTTTAAATCATTTTTAGAATTTTATAGAGTTTTTAATAGGTTTTAATAGTTTTTATAGTTTTAATAGAATAATAGATTTTCTTTTAAATAGATAATAGGTTTTAATAGAAATTTAATAGGTTTTCTCTTTTGTAGAAATTAATAGTTTTTTTAAAAAAAAACCTTGTAGAATATTAATAGTCTTTTTTATAGATTTTCTTTTATAGGATAATAAATGGTTTTAGATATGTTTTAATATAGGATTTAATAGTTTTTATTAAATAGTATAGATTTTTTAATGGATATTAACTAGTTTTTAGGTTTTATCAGAATATTAGATTAATTAGGTGATTCATTAGCATTTAATTGAGTCCATCAGCTTTAATTCGTATTAATCCATCATTAGCCTTTAATTCATTAGTCAGCATTTAATTAGTCAAGTTTTAATCTTTTTAATTAGTCATTAATTCCATTGCAGTTAATTAGCATTTTATTCAGGCCATTTTCGTTGGGCCCAGTTTGGAGGCCCAGTTTATCATTTCAGTCCGTTTTTGTCCGCTTTTTGTCCGCGCCAGGTGTATATATGTCAAGCATCACATGTGTATTCACGGGAGAGAAGCCACTTCAATTCCCCATTCTGTGCATGCATTACACGCGTCCCAAACTCTGACCCCACTCACCAACTTCTCTGACACGCGTCTCTCTCAGGCCCTTCCCCGGTGCCACTTGTCTTCGCCTCACATCTCACCGGAAAACCCACCGGTCGGCATGCAACGAACTCCGGCCACCTCCTAAGACCCTCCGACCACCGCAACTGTCGCCGGATTTCGCAATCTCGCCGAAATCTGGATTTTCTCCAGAAAATTGTTCTAACGGTGTAAATCTTCCTCTACTACCTCGATCTCCCTTTCGCCGGAAAACATCACCTCGCTGGAAACTTCACCTAAGCACATATCCACCGGCGATTTTCTCAGATTTTCTCAGAGAACCTGCAAGATTCTTCATAGTTTCGCTTTGCTGTCCAAGAACAATCAAAGTCGACGCCCAGACCTTCGTCTACGATCTTCATCCACCTTCAATTGAAAATTCCCAGAAACCACCATCAAGATTCATCTCCTCGACGCTTCCTTCAAAGAACATCAACCGACTCCTCCAATTTCGTCACCAGATCCTTGAAACAATCAAGAACATCAGCGCGTATCGTCTCCAGTGAACTGGTCTAAGCTTCAACAACGATCTTCTTCAAAGATCGTCGGATCTCCAACGACGCCTTCAACCAAGATCTTCAATCATCCTTCGAAGACCTTCAAAGTACCCAGTTCATCTTCAAATATCTTCCGGTTGGTTGATCCTTAAGAATCTACGAAGAATCCTCCAGAAATCTTCAAGATCTCCGCGAGCTCGTTTGGAGATTCTTCAAAGCTTCATCACTTCCATCGCTTAAATCCAGGTTTGCCCTTTTCGCTATCTATCCATTATCGTTCCTTCAGTTGATTAGGTCTTTGTTTTTTCTGTTAGGGTTGTGGATGAAGGCGTTTTCAATTAGGACAAGTTGATTAGATTAGAGACTAGGGGAGAGTTTTGTTTGGATGAATGAACAATTTCGTGAGATTTGTTAGGTTGAGATTGAGAGTTTGTTAGTGAATCTGAGGGAGATTGGTTCAGGAAGTTGAGAGGATAGAGAGGGTAGAAGCACCGCTAGGGTTTCTGGTGGTAGATAAACAGTGAATGAGTTTTTGGGGTGAAGAATGGTTTTGTTAATTGGTAGTTGGGTTAGGGTTTGAGTTTGGGTTGGGCCCAAAACAATGAAATTGCTGCGAACCACCCCCTCATTACTCGTTGACCCCTCCCCTGGTTGTGAACTGAATGAATTTGGTTTGGGCTTAAGTCCCAAGTGCTGTTCGCACCCCCCTTTTGGCCCAATGCTGAGAAGCAGCTGGGGCGTTTTGCTGAGTGCACCCCCCCCCCTTGTTTTATTTTCTTTTTTTAATTTCTTTTGTTTCATTCATGTTAGAAAATAATTCATAAAAAATAGTAGGATTATCCAATTAATTCCCTTCTTTTTTCTATAGGTTCATAGTTCAATTTAGGATTTTATGGTGCAAAAATATTAAAATGATCATGCATTTTCATTTTTATTTGCATTTTTGTATTTTAATTGGCATTGAGTAATTGATTTGTGATGTGTCTGCCTTGCTGATTTTATTTCTATCACTTGGTATTGAATCTTGCTTTTCTTTTTTAGTATGTTGTACTAGACTGATGCATGCTCCCCATAGATTTTTCATAGATTTTTTAGGAATTGATGGAAGTTATTTTAGGGTTAGAGAGTAGAGACCTCATAACTCGCTGGTTAACCCTTAACCATTCACATGTTAGGGATTGTTTAGTAGCCTTAGAAGTTGACTTAGGCTTTGAGATTTGATCTTGGGATCGTAGAGGCATGTAGGTTTCCCCTAGATTTTTGGTAGATTTTTATAGAGTGTTTTTCTATTTTTGGCTTGAGCTTGAAAATAGGAGAAGTCTTGAGGGCTTCTGACGTTGAAGTTCAACTGTGGCTGGACTTTAGAGATAGTTTCTTTTGGTTTGAGGGTCTGTGGTTTCTTCTGGAAGATAGAGGCTAGATGAAGACTTGATGGAGCTTGCAAGGATGCATAGATTGAAGACCTGGTCTAGGAGCTTGCTCTCTTTCTGTGAGGTTTGAGATCCTGAAGTTTGAGGGAAATTTATGGTACTTTCCTGAGGAAGGCACTATGGATGTCTTCCATTCTTTCTTCTCACCTCTTTCTTAAGTATCCAATGATGTCAGAGCCTTCATGTGAGTTTAGTTTCTCCTGAGGAGGAATGTAAACCGATCACAGTTGTTGAGCCACATGGGATATGATTCCTAAGTGGAAGCCCCCTAGTATTTTCCAGAGGAAGGCACTATGGGTCTGTTCACTTAGTTCCCTTAGTTCATGTAGGATTTCTCAAGTATCCAATGATGTTGGAGCCTTCATGTGAGTTTAGTTTCTCCTGAGGAGGAATGTAAACCGATCACAGTTGTTGAGCCACATGGGATATGATTCCTAAGTGGAAGCCCCCTAGTATTTTCCAGAGGAAGACACTATGGGTCTGTTCACTTAGTTCCCTTAGTTCATGTAGGATTTCTCAAGTATCCAATGATGTTGGAGTCTTCATGTGAGTTTAGTTCCTCCTGAGGAGGAATGTAAGCCGTTCACAGTTGTTGAGCCACATGGGATATGATTCCTAAGTAGAAGTCTCCTAGTACTTTCCTGAGGAAGGCATTGTGAGTCTGTCTACTTAGCTCCCTTTCTTTGGTAAGCTTGTCTTGAAGCTTGAAGATGGGGATTGATTTCTCTTGTGTAGGGGTTTGCTTTAGGGTTTTGCTAGAGTTTGTTTAGGGCTTTGCGTAGAGATTTGATTAGGGTTTTGTTTAGGGCTTTGCTTAGAGATTTGATTAAGGTTTAGTGCAGGGCTTTTGCTCAGGGGTTTGATTAGGGGCTTTGTTCAGGGGTTTGATTATGGTTTTGTCTAGGCTCAGGGTTAGTTTCTTGCTTTTGGATAGGAGTTTGTCAGGCTGGTTAGCCTTCTCCTTGTGTTGATTGACTTGTGTGGTGCTGTGCTGCATTAGACTTAGGGGTTCATATAGATATTTCTGAGATAGGTGCATCTTAGAAGTAAGCCTGCTTGTGTGCATGAGAAGTTGAGGTGGTCCTCCTTCTGCTTGATTGTTATTGAGTGGCTTTGCTTGCTGGTATTTGGTAGAGCTGAGCTCCCTTGCCTCTGTGGTGTGGCCTTTGTGCCTTGCTTGTTTGGTTGTTGCATTCATGCATATTTCCAGTATTTCTTTACTTTGCAGTGTTTCCTGTTTGCTGTTTAGTGTTTTCGCCATGATCCCTCAGGAGCTCTAACTTCTCTGCTGTGGAGGAGTTATGATAGACATTAGGTCGGTTAACCAGGCATGATAACATTAGGTAGATTCCCCTTTTCAACCATAGTTTTAGGGTGTCTCTTTCCTTTCTCAAAACAACAGAAAAAACACTTAATAAAGGATAAAACAAAAGTAAATTCATTTCTTCTGTCAAAAGATTTGAACAAACATCAAAACCTTTTGTCCTCCGGGACTGTGAAAACCCTTGGTTAAGGTGCATTTTCCCATAAAAACACTTGAACAGCTTGTGTCGTGCGTAGCCCGAACTACGTTTGCTCTGATCTTCCATACCGTGTGGATGTACGTAGGCACAGGACGCGATGTCCTGGCGAGCAACCTTCCCCCCGTCTAGACGTAGGTAGTCGAACTACGTTGACTCTGACTTTCCCATTGCACGAGGGAGTACGTAGGCCCAGGACAGCGTATGTTCTGTCGAGTCCTGTCCTTTTCTTTTCTTTTCAGACTGACCACTAGCGTAGATAGATAAACACACCCTTTCCCTTATAAACACCAAGCGTGGATCCCGTCGAGTACGACGGACGTGAGGGGTGCTAATACCTTCCCCTTGCGTAACCGACTCCCGAACCCAGGTTTTGGTTGCAACGACCATACCTTTCCCGTTTTTTGCGAGGTTTACTTCGAGCGTTTCCTTTCCCTCCATTGGGATAAATAACGCACGGTGGCGACTCTTCTGTCATGCCGGCGTCGATTTTCGCAGTAGCGACACCGTTCTGTCGAATTGCAATGTACCTCCATCTATTAAGGTCTGAATACCCTTCTTCAATTCGGCACAACCCTCAGCTTGGGTCCAACGCTCTAAACAAAACTCATCGCAGCCCGGATACACACCTCCTTGCAATAACCTTCTCTTTATCTCACACAACGGTGTCTTTAGGTCATCAACATTCATAATCAAGTTCAAACCCTCCTCGGTTAAAATAGCATTTGCCCCATGATTGGGCATGGGCTTTTGTACTATGTTCGGACCTGCCTGTCCAAAATTGATAGCCTTATTATCCAATAGATCCTGCACCACATGTTTGAACGCGTGGCAACTCTCTACGTCGTGGCCAGGAGCCCCAGAGTGGAATTCACAGTGCTTGCTTGCGTCAAAGCCGTACGGAGGAGTGCCTGTTACCGGCGCCATAGTTCTTTTTTCCACCAAGTTCAAACCCAGTAACGTCTCTAGCAATTCTGCATACGTTGAAGGAGGCGTTTCAAACACCCTCCCTTGTTTGCCCCCTTGGACTCTGCGCTGGGCAGGATGTGCCCCCTGTTGTGGCTGTTGTTGCTGTTGTTGTTGTTGTATTGGTTGTTGCTGAAACGGAATAGTGACACTTGCCACCTGCTGCGGCTGATTGTACTGGTTTCGACCTCTGCCCTGGCCTCGGCCTCGGCCCCCAAACACTGCACTTGCATCACCTTGACGGCGCCCACCGAAAGCCCTTCTGTTACTGCCAGCTGAAGTGGATTCCTCAGCTTGGAATCTTCCCTGTTTAATGTTGCTTTCAATCTTCTCACCCATCAGGATTAAGTCTGAGAAACTGCCTAAGGACGTGTGAAACAGCTTGTCATAAAACATACCGGTAAATGTTCCTATGAACATATCATTCATTTTTTTGCCCTCCAAAGGAGGATGAACTCGAGCAGCCATGTCGCGCCATCTCTGCGCATACTCTTTGAAGCTCTCGCCCTTCTTCTGGGACAATCACTGCAATTGGACCCGGTTGGGTGCCAAGTCACTGTTGTACTTATAGTGAGCCACAAACGCTTCAGCCAGCTGCTTCCATGTCTTTATCTGTGTTGGCTCCAACCCCATATACCATTCAAGGGAAGGACCAGACAAGCTATCTTGAAAGAAATGCATCAGCATCCTCTCATCGTTTGAATACGCCGACATCCTTCTGTAGTATGACCGCACGTGCACCTTTGGACAGGTATCCCCCTTATATTTGTCGAATGTGGGAGCTTTGAATTTTATTGGTACCCTCAGGCCAGGCACCAGACCCATTGTAGTCATATCTAAGCCAACAGCGCTTTGATTCACGACCCCCTTCATCTGCTCCTCGAGCATCTTGATTCTCTGAGAGTCATCCATAGGACCTTCGAAACCTCCACCGGAGAAAGCATCCTCTTGCTGATCTTCTAGCCAATTACCGTTCCCAGTTCCGTATCCATCGTACCCGTTGTTACGGCCAAACCTAGCCTGATTCATTACAGGGCCTCGCCCCTTGTTACCATACCCCGGAGCGACCCCAGCAGGTCCAAAAGACATTATCCCGGCACCATTTCCATTTCCGAATCCGCCATAACCCTGATTAGTCATACCAAATTCGTCCTATCCGAAGCCCTAAGCGTTGAAGCCGTACTTCCCAGCATGATCAAACCCCTGGTCATTAAAGCCGAATCCATTATTACCGAAGCCATTACCTCTCATATTATCACCACCCAGATTGACATCTCTGAACCCAACGTTGTTGACGACAGTCTCGTTACCTATTCCAACGTTACCGTTCCCGGTGGCAGCGCCGTTGTTCACATTGACAGCAGGTATGTTTACCACAGGTGGGACTACCGGTGTGGGAGTACCATCCCCGTGAATAGTGTCAACTCGCACAGAATTATGGTCCTCATTTCCGTGCCCAGCATTTCTCACCAACAAAGGCTGCACTAAAGCTTGCAAGTTCTCTTGGCCTTTCACAATGGTCTCCATTGTTTGCATGAATAGCGCCAGCTTCTCACGCATGTCCTGCATTTCATTCTACATCTGATCCATAACTCTTCTACAGTTGGTGCGAGTGAAGTATCGATGCGGGCGTTGACTTTCAATCCTGAAAAGACCTGATATAGTGCAGGAAATGAGATACAGTTCAATAATCACCTGTAATGGAATATGAATGTGAATGCAATGCAATATGTGTCTGTGCATTAGGGAATATCATTCCCCGATTCTAGTGCGAATGTGCCAGTGTGGTGACAGTGACAGCAATACGAAGATCGGAGCCGAATCATAGAAAACACCTCATATATTGCAGAGAAATCCATTAAGCCCAGAATACCATATCAATGAATGTACAATAAGAAGGCATGACCTCAACCAACAATCCTGGTGATGGTCAGCTCTATGCAAATAAAGCATACACATTAATACATGAAACGGTCAAGTGCTCCCATAGGCCTGGTATTCCTCTAATAACTTCTTAGTCTCTGGATGACTTGGTCGGGTAAGCAGACCCTCAACAAGTAGATATCTTCGCTTGAGAACACGTCGTAAATCACCAGGAGATTCCTCTCATGCCCCTTCTCTGAAGCGATCCTCTAGCTTCTGTTTCTGAGACACAGCCTCTTTCTTGCTTTCGATGGCCTTGTTCAATGCGTTCTGAAGACTACATCTTGCCATCACCTCCTCTTCATACTTCTTAGTGCTAGCCTTCAACTGTTCTTCGAGTTCAGAAATTTGCTGCTTCAATTTGTCTTCCCTCTTTTTGTTGTTGGTTAGCGTAGCATTCCACGTTTTGTTACAAGAAGAGATTTCCCGGTGGGTGGCATCGAGTGCTTTCTTTTTGGACTCCAACATATCATGAGAGCTTCTGAATTCTTTCCCCAGGCGTTCACGCTTCTTTTTCTCTTCAGTCAATTCAGCACCTAGCCTGTTTACTAGTTCAATCTGCTGTTGGAAAGAATGCACAGCCTTGTTCTTCTCACTACGCATCTGAGCCAGTTCCTTTTCTAACTCTTCATTGATCTTCATCAAGGCTTCCTTTTCTTTTACAACTCGCTCGTAGACCTCCATAGTAACAGTGGTTGGTTCCTCTACCGGAATATGAACAGGGACTGGTGCAGCTGGAAATGGCATCAGCAACTGTCTTGCTCTCTCTTGGATCCAAACTTTGTATGGTACATAAGCCTGACAATCATTCTTCCCCAACAGTGGTTTCCCTCTTCTGTTGATGCGCATCCAAGCATGCTGGAGCTTAGCTAGTAATTCTCCATTCAAATCACCGGTGAAGTACAGAGATTCCTGTACTTCTTCCTCCCTAGGTGGGTTCTTCAACGCGTATCCAAACTGGCGAACGAACAGAGATGGGTTATAATTGATGCACCTTTTTCTTCCTATCAAAGGAACATTAAGATACCCAGAACAACTGAAAATAAGCTCAGACCCCAGCGAGTCTCGGTCAAACCACTCGATGTCTTCAGAAGATAGTCTCATCAAGCGCTCTGGCCAGTCAGCTGTAGTTGCACTATCTACAAAAGGTCCCTTTAGGGGGAGGTGGCTCTTAAACCACATGTACAACAAAGGCACACAACAAGAGACATTCTTGCCTCTCCTATTCTCATTTCTGTAGTGCATCGAATGGTAGAAATCCCCGATCAATGTGGGTACAGGGTTGCCAGCAGCAAACAAATGAAATGCATCCATGTCCACAAAGTTCGGGAAATTAGGAAACAACACTATCCCATAAATGCATAGAGCCGAAACAGCGTTAAAGACTACCCAACATCCATTCTTGGCATATTCCTGAGCCTTACCAATCAGGAACTGGAGGGAGAAACTTGGAACCCCACGCCAAAAAGTCATCAACAGCTCAGAAGCATTCATGTGCAAGGCCTTAACTAAGTCCTCCAGCTTGGGCTCAGCGTCACGATGGATGAAAGGAACCTTATTTTGCACCGGCAGCTCGATAAACTCTGCGTATTCTTCTACGGTAAGCCCCAAAATAAAGTCAGCAAACGTGAAACATCTCAATGCAGGGTCATAGAATTGCATCAGTGTATACAGCCCATTCAGTTCATCATCAGTTGGTTTGCGAACCAATCTCAACAACCTTCCGTAACTCTGTCTGAAGCTTCTCCGGACATCCTCATCAGCAAGAGAAATCAGACCCAGGAGGGGAGTAATATCAGGGATAGGTAACTTGTAGGCAACTGTCATCCTCAAACCAGCCATGATCAATACTCAGAAGTCCGGACACTAGAACCAGGGAATATGCAAATGCACCTGCAGCACAGACACACGTTAATGGGATGCAATCATAATGGTTATGCAAACAATGCAATGCACATAAAATGCAACAGGGACCAAATGCCATGGCTGAGAAGCCTGAACCACATCAAGAGCAAGGTCCCCAACAGACCCTCCAATATTCTTCAAACCACGGTCTCAGACAACCCTCATACATAAGCTCCAATCAAGCTTCCAACCCAATAATCACTCTAACTTGGTCTCTGACAGACCCCAATAACTGTCCATAAGTATCCTGAATCCCAAATCAAGAATAAACCGGTATCTGAAGGTCTAGTTACCTGCATAACCCAAACCCTCTCACAGGTAGGTGTCCTAGAAACTGACAATGGTATGGCATCCTATGCGGTCGTCGGCGTCACAGACTTTCAGGGTTGATGATACGATTCCCAGAAGGAGTGGCATCATCAAATCCTGAAGAGGCCTCACTTAGCCAACTTCCAAATGATCGGTTCCCAGAGTCGACAATCCAACTAACCAGCAACCCGAGCCACCCAAAGGGTAGGACAGGAGGCCAACCAGAAGAACCTCGTCTGAGTGTGGATTTCGCGGGACACTAGGACATGCAAAGCATGTGCGCGCCCACTACTTTCCACTCTAATTCTAGGTGCACTCAAGCCCAGGTCCAGCTTATCTCTCAATCATAGAACACCCGTCACAACCCCAACACAACAATAATAACAATAATATAATGCTGAAAGTAAATGACAGAAATATAAATCCATACAAAATCCTCGACGGGAAAACAAGCGCTAGGATTGACTCGCTTAAGGGACGTTGGATCCCAAATGCATAAGGAACTATCGCAGTCCTTAGCAGCCAGGGGACGTCTACTCTCCCCAGCAGAGTCGCCAGCTGTCGCTACTGCGAAAATCGGCGCCGGCTGAACAGAAGAGTCGCCACCGTGCGTTATTTATCCCAAAGAGGGGAAAGGAAACGCTCGAGGTAAACCTACCGCAAAACGGGGAAAGGAATGGTCATCGCAACCAAATCCTAGATTCGGGAGTCGGTTACGCAAGGGGAAGGTATTAGCACCCCTCACGTATGTCGTACTCGACGGGATCCACGCTTGTTTTCTGGTACGGATTGTTATTTCTATCTAAACTAAGGGTCAAGGGTTAAAATAAAATAAAATGACTTGCCAAAGTATCGCACTTTATGCCTACGTATTCCCGTCTGGAACGAGAAATCAGAGTCAACGTAGTTCGCCTACCTACGGGAAAGGAGGGGAAGGTTGCTCGCTAGGATATCGCATCCTATGCCTACGTACTTTCACACAACATGAAAGATCAGAGCAAACGTAGTTCGGGCCACGTACGACACCAGTCTGTTTTGATTGCTTTTATCTCCTTCTGAAAAAGGGTTTTCCTGATTACTGGTCCAAGCGGACAAAAATGACGTTTTGATGAGTTCACATTCTTTTACGGAAGAAGTGTCTTTTATAGTGTTTGAAATATTTATTGTGTTTTTCTGTTTGTTTTGAGAAAGAAGAGGCAGAACTCTAAAATCTATGGTTGAAAAGGGGAATCAAACTAACCTAATGTTATCATGCATGGGTTAAGACCTAATGTCTATCATGTTCCTCTCTTGCGCAGAGAGAAACAGAGATCCTAAGGGAATAGACGAAAACAGAAACAACAGGATATATACAATGAAGCAGTAAAATGCATGGATGCAGCAATACAAGCGAGGCAAGGGAGTCCCACTCAACCTCGAACCTAGAAAACAACAGGCAAAAGCGAACAAAATTCGCTTTCAACCTAACAGATTAAATGGCAAACAATACAGTCAGGGAAATTCAAACAATACATCAAAAATTATAAACAGCAAAAATAAACAGCCAACAGCAATCTTCATCAACCTCTGTCTTCAAGTCATCTTTAACCATCTACAAGCTTCAAGCAGCATCAGTCTTCATCTTCAAGTCTTCAAGCAAGGTCTGTATCTTCAATCCTTCAGGGCTTTTCTTCAAGTCTCAATCTCCAAGATGAGCAGCAGTTAAGAGGATGAACTGGAATGTTAAACAGTTAGTTGACCACCAAAGGTGGCAAACAAACTGTTAACAATATGTAGAAAGTTTCTCTCAAGAGTTCTATCTCTTAGACACTGTCACCAAGCCTTCCAAAGGAAGGGGGTGAGTGTCCTAGAGAGACTCTGCATCATAGAGAGGGATGGAGGCAAACAAGACCTTCCATGTTTGTGAATCAAGTTGCTATTCTAGAGCTCTACCTAACTCCTATATCCTATAACCTTCAACAGCTGCCAGCAAGATACAATCTTCGTCAACTCCTGAACTGAGTCTTCATTCCTTTTGTCTTCAATGGCTTCATCAGCAAAGTCTTCAACTCAAACCCAAACCCCAAGCAGGCCCAATACCCAACACAGTCAAACAATAACCCTAGAAAGGGCACATCACACAATCAATCAATACAGAAAATATACTAATAGTATTAACATAATAGGGGAACTTCTAGCATTTTCTAAGGGATCTATCACTTACCCATAATACCCCTATAGTCCCATCTTCTAATTTGTCCTAAAGGAAACCCAAAAAGAAACTTGTTTTGTTAGACCTCTATTTTATTCACAACCCTAAATGATTAACCTAATGTTTTCTAACTAAAACTACCTATAATAAATCCTAAAAAATTGGTATAAAAATCAAGGGGGCACCTAATATATGTATCTAGTTATACTAAAAAAAATTAGCCTAAAAAGATTATGGGAAATACCTAAAAGAAATTCTACAAAAACTATATACAAACTATATCTATCTAAAAACAATTAAAATGTAAAATATAAGCAAAAATAGAAAAAAATAGCTAAACTATTATTTTTTAATCATTTTAATTTTCTTCAAGTCTATGTTAAACTATTGCAAAAACTCTCATGTTAAAATTCCCATTTTTCTATTTATTATGAATTTTAAAAATGCTAAGAAAAAGAATTAAACAAAAATAAAGAGAAATAAGCCAGGGGGTGCAAGCAGCATATACGCCCAGTTCAAATGTCACTTGGGCCCAAAACCAGGGGGCGTGCATAGCAAATCCATAAGCCCAGCGCCAAAACAAAAATTAAATCAGTAAATCAAAAGGAAATGAAAAAAAAAACGTGGTGTGAATAGCATAGCATAACAGTTCAATATACGTTGGGCCTGATGAAGTGGGGTGCTGGTAGTGAAATGTGTTACTAAGCCCAAGAAGGGGCTTTAAATGAAACGAAGCGTTTTGTAGCTTCAGACTCTTCCCTCTCGTTCAACTTTAAACACAGGCCGTTAGATGTGATTCTCCAGTCAATGGTCTATTTCTGATCCAACGGCGTTGAACTCGTTTTCAACCTTGCTACTCTAGGGTTTGTAATATTCTCCATGCGCGAAGCTTCCACACGTGAACTTCCAGCCACTCATACTCTTCCATTTCTCAATAAAATTCAAATCCGTAAAAAGCAAAGATGCTCTATTTCTCGAGCAGAATACAACCACGGTCTTGGTTTACACTAAAACGCCCTAGAACAAGAAACCCGATAGCAACCTCACCATTAATACTCAAACTTACACTCTCATATTTCTCTGGTTTCTTGTTATCAAAATGCTCACCTTGGATCACTGATTAACCTAAGCCAAACCACGTGAATTAACACTTCCTATTCTTCTAGTTCTAGACCAAAACAGTCGTTATGCTCATATGTCAACCTTCACAAAACTCCAGTTTCTTGATAACAGAATGATCCTCTCTTATCCCTGATTACTCTAAGACAAATAACCAATGCTAACACTCCAAATTAACAAAGTTCTAAGTCCAAACAGTTGGTGTACTCCAATGTCAACCTTCACCAAATTCAATCAAAATCTCCAGAATTGTTCATCTATCCACCTAAGTTACATCTAACCTAATAATTCTACATCATGCTATCTATTCTAGGTCAATTCGAAAGAAATACCAACCTGGTGCAAAACTGAAAACAGATGGATGAACTCTTGGATTTACAGCTAGCAATGCTCTAGACTAGATCAATGGATATGGATCTTGGTTCTGTATGCACTTGTTCTTGCTCAGATGCTCTGAATTCTTGTAACTGATTCTTCTTGCAACTTGGATGTGAAATTCGCAGCACACGAATCTTGCTTCAATTCAACCAGATCTTGACTGTGATGTGATCAGTGATGATCATGGAGTAAAAAGAAATCGAAACTTTGAAGGATGATGATGAATTGAGAGTGTTTGGGTGTGATTTGCACAAAAGCAAAATGAAATGCAACTATGAAATTTCTACCAAATGAATCACCAACCCTGCATTGAATGAGCTCTAGGGTTTATATAGATGTGGATGGAAAGTTCTGGAAGATGCTGGAAGCTCCTTACACATTGATCCCTTGTTATTTGGCATATGTTTCTTCTTTTACAAGCAAGCCATGATAACTTTCAAATTCTGTTCATAACTCAAAAATCCACTATTGCCAATGTTCTAAAAACATTAATTCCAATCAAAATGACCTATAATTTCATCCCATTTGGACATGTTATGAAAAATTCCCAAAAATGGCTATTTAATGAACTTAAATCATGCCTTAATTAGGTCATTTTTGCAAATATGAGCTACACCCATTTTCAAACCTCCATGACCACTCTTCTAGACTCAAAACATCATTTGGAACAACTTTGATGTTGAACATTTTTCCATTTGAGACTTGCAAGTATGAGTTTTAGGCATATGCTTGAAATGACCCATAATTTCCAAATGACCAAAATACCCTTTGCTTGCCAAAGTCATAAGTAGAGTTCCACAAATCAGATGAAGGCATACCATACCTTTCTAGAAATCTAAGATCATTAGGAACAACTTTCATGTTGGCCAGAAATTCATTTGAAAGTCCTTGAGGGGTAAAAGTTGCTTGGAAGACAAGTAACCTTCATAGACAAAATTTCAGATGCCTCAGATGACCTGTAACTTGCAAGAACCATAACTTGAGTTCTATAAATCTCCTTGATGTCTTCCACCACTCAAATTAAAGGTATTGAGATCCTCTACAAGTTTCATGTTGTCCAAGGATCCATTTGAAGCTTTCATTTTGAATTATCTTGCTTGGATGTTTGACCTAAATTAGGGGATTTTACACAGAAACCCTAATTTAGAAACTCCTCTTCTTCTTGATTTCTCTTGATTTCTCCTTGGCACAACACCACATCCATATCTACATGTCAAATGATGAACCCCACATCTTTCAAATAAACCTTGATGACCTTCAACCAAGCATTTGACCTAGGGTTGACCCAGATGAAACCCTAGTTGACTGCCTTCAATTGTATCTATTGTAACCATGCAAATGACTTGTATCACTTTCAAAATGACCCTCTAGGTCCTCCATGATGTCTATATACCTTCCATGTCCTCAATTCATGACTCACAACTTCTTTGATGATCTTCAAATACCCTCAAGATAGGAGATAGATCCACTGCTTGATCTACTGACTTCTTAGATTTCAATTTCTTTCTGATGACTTGGATAAGATTGAATTTGAATAAGAACCTCTTGATAGGCTCATAGAGATAAGAATTGCACTTGGTCCCTTGTTGGATGGCTTGTTATGCTATGTTATGCAGATGAATTAATTATGTACATGACCTAATATGCAAATGCTAAAGCTATGAGACATAAACCAAGTGAAGTAGGTTGAGCAAATTTTAGGGTGCAACACTCCCCCCTTATAGGAGAGGTAGTTGCAGGATAGACAACTATCTGTGAGTTCACTCAGATTCATCTTAGAAACTCCTTCCAGATGTCAGAGTGAGAATCCTTCCATATGGTGTCTTGATCTTCATCTTCACCAGTCATATAGTACTTGGATAGAAGCCCAAATACCTAACTTGATCCCTTGTCACCTAATGACAGACCCAACAGTACTACCCTGTCATCTTCACCATGAGCTTGAAGCAGTAACCCAATGTCACAACATCTTGTCTAACATTTTGCCTTCATCAAGTTCCAGATTTGTTTGAAACCACAAACAATCTTGACACATAACTGCACTCTTGCAGCAACAGATCCTGGATAGAAGTATAACTCTCCCATATCAATGGTACCAGTGCACATGAATGGAAAACACAAGACGCATCTTCATGTCTTCAAGAACTCATTCTCTATTCAACACACATGTTGAACGCATTCGCTTACTTCTTGAACCACAAGCCAGTATTACACCCATCAAATAGAAGCTCTCCCCTATCTTTGATAACAGCTGCTCCAAGATCACCACATTACCTCTCATGATCAACTCCATGCTCGTACTGAGAGAAGGCACCAAACTGATTCACCTCTTCCTAGAGTTACTTGTAGCAGAAGAGACCACTTCTCCACAAGTATTCTGGCCTTAGGCTGAGTACAAGATAGACACCGCATAGGGACTTTATCACATCAGAATGCACTCAATACCTTCACACCATATTCCAAGACATCCCTTTTACCTTATCATTCTCCCGTATGACAAGATAGAGTACTTCTTAGAAGTGAATCACAAGTTCCATAAGAGATCTTCACATATCAGATGGTTCATATCACAGACACACCATCCCATGGTTCTTTATGATCCCATACTAGACTTACTGCTGCCTAGTAGTCCAACTGAAGATCTTCACAGCTCCACCAGCTTGATCAAATACATCTCCACAAGAAGGTAATCTTCAATACACAGCATAGGGCTTCTACCATAAGCTCTAATGTGTGAACAGAAATAGATCCTCCTTTGGTCTTCAACTAATTACCCTTCTGCACCAGATTAATTTGTTCCAATCATGAACAGTCCCAGAACCTTCTGTGGTCTTCAAATAACTATCCTTCTGCCCAAGAATAATTTTCTAAAGGCACACTGCTTAAATAGCCAAATGCCACTGTTTGGTTATTCAGCATCTTTCAGAGCTCTAGAGAATCTGCTAATCCACCAGGCCACATTGATCTTCAAGTCTCAAATTCTTCTTGCTTCAAAGCAAGGCATCTACTCCTTCACACAGCTCCCGCAAACTGCATGATATAAAGCATTAATTCCATTCATACCTAAGAAGATCAACTTATCTTCAAATGATGTGCCACACCATTACTTGAGGCCTTGAAGTTTCTGCTTGATGTCATAACTTTGGTTAAGACATTCAGCTGGAGAGTTCAGGCTTTCATTCTGTCACTTATAAGATTCTCTTTGTTTAATTAGAACATAGGCTTGATATCTAGTTGGAGTAGACAACCTCAATACTGCTTTATTGTACCACAATAATGACCTTGAAGTGCATTTGCTTCATGAAACTCCTCTTTAGAGAAACCAAACATGCCAAAGCTTGATCCTTTTAGGGAGGAAGGATCACACAAGTCTTTACAAAAGGATTCCCTCTTTCCTTAAGTATAGACTTCTTCAGAAAATCAAAGATAACTGCCACTTTTCCTTGACCTCCAAGCTGAGCACGGTCATATGCTCCTATGCACTTAGATCAGAAATAACCTGACCTAAGCAGTGCTATCATCAACATCATCTTCTAGACAAGTTTCTTTCCAGGAAAATTTCTAGCTAATAGATCAGGTGCTTCTAGTAGAGACTAAACCACAACTGCTACACTCCAATACTCTTATAGAGCAGATTGTCTTCATCTTCGTTCCCATCAGCACTTCATTCTAGCCTTACCTGCTGCACTCCAATGGGCTGATTCAAGAGACTGTCTTCATCTCCACTACATTCTAGTCTTAGTTTCTTGTCAGGAAACCTACAAGAATAAGGTCAGATCCAACTTTATCTGGTGATTCACTCCTTGAATCAACAGAGTTCTGGAATGTTTCAACATCTGGTTGAACATCAGATCCTTGAAGTAAACCAAGCATATCAGGGTCTGATGCTGAAGAGACAACTTGATCATCAACTAAGGATAATTCATTAAATATTTGAGAATATCTCAACTAGCAAAGAATCTTAAATCCTTTTACTGAATCCTTCTCTGAACTTCATGGATAACCAATTAAATACGTGTGTGTCGCTTCCGCGAAAATAAGGTGCCGGAAAAACAGAAGAGTCGCCACCTTTCGTTATTTATCCCTCGGAACGGGAAAGGAAACGATCGGAAAAACCTGACGAAAAGGGTATAAGACAAGGTCTTCGCAACCGTTGTCTGGGTTCGGGAGTCGGTTACGCAAGGGGAAGGTATTAGCACCCCTCACGTCCGTCGTACTCGACGGGATCCACGCTTGTTGTGTTTACTGGACGAGTTGGTTTATCTATCTACCTATCAAGGCTGGTCTGAAAAGAAAATGACTCGGCAAAGCGTCGCACTTTAGGCCTATGTATTCTCATCATAGAATGAGAAATCAGAGTCAACGTAGTTCGGCAAACTACGGGTTATGGGGAAGGTGGCTCGCCAATACATCAGTATTGTGCCTACGTACTCTCAACAGGCATGAGAGATCAGAGCTTACGTAGTTCGGGCTAATACGACTTTCGGGAATTCAGATTCATCTATTTTATCGAGTAGGGTTAAACAGCAGTTCCAGCAGTTAGGGGCAAAGCCTGTTTGCGGTGGAGCTGGAGTTTAACGACACTCTTTTCTTCAGAAAAGCCTTCCTTTGAATTATGGGCCCACGGGGCAAAAAGGTTTGAAGTTTGTTTTCTGTCTTTTACGAAAGAACTGTTTTTTTATGGTGGTTTACAATTTCAATCGCACTAAAGACTATGACCTGAGAGTGAATGCGTCGCATGTCACCCAAAGGGTGCCATACTAGACATCCAGACTGTTGAAAAGAAGCTCTCCAACAATCCTTTCTCAGATAGCTTAAGGCTCGTAACGTACGAAAGAAATCATTCATGATTACTGTATCTTAAGCTGTTTTGAGATGAGAAGAGAACAGGCTCAACTACGGCGAGACTATCAAGTCCTACTGTTGTCATGCCGAGGATTCATCCTATGGTTGAGGTTTGAAGCAGGGAACTCCTAGAAGTTATCATGCATAGGTTTCAACCTAAAGTTCTAATCATCACTTCCTTATCAAAGGAAGTGAGAGTCCTAAGGGATCATGTCAATGGTAAACAGAAACAGATAAAGCATTAGCTTAAACAGTAAACAGTAAACGACTGTAAAATGCATGCAATGCAAGTGAGGGAGGAAATGTGTGTGGGGCAGCAGCCTCCACAAGCTCATCTCAACCTCAAGCCAGATATGAATAACTGCAATCATACAGAACAAATAACATGCTATCAAGCAGAATATAAGAGACTGTAATCATACAGAAGAAAATAAAATGCTATCAAGCAATATAAACCACATGGGAAAGGGAGCTGGGCTCTACCGAATACCCGCAAGCAAAGCCTTACAGTAAAAATACAAGCAGAGGGAGAAACTCAACCTCTAGTGCAATCATGCTACTAGCTTAAAGTTAGTCTAGATATGAACTTATTCTAATGCATCAAGCAAGTCAAACAAGGCACATCAATACAGCAAAGAAAACAGACAAGAAAGAAAGCAGATCAACAGCTCTTTCTCAACTTCAAGCTTCAGCTCTTCTGACAGCAATCCAGTCTTCAGACTTCAACCACCCTTCAAGGCTATCATCTTTCATGACAAGTATCAACTTGCTCCTCCAAGGTTTCAACCCATCAAACATAAGTATCCACTTGTTCTCTCCTCTCCAAGCTTCAGCTCTGAGTAGACTCCACCTTCAGGCTTCAATCCCAATAGCAAGTATCAACTTGGTCTTTCAGGCTCTCAATGCATCAATGTAAGTATCAACTCATACTTTATTCCTCAAGCCTCAGCTCTACACTCAATCTCAATTGAATCCTCTTCATAAGTATCAACTTAGTCCTCAAGCTTCAGCTCTCTTTGCTTTACCAGTATCAACTCGGCCTTCTTCATCTACAAGCTTCAGCTTCTCAGAGTAACCTTCAATCACATGGAAGTGTCAACTTCATCCTTCAATTCTTTAAGCCTCAGCTCTTCACTCAATCTCCATTGGATCTTCTTCACAAGCATCAACTTGTTCTTCTTGCTCTTCAAGCTTTAGCTGCAATGGCAATGCTCAAGGAATCATCCTCTTCCACACTCTTCAATGAAGTCCTCATCTTCAAACTCAAGTCCAACATCTTTCAAGATACCCAAACCAGAAGACAATTGATTTAACAGAATGAGTGGAAATGATAAACAGCTTATTGACAACCAAAGGAAGCCTGTAAGGGTTCATCATTATGAGAGACTGGTTCCCTCAAAGTTCTACTTCCCAGATAAATCCACTCATCCCTCCAAAGGAGGGATGTGAATATCTTAGAAGGACTTTTAGTCATTGGGAGGAATGTAAGCACAAGATGCTTTCCATATTTGTGAAAGAAATCATTCTAATTATAAGGCTCTCCCTATGTCTCCTACCTCCTAAATCTTCATCAGACACCTTCAGGCACAAGCAATCTCCAAGCTCTAAGTAACTTCAAGCAACTTCACCTTGTCTTCAACTTGTCTTCAATCTCAACCAAAGGCACACAAAGCAAAACCCTAATCTAAGGGGACTAAAGAAGTTAATCTAGTTGAGTTAGTAAGTTAGGATCACCTAAAACCTAGTACTAAAGTTAATCCTAACTAAAATACTAAAACCAATTGTAAAATCCTACAAAAATAACTATGGGAACCTAGGTCAATCATGACTCTACCATATTAATTCCAGAGATCAAATCATCAAATAAGACCTAGAAATAAATTCTACACTACAAGGTACTAAACCTAAACCCTAAAAGGAAACACCTAAATATCAATCTAGAAAGCACACCTATTTTCATCACAAAAATGTGAGAAAAATTCTATGGGAGCACAAATGTCTAACCTAATCACACACAAAAAATCAGGATCAAAATCATCACCACATGATCACACAAAATTCCACAAAATTAAGTATCAAACATAACCATTTTAATATCAATTAAAATGTAAAATTCCCATAAAATCATAAAATGCATGGAATAAAAATATTTTTTTTCTAAAAAATACTAGACTCAATCATGAGTATAATGCAAAAAGAATGGGATTAGTTGGATCATTTTTCAATTTTATATGATTTTTTCAATAACCATGAACAAAATGAAAAAATAATGAACATCAAAATAAAATGGACAAGCACACGGTGCAGATAGAAATTAAAATCAGTTCATTCTATGGATTGGGCCATGAGGGGGGTGTGGATATCATTTTTTTTCACTAAGCCCAGCATCAGCACTAAATGAAACGATGCGTTTCATTAAATCAGATCCTTCACAACTTGAAATTAAAACGTGGCCGTTGGATCACTCCTTCAGTCAAAGGTCTCACCACATCCAATGGCTCAAGAGTCATCTTCTACCTTTTGAACCTCTGAACTTCGCACGCAGCTCCGGCCACCACCGGTGGTGCTCCGGTCACCATTCCACAACCCTAGTTCAACATAGAGTCCACTATAGGCCACGATCCCTTAATGAAACATGTCCTAAATTCCCTCACGAATTCATTCATGCCTTTAATTCTCTCTGAAACCTCAAGATTCACCATAACCAACTCTCAACCGAAAATGGTAACATCCTAAATTGGTCACGAATTCTCAAATTAACTATCTGAAAACCTTCCTACACCGTTCTACAATGCATCTAACACCCTAATTCATCTTGATTCTACCTAATTCATGCTGGAGGAAGAAAGTTACTAACCTGAAAATCTTGGATGAACAGATGCCCTAAACCTTCAAATCAAGCTCTCCAACCTTCCAGACACGATCAATGGATCCTTTCCTTGCTTCTGTATGCAATAGGACTGGTTGAAAACTCCTGAATCTTGAAACCCGATGGTGACTTGCAGGTGCTGAAATTCAACTGCTCATACACGATTCAGCCATGGATTTGCTTGGGATTTGCTATGGAAACACTCACACACATTCAAGAAAGTTGTTAGGATCAAAAGAAAAGATCAAAATGGTGTGGAATGCTGAAACAGAATTCAAGTTGCAATGAACAATGTGAAGTTTCAAACTCTCTTCTCTCCCTCAATTCTCACCAACCCTTGCATTGGATCACCTCTACTCAATATATAGATGATGTATGGATGATCTAGAACCCTCTAGATCCTTCTAATGAGAGTTTCAATCTCTCATGTCATGAGATTTTCAACCATGTGCCATGAGATGCATAGTTCTGTTTGCAGCTTGAAACCAATCCCATTCTCTTCCAATTTCTCCCCTAGTGACATTTTGAAAGTGTTTAGCTTGCAAAGGGCCTTGGTTATGCCTTGATGCTAGGTTTTGCACATGTTACTTATGATGTATGTAATCACTTTTCAAAGCAAGTCCACAAATTAGACCTCAAATCAAAAATGTGGCTAAACCATTGTTCTCAAAATGTTTTATAGAGTCAAAATGATATATTACATGCCTTGGTTTGGATGTGTAGATTGAAAATATCAATTTCCAACTTTGGTTTATTTAACTTATACCCTCATTTTAGGTCATTTTTGCAACTTTGAGCTACAAGCATTTCCATTATCTCATGACCTCCTTACTAGCCTTAAAACATCATTTTGAACAAGTTTGATGTTGAACATTTTTCCATTTGAAGCTTGAAAATAGGAGTTATGGCCTTATGATTGAAATGACCTGTAATCTCCAAATGACCAAAATGCCCTTGACTTGTCAAAGCCATAACTTGAGTTCTACAAATCCTCTCAAGGACTTATAGTACTCAAATTAAAGCTAAGAACAAGCTCTACAACATTCATGTTGGGGGAAAGATGAGATTACAATCACATCTTGAGCTAAACTGCCTTGAAGATAGGGGTCAAACTAGGGGATTTTACACTGTCAAGCCTTAGAAACCCTAGCTTGAAACCTCTCAAACTCTTCAATTATGATGATTTGACCTTGGAATCATCCTTATAGCATCTAAATGCATCAATCCATGATCACATGGCCCTTGAATTAGGTCTCAACCTTGTTCAAATCATCAGCTGACCTAGGGTTGACCCAGTCAAACCCTAATTACACCACTCATGGCTGAGGCTTCTTAATCTTGCACAATGACCTGCCTAGGCCTCAAAGTGATCTTCAACACTTCTCATGAGCTCTCTCAAGACCTCAAGTCTAACTTCATGGCTTCAGAATCATCTGATGGCTTCCCACGACTCTCAAGCTAGGAGGCACACAACCTTGGTTTGAACCACTCTCTCTGAGAATCTTTTATCTTCTCTGGCAAGGATATTAACCCTTAAGCACCTGAATAACCTTCTTAGCTAGCTTCAAACTCTTGTATAGCCCTTGATTGGTAATCGTACCTCTTGATCTCCTGCATACATGTCAATGAAATGCAAATGATAATGCTAATGTGAATGAAATGAAACATGAGCCAGGTAAAGAAAAGTTGGGCAAATTTTGGGGTGCAACAGCTGCCCCTATTCAAACGGCTTGAACCTGACTGGGTGAGAAGCGAACGGCTCTCAACCAATCAAGGTGCGAGACGGTTGAATATCGACAAACCCGGAAATTTGCCAACTGCACAAGTACACGGTACTCTGGTGGGGACAAATCTTCGGAAACTGAAATAATAGCTGCACGGCAACTAGCTGGGGAATTGGTCACACGGTAACCGGTAATACATGGTCGATTATGCCGTCGGGCATCGGACATCCTCGGGACCTATCAGAACAACAATCAAGTTAATCATGTCATCGGGCATTTAAAGAAATTTTTGGGCGTCGGGCGGACTTCGTCGGTAAGTCGGGAATAGAATTCTCAGTCAATCATGAACCAATTGGGGATATCCAAACTTCTGCCATCAGGCACTCCGCATCAGCTGGGAGAACTGCTTCGTCAATACGGTTGGACTTCAATCATCAAGTCTTCGAGGGAAGTTTCAGCTTTGCTGTTCAGAAACCTGCTGGGGATGACACATCTCCGCCGAGGATTCTGGAGAAATATCAAGTAACTCTGCTTCGGGGTCCAGGAATCATTCTGGGTGAATCATCTCTGCTGAGGAAATCAAGAATCATCTTGAGCAAATAACTCCGTGGGGACTTCAAGAATCATCCTGAACCGATAACTCTGCTGGAGATTTCAGGAATCATCCTAAGCAAACACTCTGCCGGGGATTTCAAGCATCAACCTGAGCGACCCTCTCTGGCGACTTCCCTGGGGATTTTAAGAATCATCTTAGACAAATAACTTTGCTGGGGACTTCAAGAATCATCTTGGGGAAACGACTTCTGCTAGGGGGCTTCAAGAATCATCTTGAGCAAACGACTTCTGCTAGGGGGCTTCAAGAATCATCTTGAGCAAGCGACTCTGCGGAGGAACATCTGCAAAACAAGAACGGTAACAACCTAGCTCATGCTTCATATGCATATGCTTTGACAATGGCGCAATGCTCCACACGGTGGAAATGCTACGCGTTTATGAGAAATGCTATGAAATCATGCAAAATGCGTCGATCCCGTCAGTAAAATAAATGCTGAAGGGAGAATCTTCCTGTCAAGGAGAAAGAACCACTCTGGTGGGGGAAAGGAATCATCCTGCCACGAAGAAAAGGTCACGCCAATCTCAATCGGACTCCGCATGGGGAAGCAAACTTCAGTTGACTGCTGCAGGGGAACGAAGCTCTACGAGAACCCAGGCCTGCTGAGGAAAGCGATGTCAACCGCAGAAATAAACTGCACAGCATTCGTAGCCACTTCCCTGGAGGTAACGACTCCGGCGGGGAAATACAGCATCAGCTATTCAACACTCTACTGGGGAAAACCAATCATGGCCCGAACGCCCTCCAAGGACTCGGCCCTATTGGAGAACTGCAAACTCGGCTGGGGAAGAAGGGATCACCCTGCTTACTGGGGAGAGTATGACTCTGTGGGGAATCTCAATTCCGTCGGAGACTTTAGTCTGGAACTATCAATTGTTGCACACTTCAGTAAATAGTCTCCTACGAGACCTGCACTTGTGACCCGGTGCTAGGGGATGAACACACGCTTCGGCGCCTGGCTCAGCTGGGGAGATGACATTCCTTCAGGATACATCTGATTGGGGAGAGAATCTTCTCTGCCTGGGGAAACATATCAATGCTTACGATATCACGTTCAAACTTTACGGGGAGAGGCTGCTGAACTTCGCTGGAGAAGAAGGAATCATCCTGCTTGGGGACGCATATGGCGTACTGCCTGGAATATGCTACCTGCAACAACACAAACAAACAGACAAGATACCCTTCTCAAAAGGGACCTATCAAGGTTATCATCTTGTGACAATGTTTAAGTAATTCATTGTTTCAACAATCAGTGGCCTAGGCCAGTAAGTTTATGTATGCGCATTTTATCAAAAATATCGGCGTTCTTTTTCGCAAACAAAACAGATAAGTGCTAAACAAACAAACAGAATTGCTGAATAGTATACACTTTATTGAAAATGAACCCCTGAATGGGCAAAAATGTTTTACAACAGATGCCAGCTCCTGGAATGAGGAAGCCGCGCAAAAATAAAAACATAAATATACATCAGTATATACAAATGTCGGCAACGAGGCGTAGACGAACACCATGAGTTGATCCCTCTATGACCCACTCGACTTCGATACTTCTTCGACGCTTCAGCTTCAGAAGAGATTGATTCATATAAACGGCCCTTAGGTCCTACAAACCACTAAACAATGAAAGTCCACACGCGGAACGCAGTCATTTGCTTTTTCAAATCCCTAACTTTTGCCTGAATCGCTCTTCAGGGTTTTTGATTCACTGGGATACCCTTTTTTGCCAAAGTCGCCCTTCTAGGTTTTCGACTTTGCGGGTGTACATTTTTTCAATTTATATCCCTAATTTTTTCCCGAGCCTTTTTCCTTTTTTATGGTTCGCCGGGATGCCCCATTTTTGCCTGGATATTCTTTTTCTTTCCAGCGGGTCATTTTAAGCAAAGTATTTTTTAACTGCGTCCGCGTTCACCGGGGATGCAAAATCTTCGCCATCCATCGTGGATAACAACAAGGCTCCTCCCGAGAAGACCTTGCTGACGACGTACGGACCTTCGTAATTGGGAGTCCACTTGCCCCGGTGATCGGAGTGTGGAGGAAGAATCTTCTTCAGGACGAGATCACCCGTCTGAAAGCTTCTAGGACGCACCTTCTTATCATAAGCTTTCTTCATTCGGCTTTGGTATAAACGACCATGCGCAATCGATGCCAACCTCTTCTCGTCCATCAAGCTGAGTTGGTTTAGCCGGTTCTTAATCCATTCTGCCTCGTCGAGTTTCACATCAACCAAAACTCGTAAAGAAGGGATCTCCACTTCTAACGGTAAGACAACTTCCATACCGTACACTAAGGAGAAAGGAGTTGCCCCGGTTGATTTACGTACCGTTGTACGATAACCGTGAAGTGCGAATGGCAACATCTCGTGCCAGTCCTTGTAGGTCACAACCATCTTCTGAACAATCTTCTTGATTTTCTTATTGGCCGCTTCAACGGCGCCATTCATCTTCGGCCGGTAAGGAGATGAGTTGTGGTGTTCAATCTTGAAACTCTGGCACAGCTCCTTCATCATCTTGTTATTCAAATTCGAACCATTATCAGTAATGATCCGTTCGAGAACTCCATAGCGACAGATGATGTCCCTCTTTATGAATTTAGCCATCACCTGCTTGGTCACGTTAGCATATGAGGCTGCCTCCACCCACTTGGTGAAGTGGTCGATAGCTACTAGAATGAAGCGATGACCGTTAGATGCAGTGGGCTCGATCTTGCCTATCATGTCGATGCCCCACATGGAGAACGGCCACGGGGAGGACATGACATTCAACGGGCACGGCGGTACATGAACTTTATCAGCATAAATCTGGCATTTATGACATCTCTTCGTGAATTTAAAGCAATCCGACTCCATCGTCAGCCAGTAATATCCTGCTCTCAGGATTTTTCTCGTCAAAGTTTCAAGTCCAAACTATTAGTCTAAGGGCACTAACAGAAAGCTAAGTCAAGATGTATGCTATGGGAGATTCACATGGGGAAGGCTCTAAAGATGTGCCTTAAAATCTACTCAAATGGGATCTAAAAAATGAAATAAAAATACTAAACTATTCTACAATGTGTCAACATTCACCATACAAAGCATCAGCAACTAATATGGATTATTGAAAGAGAAAGAAAATCATAAAGCTCAGCATGCAATTTCTCAATTATTAAAAACACACTGAAATGGGAAATAATGCAATTAATTTAAAAATGCATGAAAACTGGAATTAAAAAATATGACAAAATTTTAAACATGTTAAACTACCTACATGATTTATTTCAAGATTTATTGAGATCATTTCATATTTTTTCTTAATTAAAACCAAACAAGTATCAATTAAAAACATAAAAGAAACTGAAATTAAATGGGAAACTAGGAGGGGGTGTAACGAGTAATGGATCTATATGTAATTTGCTTGGGCCTGCACACGAAGGGGTGGGGATAACATGTGATTAAGAGCGCAGCTGAGTTTCAAGTGAAACTCAATGTTTCACTATGTCAAGAAAAGGCCACACGCGGGACACATTCGCAGCCACACGATGCAAATACAAAGTCTACTTATTCAGCACAATCGGACGGACGTGATATAATCTGGGCATTTGAATACTAAACAAAGAGATTTACTCGCGGTGGTTGCGGTGGCGGTCGGAGAAGATCCGGTCATCTTCTCCGGCGGGATGATTAGTGACCGGTTTTGAAAACTCAACAAAATCTGACATTTTTTATACCGTTTTCTTCGTCTCACTTCCTAGATTGCAAATATCCTATTCTTTTCATTTTTATCCAATATCTAGAGAGAAATGTGAACAACAAGCCAAGGTGTAATTTTCTAAAGTTTCAAGAAACCTAACCAAACTAATCCTAAAAGCTTCTACCTATCCTAAGGATTATAATTATGTGAAAATGGCGCCTAAATTCAACACAAACAGAGAGCATGGATGAAAAATAAGAACCTTGTTTGGAGCTTCAATAGAGGCTAGAAATGTTGTTGAAGCTTCAAGAAAAGTGTCCAGAATCATTCCATAATCATCATTGAAGCTTCTATAATGCTTAATCTTGCTTGAAAATGTGCGAAACTCCAAATTTGAAAATCAATTTTTCACCACTTTTTCTCCATGATTTTTCTGTTGTAACTGCCTCCAAAATCTGTTATGGCAGTTGGGAACTGATCATAGGAATATATAGAATGGGCTTGGATACTTTTGAAGCCCAATAGAAGCTTGTAAGAGTCCAACTCAAAATCCACATTTTTTATTATGGAGGTTTGTGGAAATGGTGAAAACAGAGCCAAAACATCTTGCAAGATGATCCATTCTAGTTAAAGATGAAGAAACCATGATTTCCACATGTGAATGACTTCAAATTGGATTTCTTATTTTTCCAATGTTCTTAAAACATTGTTTTCACTCAAAAAATGTACCAACATGACATGAATTGGTTTAAAATGTATTTGATCCAAACTAGCCCTTTTCAAGCTTCCTTTCATGAATTTTTCTCCATACATTTTCCTATCCAAGCCATATCAATGATCCCTTGAGGTTTGATTGACCAAATAATACCATTTGAAGCAACTTTCAAGTTGGCAAGATTTTCAGTTGAGGTATGCAAAGTGGTGAACTTGACTTATAATGAAAATGACCTGTAATCTTACTTTCCCAAAATACCCTTGACTTGTAAATCTCATATCTTGAGTTCTACAAATCCAAATGAGGACTTCTAGTACTCTTTGGAAATCTAAGATCATGAGGAACAACTCTCATGTTTATCACAAGTTGAGGAGAAACATCCTTCTAGCTCAAAAATGTCCTGGAAGTTGGTCGACTTTCAAGTACCAAAATCACATTCATCTGATGACCTGTAACTTGTCTGCCTCATAGCTTGAGTTCTAGAAATCTAATGAATGACTTATAATACTCAAATTAAATGTATGGACATTCTCTACAAGCCTCATGTGGATATCAAGATGATATGAAACTTGTATCTTGAGTTATGTGGTCTTGAAGTTAGGCACTGAAATAGGGGATTTTACACTATCAAGCTTAGAAACCCTAGCTCAATAACTTCTCACACTCTTGAATATTGTTGAATTGATACTGGAATGATCTCTTAGGTGTCTCAACACAACATACCATGATCATAGTTGCTTGGAATTGAGTCTTAATCTCCTCAAGACTCACAGTTGACTGAGGGTTGACTAGGTGAAAACCCTAGTTGCACCAATCTTGGTTGTGGCCTCTTGAACTTTGCATAATGCCTTGAATAAGCTCCATAATGAAAATAAAGACCTCTTATGAGCTCCCACAATGCTTCATACCCATATCCATGGACTCACAATCATCTGGTGATCTTTTCATGGCCTCCAAAACAGGAGGTGAACCACATACATTCCTTTGACTTTTCTAATGGTGATAAGCTCTTGCATAGCTTGAATATAACTCCTTGATTAGGTTTAGCCTTTGATAACTTCTTCTTTATGAGCACACCCCCTTGATCCCCTGTGAATGGATGATGGTATGCAAATTTTAGTGCAATGTCGATGCTATGAAACAAAAGCCAGTTAAAGAAAAAGGTTGGGCAAATTTTGGGGTGCAACACCTACGTACTCCCTCGTGCAACGGGAAAGTTAGAGTCAACGTAGTTCGGAAAACTACGGGTGAAGGTGGGAAATGTTGCTCACCAAGGCATCGTTGTCTTGTGCCTACTGTTGCGGTGAGAATCGTGATACCAAGCTATTGATTAACTTGAATCTTTAATTCTTAAATTCACAACCGGTATTTAATTTATCCAAAGGAAAGGTCTAAATAAAGAAAGAACCTTTTGCGCGATGTAACAACAATGCTAAGAGATTCGGGGATCGGGGGTTGGTTATGCCTAGGGTAGGTATTTCACATCCTAAACATCTGTAGTACTCTACAGGAACCTTTTGTTTGCTTGCATGCTAAATTGGTAAATGTTTGATAAGGTTTGGGATTGGGTAAAGGGTGTAGGTTAAAACCTAAAGATAGTTTCTAAGCTTGCTCGCAAAGATATCGCGTCCTCTGCCTACGTATCCTAACTAGGGTTGAAGAACACTTGATTATGATCAAGATTCAAAGGGGAACAAACATAACAATGCTTGTATAGAGTTTAACAAAACTCTCTAGATCTATGTTGTAACACTCAAGAGGGGAGTAAGTAATCATTACTATAATTCATACATAGAGTTTACAAACTTTATCCTAGGGTTCTAGTTAAAGAAACACTCCTAGTGAAGGTGGGTCTTTTAGACTTAAGGCAAAGTCTAAGGCTTATACTAAGGTTCAAGATGAATTCACAAAGTCAAAGGAAAGAATAATGAACTATCCACGATGCAAGGGTCAATGGAGATACTTTTCCTTTGGAATGAGAGCGAGGAGGCCACTTGGATGAAAACTAAAGAGTTCCATCACTTGGGGAAGAAATACTTAACAAAGCAAATGAACAATTAAACAGGATGAATAAGATTACAATCAAGTAAGCATGCATATCACAATAGGCAAGGATCAAATAATACAAATAGTTACAACCGATAATCAAATATCTTAACAATGATGGAAGCATATCTTGACAAAGACAGAAATAAAAATCATGTAAAAAAATCACAACTTGAAGGTAAGCATGTCATAAGTTCAAGGTATAACAAATGTGACAACATTTAGGCATTGATGACAATCAACTACGCAGGGACTGATCACAACAGTTAAATTTAAGATTTTAGGAAGAGAACAACAATTCATGGTAACAACCAACAAGAAGGTAAACCTAACATGTTGATTAACACATAGGAATCACATACAAATAAATTTTACAAGATAAAACAAACATGTTTCAAGATAAACTTAATCAAGACGTGAGGTAACAACCTAAGAACGAACCAACTAACAAGTAGGCAAAAAAGCAATGTAAAAATAAGCAAGTTGAAATTTCAATACACTAAATGAAACTAGACATCACCATGAGCAAGTTGCAAAAAGAACGGGTTAAAGATAATGAACTATGAATAAGTTATGAATTATTGAAGTTTTAATGATTTATGATAATAAAAACACACAAATAAATAAAACAAGAAGAGAAAGGGCAAAGCTGGGAGTTGATCCCAAGGATCGAACTCAGGACTGGCAAGTGAAAGGGTGATATGCGCGCAAGTTGATTACCATTGGGGTGGCTATACATCCAAGTATAAAGCCACCCCCATAAATACAAAAGGCATGTTTTAATGCTTTTCTAGGCAAGCTTGGAAGCAAGAACAAGTGGAAAATGAAGAATGAGTTTTGATTCATAACTTGGTCGATATTCAGTCTTTTTTCATGAAATTTTAGTCAAACATGACTGATTTTTAATGAGGAATATGATGGTATTCACAGAATTTTGAAATAATGCTTCTAACAAGAAACACGATTGAATATGCATAAATGGTAAATGAGTGGCATTTTGAAGAACATGGATCAAACCAGAGGCACTTAAGATTAATGAAAGGTGTGAGCAAACTACAAACATGATTGAGAATGAATTTAAGCAATAGTTTTGATCAAAATAGTGCTGGATCAACAAGTGACATGTGAATTGCAGACGAAGCATAAACTGTCAAAACAGTACATTGGCATTTTGAGATGCAACTTGATGAACATGGATCAAACCAAATGTATTTAGGATTAATGACAGATGTGAACAAGATGCAAACATGATTATGAATAAGTTCAAGAAATGATACCAATCAAAATAGTGTTGAATCAAAGAAGGGCACATGAATTGCAATGATGTTGCTGCTGTCCAAAATTTAACATAAGGGCCAAACATGGATGAAACTCAACTTTTAACCACAACAGGCTAAGAAGGATCATGAAACTTCAAACAAAGCATTTAGAATCCAATGAGGCACAAGTATACAACTATCATGCTAAGTAAAATGAAATTGAAGGATGCAAGTTGGAAGCCAAGTCATGGAATAAGCATAATCTGTTTGAATAGGCCTCATACACAAACTCAAACCATTATATAAAGTGTGCGTATGCTTCAAAATTAGCCACCAACAACATAGAGAAGAAAGTCACATGCCAACTGCTCACTTAGGCATAAAAATGCACAATTTGAAATTAAACATGATTGGAACAGAATGAGATCAAAGAGATACCACACACAAGTCTCAAATATGATTATGAATGAGTCTAGCACTCAAAATGATCATGAAATGCACATAACAAAAACATGACCATCAAACTGCAATTGTATCAAACATGGTAGTAAGCTGTCATGACAGAAAAGCAAGGCATACACAAAGCTGTTTCATTCATACACACACAAATCTTAAACACTAATTAGAGGTCTAATGCTTCATGGAATAAACTAAAACAATTCAAACAGAAATCAATGAAGTGTGTGCAGCTGTGGTTACAAGACAGTTTTTTGGCAGCAATGTGGTACAAACTGGTCAAGTAGAAAATAGGTGGTCTCATGTTGATTCATAACATATACACATCATACATATAGAAAGGAATGAGTTTCAACTCAAAAAACAAACATATTGCAAGCAGAAAAGATCTTGACATGGTCATGGCATACTTGGTATTAAAAAAGCAATTTTGAAAATGAGATGAAGAAACAAGTAGACATAGATCAAACCAACAATATACACACATCAAAATCATGAGGATGGATGATTTTGTGTTGAGGAATCAGGCCTATTTCCAACAGGATAGACTTTTGCATATTGATGGTTATGAAGAAAAAACTGTCTTGAAACATAACAGTGGTACAGCAGGGCAACTTTCAAGTAATGATGCTTCAATGCTAATCCAATGACATACACACCATAATCATGTTAAAGGACACTTCCATGCTCACAACTCAGTTCAAATCATCATCAAACAGAAAAGGGCCTATTGAAACTTAAGAAATGCAAAAACAACAACTCATTAAGGCAGTAGGCAAGTTCATGGCAGTTGAGGTGACTTGGTACCACATACAAGTTTCAAACATGATTATGAATGAATCTATGCACATAGATAAAGTAAAGATCAGTTGGAACAGAAAATGGTAGTTGGTAGTATCAATGAGGTTTTGAAAATACAGTTGGAATTGAGAAACAATTTTGAGCAAATAGTGGAAATTTGAACTTATAAGTACAACATACATCCTCAAAGCATATTAACAGATGATTCCACAACTTAAAAACCACATATGCTGCACAAAATGAAAACTGGTGTGCTAGTTCACATATTTTTGACAGCAAAACACATGAAATCTCATAATAAGCCTCAATGAACAAATCTCATGCTTTCCACATTTTAACAAGCTCAAATGGACAAACCAGATCATATAAACACAAGTCAATAGTTTGGAACACTCAAGACACAACATGGTAAGCACAAGCATCTTGGCACAAGATTCATGGGAATGGTAAAGCAAAATAACACAAAATACCACAAGTGTGAAAACAAGAGTCAAACTAGATTCAAACATGATCTAGGGCAGGGGGATCTCATGAAATAACTTACAAGTCATTCAAATATCACTAATGAACTAAGATTGACAAATCTAGGGCAAGCATACCAACCTTTCAATGTTGGGATCCTTAAAACTACCATATAGACAAAATCTTCAAAAACAAGTTATACATAATATCAAAGTGCAATATTGGTAACACATCATCAGCATATCATTCACAAATGAAGTACTTTAACAAAAGCAAGTATCATAGCTACAAAACCTAAGTTCTTGACAAAGAAATGGTATGGGACAATAATGACTACATTTCCACAACAAGCAACTTCAAAGTTGTAAACATGATAATGAATGAATAAAAAAGTGGTTGAGCATCACATACCTCTTGTAGACAAGTCTTGATCAAGCTAAAAAGCTAAGAGACCCAGAGACCTTCTTCCTTGGCAAGGATTTAGAGCTTTCTTCTTCTTGAAGCAACAAGCTATCTTTCAAGACAGTTGGAGTTGTGAACCTTCCAGCTGGTTTTTAAGACTTTGGAAAGTTAAGTTATGGTATATATGAAGTGTTGGGAGTGTTGTAATGGTGGGAAATGCCTCAAGTAAGGATTTGGCTTCCAAAGTGCATGAAAGTCAACATATCAAGGTGTGAAGGCTGACTTTTGGGAAAATGATGTTTTTGGGTGGTTTGAGTGTATGGACACATTCTACGCAATGTTTATGGATTGTTTAAATGGTTTTTGGTGGTTTGAAAGTGGTAGAACTGAGTTTGAGCAGAGTTTTACTCAAGACAGTTTTTAGTGAAAACTTGAAGTTTTTGAAAAATGAAGCTTTTGAGAAAATGATGGAGAGTTGAGAGATGTTGTTTCTCTTGGTTTCTAAGAGTGTTATGGTGTGTCTAACATCATAGAGAGTGTCTCTATTTATAGTGAAAGCAAGGGTGAGGGCAGATTTGGATTTTTCAATTTTGGAGGGAGATTATGAAGTTTTTGAAGTGAATCTTGCCAAGATCTCTACATATCAGTTCCATGGCTCAAGGAAGGTCAGAAAATCAAGTGGAATGATGGACATGAGGTGACTGAGGTGAGCTTAGAGTGTAGAGTGAGCAGCTGCAACAGTTCTTGGAGGAAAAGTTTCTCTTTCCTCTTACACATTTGATTATTTTATTACAAGTTGCTTGCAACTTGCCTCTCTCATCACATCTCTCATTTTTCTGCATTTTCACTCATCCACACCTCTAATTATCAGATTGAATCATAATCCAAGGGTCAAGGATGGCTCAAGTTATGGAAATCTGAATTTTGAGAAGATTTGGATTGGTGATCTCAAGTGTGGCAGCCCTAACTTTCATGACCCATAACTTTCTGCTCACACATGCTATTGACGAGTTCTACCACAATTTAGAAATCCCTCAAGTAGCTCTATAACTTTCATGTTTTTTAGATTTCCAAATTCTAGACGGAACTAGGTTGAACAACCCTTCCAAGTTGCTGAAAAAATCACTTAAAAGTGCTAAATAACTTAGAATTTTTCTAAGTTATTTCCCTTCTTGAAATGAATTTTGTCATAACTCCAAATCTATGAATTTTTTGAGCATGGACCACTTTGAGGCTTTTGTAGGAATTTTCAAAATCTTTCCAATGAGCTTTGAACCACTTCATTTGGATGTGTGGTTGAGGAGTTATGGTCTTGCCCCTTTTGAAACCCTAATTCCGGAGTTTTGCAATTACTTCTTAACCCTTGATCCAATGGTCATGAAATTTTATGGGGAGGTGTAATATGACATAAGGAACATTTTTGATTCACATCTTGAAGTCAAATTCCTTATTGTTGAAGAGTTGACTTTTCGGTCAACCGTTCAATCAATCGGTGACTACCGAGTCGACTGTTGGGGCTTCGGGTATTCTGAGGACTTGAAACTCTTTGGATAGACTTTACTAAGCCATAGGAGCTCAATAGACCTTGATCCCACCATTGAAACACTTTTTAAATCAAAAGTCAAACTACAATTGACTATTGCTAATCGAAAACCCTAATCGGGCCTCTTGAACTGCACTGTTCTCAATTCCCGGGTGACCACCTCAAATTGAATTCATACTTGACCCAATGTAGTATCCTTGATCTTGTTTATAGTTTAATAAATCCAAAACATTGATTGATCAAACCATCGAAGCCTCGATTTTGACGGTACGGAACCCTGATTCATCTGCATCTTGACAAAGATAAACTTGAAATGGGTTAGGGTTAGTTAATCAAATGAATATGATCCTACAATGATGATGAGGATCTAAGGGGTCAAAATTTGAGGTGCAACACCTACGTATCCTCGTCTGGTACGAGAAATCAGAGAAAACATAGTTCAGGCTAAAACAACCACAGGTTGGTTCAAATGTTTTAACCGAGTAAGGTTAAACCTTCGTTCTAGCAGTTAGGTGTATTGTTGCTCGACCATTGGAGACTTAGGCGTTACCTGTTTGCGGTAGAACCAAGAGTTAACAAAATTCTCTTTGAAAATGGTTTTCAATTAATCCCGAAGGATGAAAAAGTTTGATGTTTGTTATTGAGTCTTTTAAAGAAGAAGTGAATTGAATTGTGTTTGTAATTCATGTTGCACTAAAGACTATGACTTAGGAGCGAATGTGTCGCATATCGCCCAAAGGGCATACGCTAAACACTCTAGACAATTGAGAGGAAACCCCCCAATCATCATTTCCAAAATGCTTAAAGCTCGTAGCGTAGAACACTCATTATCCTTTATTACATGTCTTGAAGAAGTTTGAAGATGAGAAGAGAGAAGACACAACTAAGGGGAAACTAACTCAGCCCTAATGTTGTCATACAATATGCTCCTATGATTGAGATTAAAAGGGGAAAAAACTATTCTAAAGTTATCATGCTTGGATTGAACACTTAATGTCTCTCGTACTCCCATCTTAAACAAATGGGACTAGGAATCCTAAGGGATCGTGGCAAAGAAAACCAAGTAAACATAGGATAAATCAATCACAGATGAGATGAAAGAAACAGATGCAAACATGAAATGCAACACAAATAAAAGAGGGAGGAAAAAGTGTGGGGCAGCAACCACCATAAGCACATCTCAACCTCTTAAATGCAAACAAAAGATGCAAAAGAAAAGAAGAATGCAAGCAAAAGCACTCAAACAAAACCAAGCAAAAGTGAGATGCAATGGGAGAAGCCACAACTCCTACAACCATTCAAGCATCAATCACTATGTTAGACGATGGCTAGGATCTAGAAGGGGGTTGAATAGACCTCAATTAAAAATTCAGTCGGCGCTACCAATTAAAAATTGGTTTTAAAAATATTTGATTTGCGGAAGTGGCCGTGGAAAAATTACCATCTAAAACAAACCGTTATTAGAAGACCGGTATGCGTCTAGCCTTATGGAAGTGTTAATGGGCAAAAAAAATAGATTCAACACACTAGTCACACTTATATATTGATTTTACCACTAATAAGTAGGACTAGTTCCAATGCTCCACAATCACCACAAAATATGCAAATAATCCAAGTGAATTTTGGTTTAGGCAATTTATTAAACACTTGGTCTGCGAGACACTCCAAGTGAATTTTGACTTGAGTAAGTAACTCTAAATTCCTTGTACAATATACTATTGTACTAGAGTTCAAAACAGTCAAAATCACTTACTCAACTCAATGCAAATTTTGATAGAATTGCTTATACTAAAATTACACAAATTATAAAGCCAAAATGAAAGTGCAGAAAAAAAAAGGAGACAAAGATTTGTTGAAGCAGTTCCCCTGTCGTCGTCGCTTCGGGGTACGTCTGCCCTCAATTCTAAATCTAGAATTGAGCTCAATATAATAGATATCACCTGTAGAGTTGAAATGTTTATACAAGGATAGATAAGCAAAATATACAAACAAGCTCTCTTGATTTTGATGATGATTTCTCTCCTTGTTCCTTGATTCGAGTCGAATCAAGTTCTTCGATCATTGTGAGTAGACCTCCGATTCCAGCCCCTTTGTTGAACAACCATCCGTTCTTCAAACCCTCAGCCCGACTGATCTCAAACACACACAAATCGAACCCGGAACTCTCTTGCACACTTCACTGATTCCCACTACTAGACTGACGAAACCTTCCGCTTCTCAATCACCTTCGCTCAGCTGAAGTTGGTAGAGACGATCTGTACCAAAAAACCCCCAAATTTTCCAAATCATGGAGGGCAAAACCATAAAGGTTTTATTCAAGAAAAACCTGCTATAAACTCAAACCGAACCGGATTCCCAATCGATAGCTTCAAACCTTATCACCTTGAACGAGACACAAATTGCAACAAGAATTATTTTGTGTAATTGTTATGTTGTGAATTGTTGAAGATGAAGAGGAAGCGATTTGGTAGCACCTATTTCACTTTTCTTGTTCTTGCATAATTGACTCAAAATTTCAATTATTGTTGAGAAAAGAACATAAAAAATCAATATATAGTAACCAACAAGCCAACAAACATAACAGCTTTTCACCCAAAGTGGAAAGCCTTCAAAAACAACCTAAACGAGCGAACGGTCAACCATAGCAGGACTATGCGTCGACGCATAGCCTGCTGTTGCACCCCAAAATTTGCCTAACCTTTTCTTATTTGGTTTATGTTTCATTGCATTAGCATATCATTGGCCTAGCATGTGCGTAGCATAGCATTATTCATTTAGCAGGGGATCAAGGGTGGTTTATATCAAGATTAGCCTATATAGAGGTCTATTGCAAGCTTGAGAGGTCACCAAGGTCATTAGAGAGTGGGTTGTGTTCTTGAGAAGTTTGGATGCTAGTATGTGGTTCATCTCCTAACTTGGGGAGCCAATTGAAGTCCATCAGTGGGTTGTGAAGCCTTGATTATGGATAGAGTATATGGATAGAGCTCATGGAGTGCCTTGAGGGTCATGGGGGAGCTCAGTCAAGTCATTATGCCAAGTGTGAAGAGCCACAGTTGAGGGTGTTGCAATTAGGGTTTTCATCTGAGTAACCTTGAGTCAACTGTGTAATTGAAGAGGATCAAGACTTAATTCTAAGTCTTTGTGATCATGGAAAGTTGTGCTGAGATACATGAGGTGATATTCCAAGATCAATCCAAGAAGAAGTCAAAGTGTGAGAAGTTGCTAAACTATGGTTCTCAGGGTAAAATCCCCTATTTGTTGCCTGACTTCAAGACCACTTATCTCAAGATATAAGTTTCATATCAACTTTTGGCCAACAGGGAACTTGTAGAGCATGTTCTTAGCTTTAATTTGAGTACTATAAGTCCTCCATTGGATTTATAGAACTCAAGTTATGATCCAGACAAGTTATAGGTCATCAGATGAATGTGAAATTTGTCTGCAAAAGTCAACCAACTTCCATGGAACTTTTTACCTAAAAGGGTGTTTCTCCTCAACTTTTGGCCAACATGAAAATTGTAGGTCTTGATCTTAGATTTCCAAATTGTACTAGAAGTCTTCCATCTGATTTGTAGAACTCAAGTTATGGGGTTTACAAGTCAGAAGTATTTTGGGAAAGTGAGATTATAGGTCATTTGGCATTATAGGTCATTTTCACTATCTTGCACACTTCAAATGAAGTTTTGTCCAACACAAAACTTGCTGAAAATGGCATTCTTAGGTCAACCGTGTATCAAGGATGTATTGATTTGGCTTAGGGTGAGACTTGGTTTGAAAGAATTTGGTAAAGGGGAGATTTAAAGGCATTTATGTGGAAAAATTCAAATTAATTCATGTGTTCAAACCAATGCAAATGAGTGCTCATTTTGATCATAAAAATCATTTGGAGCACAATGGCAATATTAGAAATTTCATTTGAGGCATAATTCATGACATTTCACTTTGTTAATTCTTAAATAAGTAACATATCAAAGGTTGGCCTTATGATGGAATTAAGCTCTCAATTTGATCCCAACACTCTCCACAGTCAATAACACTACAACAAAAATGACTTTTGGCAACAACTCAAAACCGCAGCCTAAAGTGCAATAACAGTAGCCTAAGGCTTTAGGGGGAGGTTTATCAGACGTGGAATAAACGACTTCGCCTATTCCTTTAGAGCGCGGTTTTTTTATTTTTAACCACAGATTCAAAACACCGCCGCCTAAATCATCAAATTCCACGGTTTTAGTTGTAGTTTTAGGCCGCGGTTTTCTAGTAACAACACAAAATAACCGTCCCCAAAACATGAATATACAACGGTTATAAAAAAGAAACAAATGAAAACCGTAGCTAGTTTATAATTTCATTTAAAGAACCGCACCTAAAACTTAGGAAAAGTCCACGGTTTTTAATATGCAACCCTTAAAAAGAGTTGCCTATAAATTGAAAAATTGAAAAATATTTGGTATGACAAGACATAATCTCTTGGTCAACTATTTTCTGTGCTGCAAATGCAAGCCAAGACATAATCTCTTGGTCCAACTTCGTCTCATTCACCAGTTCAACTGCAGTGTGAAGAAGAGAACAGGATGTGGAAACCATAACTTTCTTTGCAGAAGAAAATTATAATTCACATTTAGGTTGTTGCGTATTGAATATATACATGCACCAACAGAAAAAAGACATTAAATATTAAATACCCTTTCCAACAATGTCCCCAAGTGTCTGCAAGGTGTTTAGCAAAGATTCAAGATTATTAGCCCAAATATTTCTTCCATCAACAACACCGGCAAAAAGGAGTTTTCCAGATGGAAATTCTTGCTTGATCAAATCAAGGGTCTTTGTTCCATGAACAAGGTCAAACCCATATGCAGTAACAGCCTTCAAAAAGGTGAGTGTTTTGTACGGTTCAGCTGGGACATCAGCAAAGTATGTCTCAATCAGAACATCCAAACCAGATTAAGTAGATTCTAGCTCTGCATAAGCATAATCAAATGCTTGTAACTGGTGAGCATCCAGATCCTTAACAAGGGTAGGTTCATCAAATTGAATCCAAGTAGCACCAGCCGCCTTCAGTTCCGTCACCACTTGCCTATGAAAAATTACAGTATGATTAAAATTTTAAACAACTTAAATTCATGATTCAAAAACACATCACTACATTAAGGCCTTACTTGTATACAGGAAGGATCTTGTCAAATAGGGAAAGAAGGGAAAATGACTTTTCAACACCCTTAGCTGGTTTTGACAGCAACAAGAAGGATACTGGCCCCACAAGTACAGGTACGATATTCACTCCTAGCTGTATAGAACAAGAATACATTGTATAAACATCATTCACTACTATAACAGAAAAATCCAATCATAGCTTACTATAACAGGAAAAAAATCAAAATCGAGAGTTTGAGTATAATGACAAAAGCTTAAAAAAACACACAACAACATACGTTTCACTGGAACCTCCAACCCAGTACACGTGTAATCGTAATTAAATCGAAAAATGCTATGCTAATTAACCACAAAAATCTCATAAAAAAGAAGTTTTAAAACTGAGTATTATCACTCTGCAAAATTATCTTAAAACAGTAGGTGAGATATCATTAATCATAGCCCAAATCATAAACCAGGAACATTAACAAACAACCAGAATTGATCTTAAATTAATAGCTAATGTTACCACAATGTCTGATTCACGTATATACAAGAAATAGTGCAACAACCTCAAAACAGCCAGCATAAACAATAATAACCGACATCATAATCAAATAAACAAAAGCGTCAGCAACAACATTGAAACAGAAGCATAAACGAAAGCAAATAAAACCAACCGAAGGCGAAAAACGACTTTTTTGCAGTCTGCACCGAGTTGGTTGTCGACTGCAGTTGTCCTAAGTTGTTATGAGCTGAAATCTAAAGCCTCTGTTGTGGCTTAACATAGCTGCTATACATTCCAAGTTAATGGCTTCAAATCGAGCTACCGCAGAGACCGAAGATTTGTATGTGTTATTGAATAATGAGGACCACAGTCGATTTTATGAGAAATGAAATGATTTGAGATGTTTCTGTCGTTGTCTTGAAACTCAACAGCAACCGTAGTAACAGCTTCCCGCTGCTCAAGAGTCTCCCCAATGCAAGTGATAACTTTCCTCCCTAGTGAGAGTGCATATGCAACTTTGTCTCCCACAAACTGTAGCAGAGAATAAATCAGTAGAAAATCGGAAGTTTTGATAGTAGAATTTAATCTTCAGCAAATACAACTATGGAAAGTAGAAGTTATAACACAATTAGTACAATATAAGTCTACAAACATTTTGCGCTAGGCACACGTATAAGAAAAATCTAACAATCACTTTGACATCAAATTAGATGGTTAACATAATTCATACGTGGTTAACGCAGTTCAATTCATGTAATAAATCTAACAAGGTATCGCAACTCATTAACCATCAACTAAACACAATTAACCACGATTATGAATATCATTTACCATGATTTGCAAGTGCTCAAATATACACATATACCTTTCGTTAATTGTGTTGAGTATGTGATTGATGAATTACAACACCTTTTTTATATTCATTAAACATCAATTGGACTTTGTTAATCACATATTTAGATTGCTTTAACCATATAATTTAATGTCAAAATTGTGTCCGAATAAAGAAAAAAGGGATGACTTTTCTATGACAGCTTTTATAGGATGATACCTCATAATTAATCTGTCAATCAAGGGCAGGTCTTAACAGTTATAAAACACTTATGTTATGCAATTTTTACTAGCAAAGTCAAACCTAACAATCACTTGATAAAAAAAGGAATGCATACATAGGTATTTGAATCAACTTAAATCTATAAGTATAACAGTTTTGCTGATATTGGATGATGAATTACGGCGGCCGACCAAAAATCATTCATATATACATGGTGCTGCGTCCTATGCCGTGGCCTATGGCGACTGGCTTAAAATACTCCACGAAATAACACCTTCTATTTACCCGCCCATATGAAATCTGAAAATAGATCCATAGATAACAGCTTGTCATAACCGATCACCATTAAGTCATGCCACCATATCGAATCCGAGTTACTTCCACCTTTACCTTCCTTACACAACATAGCCAGACCAATGTTATTGTATTTGTGCACATACCTGAACTCCAAAATACCTTTCCATAATGCTTCTTCTTCCTTGATCAACCTCCATTTCCACTTCAACAAAAGAGCTTTATTGAAACACATAATGTTCTTGATACCCAGACCGCCTAGCTCTTTCGATAAACAAACCCGCTTCCAACTTATCCAATGGATATTCCTTTTCTTCGTCAGACCACCCCATAGGAAGTTAGCTTGAATCTTAGTGATAGTTTTCACAATCTGCACCAGAGCCTTATAAAATGAGAGATTGAAGATAGGAATTGAGTTCAACACCAAATTAATCAACGTGATCCTACCGCCAATACTCAAGTTTTTATTCTTCCACACTGCTAGTTTATTCCTGAATAACTCGACCACATGATTCCACAACCGAATCTTATAAGGATTATCACCAACACGAATACCAAGGAATTTAAAAGGGAGGGAAATCACCTCACAGTTCAAAAACTCAGTAGTTGTATCAATAAAACCTTCCTTCAAAAACTCAGTAGTTGTATCAGCTCACAGTTCAAAAACTCAGTAGTTTGTTCAAATGTCTCTATAGCCACTATTTGACAACATTTAGTACTAACACATAGCAGAAAACTTAGCTACAAAGTTTAAGTGAAAATATATGATGTTGATATCAAAGACTTGGGCCTCATTCTCGGTGGACACTATAGAGAGTTGTGGCAACAACTTCAAATTCATCCTAACCAAAGTTGTATCCATACTTGCTATATTGAGAGACAAAGAGTAAACAAGACTCTCATTCTCTCTCTCTCTCTCTCTCTCTCTCTCTCTCTCTCTCTCTCTCTCTCTCTCTCTCTATATATATATATATATATATATATATATATATATATATATATATATATATATATATATATATATATATATATATATATATATATATATATATATATATATATATATATATATATATATATATATATATATATATATATATATATATATATATATATATATATCACCATAACCACAACCACAAACACAAACTGAGATTAAAAAACAAAGTTCTGCTACTTCCTCATTACCATGGAAGAATCACGTCTACTATTCTATTATATATAAGAAGTAAAATACCTGAAAGTGAGAACAATACTGAAATCTGAAATTGAAAGGTTGGGTTTGAGAATGAAAGTCAAATGCAGAACTAAGATTGAGAGTGAATACCCTAGAGCAAAAATATGAACACGAGAGATTGAAAATTGCACATTATTATTATTATTTAGAAAAATAGAATGAGAAACTTACGTTTGAGAGATATAAGCAATGGATGAGAGAAGGGAGGACGGTTGCCGGAATGAATGAGGGTGAAAATATTCGCTTGCAGAGAGATGAAAAGTTAGGGTTTAAACAACCCCCAACTTTGAGAAACTATATGGGGCGGATGAAAATTTTCAAATTTTAGAACATATTAACTAATTAATAAATTTAGAATTCAAATTAAAATCAAATGGTGTTAGTGTTTTGGTGGTTGTGAGGTTTTACTATGAAGCATGAGACTAGGTGTTGCACCCCAAAATTTGCCCAACCTTTTCTAACCTAGGTTTATGTTTCAATTGCATAGTCATTTGCATTGTCATCATGTGCATAGTGTATTCATCTGCATTGCATAGCATGAGCAAGCTATCTTAATCAGGGGATCAAGTGCTGTTATTATTTCAAGAGGTATATCCAAGGGTTTCATTCATATTTAAGACTACTCAGGTCATCAGGGAAGAATTTGAGCTTTGAAGAGCTGCCAGGTTGATCAGTGAATTCTCTCCTATCGTGAGGCTAGTGGGGGATCATCAGAGGAAATGTGAGCTATGAGCCAAGAGCATGAGGTGTGTATGGATGTTATGAAGAGTCTAGAGAATCATTTTTGAGGAGAACCAAGTCATTTGAATGATTGCAGGAGCCTCAGTTGAAGTCAGTCAACTAGGGTCAACACTGGGTCAATTCTAGGTCAAAGAAGTGTTTTGAAGGGCATCAAGGATCATTTGAAGAATGGGGGATTCATTATTTGCTAGGTAGATATGGATATTATGTTATGATAAAGAAAAATCAAGAGGAGTCAAGGAGAACTGGAGTTACTAAATTAGGGTTTTATTGTAAAATCCCCTGATTTAGGTCAAACTTCAAAGCAGTATAACTCAAGATGCAAGCTTCATATGGATTCTTGGTCCACATGAAACTTGTATAATATCTTCATAGCTTTAATTTGAGTGGTGGAAGTCATCAAGATGATTTGTAGAACTCAAGTTATGGCTCTTGCAAGTTACAGGCCATCTGAGGGCACTGAAATTTGTCTGTGAAAATTGTCTGTATTCCAAGCAACTTTTGACTTTCAAGGGTACTTCAAATGGATTTCTGGCCAACATCAGAATTGTTCCTTATTGTCTTAGCTTTCTAGAATGGTATGGTATGCCTTCATATGATTTATGGAACTCTACTTATGGTCTTGGCAAGCAAAGGGTATTTTGGTCATTTGAGGATTATAGGTCATTCTTAGTATATGCCTAAAACTCATACAAGGAAGCTTCAAATTAAAAACTTCACAACATCAAAGTTGTTCAAAATTGGATTTTAAGGCTAGGAAAGAAGGTGTGAAAGTTTGGAAAAGCTTATAGCATGGAATTTTAAAATTGGTGCAAATGACTTGAAAATGGCTTATAAGTTGAAAAAGTTCAAGTTGAAAATTGGTTTGAGGGATCTACAAATCCAATATGGGTCATCCAATATACCAAATTGATTCCAAACATCATTTTAAAGACATTGGTTCAGCCACTTTTTTGAGTTAGGGTTTAAAAATTGGACTTGCTTTGTATTTTTGTTACTTGCATAATAAGGCAAGTATAGAAAACTTGGCACAAGATGAATTTTCAAGGCAAGGAGCTTACATACACTTCCCATATCTCATGTAAGGAGATTTTGACATAAGTTTGGAAAGGTGCAAGCATGAGATAAGAGATATTCAAAGTATCATGGCATGAGAAGTTCATGAAATTTCCACAACTTTCTAGAATCCTCCAAGATTATTCTAGAAACCTCTAAGTTTGTTAATCATCATCTATATATTGGATTGAGATCATTAAGAGTAAAGGTTGGTGATAGTTGATGTTGAATCCATTTTCAAATCATATTGAATTTTTTTCTCTTCACCATTTTTTTCATTTTTTCCACACTTTCACATTTTGGAATTTTTTTTTAATCTTTTTTTTCTCTCACTTTCCATACTTTTTCTCTTCACCAATCAATTACACAACAATTATAGAGATGGTTCATCATTTTTTTTTTGAGAGAATTGGAGCAAGAGGAACCTTATAGTAACATGAAAAAGTGGTGAAAACTCAAATTCCAATTTTCACTTTTTCATCAATTCAAGACTTGTCAAGGCTTCAAACATATTCACCAAGTATTGTTGAGTGATTCTACATCATTTTCTCAAAGAATTGGTGATCGAGTGAAGCTCCATAAGCCATTTTTCGGAGGTATAAAGAATTCGACATAAATCATGATTTATGAGTCTTTCTTGCATTATTGTTGTTGCATTACATTGCTCTCATCTCCTACATGGATTCTAGTACAAAAAAGATGGGTTTTATGACAATTTTTGGTTCTTGAGTTTTTCTTGAGGTGCCACGTTTTGGGAGTTAGAGAGAGTTTCAAGAAAATCTAAGACCATATTTGGATTCCTTGATTTTTTTTCCTTCAAGTTTGACCAAAAGTTTGTGCGAAACGGATAATTATTGATGGAGTTATGGTGCTTCAAAGTAGCAAAAAACTCATGTTCATGGGGCTGCGGGTTACTATTCACAAAGTTGAAAGTTTTGATTTGGAGAAGAAGGTGTTAACACCGTCGGATGAATTTCCAAGTCAAGGTTTCTTCCATTCATCCAACGCCTCTCACTGCGCCACGTAATCGGCCACATAAGCCTCATGCCACTTTTATTTATTCATGTTATTTTCTTTTACTTTCCTATTGCCATGTTTCTTTTATTTTTTCTGTTTTATATGCTGACTTAAAATAATCATAAAAAATAGGAAAATTAGTCTTTTTGATCCCCATTTTTTTGTGCTGAATCTTTAAGATGTCTAGGATTTAATAAAACTGAAATTATAATTTTACCATTTTTTGACATTTTCTTTGGATTTTTTACATTTGGGTCGTCATAAAAAGGCCAATGCTAGTGCTATCATTTTGTTGAATTTCTTTGACCTATCAAAACACAATTTAAATGTCAATCCTTTTGCAGGGATCTCATACACACGTTGAGGTATTGTGATATATTTTTGTGGGAATTTTATTGTACCATTTTAATTGGTTTTGGATGCTTTCTTTAACATGCTCCACTTTAATCTTTCCTTTGGTATACATGAGATATCTTGCAATGTTTTCATCTTGTTTGACCATTTATCTTTGGATATTTTTGTGGTATCTCTCACCCCTGATTTGTGGCTTGATGTAGGGCATTGGAGATTTTTATTTGAATTTTTTAGCACCTTTTGCTATTTTTCTTATGTTTTGTATTCGAACTTGTAATTTGGACTTCCGAACGGACTTTATTTTTGTTAAGGCTCCAACGGCCGCTTTGTGTTTGCGTGATGAACGCCGTGGCTTATATTTCTTATTGTAGATAGGTTAGAGGTATTGGAAGACCCTTAGGTGGCTGTTATTTGTATGTGTAGCTTGCCCGATTATCGACTTGTTTGCATGATAGCACGTTGCGATTCCAAATAGTGGATTACGCGTTTCATTCGGAGTTTTCACTCGATTCTTTGCATATGATCACTTGATATTTTCTTATTCCATCCATGAATGGGCTTGAGGTTGAGATGAACCTTCCTCCCTCCTTTGCATTGCATTTACCATTGCTATATTCATGTTCACTTGTATGCGGTTATTACTTGTATTTCCGTTTCTTCCTTTCGTTTCCTTTCCCGTAGGACTTCCATTCTTCCTTGTTCAAGGGAGGATGTGATAGACATTAGGAGTTAACCCATGCATGATAACATTAGGGTAGATTTTATTCCCTTTTAACCCTAGGATTTGTAGAGTGTCATCTCTTCTTCCTTCAAAACAACAGAAAAACATTAATAAAGGTTATAACAGAGATTAATTCATTTCTTCCGTCAAAAGATTTGAACAAACATCAACCTTTTTGCAATAAGAAAACCCTTGTTTAAGGTGAGATTTTTCATAAAAAACACTTGAACAGCTTGTGTCGGGCGTAGCCCGAACTACGTTTGCTCTGATCTTCCATGTCGTGTGGAAGTACGTAGGCATAGGATGCGATATCCTAGCGAGCAACCTTCACCCACCTTCACCCGTAGTTAGGCGAACTACGTTGACTCTGATTTCTCGTTCCAGACGGGAATACGTAGGCATAAAGTGCGATGCTTTGCCGAGTCAAGTTTTCTTTTCTTTTCAGCCCTCATCCTTTAGTTTAGATAGAAGTGTAATCCGTACAAACAAGCAAGCGTGGATCCCGTCGAGTACGACGGACGTGAGGGGTGCTAATACCTTCCCCTTGCGTAACCGACTCCCGAACCCAGGTTTTGGTTGCGATGACCATACCTTTCCCTTTTTCGCGAGGTTTACTTCGAGCGTTTCCTTTCCCTCCGTTGGGATAAATAACGCACGGTGGCGACTCTTCTGTTCAGCCGGCGCCGATTTTCGCAGTAGCGACAGCTGGCGACTCTGCTGGGGAACCAACGTCCCCTGGCTGCTAAGGACTGTGATAGTTCTTATGCATTTGGGATCCAACGTCCCTTAAGAGAGTCAATCCTAGCGCTTGTTTGCCCGTCGAGGAATTTGTATGGATTTACGTTTCTGTATTTACCTTTCAGCATTATATTATCATTATTATTGTTGTATTGTGGGGTTGTGACGGGTGTTCCATGATGGAGAGATAAGCCGGACCTGGGCTTGAGTGCACCTAGACTTAGAGTAGAGATTAGTGGGCGCGCACATGCTTTGCATGTCCTAGTGTCCCGCGAAATCTACGCTCAGACGAGGTTCTTCTGGTTGGCCTCCTGTCCTGCCCTTTGGGTGGCTCGGGTTGCTGGTTAGTTGGATTGTCGACTCTGGGGACCGATCATTTGGAAGTTGGCTAAGTGAGGCCTCTTCAGGATGTGATGATGCCACTCCTTCTGGGAATCGTATCGTCACTCCTGAAAGTCTGTGACGCCGACGACCGCATAGGATGCCATACTTTGTCAGTTACTAGGACATCCACCTGTGAGAGGGTTTGGGGTTATGCAGGTAACTAGACCTTTAGATAATCAGTTATTTCTCGATCAGAGATCCTGGGTATTTATGGATATTTGTGAGGTCTATCAGAGACCTGTCTGAGTTTTGATTTGAGGTCTATCAGAGACCAATCAGGGTTATGGTTTAAGGTCTGTCAGAGACCGGTTGGAGGTATATTATGAGGTCTATCAAAGACCGGTTCGAGTTATGGTTTGAGGTCTGTCAGAGACCAGTTGAGGTTATATTACGGGTCTATTAGAGACCAGTGTGGAGCTTTGTATTGGGTCTATCCGAGACCATGATTTGAGACCTTCGATATGATTCGGGCTTCTCAGCTATAGCACTTGGCCCCTGTTGCATGTTGCTTGCATTGCATTATTTGCATGATCATTACCATTGCATCCCATTAACGTGTGTCTGTGCTGCAGGTGCATTTGCATATCCCCGGGTTCTAGTATCTGGACTTCCGAGTATTGATCATGGCGGGTTTGAGGATGACAGTTGCTTACAAGCTACCTATTCCTGATATTACTCCACTCCTGGGTCTGATTTCTCTGGCAGGTGAGGATGTCCGTAGAAGCTTCAGGCAGAGTTACGGACGGCTGTTGAGTTTGGTTCGCAGATCCACCGACGATGAATTGAACGGGCTATACACGCTGATGCAGTTCTATGACCCGACTTTGAGATGCTTTACATTTGCAGACTTCATTTTGGGACCAACCATGGAGAAGTATGTGGAGTTTACTGAGCTGCCAGTGCAGAATGCGGTTCCCTTTATTCACTCTGCCGCTGAACCTAAGTTGGAGGATCTAGCCAAAGCCTTGCATATGGATGCTTCTGAGTTGTTGATAACTTCTTGGCGAGGGGTTCCGGGTTTCTCTCTTCAGTTTCTGGTTGGTAAGGCTCAAGAGTATGCCAAGAATGGGTGTTGGGTGGTCTTTAACGATATTTTGGCTCTATGCATTTACGGGATCGTGCTGTTTCCCAATTTCCCAAACTTCGTGGACATGGATGCATTTCATCTGTTTGCTGCTGGTAACCCAGTACCTACACTGATCGGGGACTTTTATCATTCGATGCACTACAGGAATGAGAACAGGAGAGGCAAGAATGTCTCTTGTTGCGTGCCTCTGCTGTATATGTGGTTCAAGAACCATCTTCCACTGAAGGGACCTTTTGTGGATAGTGCAACCACATCTGACTGGCCAGAGCGTATGATGAGGCTAACTTCTGCAGACATTAAGTGGTTTGATCGAGATCTGTTGGGGTCCGAGCTTATTGTCAGTTGTGCTGGGTATCCTAATGTTCCGTTGATAGGGAGAAAAGGGTGCATCAACTACAACCCATCTTTGTTCGTCCGTCAGTTTGGATATGCGCTGAAGAGCCCACCTCAGGGGGATGAAGTACAGGAATCTCTGTACTTCACAGGTGATTTGAGCGGAGAGCTACTAGCCAAGCTTCGGCATGCCTGGACACGTATTAACCGAAAAGGGAAACCGCTGTTGGGGAAGAGTGATTGCCAGGCGTATGCACCCTACAAAGTTTGGATTCAGGAGAGAGCCAGACAGATATTGATGCCATTTCCAGCTGCTCCGATCCCTATTTATATTCCGGTGAAAGAGCCAACCACGGTTTCCAGGGAGGTCTACGAGCGAGTGGTGAAGGAAAAGGAAGCTCTGTTGGTGGTTAATGAAGATCTAGAAAGAGAATTGGCCCGGATTCGAAGTGAGAAGAACGAAGCTGCGTACTCCCTTCAACAACAAACTGAGATGGTAACCTTGTTGAAGACTAAGTTGGTTAAAGAAAAGGAGAAGCGGGAACGCCTGGGACAAGACTTTAAGAGCTCTCATGACATGATGGAAGCTAAGAAGAAGTCGTTGGACACCGCTCATCGAGAGATCGCTTCATTCAATAAGACATGGAATGCCACCCTTACTAACAACAAGGAACGGGAAGATAAGTTGAAGCAGCAGATCGCCGATCTTCAGGGCCAGTTGAAGGCCACTAGGAGGCAGCACTAGGAAGAAGTCATGACTAGATATGCCCTTCAAGATGCACTGAAGCAAGTAGAGGCCCGCAGAAAGGAAGCTCGGTCCCAGAAGAGGAAGCTAGATGAGTGCTTTGGTGAAGGCGTATGGGAAGAGTCCATCGACGACTTGCGGCGAGTTCTTAAGCAGAGGAGTCTACTCATAGAGGGATTGCTTGTCCAGCCTGATCATCCCAAGACAAAGAAGCTGTTAAGGGATTATAGGGATTATGGGCATACCTGATTTGTTCATGCTTTATTGTACACTGACCATCACCCGGTTTGTGGGTTGAGGTCATGCTTTTGTTCGTCTTGTGATACATTGGTGTTATACTTTTGCCTTTGAAGGCCTGTTCAATACATGAGTTGTTTTCCCTTCTGTGATTGAATTTCAACTTCTTGCAAATGTTTGTCACCGCACTGTCATGGCGCTGCCGTGTATCAAACGTATTAACACTAGAATCGGGGAATGATAATCCCTAATGCACAGACGCGCATTGCATTTTGCATACATACTCATATTTGCATTACAGGTTTGTGATCCGTGTATCTTATCTCCTGCTTTTTTTAGGTATTTTCAGGATTGAAGAAAGGCGGGTCCACCGTTACTTTACAAGAATCAACCAGAAGAAGATCATGGATGCCATGCAGCTTGAAATGCAAGAGATGCGTGACAGGATGGCCCTGTTCATGCAAACCATGGAGACTATCGCCAAAGGGCAGGAACAGTTGCAGAGTCTGGTACAGCCGTTGGTTGCTCGTGCTGAGATCAACGGCACCCCGCGTGGTGAAAATGTGGCTAACTCTCCCAGGGTTGAAAATCATCAAAGTGCTGATCACATTCAAGTCGCTGGGCTGAACAACGGAGAAGCTGGTCCTGCTGGTGGGAACGGAAACACTGGTAACACTAACGGAGATACTGCAGGAGTGTTCATAGGGAACGTCAACCAGGGTTTCAACTTGGGTGCGGAGAACGTCGGGCTGAATGGCGGCAATGGTAATCAGGGCTTTCAGGGTATGAATGTGGGATATGGCAATGTGGTTGGCGCCAAAACTGGATACGGAGGCCATGGTTATGGTAACGCAGGATATGGAATGGGTATGAACAACGACCAGGATATGGGCAACCTGAGGGGTAACCCCGGGTACTTCCAAGCAGGTCTGGGCCGTAACGCTGGACATGCTGCATATGAAGAGATACCTCGTTGGGAGGACCATCAGGAAGACGTTTTCTCAGGTCATAATGAAGGCTACGGGAGGCCTACAGGGGACAGCCTCCGCATGAGATTGTTGGAAGAAAAGGTAAATGGTCTTGCTAATCAGAACGCTGTGGGACTGGATATGTCTAACATGGGGTTGGTACCAGGGCTAAGGGTACCTCTGAAATTCAAGGCGCCATCTTTTGATAAGTATAGAGGCGACACGTGCCCGAGGGTGCATGTCCGTTCATTTTACAGAAGGATGTCTGCGTATTCGGACGACAAAAAGATGCTTATGCACTTTTTCCAAGACAGCTTGTCAGGGCCGTCATTGGAGTGGTACATGAGCCTGGAGCCAACACAGATCAGAACTTGGAAGGAATTGGCAGAAGCTTTCGTGAAGCACTACCAATACAACAACGATCTCGCTCCTAACAGAGTTCAGTTGCAAAGCATGTCCCAGAAGCCCAAGGAAAGCTTCAAAGAGTACGCCCAGAGATGGCGTGACCTGGCTGCGAGAGTACAACCACCTATGGTCGAGAGGGAAATGATGGACTTGTTCGTAGGGACATTCTCAGGGATGTACTATGACCGGTTGCTTAACTTCTCAATGAGTACTTTCTCCGAGCTGATCCTGATGGGGGAGCGTATAGAGAACGGGATAAAAATTGGTAAGATTCAACCGGGAGAATCTGTTTCAGCTGGAAGCACCAAGAAAGCCTTCAGTGGTAAAAGGCAAGGTGATACTAATGCGGTGTATAACGTTCAGCGGAGAAATAGGAATCAGAATCGGCGTCCACAGCCACAAGTTGCAAGTGTGACTATTCCGGGACCACCTCAGCAACAGAGACAACAACAACAGCAGGCTCAGCAGCAGCCTAATCAGAATCAGCGGCGGTTTCAGGCTCCAAGGCCGAGGAGGGTATTTGAGGTACCGCCGATGTCTTACGCAGAGCTCTTTCAAACTCTATTGAAGTTACAGCTAGTTGAAAAGAGAACCCTAACGCCGCCGACTGGCACTCCACCAGTAGGGTACGACATCAACGAGCATTGTGACTTTCACTCTGGTGCACCCGGGCACAACATCGAGAACTGTTTAGCTTTCAAGCACAAAGTGCAAGATCTGCTTGATAGCTCAGCCATCAATTTTGGGAAGGAGGGTCCCAACATTACGCAAAAACCAATGCCAAACCATGAATAGGCTGGAATATGGGGGGCAAAGAGGAGTTCTATAGTTCGTGTGGGCCGTTAAAAGTAGATCAGAACAGCGGCAGGCTGCCTCTCATGACTGATTGTGAAGATAGCTGGTTTAGCAGCAGGACAGATGTGAAAGCCCGGTTCTCGGAAGCTGGCGTTTTTCTTTGTTTTATCTTGTCATTTCTTTACGTTTGTAGTTTCTTTCATGATTGAATTGCGATCTTGTTCGTAAAACTTGTTGTTTTCATTTCGATTGATGATAATGAAATAAATATGCATGTTTTGATTAAATCCATTCGTGTTCACTAATTGTTTTTATAAATGTCCAACACCTGGTTAAGAGGAATCTGGGGGGGATGACGAAAATGAATGACATGCAACTTCCGATATTGTATGCTTTTGAAATAAAACCTGTTGATGATGTACAGGCATTATTTCAAATCCCTAAACACCGGAGTTATAAGGAAGATAATCCCTTGTCGACCCCTTTGAGCCTTGTAGTAGGAGTTTCTTTCTGTGAATGAAAAACCCTCAATCTTAACCTGGGGCAGCGTAGGTGTTAGCTAATTTGACCGAGCGTTCAAGTTGCAAAAGGAGTGTCCGTTCGAGGATCAGTCACACCTCTAGAGGTCGTGCCTAAAAAACCACAATGGTCAAATCAAGAGTGAGACAGTCACATCATTCTCCAATGAGTCAGACAACCAGTGTCACACGACTTGTTCGAAGAAAAGGAAAAAGGAGAAAGAATCAAAAGCCCGCTAAGTCACAACTTCAAGACAAATGACTTAGGCAAAAATGAGGGCATCCCGCTGGACTAAAAAAATCAAAAGAAACTCAAAAGGAGTCAGTCCAGGCAAAAGTTAGGGATAAGAAAAAAGATGAAAGGAGGACAAAAAGAAAAATCCTCAAATCAAATGCGAGTCGTATGACCCTAAGTGTCAAAGACGAAAAGTCAGTGGCTGTCACTCTAAAAGTTCATGGGTTCTCGAACTATCACTCATATCTTTCAGCCTCTGAGAGGTGAGCGCTAAGGTCGAACTAGCTGAACATAGGATCGGAGAACATCAAGGAGAATGGGTGGGTTAAAATAAACTTTGAGCCTTTATCCTTTCCTTCAAAACCGTGAACCTGACCACGTTATAACCTTCAAAACTCCTAATTGAAGCAGGTTGTTTCGAAAGCATACTTCGGTAAAGGTCGCGTCGATTCTGACTCCTGAAAGGGTTCCTCTTACCATGTTGGTACTGATGTTGATAAATGTTTTGTGCAGTGTATGCTATAAACTGTTTTTCCCTTTTCCCAGTGAACAGATTGGATGTCAAAACTGTCATATGTGTTACATTAATATGTCTTTTACGCAGAACAACTTGTTTTACTTGCGAGTAAGCGCTTGACAGCAGGAAAGTTTTCTGCAATGGAAAGTATGGTCAGGATAGAATACAAAGCGCCCGAATGTTCCGAGAGCAGGGGCAAGCTATTATCGTGATTCCCAGTCAGGTCAGCCATGAGAAGTCAGCTACTCTGGGGCAATCAGGTCGAGATTCAGTAAATCTCTCGTAGTTGGAGGTACTGTTCTGGACCAGCTAATCGGGGGCAAAGTCATGTGAATCAGGGGCATTGACTTCCAGTGAGTTCGGAATCGGTTAGTCTGAGGACAAGTCCCGAAGCTTCAGTTGATTAAGGGGCAGTATGCTTGAGAGGCAACTAATCGGAAGAGAGTCTTCTCGAGATCCCATCAGGGGCAGTCATGCAGAACGTGGGGATTTGAAAGCAGATACTTCAGGTGGAAAATCAGATCAGGATAGGTCGCTAGAACGCTCATTCAGGGGCGAGTCGCCGCAGAGAGCATTGAAACCGACTGGGTTGATCGGAGCTAATGGAGATTGAATCTTTTTGCCGTGTAGTTACCGGGGCAAGAAATCTCGAGGTCGTCTCATAGTAAGCGGTTCAGCGCAAGTATTCCCAGGAGGTAGATAGGGGCAAGTGGAGTGCACTGGGGCAAGCTATTCAAAAGCTCGCAAAGTTCCCCGCCAGAATCGATGGCAGGCTGGTACCCTCTCCAGAGATTGTATGTTGTGTCTTCCCCAGTGAAGTCGCCCCGGGCAAAACTGAATGTTAATTCCCCAAGAGAGTTGAGATTAATGTATCTTCAGTTCAGCATTAGCTTATCAAGCAGAGCAGAGTCCTCCCCAGTGAAGGTCGAGATGGATACGATTAACTCCCAGAGGGTTCTCGTGCAGTGCAAATCAGAATGTGTGGTTCAGTCCCTAGCTCAGTGATGGCGGGATGATTTCCCCAGCTCAGTGATGGCGGGATGATTTCCCCAGCTCAGTGATAGCAGGAGAGGTTCACCACAGAGTGTGATCAGGTGGTTGGAGCAGCTGAAAGGAGTTTTCCCGAGCGGGATTGTCCTTTCTTTCCCCAGCAAGTCGCTCTTTCTCGTCAGGAGGACCGTCATCAGCTTATTTTGGAGTTCTGAGTTCGTGAGCTATTTTCCCAGCAGGGTGGTCATCCCGAGCGGAGTTAGTTCATCTTTCCAACATTTATTTTGTTGGAAGCGTATCGGTGGTATTCCGATCATCCCCAGCGGATCCAGTGTGTCTTCAACATTTATTTTGCTGAAGTAACTCTTTGCATAAGCATGCATCATGAGCATTTGCATTCTACCCAAGTATGTAGCATTTCCATGCAGTATGGAAGCATTTTGTCATTATCAAACATGCATATTTGAAACATAAGCCAGGTGGTTACCTCTCCAGTTTCAGATATGTTATTCCTTGCCGATAAGAGAAATCCTGATTCAGGAAGATGTGGGTTTCGTGGTCAAAGTACGCAGTGATCGTATTTGTACCCTCTATGGGGTTCATATTGTAAGGCACGCAGTGATCGTGTTAATTTTGAGATGTTGATTTGTTGCCCAAGTATGCAGTGATTGTATTTGTGCCAGTATGGGGTTCATGTCGTAGGACACGCAGTGATCGTGTTGATCTTGGAATGTGTATCTGTGGTCGAATGGCGCAGTGATCGTATTCGTCCAGATATAAGAAGATTGTTTTGTAAGGCACGCAGTGATCGTGTTGGTATCGTTTCGGGGGTTTTATTGAGCAAGGCACGCAGTGATCGTGTTCATCCAGTTATTGGTCGATATATGCAATGATCGTATTCGTCCGTGTTACAGTGATTATGGGTTGATACGCAGTGACCGTATTCGTCCGTTATGCAGTTTGATTATGCTGTAGGACACGCAGTGAATGTGTCCATCGGGTTGTTGGTGGCTGAAGTACGCAGTGATCGTATTCGTCCCATGTTTGAAATTGTGTCACAGCACGCAGGGATCGTGTTTCCTCCAGTCAAGAGGGTCGTGACATGAAGCGCGCAGTGATCGCGTTTATCCTATGTATGGTCAGGATATGCAGTGATCGTATTCGTCCAGTTATGTGGGTTAGTTGAGGCACGCAACACGCAGGGATCGTGTTTTTCTCCAGTCAAGAGGATCGTGGCTCAGAACGCGCAGTGATCGTGTTCAAACACGCAGTGATCGTGTTCTAGATACGCAGTGACCGTATTCACGCAACACACAGGGATCGTGTTTTTCTCCAGTCAAGAGGATCGTGGCTCAGAACGCGCAGTGATCGTGTTAAAACACGCAGTGATCGTGTTCCAGATACGCAATGACCGTATTCACGCAACACGCAGGGATCGTGTTTTTTCTCCAGTCAAGAGGATCGTGGCTCAGAACGCGCAGTGATCGTGTTCAAACATGCAGTGATCGTGTTCCAGATACGCAGTGACCGTATTCACGCAACACGCAGGGATCGTGTTTTTTCTCCAGTCAAGAGGATCGTGGCTCAGAACGCGCAGTGATCGTGTTCGAACGCGCAGGGATCGTGTTCAAGATACGCAGTGATCGTATTCGTACAACATGCAGTAATCGTGTTGTTAGTACCATGGGAACTTATGATGCGGAGCGCGCAGTGATCGTGGCTATTGTATCAGTGGGTTGTTTGTCGGCATACGCAGTAATCGTATTCGTCCTGTTACATGGGTTGATTTTGTGACACACACAGTGATCGTGTTGACATAATTCCGGGGTTTTGTTGGTCGAGATGCGCAGTGATCGCATTCGCCCTATTGCATCACACGCAGGGATCGTGTTTATCATATTGGTGGTTGAAGTACGCAGTGAACGTGTTCGCCTCTCCTATGTGGATTTATTTCGTCTGGCACGCAGTGATCGTGTTTATCTCATCCGGTTGGATTTATGGTTGATGTGATTGTAATGCAGCATGCAGTGATCATGTTCGTCGTGTTTGTCCCGTTAAATGGTTTTTGTTTGTAAGACACGCAGTGACCGTGTTCGTCGCAGTTTTGTGGATTTGTTGTGCCAGACACGCAGTGATCGTGTCCGTCATGGCATATTCCCCTAGCAGAGTTGCTTGGCCAAGCACTTCTCTTTCTCCCCAGCCGAGTCCTTTCTCAGAATGCTGTAGAGATGGCATAATGCAATTTCTGGGTGGTTACCCACAGTTTCCCCAGTAGAGACGTAATCCTCAGCGGGTTGTTCTTCAACGAGATACTTGGTTAAGTTCCTCGTAGTCCCTGGCAGGGTATCCTTTGACAAGTCGCTTGGTTAAGTCACTTGTATTTCCCCAGCTGAGTCTTTCTCAGGATGATGTGGTATCAGTATTAGAAGGTGGTAATACAGATTTTCGGGTGGTTACTCGCAAGTCCCCAACAGAGTCATGTTCTCCAGCAGGGTGTTACTCAATGGGTTGCTTGGTTAAGTCCCTCATAGTCTCCAGCAGGGAGCTCGCTACAGGAGTTGTTTGGTTAAATTACTCGTAGTTTTCAACAAGGGTGCTTGGTTAAGTTCCCATTTTCCCCAGCAGGTGTTTAACGGCAGTCGTCAGAATTTGTCCCCTCAGAGTTGCTTGGTTAAGTTTCTCATTTCCCTGCAGAGTCGGTTGTTCATGTCTTCGGACCTTGTCTCGTTTGGTTAAGCGTTCTCTCGTTTCTTCAGGATACGAAAAGTTGATCAGTGAAGTCAATATTCTCCCGCTGGTTAGCGTGTGCTCAGTTGATAAGTGAGATCAACAGAGGTTGATAAGTGAGATCAACAGAGGTTGATAAGTGAGATCAACAAAGGTTGATAAGTGATATCAACAATTTCTCGTTATGTGGTGTATGCTCATTTCTTCGGAATGGAGTGGCCTGCGGACAACATCAGTTTATTTGACAGATGGATGGCTAGTTGTTGCCGTGACAACAGAAGCCAGTTCCCAGGGTTTTCTCAAGCAGTAGTCGTATTCGCAATTTATTTTTGCGGTTGGCAAATTTCCGGCTTCTTTCGTATTCAACCGTCTCGTACCTCGAATGTCTGAAGGCTGCGCGCTCTTCATCCAGTCGGGTCCAAGTCGCTTGAATAGGGGCAGCTGTTGCACCCCAAAATTTGCCCAACCTTTTCTAACCTAGGTTTATGTTTCAATTGCATAGTCATTTGCATTGTCATCATGTGCATAGTGTATTCATCTGCATTGCATATCATGAGCAAGCTATCTTAATCAGGGGATCAAGTGCTGTTATTATTTCAAGAGGTATATCCAAGGGTTTCATTCATATTTAAGACTACTCAGGTCATCAGGGAAGAATTTGAGCTTTGAAGAGCTGCCAGGTTGATCAGTGAATTCTCTCCTATCGTGAGGCTAGTGGGGGATCATCAGAGGAAATGTGAGCTATGAGCCAAGAGCATGAGGTGTGTATGGATGTTATGAAGAGTCTAGAGAATCATTTTTGAGGAGAACCAAGTCATTTGAATGATTGCAGGAGCCTCAGTTGAAGTCAGTCAACTAGGGTCAACACTGGGTCAATTCTAGGTCAAAGAAGTGTTTTGAAGGGCATCAAGGATCATTTGAAGAATGGGGGATTCATTATTTGCTAGGTGGATATGGATATTATGTTATGATAAAGAAAAATCAAGTGGAGTCAAGGAGAACTGGAGTTACTAAATTAGGGTTTTATTGTAAAATCCCCTGATTTAGGTCAAACTTCAAAGCAGTATAACTCAAGATGAAAGCTTCATATGGATTCTTGGTACACATGAAACTTGTATAATATCTTCATAGCTTTAATTTGAGTGGTGGAAGTCATCAAGATGATTTGTAGAACTCAAGTTATGGCTCTTGCAAGTTACAGGCCATCTGAGGGCACTGAAATTTGTCTGTGAAAATTGTCTGTATTCCAAGCAACTTTTGACTTTCAAGGGTACTTCAAATAGATTTCTGGCCAACATCAGAATTGTTCCTTATTGTCTAAGCTTTCTAGAATGGTATCGTATGCCTTCATATGATTTATGGAACTCTACTTATGGTCTTGGCAAGCAAAGGGTATTTTGGTTATTTGAGGATTACAGGTCATTCTTAGTATATGCCTAAAACTCATACAAGGAAGCTTCAAATGAAAAACTTCACAACATAAAAGTTGTTCAAAATTGGATTTTAAGGCTATAAAAGAAGGTGTGAAAGTTTGGAAAAGCTTATAGCATGGAATTTTAAAATTGGTGCAAATGACTTGAAAATGGCTTATAAGTTGAAAAAGTTCAAGTTAAAAATTGGTTTGAGGGATCTACAAATCCAATATGGGTCATCCAATATACCAAATTGATTCCAAACATCATTTTAAAGACATTGGTTCAGCCACTTTTTTGAGTTAGGGTTTAAAAATTGGACTTGCTTTGTATTTTTGTTACTTGCATAATAAGGCAAGTATAGAAAACTTGGCACAAGATGAATTTTCAAGGCAAGGAGCTTACATACACTTCCCATATCTCATGTAAGGAGATTTTGACATAAGTTTGGAAAGGTGCAAGCATGAGATAAGAGATATTCAAAGTATCATGGCATGAGAAGTTCATGAAATTTCCACAACTTTCTAGAATCCTCCAAGATTATTCTAGAAACCTCTAAGTTTGTTAATCATCATCTATATATTGGATTGAGATCATTAAGAGTAAAGGTTGGTGATAGTTGATGTTGAATCCATTTTCAAATCATATTGAATTTTTTTCTCTTCACCATTTTTTTCATTTTTTCCACACTTTCACATTTTGGAATTTTTTTTCAATCTTTTTTTTCTCTCACTTTCCATACTTTTTCTCTTCACCAATCAATTACACAACAATTATAGAGATGGTTCATCATTTTTTTTTGAGAGAATCGGAGCAAGAGGAACCTTGTAGTAACATGAAAAAGTGGTGAAAACTCAAATTCCAATTTTCACTTTTTCATCAATTCAAGACTTGTCAAGGCTTCAAACATATTCACCAAGTATTGTTGAGTGATTCTACATCATTTTCTCAAAGAATTGGTGATCGAGTGAAGCTCCATAAGCCATTTTTCGGAGGTATAAAGAATTCGACATAACTCATGATTTATGAGTCTTTCTTGCATTATTGTTGTTGCATTACATTGCTCTCATCTCCTACATGGATTCTAGTACAAAAAAGATGGGTTTTATGACAATTTTTGGTTCTTGAGTTTTTCTTGAGGTGCCACGTTTTGGGAGTTAGAGAGAGTTTCAAGAAAATCTAAGACCATATTTGGATTCCTTGATTTTTTTTCCTTCAAGTTTGACCAAAAGTTTGTGCGAAACGGATAATTATTGATGGAGTTATGGTGCTTCAAAGTAGCAAAAAACTCATGTTCATGGGGCTGCGGGTTACTATTCACAAAGTTGAAAGTTTTGATTTGGAGAAGAAGGTGTTAACACCGTCGGATGAATTTCCAAGTCAAGGTTTCTTCCATTCATCCAACGCCTCTCACTGCGCCACGTAATCGGCCACATAAGCCTCATGCCACTTTTATTTATTCATGTTATTTTCTTTTATTTTCCTATTGCCATGTTTCTTTTATTTTTTCTGTTTTATATGCTGACTTCAAATAATCATAAAAAATAGGAAAATTAGTCTTTTTGATCCCCATTTTTTTGTGCTGAATCTTTAAGATGTCTAGGATTTAATAAAACTAGAATTATAATTTTACCATTTTTTGACATTTTCTTTGGATTTTTTACATTTGGGTCGTCATAAAAAGGCCAATGCTAGTGCTATCATTTTGTTGAATTTCTTTGACCTATCAAAACACAATTTAAATGTCAATCCTTTTGCAGGGATCTCATACACACGTTGAGGTATTGTGATATATTTTTGTGGGAATTTTATTGTACCATTTTAATTGGTTTTGGATGCTTTCTTTAACATGCTCCACTTTAATCTTTCCTTTGGTATACATGAGATATCTTGCAATGTTTTCATCTTGTTTGACCATTTATCTTTGGATATTTTTGTGGTATCTCTCACCCCTGGTTTGTGGCTTGATGTAGGGAATTGGAGATTTTTATTTGAATTTTTTAGCACCTTTTGCTATTTTTCTTATGTTTTGTATTCGAACTTGTAATTTGGACTTCCGAACGGACTTTGTTTTTGTTAAGGCTCCAACGGACGCTTTGTGTTTGCGTGATGAACGCCGTGGCTTATATTTCTTATTGTAGATAGGTTAGAGGTATTGGAAGACCCTTAGGTGGCTGTTATTTGTATGTGTAGCTTGCCCGATTATCGACTTGTTTGCATGATAGCACGTTGCGATTCCAAATAGTGGATTACGCGTTTCATTCGGAGTTTTCACTCGATTCTTTGCATATGATCACTTGATATTTTCTTATTCCATCCATGAATGGGCTTGAGGTTGAGATGAACCTTCCTCCCTCCTTTGCATTGCATTTACCATTGCTATATTCATGTTCACTTGTATGCGGTTATTACTTGTATTTCCGTTTCTTCCTTTCGTTTCCTTTCCCGTAGGACTTCCATTCTTCCTTGTTCAAGGGAGGATGTGATAGACATTAGGAGTTAACCCATGCATGATAACATTAGGGTAGATTTTATTCCCTTTTAACCCTAGGATTTGTAGAGTGTCATCTCTTCTTCCTTCAAAACAACAGAAAAACATTAATAAAGGTTATAACAGAGATTAATTCATTTCTTCCGTCAAAAGATTTGAACAAACATCAACCTTTTTGCAATAAGAAAACCCTTGTTTAAGGTGAGATTTTTCATAAAAAACACTTGAACAGCTTGTGTCGGGCGTAGCCCGAACTACGTTTGCTCTGATCTTCCATGTCGTGTGGAAGTACGTAGGCATAGGATGCGATATCCTAGCGAGCAACCTTCACCCACCTTCACCCGTAGTTAGGCGAACTACGTTGACTCTGATTTCTCGTTCCAGACGGGAATACGTAGGCATAAAGTGCGATGCTTTGCCGAGTCAAGTTTTCTTTTCTTTTCAGCCCTCATCCTTTAGTTTAGATAGAAGTGTAATCCGTACAAACAAGCAAACGTGGATCCCGTCGAGTACGACGGACGTGAGGGGTGCTAATACCTTCCCCTTGCGTAACCGACTCCCGAACCCAGGTTTTGGTTGCGATGACCATACCTTTCCCTTTTTCGCAAGGTTTACTTCGAGCGTTTCCTTTCCCTCCGTTGGGATAAATAACGCACGGTGGCGACTCTTCTGTTCAGCCGGCGCCGATTTTCGCAGTAGCGACACTAGGGTTCAAGTCCTGATTTTGCCAGTTTTCTTAAATTAATTTTTCAATCATATTTTCAAATTTGAGTTAGAGCACTTTAAGGACAGGGGTTCGATCCCCACTCTGTACATTTAGTAATATGCAAATATTTAACATTAAATTTTAAAAAAATAGAAATAAAAAATACCACACTTCAAAAGCGTTGCAAAAAAGGATTAAGCTACAGTTCTTATACGCTACGCTTATGAAACTGTGGATAGAAGTGAATACGCTACGGTTATACTATAACCACATTTTCAAAACCGTAGCATATAATAAATAAGGGACGATTTTGAAAAAAAAGCGTCCACACATAAAAACGCGTAGCCTATGTTACTTATAGGGACGGTTTTACAGTCGTTGTCTATTCCTCTGTTGCCTAAAGTCATATTTTTTGTAGTGTAAGGATTGCAATTAAAGCTTCTTGGAGAAGGAACTAGTGCAAATTCGTGTACACCATAGTTGGATTTTCAAGCAAAAGTGAAAAGTTGGATCTTACTGTTTGGGCCTCCAATGGGCCTCCAAATCATCAAAATCAATTCTATGTAAGTTCAGCATTGCATTAGGATCAAGGTTGGTGCTGATTTGAAGCTAGAACCAGAGAGTGCAAAGTGAATTTCAAGGGAGCAAGTGCAAATCGTGTTTTCATTTCAAGAGTAATTCAAGGCAAATAGAGGATTCAATCATCTTCAACATCAATCATAGAGTGTATCTGCACAGTTTGAAGCCAAGGGTCGTGCCCTAACTGCTCCAATTTGAAGCTGCAACTCAGGTATGCAACTTTCAAAATTGTTGTAGATTCAGGATGATTTAGCATGTTTTAGCATGAGGTTAAGGTTAAGGAGAGATTATAGATGGATTCTGGATCAAAATTGTGCAGTTTAGAGACAATTCTAGGTGTGAGCAATTTTCTGTTGAGACTTGTAACTGCTTGATCTTTGTGAGTTAGCTTGATCTAGATAGTTCATGATGATCTATGATGAATAAGGAAAAGATCTGTGGTTTCAATTGAAGGTTTGATGAGATTTCATGATGTGGTGTATTTTGGATTCCTCATCATGTTTTAAAATTCATGAGGATTTAGGAGAAATGAATGTGATATTCGAGATCAGCATGAAAAACTGAGAAGATTGATGTAGGTTGGGTTCATTTTGGTGTTGGTTTCGTAACCTGCAAGTTTTGGCTCGCCGGAGAATACGGTAGCTCAGCCACCGGAGCCACCGTCTGGTTCACCTGAAAATCTTCCCTCCATCTGAGTTTAAAATGAAGACGATGAACAAGATCCCATGGATCTGTGGAAATATTTGACAAAGTAACCCAATTCAACGCTTGTGATCTAACCTGAGAGTTGAACTTGGACTTCCAAAATCGCTCTGCATCATTAATGTGCTGGCAGCACGTGGTCCCTCAACTGAGCTGACTTGGTCACTTGATCCTACGCCCCTGATTTAATTCTAGCATTTTCATTCTTTAATTCATTTGCTTTTTTTTATTTTAATTGCTTGTTTCATTTTTAATTCACAATAATTTCATTATTGATCAGAAAAATAAAATAAAAATATGTGGATGATCTAGATTTAACTTCTGATTTTTTGGTGCTGTTACATTTTATTTTCATGCAGTTTTCAATTTAATTTGATTTTTTTGCATTTTGTTTAATTCCTTAAATTTGGCATAATTCTTCATTTTCTTGCTGATTTTTGTGTGATCATTTGGTATGGAATTTGAGTGAGATTTTTTGTTGGTTGCTAGTATAGAGATGCATGATCCCTTAGGAATTATTTCATGATTTTTAGATAACAATAGGTTCTGTTTTGGATTAGGTTCCCATGACCTTCCAGTTTAGGGTTTCCCTTTTATACTTGGTGATTTAGGATTTCTTTAGTGGCTTCCCCCTTTGTTTTAGGCCCTGATCCTTTTACTATAGATAAATGCATGTAGGTTCCCTTAGAAAATTTCATAGGATTTTAGGAGATGATTTGGTATTTTAAATAGATTTAATACTTAGGCTAGTTTTAAGATGCCTTCAACATAGCACTTGCACTAGTTGAACTTCAATAGTGGCCCATAGCATAAGATAGATTTCTGATTCCTTTTGGATGGTGTTTTAGACATATAGAGGCTTTTGTTTGCTTGATTGTGGTGTTTGGTTTTGGTGTTTAGACCTCCTTTTGGTAGCTTTCTTTGAGCTTGATCAGTTAGGGTTTAGGAAGAGCTTAGTTTGATTTCTCTTTCTTCAAATAAACATGGATTTCCTTGATTGCTTTCTATTCTCATCCAAGGATTCAAGGTCCCTATGTGGAAGCCCCATCCCTCCTTTGGAAGGATGTGTGGCATATCACAAGAGGTAGAACCTTTGAGGATGCCTATCTCAGATGCATGGTTGAGTGCCATGATGGATTCCCTTGGTTTCCATCATGCTTCCCATCATCATACAATCATCTTGATGTTAACCCTCTTCTCTCTTGTTGGAGCTTGAAGTTGGAGCTTTCATTTCCTTCTCTTGAGGATGGATTAGGCTTGAAGTTGATTGCAGACTATTTGATTGTTTTGCTGTTTGTTTGCTTTGCTGTTGAGCTACTTGTCTGTTGTTTGTCTGCTGTATTTTCTGATTGCTGTGTTGTTGCTTGTGTGACTGCTTAGTGTGTTGCATTAGACTAGGCCTCATGTAGATGTTTCTAGGCCTAAGAACATCCTAAAGGTTGAGCTTGATCCCTTTGCTTGTCTGCATTAGAGGTTGAGTCTATCTCCCTCTGCTTGACTGTTATTGCTTGGATTTGCTTGCTGGCTTAAGGTTGGGTCTACCTCCCTTGCCTGTGTGGGGTGTTGCCTCTGGCTTGCTTGCTCTAGAATTTGAGCTTGGCTCCTTCTGCTTGTTTGTTGCATTTCATGCATTTTATTTACAGTTATTTCTTACAGTTTATTTCTTTTGTCGTTGTTTTCCTTTGCCATGTTCCCCTAGGAACTCTGACTTCTCTTGTTCAAGAGAAGTTATGACAAACATTACCCTCCTAACCATGCATGATAACATTAGGTAGTTCCCTCCTAACCTCAATCATAGGATCAATTTTTCATGACAACTTTAGGACTGGATCAGTTCCCCTTTAGTGCGTACAGTAATAAAGGTTAATTGATGTCGTACACTACGAGCCTTAAGCTACTTGAGAAAGGGTTGTTGGAGAGTTTCTTTCCAACGGCTTGAATGTTTAGTATGGCACCCTTTGGGTGACATGCGACGCATTCACTCTCAGGTCATAGTCTCTAGTGCGATATTAGTTGCAGTCATCCATAAAAAGATACTTCTTTAAAAAACAGAAAACAATGATGAAACATCTTTTTGTCCTCTTGGACCATTAATCCCTGGAAACCCTTTTCAGAAGGAGAGTTTTGTTAACTCTTGGTTCTACCGCAAACGTTAAATGCCTAAGTCTCCGTCGAACAAGCTGCATACACCAAACTGCTGGAACCGTCTGTTAACCCTACTCGGATTAAAAAGACGAACCTGTGTCTCTTGTCATCCCGAACTACGTTTGCTCTAATCTTTCACGCCATGTGAAAGTACGTAGGCACGAGATGCGATATCTCGGCGAGCAACCTTCCCCCGTAACCCGTAGTTAGGTGAACTACGTTGACTCTGATTTCTCGTTCCAGACGGGAATACGTAGGCATAGAACTGCTATGTTCTACCGAGTCATTTTCTTTTCTTTTCAGACCAGACTTTTAGCGTAGATAAATTAATCAACCCGTCAGATAAACACAACAAGCATGGATCCCATCAAGTACGATGGACGTGAGGGATGATAATACCTTCCCCTTGCATAACCGACTCCCGAATCCAGACATTGGTTGCGATGACCTTGTCTTATACTTTTTCGTCAGGTTTTTCCGATCATTTCCTTTCCCGTTCTATGGGATAAATAACGAAAGGTGCCGACTCTTCTGTTTTGCCGGCACCTTATTTTTGCAGTAGCGACACCTGCAGATTTAGAAAGATTGAAAAGTCTTCACAGTATGCCTCGACCATAGATCGGCGTGTGCTGACCCGTGGGCTTTTGCACTGATTTATGCGTCGACCATGCGTCGACCTGTGGTCGACTCAATCCCTGTAAAACTGCAAAAAAAACATATTTTTATGGTTTTTATGCATTTAGTCATGATCACTGATCTCCCATATATATTGAATTTAATATGACACTTTAGATGGATATAAGAAGGATATGAGAGGTGAAATATTGCATTTGTTATAGAGGTAGAATCGAGAAAAACTGATTCATTCATGATTGTGTTTTGCTATCATCGAAACTCAAGTATGTATGTTATATGAGGGTTTGCCCTCACATACTCCCCGTTTTTTATGATGACAAAACGCGCAAAGCCAACGAGAGCAACGTGCAGTATTGATAACATAATCTCCCCCTTTATTTTGCAATTCTACACTTAAAGAAAAACTGATGTGATCTTCTTGGCTTGACTTTGGCACACTCCAATTCTCTTCTCCCCCTTTGACAACATCAAAAAGAGAAAGAGATAGGTTAAGAATGATATATTCAATTCCAAAATGCCCAATAGGTAATAACTATCATAAACCAATATCCACACAAAATATTGTCAATGTAAAGAGAAAACAATTGATAATCATATTATAGATTAAGAGATAACATACAAGTCGAAACTCAAAAATACATACAAATTGAAACAAAACCACACATTTGGCATCAGTACAAAGAAAGAAACAAAATAACATAACAACACAAATATTGAGAAAATGCAAACACAATCTAATATCCTCGTCCCCTCCCAGGGTAATGTGGATTGTGGTATAGGTCAGTCATGTCGGTAACGATTCCACAACACTGGTCAAGTACCGCATACTGCGAGTTATGGCCGTTTCCTGAACTTCATTTGATGCAACCAGAGCCTCAAACCGTTCCATCCTTGTTGAAAAGTAATTTAACCGTTCATTTTGTGTCTGGAGCTCTCTTTGAATTTGACCAAAACGCTCGTCTTGAGCCCGCATAAAATTCTGCTGGTCCAACTGCCTAGACTGCATCATGGAGAGAATTTCAGAAGTATTTGACTGTGGAGGATATGGAGGTGCTTCAGAACCACCTTGATACGACTGATAATACTCTCTCAATGTAAACCATCCAGTGTATTTCCATTCACCCCAACCTTGATTATTGGTTTCTTCTTCTTCTTCATCTGCATTATTGTATTGAGCCCAATCGTTATTGGTATACGCATCAGTATCCATCTGTTGGTGAGTTTCATGTTCCTCATGCGCTGGTGCTTCTTCTTTTTCTTCATCTGCCTCTTCTTCTCCTTCTTCACTTTCTTCACTTTCTTCACTGTCATCAGATGCTACACCTTTCCTACGAGTAGTTGCCTTGCCAACAAATTTGTACCGCCTCTGTTCTTTGGACCAAAAGTAACCCATCATGGAAAATGTCCTCTGACAGAATTCTTGGTCAGACGTGAGTGATGTGTAGTGAAAATTTGGATAAACGACTTCAGCAGCTGTAAGAATTTCTTGTATGAATGAACTACAAGCAACAGCGGTTCCCTTACCGGAATCCCTTAGAGCATACATTCGAATGGCAATGTAATAAGGCTAGTTTATCTTGATTCTATTTTTTAGAAGATACATGAGATGAACTTCTGCTTGCTCGACGCGAGAAAGACCTCCCTTCTTGGGCTGCAGGATGCGCGCCACAATTCATTGTAAAATCCTGTCACTTATTTTCAATTTTCCTACAGCGACGGTTCTTGGGAAAGCATCACTCGCCACAACTTACGGTTGATATGGCCGTTTCAACATTGAATGTAATGCAGTTTTGAAATCATAAACAGTCATAGTGCGAGAATCAGTTACCTCATACAAAGGATGACCATCATCATCAAGTTCCAAGTTAAAGTATTTGCTCCAAGCAGCAGAATTGAAACTGACTTTTGTATTACCAATATAAGTATGAAACGAGAACCCCTGAACTGATCATTGATGCATATGTAGAAGACTCTCACAAGATCTTCATTGTATTTTGAGTTACACTCCAAGAAGTTGTTGATACCTTGGAAGTCTAGAAGAGAGATGACGTGAGAGAGATGCATGCGCTCAGCGGTGTTCCTATAGTATGCATGTTGTTTTACCACTGCACGTTTGTTGAAATTATTGTTGAAGTTGTCTGTGAGTGATGGTGGAACAAGCGAGACAGCAGTCACCGGAACAGAGCTAGAGGATGATGCTCTTGATGTTATCTTGCCCGTAATCCTTATGGAAGCCATTGATGGTGGTTTGTAGGAGATGATAGAGAGAGGTTTGTTGAGAGTAGTGAGCAAGAGTGCTAAGAAGATTATGGAGTGAGTTGAAGGAATAGGATTTGCCCCCTTTTTATAGATGCAATTTAGGGTTTTGGGAAGAGGAGAGAACAAGAATCATTAGGCATTAGGTAGATGCAATTTTCAATGAATCTAGATAAATGCACAATCAAATGAGAAGATACTTTTAAATGCATAAGAAGCTTGAATGATTTTGAAAAAAATCTGATTTTTCACGCGAGCCGTCGACCATATCCTCTGCATGCGTCGACGCATATTGTTTGAATTTTGATTAATGAAAAATTAATAAGTGTGTGTCGACCGTTTTCCTGTTATGGTCGACTCATATAGGCAAAATGTGCATATTTTCAATTTTATGTACATATGAGCAGATAATTGATGCATAAATACAATGCCAAACAACAATAAGCAACCAAACAGATATGATACATAGAAAATGTCATATTGGAAATATTTATCATGCGATACAACTTTTGAACACGAGATATTAGAGAGAGATAGAGAGAAGAGGAACAACATCACCTCAATACCAAGGATAGCTTGATGACTTATACAATTGTACTTATAACAACCTTGAATTGTTAGATGTACGAGAATATAATCATAAATGAATAAACTAATGAACAAGTAATATTATGACACATGATCCAAAATATCGAGAATGCCAAGTTCTCGTTGGATATGAAAGAAAGGTTCAGTTGCTAGTGGCTTTGTGAAAATGTCCGCTAGTTGATTTTTAGTATCAACATGTTCAAAAATAACATCCCATTTCTCTACATGATCCCGAAGAAAATGGTGTCAAATTTCAATATGTTTGGTGCGTGAATGCAATACCGGATTTTTGGTTAGATTAATGGCACTTGTGTTGTCACAGAAAATAGGAATATGTTCAAGTTTGAGATTAAAATCCAACAATTGTTGCTTAAGCCACAAGACTTGAGCACAACAACTGTTGTCGACAACATATTCCGCTTCAGCGGTTGACAAGGCAACAAAAACTTGTTTCTTGCTATGCCAACTTACCAAAGAATTTGAAAATAGGTGACAAGTACCACTAGTACTTTTCCTATCCGATTTGCACCTGGAAAAATCGGATCGGAGAAGTCTACCAATGAGCAATCATTTCCTTTGGAATACCATAGCCCATACTTCAGAGTACCAGATAGGTAGCGAAGTATGCACTTAACAGCTTTCAAATGGGATTCCTTAGGAGCCGATTGATATCGAACACACATGCACAAGCTAAACATAATGTCGGGTCTAGATGCGGTAAGATAAAGAAGTGAACCGATCATACCTCGATATTGTTTTACCTCTACATCCTTACCACTTTCATCTTTATTCAAGTTTGCACATGTAGGCATAGGTGTGTCTATGACTTTGGAGTTTGCCATGTCAAATCTCTTGAGAAGTTCCAAACAGTACTTAGTTTGACTCACGAACGTTCCATCCTCAAGCTGTTTAATTTGCAATCCGAGAAAGTATGTGAGCTCCCCCATCATACTCATCTCGAATTCACCCTGCATAAGGTTTGAAAACTCTCTCCCGAGATTCATGTTAGTTAACCCAAATATAATATCGTCAACATAAATTTGTACCAATATCAAGTGCTTTTGTTGACGCCTAATGAAGAGAGGTGTGCCCATTTTGCCTCTCAAATACCATTGATCAAGTAAGAACTTGCTTAGGCGCTCATACCTAGCCCTAGGAGCTTGCTTGAGTCCATACAAAGCTCTTTTTAGTTTGTAAACATGATCGGGATATTTGTGAGACTCAAAACCTGGAGGTTGTGCAACATAAACTTCTTCATTAATGTAACCATTAACGAATGCACTCTTAACATCCATTTGAAATAGCTTAAAGTTTTTCGCACAAGCGAAGGCAAGCAAAAAGCGTATAGCCCTCGAGTCAGGCAACCGGCGCAGAAGTCTCCTCATAGTCGATGCCTTCCTCTTGGTTATACCCTTGCGCGACTAAACGCGCCTTGTTTCGGGTTATCACCCCGTTTTCGTCCAACTTGTTCCTAAACACCCATCGGGTGCCGATTACTCGATGTCCTCGTGGAGGAGGGACAAGGTCCCAAACCTCATTTCTAGTGAACTGATTAAGTTCCTCTTGCATTGACAAAAACTAGTGTTCATCGAGTAAGGCGCCTTTAGGATTTTTAGGTTTAGTTTGTGAAACAAAAGCAAAATGATAATAGAAATTACTTATCTGGATGGTCTTTGGAAGACTTCCAAGCTAGAGGGAGATCATCTTTTGAGGGCGGATGAACTTCCTCGGTTTCCTCATGGCAGACATCTTTATCCTCCTAAACTTTGGCTTGTTCGGGCTGATCAATTCCCGGCTCGGCACCTTTGAGTATGTCTTCTGTAGATGTACCTGCACCATGAACAACACTACCTTTTCCGACATTTCTCGGATAAGATTCATCAAATGTTACGTGTATCGATTCTTCAACAATAAGTAATCTTTTATTGTATATTCTATAAGCTTTACTTGACTGACAGTATCCAAGGAAGATACCTTTGTCAGCCTTACAGTCAAATTTACCCAAGTTTTCCTTTCCATTATTCAAAACAAAACATTTGCAACCGAGAACATGTAGGTGAGACACGTTTGGCTTGCGCCCTTTTAAAAGCTCATACGGTGTTTTGTTTAGAATGGGGCGGATGAGCACCCTATTCAAAACATAACAAGCCGTACTTATGGCGTCAGCCCAAAAATATTTCGGTAATCCACTTTCCTTGATCATGGTTCTCCCCAATTCTTCTAAAATACGATTTTTGTGCTCCACAACCCCATTTTATTGAGGAGTACGTGGAGTGGAGAAGTTGTGATCAATTCCATGGTTACCGCAATATTCTTCAAATAAATGGTTTTCAAACTCACCTCCATGGTCACTTCTATTTGACACAGTGTTTATGATTAATTTATTTTGGGAAAGCTTGGCAAATCTCTCAAAGGCGGCGAACGTATCGCTCTTGTTAGCCAAAAAGATAGTCCGACAAAATCTAGAGATGTCATCCACTATTACAAAACCGTAATAGTTTCCACCTAGGCTTTTAATTCTAGATGGCCCAAATAAGTCCATATGAAGAAGCTCGAGAGGTCTCGTAGTTGAAACAATATTTTTGGATTTAAAAGAGATCCTCGTTTGCTTTACCATTTGGCAAGTATCACAAAGGTGATCCTTGGTAAACTTAATTTTGGGGAGACCTAAGAATAGATCTTTTGAGACTACTTTATTTAGCAATTCAAAGTTAACATGTGCTAAACGTCTATGCCATAACCATGAGTCTTCACTCATTGTCATGAGACATTTGTCACTTGTTAACGATACTTCATTCAAGTCTAGCATATAGACGTTATTCACTCTTAGGCCATTAAACATACTCTGCTTGTCGTCACTATGCACAATTTTGCAACAATCTTTTGAAAATGATACATCGTATCCTTTGTCTTATAATTGGCTAATACTAAGTAGATTATGTTTAAGACCCTCGACAAGCAACACATCAGAAATAGTAGTGGCTGAAGGGTTACCTACACTACCTTTACCAAGTATTGCACCGCGATTATTGTCACCATAGGTTACATATCCTTTCTTCTTTGCCACGAAGTCGATGAAGAGGGATATGTCTCCTGACATGTGTCTTGAGCATCCACTATCAAGAACCCATCTTCTCTCGGTGGTCTCGACACATTGTACCTATGAAAAACAATCAACAAGAGGAGGTATCCAATGGCTAATTGGGTCCTAAATTGTGAGTAACAAAATAGTCGCATTTGGGCAACCATTGATAAACTCCTTTAGGAACTAGAAATCTCCTAAAACGACACTTAGCAATGGAATGGGCTTTCTTGCAACAATATAGACAAGAAAAATTAACTTTTGAATTGCCTTTGCTATCTTGATCCCTTATAACATATTTGTATTTTTGATATGGATTCACCATACTTTTTCTAAAATCAGATTTATCGATAGCAAAGGTAATTTTAGGCTCAATAGCCTTGTTAAGTTTGGCCTTTAGGGTTCTAACTTCATTTTGCCAAACATAACATGTATCACACCCATAGTTAATTATTCTCCTTCTAAGGTCCTCGCAACCTGATTTAGTACTTTCCACTATGGAAGCTTTAAGTGTCTCGAGTTTTCTTTCGGGCTCATGAATCTTTTGTTCTAAGTGAACAAAAAGTTATTTATTCGAGGCAAGCCTTTTAAATGCTTCTTTAGCTTCCCAATGCAAAGTATTAAATGCAGCTTGTAATTCAAAATGAGACATACTAGAGGAGTTTTCATATTTAGAGTGACATACTTGTTTCTTCTTTTTCTTTTGATGGGCAGAAAGACACAAGTTCACGGATTCTTCTTCATCACTTGAGCTTTCATCTTCGGAGGAGTCACTATCGCTTTCCCAAGCTATATATGCTCTTCTTGGCTTTGAAGGCTTCTTATATGATTTATTAGATTCCTTTTCTTTGCCCTTTTTGTTCAAGGGACAATCCGGTTTATAATGACCGGTCTTTCCCCACTTGTAGCACGATCCTCTAGTTTTATTCCCTTTTGTGTCATCATTTCTAGAGCTCCTAGATTGCTTTCGGAAGTTGACAAGGTTCTTCTCGGAATGTTGGATGCCATTCTTTCTCACGTAGCGATTGTAGCGCTTTTCGAACATCCCCATATCCTCACTTTTGTCATCTTCTTCATCGTCACTCGATGAATAATCACTATGCTCCTTAGATTTAGAATTTGAGGAGGAAGTCTTAAGAGCCATAGATTTGTTTTCAACTATCTTTGTTTTGTCCTTCTTTTCTTTCTTTTCATGTTGGTCTAGGCTTAGGAGCAGTTGTTCGTGCGCTTGCAGCTTTCCAAATAATGTTGTTAGATCCAAAATAGTGAGGCCGTTTGCTTCCTTGATGGCTGTCACCTTCGGCTGCCATTCCCTGTTAAGACATCTCAAAATTTTGTTAGTAGCAACATCATTGGCCACTGGCCTACCTAGTGAATGCAATTTATTGACGAGATGAGTGAATCTCTTTTGCATATCCGCAATGGTTTCCCCTTGCTCCATGTAAAAGAGATCAAACTCTTGTGTTAGTGTGTTGATTCTAGCTAGCTTAAAATAATTAGTCCCCTCATGGGCGACTTGTAATGAGTCCCACATAGCTTTTGCCGTAAGACAATGAGAAACCCGATAATATTCATCAACTCCTAATGAGGAGATCAAAATATTCTTGGCTTTCCAATCATAGTTATATTTCTTTTCATCATCATCGTCCATTGTGCTTCGGGCTTAGGCACAATCTCATTATTTTCATTAGTCATGATTATTTCTATTGGACCATTGATAATAACATTCCACACTTTTCTATCTATGGAATTTATATGCACCCGCATACAGTCCTTCCAATAACTGTAATTTTCTCCATTAAAAACGGGAGCTCTATTATAAGCCCCTTTAGGTTCGTTTGCCATTTTCTATTAAAGTTATATTTGAAGCACACAGTGAACCGGTGCTCCTGATACCACTTGTTAGACGATGGCTAGAAGGGGGTTGAATAGATCACAATTAAAAATTCAGTCGGCGCTACCAATTAAAAATTGATTTTAAAAATATTTGATTTGCGGAAGCGGCCGTGGAAAAATTACCGTCTAAAAAGAACTGTTATTAGAAGACCGGATATGCGTCTAGCCTTATGGAAGTGATAATGCGTAAAAAAAATAGATTCAACACACTAGTCACACTTATCAATTGATTTTACCACTAATAAGTAGGACTAGTTCCAATGCTCCACAATCACCACAAAATATGCAAATAATCCAAGTGAATTTCGGTTTAGGCAATTTATCAAACACTTGGTGTGTGAGACACTCCAAGTGAATTTTGACTTGAGTAAGTAACTCTAAATTCCTTGTACAATATACTGTTGTACTAGAGTTCAAAATAGTGAAAAACACTTACTCAACTCAATGCAAATTTTGATAGAATTGCTTATACTAAAATTACACAAATTCTAAAGCCAAAATGAAAGTGCAGAAAAATAAAGGAGACAAATATTTGTTGAGGCAGTTCCCCAGCCGCCCTCGCTTCGGGGTACGTCTGCCCTCAATTCTAAATCTAAAATTGAGATCAATATAATAGATATCACCTGTAGAGTTAAAATGTTTATACAAAGATAGATAAGCAAAATATACAAACAAGCTCTCTTGATGTTGATGATGCTTTCTCTCCTTATTCCTAGGTTCGAGTCCAATCAAGTTCTTCCATCGTTGTGAGTAGACCTCTGATTCCAGCCCCTTTGTTGAACAACCTTCCGTTCTTCAAACCCTCGGCCCGGCTGATCTCAAACACACACAAATCGAACCCAGAACTCTCTTGCACACTTCACTGATTCTCGCTACTAGACTGACGAAACCTTCCGCTTCTCAATCACCTTCGCTCAGCTGAAGTTGGTAGAGACGATCCGTACCAAAAACCCCCAAATTCTCCGAATCTTGGAGGGAAAAACCTTAAAGGTTTTATTCAAGAAAAACCTGCTACAAACGCAACCCGAACCGGATTCCCAATCGATGACTTTAGACCTTATCAACTTGAAAGAGACACAAACCACAACAAGAATTGTTGTGTGTAATTGTTGTGTTGTGAATTGTTAAGGATGAAGATGAAGAGATTTGGTAGCACCTATTTCACTTTTCTAGTCCCTGCATAATTGACTCAAAATTTCAATTGTTGTTGAGAAAAGAACATAAAACATCTATATATAGTGCCCAACAAGCCAACAAACATAACAACTTTTCACCCAAAGTGGAAAGCCTTCAAAAACAGCATAAACGAGCGAACGGTCGACCATAGCAGGACTATGCATCGACGCATAGCCTGCAGATTTAGAAAGATTGAAAAGTCTTCACAATTATGCGTCGTCCATAGGTCAACATGCGCCGACCCGTGGGCTTTTGCACTGATTCATGCACCAACCATGCGTCGACCTGTGGTCGACTCAAACCCTGCAAAACTGCAAAAAAACATATTTTTGTAGTTTTTATGCATTTAGTCATGATCACTGATCTCCTATATATATTGAATTTGACACTTTAGATGGATATAAGAAGGATATGAGAGGTGAAATATTGCATTTGTTGTAGAGGTAGAATCGAGAAAAACCGATTCATTCATGATCGCGTTTTGTTATCATCGAAACTCAACTATGTATGTTATATGAGGGTTTTCCCTCACACACTAAACGAAAAGGCAAACAAATAAGAAAGATAAGAAGACATGATCAAGATGAGGATGGGAGAATAGGCTTGGGCAGCAAGCAATAAAGAAAGAAATCTCAACCATAAGCATCGAAATGACCATGCAAACAAGAAAGCACAAAAGAATTCTCAAAGTGGCATTTCATCCAAGTTAAACTCAAAGTGCAAACAAAGAGCAGCAAATCAACTTGAATGAGTTCTGAAATCCCAAGGACAAAAGTGAGAACAAGGGAAAAAGATGCACAAATGAAAGAAGAAGAGGAAACAAGGCAAGTTGCAAGATAAGGCATGGGAAAAAACATAAGCTCAAACCACTTTCAACATTCAAATGTAAATGAAAAGCCCTAATTAGAAATAACTTGCAACCCAAACCAAGCAAGTGTAGGACCTACCAACTTGCAACCAGCAACTTCAACATGTTAAGAATGTGAATCAAGAGGTGTTAGAAGCATATGGGATCCACAAGGGTTATTTCTCATAGAACTAGGTCAACTAGTTTATATGAACCTCCATTAGGGTGACTTGACTTGCAAGGTTCACCAAAAATAAGAAAATGGTTCAATAAATGTCAAATAAATGACACAATGCTCATAAGCAAGTTGATAACCAGAGGCCAAAAAAACAAAACCAAAATCCAATCAAAGCATCACCACATGAATTGATCCACTAGGGTGCTCCACTTTGAAAGGCATTTGTCAAGGGTGAAATAAAAATCAACCAAAGTCAAACAAAAATAAGTCAAACTTTGACCAAAACTAGCCTCAAAGGCACCTCAACTCATAATCAAAATGAGGAGGAAGCCTCACTCATTGGTGGTTAAAATTGGTCCAAAAACAAGCAAGAATGAAATGGAAATCACATTAAGCACAACTCCAATCATTAAATTCAAATTAAAATGAAAAATAAAAGAAAATTCAAAATAAAAATTATGAAAAAATTGTTAACATTTTAAAGTATCAGAAAATATTTTTATTTGAATTTTATGAAATTTGGAGATGTTTTTAAACATTTAAGAAACAAAACAGAAATAAAATAAAGAAAATAAAAGCAAACAAAAAAAGGGAGGGTGCAAAAGCAATCCTGAAAAAAAAACTGCACGAAGGAAAATGTGACTTGGGCTTAGTAAAAGGGGAGGTATGAGTATCAACTTTGGCCCAATCCAACATAACTCAGATTAATAATCAAAACGCAGCGTATAACTAATTGGCGTGGAAGTCAAAGAAGCCAAGTAAGAAAGTCAAGCAGATCTGAGTCGTTCATCTCACACAGTCAAAGAGTCCAACATAAACACGTCAGATCTGAGGTCAAAAGACCAGACGCTGGAGCCCTAGCTTCGGTCATCTTCTCCGGTGGAATGGCCAGAGATCAGGTCATCAAAACATCACCAAACTTGGCAAAATGCATATCAAAAAGAAGCTAAGCTCACGTACATCTCACATCCAATATCCATTGGTTTTAAACATGGCTAAATAAAGAGAATCGAATGGATCAAATTTGAGATGCACATCTGAGAATCTCATCACACATGGAAATTGAGCACTCAAACATGGCCTACACGAGGCAGGGCTTCAGATGCAGCCAACATGGACCTAGATCATGCTCTAGAATGAGAGAAAAATGAAGGAGAAAGTTACCTAACGGAGACACTCCGTAGGTGCTTCATTAACTTGCTTGGTTGGTTGAAAATGTCCAGATCCACTCCACTTAGCTCAAGGAAGAAGAATCTCACTTCAATTGCGTTTGAATTGCTAGGAAAACTGATTCACGATTTTGAATTTCTTTGGAGAATTTTAAAAATGGAAGTTGCTTCTTCTAGCTCCAAAATGCACTTTTGAGCTCTCAAAATGAAATGTGAACTTATATGTTGGATTTGCAATGGAATTGGAGGCCCATGAAGCCTCGTTTGGCTGAATTTGTAAAATGCCCAAAAATATGATTCCTTCATGCACACGTGCAAACTGATGCTTACACACATGAAAACTATTTGAATTGGCTGCTGGTAAGTGGAATTTTGTAATGGAATGGTAATGGGCTTTTTATTTGGTCCAATTTGAAAGTTTGAATGTGAAAATTCCTTGTGAAGTAAGTATCATTTCCATGTATTTTTGCTAGCATGGACCAAAATGAATTTGTGCACTTTACTTGTTGAAGCATTGTGAATAAAATTCAATCAAAACCAACCATGCAAATGGCCTATAATCAATTTAATTGAAATCACCTTTTAAAGTTCATTTTCACTTGAAAATTCTCACCCAATGTCCATAACCAAGCATAATTCACACCAAACTTGAGTTCTAGAGTGTAAATGAGGTCATTTGGAATAACTTTCATGTTGGTTGAAGTTTCATTTGAAGTACTTAAGTGCTTGTAAATGACCCATAATCAAAATGGCCTATAATCAAAGATTCCCAAAATATCCCTGCCTTGCAAGATCCATAACTTGAGTTCCACAAATGATATAAAGGACTTCTAGGACTTTTTGGAAAGTTGAGGAGAAACATGATTCTAAGTCATAAGTTTCTTGGAAGTGAGTTAACTTTTGTTGACTGAAAAATATGTTCATCTGAGACCTATAACTTGATGGCATCATAATTTGAGTTCCACAAACCCAACGGATGAGTTCCAGTACTCAAAAGAAATCTTAGAACATGCCCTACAAGTCTCATGTTTGTAATAAAATGAGATTCAACTTGTATCTTGAGGTAAATGGTCCTTGAAGTTGGACACTAAAGAAGGTGATTTTACACTGAAACCCTAATTTAGTAACTTCTTAGACTCTTGATTCTCCTTGATTTGAACATTATATGACATCCTAGATGTCTCAACCTGACTTCCCATGACTCCAATGACTTAGAACCAAATCTCAAACTCCTTCAAGTCCATAGTTGACCTTGAACTAAGCAGATGAAGCCCTAGGTGCACACCTTTTAACTGTGCCCTCTTGCATGTGAAATGAATGCCTAGACAAGCTCCACAATAACTTCAAAAGCACTCAATGAGATTCTAAAAAACCTCTTGTTCATAACCATGAACTTGTGGACCTCTGATGATCCTCAATTGCCCTCTAAGATAGGAGGTAAGCAACACTTGTCAATCTTCTCTCTCAGAGAGCTTTGACCACTTCTTGATGATTGTAAGCATTAGATAACTTGAATACCAAAGACTTTCAAACAATCAAGGTAAAAGATGGATGAATACCAAAGAACCCGGAAATTTGCCAACCATAGAAATAGAATTGCAAACTGTTACTAGAACAAAAAAAACTCTGGAAATAATTGAAGGTGATAGTTGCAACGACAACAAACTAACTGATTACCAATCCGAAAGCTTTGACACGCAGTCGGAAGAAATATCTGCTAACGTGCAGGCAACAACACTAAGTCGGAAAGATCATCTAATTTCACCATTAGGCATCTGTATAACAAACACAAGCACTGAACCCGAAGGCCAGCTCAACACGCAGCTGAGAAGCAACATCTGAGCTCGCTGTCAGGCATCCGTAAGACAAAAACAGGCATCGAACCCGAAGGCCGAATCAACACACAGTTGATAAACTTCTACTAACCAGCAGACATTCGCTAAATAAAAGCGAGCATCGAACCCGAAGGCTGGATCAACACGCAGTTGATAAACTTTTGCTAACCAGCGGGCATTCGCTAAATAAAAGCGAGCATCGAACCCGATGGCCGGATCAACACGCAGTTGATAAACTTCTGCTAACCAGCAGGCATTCGCTAAATAAAAGCGAGCATCTTACCCGAAGGCCGGATCAACACGCAGCTGATAAACATATGCTAACCAGCAGGCATTCACTAAATAAAAGCGACCATCGAACTCGAAGGCCGGATCAACATGCAGTTGATAAATATCTAATGACAATTCACTAGAGAACTCTGCTGGGGAGAAAGAGAAACTTAACCAAGAAACTCTGTTGGGAAGCACCTGATAAGATGAAACACATCCGTCAAAGATTTCGCCATGGTCTGGATACCATATAGGCAAAGCAAATCACATTACAAGCTGCCAGATTCTGGATACTAGGTAGGCAAAGGACGTCATCACAAATTGCCATGGTCTGAACACCACACGAGCAAAAGTAAATCAACCATCCGTTGGAGATACTCCTGAAAACAAAGAGGTAACAACTTGGCTAATGTTTCACATGCATATGCTTAAATATGGGGTAATGCTCCATACGAAATGGAAATGCTACGCATTTCTGAGAATGCTATGCACGAATGCAAATGCACCGGAGCCGAATCAGCAAAGTAAATGTTGAAAAGACAAAGCTAACTCTGCCGGGGAAGAAATTGAACATACCAATTACGATTGGACTTAAGCTGGGAAAACAAACCCTGGATGGCCTCCTGGAAAAGAACTTTCCTATGTAACTTCGTTCTAACAAGAATGAGAATCCACTCCGCTAGGGATCAGGATCAACACCTGCTGAGGGAAATGCCCTTGACGGCCTTCCAGGATACAACTCACCTTAGGAATAAACGACCCAATCGGGGAAAGACAACCAAACGCTGGAGATAAGTCTAACCTACTGGGGAAAACAACGACTTCGTAGGGGATAACAATCAACCACTGAGATTCACTTCGCTTTACCGGGAAAAATAGCCCTGAACGGCCTCCTAGAACACCGAAGTCCTTCTAGGGTACAAAATACACCTCTGGGAACAACCCTGCTCTGCCGAAGATCAAAAATCCAACCTACCTTGGATTACTCAGCTGGGGAATCAACTTCTGCTGTAGATTACATCCAACTGTTAGGTATTACTCAATTGGGATAACCGAATATGATTTACTGGGAAACCGATCCCAAACTCTTTCTGTTGAGGATAGAGAGTAGCAATTTCCGAATCAATCCTGATCTGCGGGGGAGAATAACCACTCTTCTTACTTCTCTGGGGATTAGGAGTCAATGGGAAAATATTCCCAAAACTCGCTTTGACTCTACCAGGGAATTAACCTCTGCTTAGAGAATGAATCCCCACTTTAAACCCTGAGGGGATGCCAAGTCATATGCCTAGACTCTGCGGGGAAACAAAATCCTGAACTTGCTCCACTGCTAGGAAACAGTTCCAAACCTGCCTGGTGGAGAGAAATCTAATCTCGACTCGCTGGGGAGTAAGTGTGTACCTACACTCTGTTGGGGATACAGGCACATACCTGACCTGCACGAGGGATATCAATCTCGACCCTCTGTGGATGATTCTACCCTGCTGGAGAATTCAGTATTGAACTGCCGAGGAATGAGTGTATACAAACAATCGTCTGGGGAGAAGTGTATACCCTCTACATGCACATCCTTTTCCGGTAGAGACAAGCCTCTGCTGGCAAGAAAAATGAGTCCTAACTACATGCCTCTTTTCTGCAAGAATGGTGATCCTACTGGGATACACCTCTGAAAATTTTCCCCAAGGGTAACGACCCTACAAATGAACAAAAAACAAGATATCCTGCACAAAGGGAGCTATCTCAATCATCATCCTCGACATTGTTCAAATAAATCAAAGTTTTAATGATTATCAACCGAAGCTTGCAAGTTTATGTATGCGCAGTTTTATCATAACATCGGGCATTTTTCTCAAGCAAAACAATAAAGGTTAAAGCAAGAACAAACAAATTACTGAATAGTATATGTTTATTGACAAAAGGCCTGTAAATAGGCAGATTTTACAATAGATGCAACCCCTGAAAAGAGGAAGTTGTGCAAAAAAAGTTACAGAAATGCACAACAATATACAAAATGTCGGCAATGTGGCATAGACAAACACCATGTATCTATCCATCTATGACTCGCATGACTTTGATGCTTCTCCAATGCTTCGTCTTCTGAAGAGATTGATTCGGATGATCGGCCCTCAGGTCCTCACTTAATCCAAGATACTCTGAAGATCAATACGCATACCACAATCATTTTCTTTTCAAATCCCTAACTTTTGCCTGAATCTCCCTTGCGGGTTTTCAATTCACCGGGATACCCATTTGTTCCAAAGTCGCCTTTCCAGGTTTTCGACATTGCAGGTTTACATTTTTTCTTTTATATCCCTAACTTTTGCCCAAACCTTTTCTTTTTATGGTTCGCGGGATGCCCCATTTTTGCCTGAATATTCTTTTTTCATTCCAGCGGGTTTCTTTAAGCAAAGTATTTCTTAATTGCGTCTGTGTTCACAGGGGACGTGAAATCTTCACCATCCATGGTTAACAATAGTAAGGATCCTCCAGAGAAAACCTTTCGCACGACATATGGACCTTCATAATTGGGAGTCCATTTGCCTCTGTGATCTGTCTGTGGAGGGAGAATCCTCTTCAACACTAGCTCGCCTGCTTGAAAGCTTCGAGGGCGCACCTTCTTGTCAAAAGCTTTCTTCATCCGACTCTGATATAATCGACCATACGCAATGGATGCCGGCCTTTTCTCGTCCACCAGGCTGAGCTAATTCAATCTGTTCCATACCCATTCTGCCTCATCAAGCTTGACGTCGACCAGAACTCTCAAAGAAGGAATCTCGACTTCTAATGGCAGGACATCTTTCATACCATACACCAACGAGAAAGGAGTTGCCCCAGTTGAAGTTTGTATCATGGTACGATATCTGTGCAAAGCAAAGGGCAACATCTCATACCAATCTTTATAGGTTACAACCATCTTCTGCAATATCTTCTTTATATTCTTGTTGGCCGCCTCAACAGCGCCATTCATCTTCGGACAATAGGGAGAAGAATTGTAATGCTCAATCTTGAAACTCTGGCATAGATCCTTCATCATCTTGTTATTCAAATTTGAACCATTATCAGTAATGATTCTCTCGGGTACCTCGTAACGACAGATGATGTCCTTAGTGACATTAGCATAAGAAGCTGCTTCCACCCACTTGGTGAAGTAATCAATGGCTACCAGGATGAAACGATGTCCATTAGATGCGGTGGGATCAATCTTGCCAATCATGTCAATGCCCCACATGGAAAAGGCCCAAAGAGACGCCATGACATTCAACGGACTCGGTGACACATGAATCTTGTCAGCATAAATCTGGAATTTATGGCACTTCTTTGCATACTTGAAGCAATCAGACTCCATAGTCAACTAATAAAACCCTGCTCGAAACAACTTTCGAGACATGACATGCCCGCCTGCATGTGTACCAAAGGCACCTTCGCGGACCTCTTCCATAAACAGGCTAGCTTTTTTTTCGTCCATGCACCTTAGCAGCACTAATTCATAATTCCTCCGGTAGAGTACACCATCTTGGTTCAGATAGAAATTTCCAGCCAACCTCCTTAAGGTCTTCTTATCCCGGGTCGACGCCCCTGGCGGATACTCTTGATTCTTGAGAAAATCCTGGATGTCATAATACCACAGCTTGCCATCAGAAGCTTCCTCTATTGCGAATATGAATGTTGGCCTATCAAGGCGCGAGATGACAATTCTTGGAGCATCATTCCAAAGATTTATCTTATACATCGAGGACAAAGTGGCTAAGGGACCCGCCATCTGATTCTCTGCTCTAGGCACGTGGTGAAACTCTACTCGGTCAAAGAAGGGCAACAACCACCTCACATAATTCATACATGGAATCAAGTTAGGTTGACGAGTCTCCCACACTCCTTTGATCTGATTAACAACTAGCGCTGAATCGCCATACACATCTAGATTCTTGATCCTCAGATAAATGGCTTCTTCCAATCCCATAATGCACACTTTGTATTCGGCTTCGTTATTGGTGCAGGGAAAAGTTAACCTGGCAGTGAATGGGATATGAGAACCATGAGGAGTTGTGATAATTTCCCCAATTCCACTACTGTAGGAGTTGACAACACCATCAAATATCATTTTCCATTAGTAACGCTTCTCCGGACCTTCATCGGGTAATGGCTCATCAGAATCCTTCATCTTTAAGAACATGATGTATAAAACATATTTTATTTACAAAATAATATAACAATATATAAAACAAAATAATAAGCATTTACAAAATGATAAAACATAAAAATACAATAATTATATTACAAAATAAAAAGGAATAAAAGAGAAGAATATGGGAGGTGTTATGAATTAAAACAGAGAGTAAATAGGGAAAATGGCACAATGGGCTTGAAAGCCCAAATCCAGTCAGCAAAATAAAAAATAAAATAAAAAAAGAAATTAAAAAAGGAATCAAAACAAACACAACGCAGAACGTCTTCTTCCTCCAGTTCATCGACTCTCTTTCAACCCGTCCTTCTCGCTGTCTAAAACCAAAATGATCTCTCTCAACCTCTCCGTTTGGTTTCGATCTCACATCACCATCTTCCTTTTCTTAAATCTTTATGTCCATGAGTTTCAAATTCGTCTGTTATGTTTCGGTTTTGATGATGGATGTTTCGGTGTGGATTCGTAAATAGGTTTGTTTGAAGCAATTTAGAGATTTCGAATATGGAGATTTGGTTGGGGTTTGGGTATTTGAAGAAGGGATGGTGAAGGAATCTGGGTTTACGAGTTTGTATGGGTTTTTTCGAAATTTTGGGTTTTAAGGGTTGGCGTTGAAATGATGAAGAAGGTTTGAAGATCCATGGTTGTTGTTGGGTTTCTACACGAGAGGATGAAGGTGATGTTGATTTGTTTTTGTTGGTTGTAGATCTGGGTTTTGAAAGAAGAGGGTTTTTAATGGCAGTCGGAGAAGACGGTTGAGGGTGAAGCGAGTCTTACGTGAAGTTCTGGGTATGTTTGCATTTGGTTGAGTTTGAGGTTCATGAAGGAGATTCAACGATGTTAGTTGCGGGTATGAAACTGGGTTTGAGATTGTTTGGGTTGTCTAAATGTTAGTTTGTGATTTTAGTGTTGCTCGTCACCAAGAAAAGCAAAGGAAAGGATGGTGGTAAGATTTAAGGCTTCAATTAGTGATAAACAGGTATGTTATTTGGTGGTCCATGGTTTTACCGGAACTGAGGCTATGTTAAGCAAAGTTGGAATATGAAAAAGCATTTGGGTTTTGAAGATTAAGATGGAAGATTCGGAATCGTTTGAAGGTAGGAGAAGGAAACAAGGTTGAAGATAAGTGAAGGTAGGTTTCTGGATTGTTGATGATTGAAGAAGTGTGATGTTGGTTGTCGCTACTACGAAAATAAGGTGTCGGCAAAACAGAAGAGTCGCCACCTTTCTTTATTTATCCCTCAGAACGGGAAAGGAAACGATCGGAAAAACCTGACGAAGAGGTATAAGACGAGGTCATCACAACCATGTCTAGGTTCAGGAGTCGGTTACGCAAGGGGAAGGTATTAGCACCCCTCATGTCCGTTGTACTCAACGGGATCCATGCTCGTTGTGTTTATCTGACAGGATGGTTTTATCTATCTACCTATCAAGGCTGGTCTGAAAAGAAAAGAAAAATGACTCGGCAAAGCGTCACGCTTTATGCCTACGTATTCTCGTCAGAGAACGAGAAATCAGAGTCAACATAGTTCGGCTAACTACGGGTAATGGATGGGGGAAGGTGGCTCGCCAATACGTCAGTATTGCGCCTACGTACTCTCAACAGATATGAGAGATCAGAGCTTACGTAGTTCGGGATAATATGGATTACGGGAGTTAAGATTCATTTGTTTTTCCGAGTAGGGTTAACAAACAGTTCCAACAGTTTGGTGTATGCAGCTTGCTCGTCAGAGACTCGTACGTTACCATTTGCGGTAGAACTAGGAGTTAACGACACTCTTTTCTTCAGCAAAGTTTTCCTTGAGTTATGGGCCCACGGGGCAAAAAGGTTTGAAGTTTGTTTTCTGTCTTTTACAGAAGAATTGTTTTTTTACGGTTGTTTGTAGTCTGCACAGCACTAGAGACTATGACTTTATTATGTTTTTACTGTTGTTTTTAGAGAGAGAAGAGGACGAACTCTTCGGGGAAACTGTCAAGTCCTAATGTTGTCATGCCAAGGATTCATCCTATGGTTGAGGTTTGAAACAGGGAACTCCTATATGTTATCATGCAAATGTTTCAACCTAAAGTTCTATCATCACTTCCTTATCAAAGGAAGTGAGACTCCTAGGGGATCATGGCAATAGGATACAGAAACAGACAAAGCATCAGCTAAACATCAGTAAAACAGATAAACTGAAGAAAACAGTAAAGATGCACATGCAATGCAGCAATACAAGCAGAGGGAGACTCACTCAACCTCTCAACAATCAAGCAAAAAGAAAACAATCAAAACAGACAAGCAGAGGGAGACAGACTCAACCTCTAATGCAAACACACAGATAGAAAGAAAAATAACACACAAGCAAGGGGAGGATCACCTCAACCCTTAATGCAAAAGAGCAGAGGGAGACCCACTCAACCTCTAAGCAGTCATGCTCCTAGCCTAAAGTAATCTAAATATGATCCTATTCTAATGCATCAAGCAATTCAAAAAAGAGAGAGAAACCAAAATGAGCAACAGGGGAGTCATCCCAAGCTACATCAGGTTGGAGGTGTATCAACACCAGAGTCCATCATGGGCTCAACCTCTTGAGGAATGCACAGAATCCAACCAAAGGAAGGATTAGGCTCTCCCAAGAGGGATCCTATGTCAATAGGACAGAAAACTGGGTATTAGTCCTAGATATCAATCTAAGGTAACTGGTTATAGTGTGTCAACATAGAATGTCCATCTCAGGCTCAACCTGTTGAGGAATGCACAGAATCCAACCAAGGGAAGGATTAGGCTCTCCGAAGAGGGATCCTAAGAAAAGGACTTTGAGATGGATGACAGTATATAAACCAAGGGAATATACCATGCCAAGAATGTCAATCCAAGGCTCAACCTCTTGAGGAATGCACAGAATCCAACCAAAAGAAGGATTATGCTCTCCCAGGAGGGCTCCTCTTCAAGACTTGGAAAAAGAGGGTAGGGCAAAGCCCAGGGAAGAAATCACATAGGGGGAAAGAAGGCAACACAACAACTTCTAAGGAACCCTATAGACTAGCCACAAGGATCACCTAGACTAGGGAAATCTAAAGCTCTATCAAGGCTTCAACAAGTTTCTAATGAGGCATCTACCTAAATACTATTCTATCAAGAAAGGATTTGAAACTTAGAATCATCTAATGGTCACTTAAAACACTAACCTATGAAGTTATCCTAGTTAGGGTCACCTAAACTATAAGTAACTTGTAAAATGGGGAACTAATAGAAAATCAATTCTAAAAATCCTAAGGAAAATCCTATATTATCCTACATGAGTTAAGAATCTATGGTACAAAAACTAGGGGAAAAACCTAATCCTAAAGGTTCAAATAAAATCTAAATCCAAAGAGTGTGCTAAAGGGAATCCATCAAGGAAAGCTCCTAAAGGTCTATCTCAAACTCCTACTTAGATTCATTTAAAAATTACAACAAAAATCACCCAAACCTATCAAGGAGTCTATAACAAGCATGCAAAATCTCAGCCTCAAATTCCAAATCTTGAACTAGTAATAAAATCAGCAATCAAACTAGTCATATTATGCATTTTTAATCATGTATTAAAAATAGAAAAATGGACATTAAATTGAAAACAACACCAAAATAAAATCCAAAAGCATGGAAAAATCAGAAATTAAACAAGGATCAACCACATATTTTTTCCATAATTTTATGATCATTAAAACTATTTAAAATGAATTAAAATCAATCAAGACAATAAAAGAAAATAGAAAAATGATAAATGAAATAAAAAGAATCAGAAAATATCAGGACCCTAGGATCTAATTACTAGTCCACTCATCTGAAGGACACGCGTGTGCCACATCAATTAATAAAACGACGCGTTTTGATTAGTAAGCAGGGTGTGGTTCAGTTGACTAAGTCCCATGGTACTCCCTAATCATGTACGTCCAATGAAAAAGTATTATAATCCTACGCTCCAGATTGTGCCAACTCACCAAACCCTAGTCCCACTAAACCTCATCCATCAGATGCTAAGACCAAGTCAATGAATCCAACGATGCTCCATCATCTTCTTCATTTGAACTGAGCAAAGGAGGGAAATTATTCCACGGCGGCCGGAGAAGAGCTCCACCGTCTTCTCCGGCAAGAGCAAGCATGCTCTGGACTCATCCTCAACCAAACTTAATGAAAATTGTACCGTTCTTCTCGTCTCCTCACCCTGAGCATGAAAATCCCTTCCATTTTAACTAATTCCTCACGAATGATCAAACACGATAGTGAACAGAAAAATCACCATTTCCAAAATTGTGATCAAACTTCAAATTGACTACACAGAAATCTTCCTCACCTCTCAAGGATCAAAAACATGTATCCAATTCACCCTAACTCTCAAGAATCAACCATGTATGAATCCAAACAGAAATTGCATCCTATCAAGAATCATCATTAATCTTCACAATTCTAATCCTAAAACGATCTATGTTGTATCTACAACCTAACCACATGCCAAATTCAGTCTAAACATGCATGAATCAAGAGGAATTGTGAAAGATAAAAACCTATTCTGAAGCTTGAAATTGGAGGTCTTCGCGTGCAAATCTTGATGCCAAAACGTGCAGATGCCTTCACTGAATGATCCTGGATGATTCTTGATACTCAGAAGCTCTTGAATATTCCTCAAACTCCAAAACCGTTTCTTGCTTGAAAGCTCAAAAACTCCAACTGCAATAACCGTTTTCTCTCCAAATGCTCTCCAAAAAATGATCTGAACATGATACTGAACTTAAATAAGAACTATTTGGAACATAACTTGGCCCAATTATGGCCCAATTTGATTGATCCAAAATTTCCATTTTCCTTCAAAGTGTAACCATGGCAGTCGTGTATTCTGTGTAATTCCAGCTCAAATCTCACTCAAATTCATTGCTTAACATCCCTTGAATGTGAATGGCTCAGATTGAGTGCTTGATTTCATCCAATGGTGTTGATTGCTTATGTTACTTCAATTCTAAGTAACCTTTGAAATTCCCATGAATTATGACTCAAACAAAAAAATGTGACATTTCCAATCTCTTCAAAATGCCATTTGCAATCAGAAAAGGCACAAACTTGTGAAGTTTGGCTCAAGAATGAATTAAAATGGAATTTTCACTTTTCATGCCTTTTAATTATCCTTTTTTTCAAATTTCCTTCATACACTTCCATATTCAATCCATATCAATGGATTTTTGGGTCATGGTTGGACTAAAAACACCATTTTGAACAACTTTCAAGTTGATCAAAAGTTTATTTGAGGTGCCTAAGTTGGTGAAATTGACCCATAACCAAAAATGACCTGTAATTCCAAATTCCCAAAATACCCTCATCTTGCAAAGCTCATAACTTGAGTTCTACAAATCCAATCATGGACTTCTAGTACTTTCTAGAAAGACAAGAAGATAAGGAACAACATTCATGTTGCCTAAATGTTCATGAGAAGCATCCTTGTAGGGAAAAAACGTCATGCAAGTGGGTTGACTTTCAAGCTCCAATTTCACATTCCACTGATGACCTGTAACTTGTCTGGCTCATAACTTGAGTTCTACAAACCCTATCAACGACTTCTAGTACTCAAATTAAAGATATGCGCATGCCCTATAACAATCATGTTGGGATCAAGGTGAGATGAAAATCACATCTTGAGTTAAGTGGTCTTGAAGTTAGGCACCAAACCAGGGGATTTTACACTGTCAAGCATAGCAACCCTAGCCCAGGAATTCCTCACACTCTTGATCCATGATGAATTGACCTTGGAATCATCCCTTGGGCATCTCAATACATCAATCCATGATCACATGGCCTTGAAATAGGGTCTGAACCTTCTTCAAATCATCAGTTATCCTAGGGTTTTCCAAATGAAACCCTAGTTGCACCAATCTTGGGTATATCTTCATATCCTTTGCATATTGACTTGTCTAGGCTTCAAGATGAACTTCAATACTTCTTAAGAGCCCTCTCAATGCCTCAAGTCCAACTTGATGGCCTCTGAATCATCTGAATAGCTTCCCACAACTCTCAAGTTAGAAGATATACACACTTGGCTTCAACCACTTCTTTGAGGATCTTTAACTTCTCTGGTGAGGATATCAACCCTTGAGCACTTGAATAAGGTTCTTAGCTAGCTTCATAGCCTTGTGTAACCCTTTGTTGGTAGTCATACCTCTTGATCTCCTGCATACATGTCAATGAAATGCAGATGATAATGCTAATATGAATGCAATGAAACACAAGCTAGGTAAAGCAAGGTTAGGAAAATTTTGGGGTGCAACAGCTGCCCCTATTCAAACGGCTTGGACCTGACTGGGTGAGAAGCAAACGGCTCTCAGACAATCAAGGTAAAAGATGGTAGAATACCAATAAAACCCGGAAATTTGCCAACCGCACGAGTAAACGATACTCTGATGGGGCCAAATTCTCGGAAACTGAAATGATATTTGCACGACAACTAGCTGGAGAATTATTGATCTGATGCATCTGACATCACTGCATCCTCAAATCATCAAGGGATCACCGGTTACACGGTAACTGGTGAAGGGTTTAATCTTAAATCTCTGTCAGGATGATCGTCTATGCCCTCAAGTCATCAAGGGATCGTCGGTTACACGGTAACTGGTGACTTGCCAACCGCACAGGTAAACGATACTCTGATTGGTAGGAACATCTTCGAAATTGGAAATAGCAGTTGCACATCAACTTGCTGGGGAATTGGTTACACGGTAATCGGAAATATGCCAACCGCACAAGTAAACGATACTTTGATTGGTAGGACAATATTTGAAATCTGAAATGGTAGTTGCACGACAACTGGCCCAAATCTCCATCAGGATGATCATCAGACTTCACTGCAGCTTCTTCCTCAAGGGATCACCGATTACACAGTAAATGGTGATACATAACTGATATTGTCGTCAGGCATTTTGCGGCACGGCAGCAGAAGGATTCCTCGGGCCTCATGAGGTCGATAGGAACTTTAGACAATCTCTATAATTATGCCATCGGGCATTCAAAGAAGTTCTCGGGCGTCAGTCGGACTTTGTCAGTAAGTCGGGAATAGGATCCTCATTCAATCATGAACCAATAGGGATATCTAAACTTTTTCCATCAGGTACTCCGCGTCATCCAGGAGAACTGCTTCGACATCGCAGTTGGACTTCATCAGTAAGTCTGGGGGAGATTTCAACTTCTTTGTTTAAAACCTGCTGGGGATGACACAACTCCGCTGGGGATTCTGGAGAACTATCAAGTAACTCTGCTTCGGGGATTCAGAAATCATTCTGGACGAGTAAACTCTGATGAAGAAATCAATAATCATCTTGAACAATCAGCTTCGTTGGGGACTCTAAGAATCATCTTGAGCAAACAACTATGGCGACTTCATTGGGGATTTTAAGAATCAACTTAAGCAAACAACTTTGCTGAGGACTTCAAGAATCATCTTGAGCAAACAACTCTGTTGAGGAACACCTGCAAAGCAAGAACAGTAACGACCTAGCTCATGTTTCATATGCATATGTTTGATAATGGCGTAATGCTCCACACGATGGAAATGCTACGCATTTAGGGTAGATGTTATGCAATCATGCAAAATGCTACGACCCCATCAGCAAAATAAATGTTGAAGGGAAAATCCTCCTGTCAAGGAGAAAGAGCCACTCTGGTGGGGAGGAGGAATCATCCTGTTGTGGAGAAGAAGTCACACCAATCTCAATTGGATTCAACCTGGGGAAACGGACTCAAGACGACTGCTACAGGGGACCAAAGTTCTACGAGAACCTGTACTCGCTCAACTAGGTATATGAACCACGAAATCCTGAGGAAACAATGTCAATCGCAGAAATAAACTGCACGGCCTTCGCAGATAAAATATTCCTGGAGATACAGACTCCAATGGGGAAGTACAACAACAACTATTCAACATTCTCCTGGGGAATGCCAATAATGCCCTGAATGGCTTCCAAGGACTCGACTCTCTTGGAGGACTACAAACTCGGCTGGAGATACGCAACTAGATGCTGGAATAACTCCTACCTGCCGGGGAGAATACAACTCTGTGGGGAATTTCAATTTTGCTGGAGACTTCAGTCTGAGCTATCGGAAACTTAACACTTACGAATAGTCTTCTATGAGAAAACCGCCTATTGACCCACTGCTGGGAATGAGTATACATTTCTGCGTATGACTCAACTAGGGAAGTGATGATCCTGCCTAGGACGCAACTGATTGGGGAGAATCTATCTCTGCTTGGGGAGACATATCAATGCTCACAGTCCCATGTTCAGACTCCTTGGGGAAACACTGCTGAACTCGCTGAGGAAGAAGGAATCATCCTGCTTGGAAAACATCTGGCATACTTCCTGGAGGGTGACGTCCCTGCAACAACATGAACACACAGACAAGATACCCTTCAAAAAGGGACCTATCAAGGTTATCATCCTGGGACAATGTTCAGGTAATTCAATGTTTCAACAATTATCGGCCTAGGCCAGCAAGTTTATGTATGCGCATTTTATCAAAAACATCAGGCGCTCTTTTTCGCAAACAACACAGATAATAGCTAAACAAACAAACAAAAATATTGAATAGTATATGTTTATTGATAACGAGCCCCTGAATGGGCAAAATGTTTTGCAACAGATGCAAGATCCTGAAATGAGGAAGCTGCGCGAGCATAAACATAAATATACATCAATATATACAAATGTCGGCAATGTGGCATAGACGAACACCATGAGTTGATCCCTCTATGACTCACTCGACTTCGATACTTCTCCGACGCTTCAGCTTCAGAAGAGATTTATTCGGATAAGCGACCCTCAGGTCTTCCCAACCACTAAATAATGAAACTTTACACGTGGAACGCAGTCATTTGCTTTTCAATCCCTAACTTTTTCCTGAACCGCCCTTTCGGGTTTTCGATTCACCGGGATACCCTTTTTTGCCAAAGCCGCCCTTTCAGGTTTTCGACTTTGCGGGTGTACATTTTTCCGTTTATATCCCTAATTTTTGCCCGAACCTTCTTCCTTTTTTATGGTTCGCCGGGATGCCCCATTTTTGCCTGGATATTCTTTTTTCTTTCCAGCGGGTCATTTTTTAAGCAAAGTATTTTTTAACTGTGTCCGTGTTCACAGGGGATGCAAAATATTCGCCATCTATCGTGGATAACAACAAGCCTCCTCCCGAGAAGACCTTGCTAACGACGTACGGACCTTCGTAGTTAGGAGTCCACTTGTCCTTGTGATCGGAGTGTGGCAGAAGAATCTTCTTCAGGACGAGATCACCCGTCTGAAAGCTTCTAGGACGCACCTTCTTATCATAAGCTTTCTTCATTCGGCTCTGGTACAGACGACCATATGCAATCGATGCTAATCTCTTCTCATCCATCAGACTGAGTTGATTCAATCGGTTCTTAATCCATTCTGCCACGTCGAGTTTCACGTCAACCAAAACTCGCAAAGAAGGAATCTCAACTTCCAACGGTAGGACAACCTCCATACCGTACACTAGTGAGAAAGGAGTTGTCCCGGTTGATGTGCGTACCATCGTACGATAACCGTGCAATGCAAATGACAACCTATCATGCCAATCTTTATAGGTCACAACCATCTTTTGTACTATCCTTTTAATGTTCTTGTTGGCCGCTTCAACCGCACCATTCATCTTTGGCCGGTAAGGTGATGAATTATGATGTTCAATCTTGAAGCTCTGGCATAACTCCTTCATCATCTTGTTATTCAGATTCGAACCATTGTCAGTAATGATCCGCTAGGGAACTCCGTATCGACAGATGATGTCCTTCTTTATGAATCTGGCTACCACCTGCTTGGTCGCGTTGGCATACGAGGCTGCCTCCACCCACATGGTGTAACAGCCCAAAATTTCATTAAATAATTAACTATAGTAATTAATTGATTTAGTGGGATTTTATTAATGTTGGAAAATTAATTTTTATTAATTGGGATTAATAGAGAATTGAGAAGGAAATTGGAAGGAAGGAAAATAAAGGAATTATATAAGAGAGAAAGAAAAGAAAATAAAAAATAGAAAACATTTGGAAAGAAAGAGGAAAGAAGAAGAAAGGAGAGAAAGAGAGGAGAAGAAGAGGAAAAGTGGAAATCATCAAGAACCAACATCAAAGCTCCGATTAATCGAGGTAAGGGTGAGAAATGTTTCTATTTGATCATTGTATGATGTTATGTATGTTGGGTTGGGGTTTTGGTAGAGTTTCCATCACTTTCCATTTAGGGCAAAATGTTGGATAATCGGTAGATTGATGATTTAATCGGTTGAAAATGAGTAATAATGTCGTAGAATAGTCGGGTAACATGTATTGATGCTGTTTATACTGATTTGGATGTGTAAGAGAGGGTTGATGATGGATTGGTGAAGGAGGAACAGAATAGGGTTCTGTTCTGCGCAGGTTCGCTGGCTCTCGCCAGGCGAGCGAAGGCGAAGCTTCGCCAGGCGAAGCCTAGCGAATGTTGGCGAGTAATTATATTTAAGTCCCAGTGGACTTCGCTGGTGGGTTCGCCAGGCGAAGTTGAGTAGCGAAGGTTCGCCCAGCGAAGGTGCTGGCGAATGATGGCGAATGAAGTCAGTAGCTACTGACTTGGGCTCGCTGGGAAGTCTCGCCAGGCGAAGCCTAGCGAGTGTTCGCTGAGAGAGTTCGCCAGGCGAAGGCCAGGCGAAGGTTCGCTGCGAGGGTTCGCCAGGCGAATGAAGGCGAATGTGGCAGTATATTTTCTTTGCTGTGTTATCCAAATGGTGATTGTTTGGTTGATTCGCATATGTTATACTTCTATGTTATGAATGAGTATGTGATCTATTATGGTAACATGTGTTGGGGGTAGCCTTCGGGCGTGAATCCTAGAGTTGTGATATGAATGATTAATTATAATCGGTTAAAATACATGAGAACATAATGATGATTATGTGTGTATTAATTGATGAGTCGTGAATGTTTGATTGTTGTGTACAATTATGTAATGAGTATGCATGAGAACATTTTGAATATGTGTGCATAACTTATAATTGTATGATTGGTATTGCGATGTGAATACCTTGATTGTTGTGATAATTAGAGATACATGGGAATACAATGAGGAATGTATGTGTATCGTCTAATGAATTATGAGTGCATATATGTATGCGATTGTTGTATGAATGCATGGGAACATATGTGATATGTGTGCATTGTTGTTGAATATGATGATGTGTGAACTGAATACATTGATAAATGTTTGATATATGTTGTATGTGCAATCATGATGAAATTCTCGAAGGGGTGAATTATTTGAATGCATGGGATTAAGACGCGGGAACGGTCTTAAGTGCATTTATTGTGATTGGTTGATTGTATATGCATCATTCAGTCAAGAGGCAATGTCTGTTAGTTTCGTGGAAACTAGTGGCTTGTCCCAAGCCTAGAAGGGTGGGTTTGAAGCCTAGGGGACGGGCTTGGTTGTTATCGGTCTAGAAGGGTGGACCCGGTTTAAAGTAAAAATCGAAAAAAAATGATAACAAGTTATCGGTCTAGAAGGGTGGACCCGGTTTAAAGTAAAAACCGAAAAATGATAACTAATGTCGGTACCGCATTGCATGAGTTGCATTGGATATGTTGAGTCACATTGCATAATATTGTTGTTGTACAAATGTGCTTGTGAATGATTGTGAAATTAAGCATGAAGGGATGTGCTTGTGAATGCTCATAATGTTGATATATGTGAACAAAATATGATTTATGATTATGAGAATGAAGTATGGTGAGAAATGTGAGTATGTGTTATATGATACCTATATATACGTAATCTTATGCCTTGATTATTATGGTTATATTTCTTACCCTTCTGCTGTTTTATAATGCTCTACGAGGCATTGCAGATTAGGATGCTGGAGTCCTTTTGTGAAGATTAGTCTTCATTCTTTTGAGTCTGCTGCTCTGATATGTAACACCGGGTAGTTAGACTAGTATAGTCATTCTTTTGTGATACATTGCGATGTATCAGCTGATGTGGTTTTGTAATCTAACTGATATGATGTATTAATCTGGATGACTTATGTGCATTTGAATTAACATTTTGGAACTGCTTAAATGTTTTGATCTTCCGCTTACTTTTGAAAATGTTACATATTTTATGGAGCAAAATGTTAAAGAGTTTCGTTGGTGAAATTGTGGCATTCTTCTTTTATACCTTATTATAAAACCTTTTTACTCTGATAATTTGTATGTGCTTAATTGTTTTATATGCATTTATTTGGGGTGTAGAAGGGGGTGTTACAATAGTGGTATCAGAGCAGGTCGGTCCGTCCAGCCAAGTTGTTAGAGTGTTTTTTTCCCTGTGTGTTATTGATATGCGTGTGTTGCATTATCAATATTGGTTGTTCTTACGTGGTTCTGTTGCTGGAATTAGTAAGATGGTTGCAGGAAGGAACGACGAAGCGATTGCGGAGGCATTGACGAGATTGGCGGGGGCAATTGGGCAGAATCCTCCGGCCAATGTGAATGAGAGGAATCATGCTGATGATGGATTCCGTGCTTTGGGGAAATTCCAAAAGAATAACCCTCCGGTCTTCAAGGGAACTCATGAACCGGGCAAGGCACAAATTTGGTTGAAAGCTGTGGAAAAGATTTTTCGAGTTATGAATTGCTCGGATGCACAGAAGGTGCAGTTTGGGACCTATATGCTCGAAGAAGAAGCTGAAGATTGGTGGGGTAATACTCGCCAAAGATTTGAGGAAGATGATATTGTGATTACGTGGGATTTGTTTAGAGAAACTTTTCTGGAGAAGTATTTTCCAGAGGATGTGCGGGGGAAGAAAGAGATCGAATTTCTTGAGTTGAAGCAAGGTAATTCGACGGTTGCTGAGTATGCGGCGAAATTTGAGGAGTTGATCAAATTTTGTCCTCACTATAATACTGGTAATGCTGAGAGGTCTAAGTGCCTCAAGTTTGTGAACGGTTTGAGACCCGAGATTAGACAAGCTATTGGATACCAGGAAATCAGGCGGTTTTCTGAGTTGGTTAACAAGAGCAGAATTTATGACGAAGACAGTAGGGCTAGGTCTAGCCACTACAAGAGCCTAAGTGATAAGAAAGCAAAAGGTCAATTTAGAGGAAAACCTTATGTGACTCCTGCGGATAAAGGGAAGCAGAGAATGGGTTATGGCAAGAGGCCAAGTGGGGGAGTTTCTACTCCGGTGAGATGTTATAGGTGCGGTGAAGCGGGACATCGTGCTCCCGAATGCAAAAGTGTTGAGAAGGCGTGTTTTAAGTGTGGCAAGCCAGGCCACAAGGCGCTTGAGTGCAGAAGCGGTACGGGTGTTACTTGCTATAACTGTGGTGAGCAAGGACACATTAGTACGAAATGTGATAAGCCGAAGAAGAATCAAGGGAGCGGGAAAGTGTTCGCTCTATCTGGATCTGAGACTGCTAGTGACGATCGATTGATCAGAGGTACGTGTTTTATTAATGGTATACCTTTGATCGCTATAATTGATACCGGAGCTACGCATTCTTTTATTTCTTTGGATTTTGTTAGAAGGTTGAATCTTGAGTTGTCTGTGATTGGTGGCGGTATGGTTATTGATACTCCTGCTATGGGTTCGGTAACTACACCGTATGTTTGCTTGAATTGCCCGTTGAGTATTTTCGGGAGAGATTTTGGGATTGATTTAGTGTGTCTTCATTTAGATCAACTGGATGTCATTCTTGGAATGAATTGGTTAAAATTCAATCGTGTGTATATTAACTGTTTTGACAAAACGGTTATTTTTCCCGACTCGGATGTTGAAAGGGAATTGTTTATGACGAGGAAACAAGTGAAAGAATCGGTGCAAGATGGGGCTAAGGTATTTATGCTTATGGCAACTTTGAGGACTGGTGAGAGTGAAGAGATTGATGGTTTGCCCATTGTTAGAGATTTTCCGGAAGTATTCCCTGATGAGATAAAGGATTTACCGCCGGAGCGAGAAGTGGAGTTTTCGATAGATTTGATTCCTGGAACTAGTCCGATATCGATGGCTCCATATCGTATGTCGGCCTCGGAGTTAAAAGAGTTAAAGAGTCAACTTGAGGATTTGCTTGAAAAGAAGTTTATTCGTCCGAGTGTGTCACTGTGGGGTGCACCGGTGTTATTGGTTAAGAAGAAAGAGGGTTCTATGAGGCTCTGTGTGGATTACAGACAGTTGAACAAGGTGACTATTAAGAATAAGTATCCACTTCCAAGGATTGATGATCTGATGGATCAGTTGGTTGGTGCAAGCGTGTTCAGCAAGATTGATTTGAGATCTGGGTATCATCAGATCCGTGTGAAAGCTGAGGATATTCAGAAGACGGCCTTTCGGACGAGGTATGGACACTATGAGTATTCCGTGATGCCATTTGGTGTGACTAATGCACCAGGTGTATTTATGGAGTACATGAATAGGATTTTCCATCCTTATTTGGATAAGTTTGTGGTGGTGTTTATCGACGACATCTTGGTTTATTCGAAGAGCGAAGGAGAGCATGTCGAGCATCTGAAGATTGTGTTATCTGTGCTGAGAGAGAAGCAGTTGTTCGCGAAGCTTTCTAAGTGTGAATTTTGGTTGAAGGAAGTTAGTTTCCTTGGTCATGTGATTTCTAGTAGTGGTGTTGTGGTTGATCCGTCGAAGGTTGAAGCGGTGTCGCAATGGGAGACTCCGAAGTCAGTTTTTGAGATCAGAAGTTTTCTTGGTTTAGCCAGTTATTATCGGAAGTTTATTGAAGGATTTGCTAAGTTATCGTTGCCATTGACACAGTTGACTAGGAAAGGTCAAGCCTTTGTTTGGGACGCCAAGTGTGAAGCGAGTTTTCAAGAACTCAAGCGAAGGTTGACGACAGCTCCTGTTTTGATTTTGCCAAATCCGGAAGAACCATTCGTTGTGTATTGTGATGCTTCTTTGATGGGTTTAAGAGGTGTGTTGATGCAGAATAACCAAGTTGTAGCTTATGCTTCGAGGCAACTCAAAGTGCATGAGAAGAATTATCCGACGCATGACTTAGAGTTGGCCGCCGTTGTGTTCGTGTTGAAACTTTGGAGGCATTATTTATTTGGCGCAAGATTTGAAGTGTTTAGTGACCACAAGAGTTTGAGATATCTTTTTGATTAAAAGGAATTGAATGCAAGACAAAGAAGATGGTTTGAACTTTTGAAGGATTTTGATTTTGGCTTGAATTACCATCCGGGTAAAGCGAATGTAGTAGCGGATGCATTGAGTCGGAAATCATTGCATATGTCGGCGTTGATGGTGAAAGAGTTAGAATTGATTGAGCAATTTCGGGATTTGAGTTTGGTATGTGAGAGAACTTCTTTTGGATTTAAGTTGGGTATGTTAAAGCTTACAAGTGGTATTTTGGATGAAATTCGAGAAGGACAGAAATCGGATTTGAGCTTAGTTGATCGGTTGACTTTAATCAACCAAGGCCAAGGTGGTGATTTTCGGATTGATGAGAATGGGATTATGAGATGTCGGGATCGAGTTTGTGTTCCAAATGTTGTTGAGCTGAAAAAGAGTATCCTTGAGGAAGGACATCGTAGCGGATTGAATATTCATCCGGGTGCTACTAAGATGTATCAGGATTTGAAGAAAGTATTTTGGTGGCCTAGTATGAAGAAGGATATTGCGGAATTTGTGTATTCTTGTTTGACTTGCCAGAAGTCGAAGATTGAGCATCAGAAGCCATCGGGTTCGATGAAGCCGTTGTTTATTCCTGAGTGGAAATAGGATAGTATCTCCATGGATTTCGTATCTGGTTTGCCGAGGACGCCGAGTAATTTTGAGGCTATTTGGGTTATCGTGGACAGGTTGACAAAATCTGCTCACTTTATTCCTATGCGTATGAATTACCCTTTGGAGAAGTTGGCTAAGTTGTATATTGAGAGGATTGTGTGTCTGCATGGTATTCCGTCGAGTATTGTTTCGGATAGGGATCCGAGGTTTACTTCGAGATTTTGGGAGAGTCTGCAGAGTGTTTTGGGTACTAAGTTGCGTTTGAGTTCAGCGTATCATCCTCAGACTGATGGTCAGACGGAGAGGACAATTCAATCGCTTGAAGATCTTTTGAGAGCTTGTGTATTGGAAAAAGGATGAGCTTGGGATAACTACTTGCCTTTGATTGAGTTTACCTACAACAACAGTTTCCATTTGAGTATTGGTATGGCACCATTTGAGGCGTTGTATGGTAGGCGGTGTAGGACACCATTGTGTTGGTTCGAGTCCGGAGAGAGTTCGGTTGTTGGACCCGAGTTAGTTCAACAGACTACTGATAAGATCAAGATGATTCAAGAGAAGATGAGAATTACTCAGAGTCGTCAGAAGAGTTATTATGACAAGAGGAGGAAGGCACTTGAATTTCAAGAGGGAGATCATGTGTTTCTTCGAGTCACTCCGATGACGGGTGTTGGTAGGGCACTGAAGTCGTGCAAGTTGTCGCCGCGTTTCATTGGTCCTTATCAGATTTTGCAGAAGATAGGAGAAGTGGCCTATCGTGTGGCTTTACCACCGTCGCTTGCTAATCTTCATGACGTATTCCATGTATCTCAGTTGAGGAAATACATTGCGGATCCGTCTCATGTAGTCCAAATAGATGATGTGCAGGTGAGAGATAACCTGACTGTTGAGACATCACCTATGCGGATAGAGGATCGGAAATTGAAGCAGCTTCGAGGTAAAGAGATTGCTTTAGTGAAGGTCGCTTGGGGAGGACCGGCTGGTGGAGATGTTACTTGGGAGCTTGAGAGTCGGATGAAAGAGTCTTATCCAGAACTGTTTGAATCAGGTAACATTTTCGAGGACGAAAATTCCTAAAGTGGGGGAGAGTTGTAACAGCCCAAAATTTCATTAAATAATTAACTATAGTAATTAATTGATTTAGTGGGATTTTATTAATGTTGGAAAATTAATTTTTATTAATTGGGATTAATAGAGAATTGAGAAGGAAATTGGAAGGAAGGAAAATAAAGGAATTATATAAGAGAGAAAGAAAAGAAAAGAAAAAATAGAAAACATTTGGAAAGAAAGAGGAAAGAAGAAGAAAGAAGAGAAAGAGAGGAGAAGAAGAGGAAAAGTGGAAATCATCAAGAACCAACATCAAAGCTCCGATTAATCGAGGTAAGGGTGAGAAATGTTTCTATTTGATCATTGTATGATGTTATGTATGTTGGGTTGGGGTTTTGGTAGAGTTTCCATCACTTTCCATTTAGGGCAAAATGTTGGATAATCGGTAGATTGATGATTTAATCGGTTGAAAATGAGTAATAATGTCGTAGAATAGTCGGGTAACATGTATTGATGCTGTTTATACTGATTTGGATGTGTAAGAGAGGGTTGATGATGGATTGGTGAAGGAGGAACAGAATAGGGTTCTGTTCTGCGCAGGTTCGCTGGCTCTCGCCAGGCGAGCGAAGGCGAAGCTTCGCCAGGCGAAGCCTAGCGAATGTTGGCGAGTAATTATATTTAAGTCCCAGTGGACTTCGCTGGTGGGTTCGCCAGGCGAAGTTGAGTAGCGAAGGTTCGCCCAGCGAAGGTGCTGGCGAATGATGGCGAATGAAGTCAGTAGCTACTGACTTGGGCTCGCTGGGAAGTCTCGCCAGGCGAAGCCTAGCGAGTGTTCGCTGAGAGAGTTCGCCAGGCGAAGGCCAGGCGAAGGTTCGCTGCGAGGGTTCGCCAGGCGAATGAAGGCGAATGTGGCAGTATATTTTCTTTGCTGTGTTATCCAAATGGTGATTGTTTGGTTGATTCGCATATGTTATACTTCTATGTTATGAATGAGTATGTGATCTATTATGGTAACATGTGTTGGGGGTAGCCTTCGGGCGTGAATCCTAGAGTTGTGATATGAATGATTAATTATAATCGGTTAAAATACATGAGAACATAATGATGATTATGTGTGTATTAATTGATGAGTCGTGAATGTTTGATTGTTGTGTACAATTATGTAATGAGTATGCATGAGAACATTTTGAATATGTGTGCATAACTTATAATTGTATGATTGGTATTGCGATGTGAATACCTTGATTGTTGTGATAATTAGAGATACATGGGAATACAATGAGGAATGTATGTGTATCGTCTAATGAATTATGAGTGCATATATGTATGCGATTGTTGTATGAATGCATGGGAACATATGTGATATGTGTGCATTGTTGTTGAATATGATGATGTGTGAACTGAATACATTGATAAATGTTTGATATATGTTGTATGTGCAATCATGATGAAATTCTCGAAGGGGTGAATTATTCGAATGCATGGGATTAAGACGCGGGAACGGTCTTAAGTGCATTTATTGTGATTGGTTGATTGTACATGCATCATTCAGTCAAGAGGCAATGTCTGTTAGTTTCGTGGAAACTAGTGGCTTGTCCCAAGCCTAGAAGGGTGGGTTTGAAGCCTAGGGGACGGGCTTGGTTGTTATCGGTCTAGAAGGGTGGACCCGGTTTAAAGTAAAAATCGAAAAAAAATGATAACAAGTTATCGGTCTAGAAGGGTGGACCCGGTTTAAAGTAAAAACCGAAAAATGATAACTAATGTCGGTACCGCATTGCATGAGTTGCATTGGATATGTTGAGTCACATTGCATAATATTGTTGTTGTACAAATGTGCTTGTGAATGATTGTGAAATTAAGCATGAAGGGATGTGCTTGTGAATGCTCATAATGTTGATATATGTGAACAAAATATGATTTATGATTATGAGAATGAAGTATGGTGAGAAATGTGAGTATGTGTTATATGATACCTATATATACGTAATCTTATGCCTTGATTATTATGGTTATATTTCTTACCCTTCTGCTGTTTTATAATGCTCTACGAGGCATTGCAGATTAGGATGCTGGAGTCCTTTTGTGAAGATTAGTCTTCATTCTTTTGAGTCTGCTGCTCTGATATGTAACACCGGGTAGTTAGACTAGTATAGTCATTCTTTTGTGATACATTGCGATGTATCAGCTGATGTGGTTTTGTAATCTAACTGATATGATGTATTAATCTGGATGACTTATGTGCATTTGAATTAACATTTTGGAACTGCTTAAATGTTTTGATCTTCCGCTTACTTTTGAAAATGTTACATATTTTATGGAGAAAAATGTTAAAGTGTTTTATTGGTGAAGTTGTGACATTCTTCTTTTATACCTTATTCTAAAACTTTTACTCTGATGAATTTGTATATGCTTAAATGTTTTATATGCATTTATTTGGGGTATAGAAGGGGGTGTTACACATGGTGAAGTAGTCGATGGCTACCAAAATGAATCGATGACCGTTAGATGCAGTGGGCTCGATCTTGCCTATCATATCAATGCCCCACATGGAGAACGGCCACGGGGATGACATGACATTCAACGGGCACGGCGGCACATGAATTTTATCAGCATAAATCTAGCATTTATGACATCTCTTCGCAAACTTGAAGCAATCCGAATCCATCGTCAGCCAGTTATATCCTGCTCGTAGGATTTTTCTCGTCATAGCATGTCTGCCTGCGTGCGTACCAAATGTGCCTTCATGTACTTCTTCCATAAGCAAACTCGCTTCTTTTTCGTCCACACATCTGAGTAGCACGAGATCGTGATTTCTCTTATACAGAACTCCATTAGGATTGAGATAGAAATTTCCAAACAGCTTCCTCAGAGTCTTCTTATCCTGGGTTGACGCTCCCACAAGATACTCCTTAGTCATAAGGAATGTCTGGATATCGTGGAACCATGGCTTGCCATCAGAGGCTTCCTCAATTGCAAAAAAGAATGTAGGTCTATCAAGACGGGAAATGACAATTCTTGGGGCTTCATTCCAAAAATTGACTTTGTACATCGAAGCCAACGTGGCTAAGGCATCAGCCATCTGGTTTTCAGCTCTAGGAACATGATGGAGTTCCACTCGATCAAAGAACAGAAGTAGCCTTCTGGCGTAATTCATGTACGGGACCAAATTCGACTGACGAGTCTCCCACTCCCCTTTAATTTGGTTAACAACAAGTTCCGAGTCACCGTATACATCTAGGTTTTTGATTCTCAAATCAATGGCTTCTTCTAGACCCATGATGCATGCCTCGTATTCTGCTTCATTGCTGGTGACCGGAAAAGTCAATCTGGAAGTAAATGGGATGTGGGATCCTTGGGGAGTCGTGATGATTGCCCCAATACCACTTTCGTCCGAATTAACCGCCCCGTCAAATATCAATTTCCACAGGGACATCCTATCTGGCCCCTCATTGGGCAACAGTTCATCACAATCTTTCACTTTGAGAAACATGATATCCTCGTCAGGGAATTCAAATTTCATCGGCTGATAATCTTCGAGAGGCTGTTCGGCAAGGTATTCAGACAATACACTTCACTTGATGGCCTTCTGGGAAACATATTGAATGTTATACTCTGTCAACACCAATTGCCATCTGGCAATCCTGCCTGAAAGCGCTTGCTTCTTGAAGACGTACTTGATCGGATCCATCTTCGAAATTAGCATGGTCGTGTGATTGAGCATATACTGTCGTAAACATTTGGCAGCCCACGCGAGCGCGCAACACGTTATTTCCAGCATTGAGTAACGGGACTCACAATTTATGAACTTTTTACTCAAGTAATAAATGGCATGCTCCTTTCTGCCAGTCTCGTCATGCTGACCGAGAACGCAACCCATGCTATGCTCAAGAACTGTCAAGTACATGATTAAGGGTCTTCCGGCCACTAGGGGTATCAAAATCAGAGGTTCCTGCAGATATTGTTTTATCTTATCAAATGCCTTCTGGAAATCCTCGTTCCAGATAATCGCATAATCTTTTTTCAATAGTTTGAACATCGGTTCACACGTGGCCGTGAGCTGAGATATAAACCTTGCAATGTAGTTTATTCTTCCCAGGAAACCACAAACTTCTTTTTCAGTCTTTGGCGCTGGCATATCTTGTATTGCTTTTATCTTAGCAGGATCAACCTCAATGCATTTTTCACTCACAATAAACCCCAGTAGTTTTCCAAACCGTACTCCGAAAGTACACTTGTTAGGATTCAGCCTCAAGTTGAACTTCCTAAGCCTCTCAAAAAGCTTCAGCAAATTGACCAGATGTCCCTCCTTTGTTTGGGACTTCGCAATGATGTCATCAACATAGACTTCAATCTCATGGTGAATCATGTCATGAAACAAAGTGACCATCGCTCACTGGTAAGTGGCCCATGCGTTCTTCAGACCGAAGGGCATTACCTTGTAGCAGAACGTCCCCAAGGTGTAATAAACGTGGTTTTCTCTATGTCTTCCGGCGCCATCTTGATCTGATTATAGCCGGAGAAGCCATCCATGAACGAAAACACGGAAAACTGAGCTGTATTTTCGACCAACACATCAATATGATGGAGCGGGAAATCATCTTTAGGGCTCGCCTTATTCAAATCTCGATAATCAACGCACATCCGCACCTTACCGTCCTTCTTCGGTACAGGTACTATGTTGGCGACCCACGGAGGGTAAGTAGTGACCGCTAAAAAGCCAGCATCCAGCTACTTTTGCACTTCTTCTTTGATCTTAACGGCCATATCTGGTCGTGTCCTTCTAAGCTTCTGCTTAACGGGAGGACAATCTTCTCGCAGTGGAAGATGATGGACCACTATGTCAGTGTCGAGTCCGGACATATCTTCATACGACCAAGCAAAGATGTCACTATACTCTCGAAGCATCTCAACCAATCTCTGCTTAACATCGCTCTGTAACGCAACCCCTATCCTGACATTTCTGACAAGTTCCTCAGAACCCAGATTAACAATCTCAATCTCTTCCACGTGAGGCAGAATGACCTTCTCTTCTTGTTTCAACAAACAGGCCAACTCTTCGGAAAGGTCTTCATCTTCATCAATATCTTCTTCAGCTTGATATATCGGGCAATCAAAGTCGAAGTGAGTCGTAGAAGGTTCAGAGTCGATGTCATCTGTAGTGTGAATCCTGCAATAACAAGGGTTAAGCTTAAGCAGAGGATATGCAGGTTAGCACAAACTGTATTGCCATTTTATTGTTTTTCAAAACAAAAATAAAACAGGAATAACAGAGATCACAAAATTTGAATGCAAAGAAAACGCCCTTTGATTTATTGATAATATGTACATGCATAAGCTATCAAGGCCCTGACAGTAAAACCGTTATGCCCCGGGTAGAGCATAAGGTTGTACAATAATTGGAAAAGACAAAGCATTACTCTTTGCGTGTCACTTGCATGACATCCTGGACGGACCAGTTGTTGAGGCTCTGGCCTAGTTTGCTCGGCTGAATCCAGAAGTCCAGGTCGCAATCACTATCTTCGTCGTCTTCAGACACGGCGTTGACCTTCTCAAATATCACCCCACCTTTTGTGAACTGAATCGGCCATTTGACGCACGACGCACTGCGAGAGGAGGAAGCATCAGCAGAAGGAGAATACCCTAACCCAAACTTATCCTGCTTGTTAGGGATTTCCAGAACTTGCCCCCAGCCTGGGGCGGAACCAGCTTGAACAACAACTTGAGCTTCCCTGAAATAAGAGAGATTCATCTCAGGTTTCTCAATCATCGCCGGAGTCGCATCCTTGACTTTAACAGCTTCGAACGCCTGGCACAAAGTCTCGTGGATCTCGCCATCCACCTCAACATATTTAAAAGATGACAAATGGCTCACCATTATGTCCTCTTCACCACAGACGGTCACGGTGCTGCCCCCCACAGCATACTTCAGCTTTTGGTGCAATGTGGAAGTCACTGCGCCCGCAGAATGGATCCAAGGCTGGCCCAATAGATAGCTATAAGCAGGCATGATATCCATAATATAGAAAAATGCGTCAAAGGTTTCTGGCCCAACTTGAATGGGTAGAGTTACCTCTCCAAAGATATGATGCTTAGTTCCATCGAAAGCTTTTACCACCAGATCACTGGGTGTACAAATCAGCCCTCTCGTATCCAACCTCATCAGAGCTTTCTTAGGGAGAACGTTCAGAGATAATCCCATGTCCACCAACACATGGGACATAACCGTTCCTCGACATTCTATCGAGATATGCAAGGCGCTATTATGGTTCCTTCCCTTCGGCGTCAGCTCTAGGTCAGTAAACCCTAATCCATTCCTAGCATTCACGTGAGCCACTACTCCCTCTAGCTGGTTGACGAAGATCTCTTGCGGTACGTAGGCTGCATTCAGAACCTTCAGCAGAGCATTGCGGTGTGCCTTAAAACACGGCAACAAATTCAGAATACAGATCTTAGACGGTGTTTGATGGAGATGATCAATGATCTTATAATCACTTTTCTTGATCAGTCTCATAAACTCTTTGGCGTCTTTCACAAGCAGGTCTTTTCCTACCTCCCGAGAGGTTTCTTCGACGACCTTACTCTTCCCTCTGTCTGCTTTCTCAGCCTTGTCAGCTTTGTCAGCCATAATCTCTGGCGGAGTGAACACTCTTCTGCTACGTGTTATTCCGCCAATTCTAACTAGGTTGTCAACAGACTGCCCAGACGGCTCCAACTCTAACTTCTGTCCATTGCAATAAACATCTGCCCCATAGTGCCATGGAACAGCATTAGTGCTCTCGAATGGTATAGGCCCAACCTTCGTGATGGTGATCGTATGTGGCCTTGATGCAGAAATGGTTATTGTCTTACGGGGGATGGTGATAGTGGCAACTTTATCCTTCTGCTTCAGCATTACTTCCCCTGATCTATTCTCAGCCCTCCGACTAAATTGCAGAATTCCTTCATTCATCAGACTCTGAATCCCTGCTACCAACTGATCGCAGCCGTCTGAATGGTTCGCACAATCCATACACAACATTGGTGTTTAGAGTTTGAGCTGGAAAAATGAAGGGATGGTGATGAAGAAAGTAGATGGAAGATGGGGTTCGTTTTCGCCAATGAAGACTTGGTTTGTGTTGGTTCTTGTTGGTTTTGTGGTGAATGATGAAGATGATGATGTTGGTGAGGGCGGCTAGGGTTTCGGCAGATCCTCCAAGGAAGGAGAAGGTGAATAGTAACTATATAGTAGAATGAGCGACATGTGGCGCCTGATAATGCTGATAATGATGATTAATTTTCTTTCTTAATGATAATTGCTGATTGAGTGTGCTAATGACAATGTTAACTCTAAAAAAAACCCATACTTATTAAAGTCCTAATTAATATCTAATATAATTAAATCTATTAACAATCTAATCTAATAATAATATAATCCTAATTAAACTAATAATAATACTAATCAAATTCCTATTTAAAAAATCATATTCTAAACTTCTAATAAAAAATCAAAATTCTAAACTAATTCTAATAATAATCTAATTCTATGCTAATTCTAATTAACCTATTCTAATTCTATTAAATTAAATTAGGTAAAATAAAAAAATATAATTTAATTAAAAATCCTAATTAAAAAACTAATTGTAATCTAAAATATATGCTAATTTTAAGTTAAAACTAATTAAAATTAATATTCTAATTTAACTTTATTCTAAACTTAATATTCAAGTCCTAATCCAATTCTAGTAAGAATATTCTAAAATAAAAATCATAATTAATTCTAATAAAAATCCAAAATTCTAAACTAATTCTATTCCATTAAAAAATTCCAATTAATTTTAAACTAATTCCTAATAACAGTTCTAAAATTACTAATTAAATCTAAAATCCTAAAATATCTCTAAAAACTAATTCAAATCTAAAATCCTAAAATATCTCTAAAAACTAATTCTAATTTCTAAAATCCTAAAATATCTCTAAAAACCAATTTTAATTTCTAAAATCCTAAAATATATCTAAAAACTAATTATAATTTCTAAATAAAAACTAAAATCTAACTAAAATTAAATAATTCTAAAACTATTTTAAAAACTATTTTCTAATTCTAATTCTATTTCTAAAATCATATTTAAAACTAATTCTATAAAAAAAAACTTAAATTCTAATCAATTCTAAATTCTAAATTCTAAAGTCTAATGAAAATTCTAATTCTAATTCCTAATATAAATTCGAAATTCTATTTCTAATTTCTAAGTTAATAAATAATACATGTACAAAATATTAATGTTTGAAAAGAAAAAAAAAGGGAAATTAAAATGGAGTTGATATTTACAAAAATACCCTTTGCTCACGCTCCTATTGGGCAAAATAACAGAGATTTGAAAAACGCCCAATCACGAGTCGACACGTGTCTAAAGGGTATAAAATTAAGTGAAATAAAATAGAATCGAAAATACGAAAATGCTTAAAAAAAAGGGAGGACAAAATTTAGGGTGTGACAAGACTGTCCTAGAAAAAGTGCATAAGCAACTTCTCATCGTCAGAATAAGCGGACATCTTGCGGTAGTAAGAACAAAGATGAACCCTCGGACAGGTTGTCCCCTTATACTTATCAAAGTCCGGGACATTGAACTTCAGAAGAACCTTCAAATCTGGAATCAGCCCCAAATTTGCCATATCCAACCCCATAGAATTCTAATTCTCATAACTCTTCATCTTTTCCTTAAGCAACTTAAACCTCCTGTCTGCTTCAGTTGGAAAGCTAGCACCAACGTCCCTCATATAGAACACATCCTCTTGATCATCCTCCTCCTACTGAGGGGCAGTATTCTCATGCAAAGCACACGTAGGTCCGGGAATATGAACTCCTGTCTGATTTCCTCCACCCTGAGGGATAACAGTCATTGGGATAGCAGTATTAGCATGTGGGGTGACATTGTCAGCAGTAGAAGGTATGGTAGCAGTCCCTCCATGAAGCACACTACTCCCGTCAATTCTAGCAATTAACATTTGCACCAAAGTTCTCAACTGCTCTTGGCCATTAGCGACCCCCTACATCATACCCATGAACTGGGCCATCCTGTCACAGAATTCCTAAAGTTCAGCCTAAATTTGCTCCATAATCCTGCGTTGATTTCCCTGAGTAGCGTAGCAATGAGCTGCTTGGTTGTCAATCCTGAAACAAAATAACAGACCACAGAGATAAGGTTAACAATTCTGGAGCACCTTCGATGCAAAAAAATGAGAAATGATGCAGTATGTAGACATGTAAATATGCGTTAGGGAAAATTTCCCCTCGATTCTAGTTCCACGAGAACAACAAGACAATGGAAAGCCAACAGATAAACACAACAAACTCCTCATAAATAAAATGAGAGTCAAGAGTCAATGTATAACACAACACTGTATACAAGAGAATCAAAATGACCTCATCCAACAGATCTGGTGATGGTCAAGATACAACATGACAACAAACTACAAAGAGAGAAAAAATAATCAAGCACGACAGCGAGCCTGGAAATCCTCCAATAACTCCTTCGTATCTAGATGGTATGGCCTGTCTACCAACCCCTTAATGAGCAACTCTCTCTGGCCGATGATAACCTGCAGGCTTTGAACATAATCCTCCCAAGCCTTCTTACCAAACACTTCCTTAACCTTGCATCTCTTCACATCTGCTCTTGCCTTATAGTCCTCCAAGGTTGCAAGAGCTTCATTCAGTCTACAGTCGCTTTCACATCGGCGCGAGGATTCAGCTATAACCTTCTCATCTCTCACATGGATCTGAGCCTTCAACTTAGCAATCTGTTGCCACAATCCGTCTTCTCGCTCCTTGCTGTTAGTTAAAATGGCGTTCCGTTGGTCATTAAACTTGGAGATCTCTACATATGCTTTATCCAGCTCCTTCTTCTTAGAACTAAGAACATCACTAACACTCTTCAGCTCTAGGCCCACACGCTTTCGAGCGCGAATCTCTGCAGTTAGTTCTCAACCCAACTTATTCACCAATTAGTTTGCTTCTTAGATGAAAAATTGGCTTGATTTCTCTCGCTTCAGAGCTGAATAATCTCTTTTTCCAATTCCTCGTTTGCCTTACGCAAATCCTCCTTCTCGGACCACAACTGATTATATCTCTGGATATCAGCCGTAGTCGGCTCCTCAATCATCAAAGGATATAAAGGCTCACAAGCTGGAAATGGAATTAATAATCTCCTAGCTCTCTCTTGAATCCAAGTCACGTAAGGATCATAAGCTATACTGTTGCTTTTACCCAAGGAAGCCTTCCCTCTACGGTGAATCTTGTTACAAGCCTTCTCTACTCTGATTAGGGTCTCATTCTCAAGCATACCAGTAAAATACAGAGATTCCTGTATTTCCTCTTCCTTCGGAGGTTCCCTCAGAGCATACCCAAACTGCCTCACTGCAAGAGCTGGATTGTAGTTAATACCTAATTTCCATCCAATCAACGGGACGTTAGGAAAATCACCACAGCTAAAGATAATTTATGTACCTAACTAGTCTCTGGCAAACCAAACAATGTCCTCAAAATTCAATCCCATCAGTCTCTCTGACCACTCTGAGGTACCTGCAGTATCAACAAAAGGACCAGCCTTGGGAAGATGACTCACAAACCATCTATATAAAAGAGGTACACAACAAGACACATTCTTCCCTCTCCGATTCTTATTTTTATAATGCACAGAGTGATACACATCTCCCAGAAGTGTAGGCACAGGATTTCCTGAGATGAAAATGTGGAAAGCATTCAATTCCACAAAGTCAGGAATATTCGGAAACAAAACTACACCATATATGCACAGAGCTAAGATGGCATTAAAGACAACCCAACAACCATCCTTTGCAATGTGTTAACCTTTACCAATCAAGAAAGATAATGGAAATCCAGGCATCCCATTTCTTCTAACCAACTTCCCTTGCAACTCTGAAGCATCCAGAAGAAGAGCATTAGCAAGCTTAGTCAGGTTAGGTTCAACTTCGGTATGATAAAAAGGCATCTGATCAAGGACAAGAACTCCCAACAGCATAGAGAACTCCTCCAAAGAAGGTGTCAACACATAACTCGGGAAAGTGAAGCATCTCAACTATGGATCATAAAATTGAAGCAAGGTGTGAAGATCCCCCAACTCAAACACTAAGGCTTTGCAGACACAACCTAAGAGCGGCCCATATGACTCCTTGAAATCTTCCATTACATTACGATCAGTAACAGAAATGAAACTGAGTAGTGGTGCTATGTCAGGAGTAGGAAACTTATACACAACAGTCTTCTTCAAACTGGGCTCCATGTCAGAAGTGGAATAAGCTCACTAGAATCGAGAGGAAAATATAGACCTGCAACATAAATACATGTCAATGTTAAATGCAAATGAAAATGCAAATGCAACAGGGGATCAAGATTGTTGTGTCATTGACTGAGAAGAACCAGCGCTTCGCTATGGCGAAAATAACACAACACTGACATAAGGAGCCACTGTATCAAGATCAACATTTCACACTAACGAGAAAATCGGGTGGGTTAAAGGTCAAAGTTTCATGCATAACCCTCCCCACACACAGGTATGAACCTATCTCTAATAAGGTCTGGCATCCTATGTGTTGCACCCTAAAATTTGCCCAACCTTTTTCTTTGCCTTGTTTGTGTTTCATTTCATTTCTTTCTAGCATTTGCATTGCATAACATATTTCTTGTAATAGGGGATCAAGAGTTTGTGCACATCTATAGGAGTCTACTCAGAGGGTTGAGCCTAAGCAAGGGATTTTACTCAAGTTTGGATGGTCATCAAGTCATCAAGAAGTGGACAATGGTGTTGTGAAAGAAAGGATGGATGTATGTGGGTCAGCTCCTAACTTTGAGGCCAGTTCAAGATCATCAGGGGTTTGTAAAGTCAACGTAATGGACATAAGATGTTGAGGGAGCTCATTGAATGCCTTGAGGGTCATTGTGGAGCTCATCCAAGGGTTTGTACCAAGTGTGACAAGTTACACTTGAAGGTGTTGCAACTAGGATTTCATCTGGCTAGTCTTCAGTCACATGTGCAATTGAAGGAGATTAAAACTCAATTCAAAGTCTCTATGGTCATAGGATGTTGTGTGTAGATATATGAGATATCATTTCAAGTTCAATTCATCAAGAATCAACTGTGTGAGAAGTTACTCAATTAGGGTTCTCTAGGTAAAATACCCTATTTAGTGCCTGACTTCAAGACCACCTATCTCAAGATACAAGTTTCTCCTCAACTTTTGACCAACATGGAACTTGTAGATCATGTTCTTAGCTTTAATTTGAGTACTAGAATTCCTTTATTGGATTTATAGAACTCAAGTTATGATCCAGACAAGTTACAGGTCATCAGAGGGATGTGATTTTGGTCAACAAAAATCAACCAACTTCCAAGCCATTTTTGACCTAGAAGGATGTTTCTACTCAACTTTTGGCCAACATGAAAGTTGTAGATCTTGGTCTTATCTTTCCAAAATGTACTAGAAGTCTTTCATCTGATTTTTAGAATTCAAGTTATGAGGGTTACAAGTCAGGGGTATTTTGGGAACGTAAGATTACAGGTCATAAAATTATAGGTCCATTTCACCAACTTGCACACTTCAAATGGAAATATTTTCAACATGAAACTTGCTCCAAATAGGGCCATTTACATTACCAAATCATCTCTTGTCATGGTGGAGCTTGGATTGAAGAATTGGGATTTGAATTTTTCATAAAGGAGGCTTAAAATGAGAAATTGAGGCTTAATTGACTTTAAACTTTCTCAAAGCCAATTTGTACTTTTTTTGAGTGCAAATGATGACTCAAAGACATTTCCATTTTCACATTTGAAATTTAAGGTCTTTAAAATTGTCATTTTCAGGGTTTCTTCCTCTTGAAGTAACAAATTGAAAATCCATTATGGAATCAATACAAGGTCCAATTCTTGGCCTTTTGATTAATTGAGACCATATGCATTTGATTGGGACCAAAATCAAGGCATGTGCAGTGGGAAATTCGTGTGGGATGGCAAGCAAAAAGTGAGCAAATATTGAAATTCCATTTTCACAAATTGGCCACAATTGGGCCTCAATAAGTTGTCAAATCCATCACATATAAGCATTAGGTCATTTCTTGATGAAAAGGGGACGATTTGGTAGAGGTTTGGCTAAGGAGAAGTTTTGAAAAAAGTGAAGAAACTCAAAATACGAATTCTCAGATTCAGATCATTTTAGGCCAAATTAAGCTCACCTAAAGCTTCCTTGATGATTATGGAGTGATTTTGGTTTGTTTCCCTTAAGCTTCAACATAGTTTCAAGGCCCAGTGGAGGCTCTCCACTAGGTAAACCACTTTTCCAAATTCCTCTCAATTCATGTTGAATTTGCTTGCCATTGTTGGATGTTTGTGATCCTTGAAGTATGTAGATCATTTTTTATTCACATTTGTGGTTGTTTGTGATGTTTTGTGTTTGGAGCTTCCACCTTGTTGTTTGCGGTTTGCTTAATTCTTAAGGTTTCTGGCTTCAATTTTGGTTGATTTATACTCTATGCAACATGTAGATCATGTCTGGATGTTTTTAAATGATGTTTGTGAACATTTTCGTTTTGAGCATGAATATGTTTGTCTTTGATTTGAGCATGTCATGAGGAATTAATGAAAATGGAGCCTAGATTCGTGTTCCTTGTGATCTGTAGATGATTTTCCATATAAAATTTGTTGGATTTGGTTTAGTTATGGTGCCTACGTATTTTTCCGTCGCTGGCACGGTGGGAGACGGCCGGAGAAGTCAACGGAATAGATCTCCGGCTGGTGACTGGTTTTAAGTGTTTTAAAGTGGAGAAGACGACCTCTGGACCGTGCGATGAGGTTACTTTTCAGGTTAACGGTCTTGATTAAAACCCACGGTACTCCATGTTTGACTATGCGCTACACAATCAGGTTTAAAATTCATTAATGCATTGGCTAGTTCTCAGCCCTCTAATGCGTTTACCAAGTGATCGAGCGCTCAATATTGAGTTTCCATCGTACGCCTTTGTTGACCTGATGCACGTGAGTTTTGTTTGGCCTGAGATTTATTGGACGCGTCTGGGCTTCATGTGTTAATGACACCCCCTCTTGGCCCAATCCAGATTTCCAACTAGTTTCGCTTGCTATTCACACCACAGTCTTGGTTATTTTCTTTTATTTTCTTTTCTTTTGTTTTAATTTTCATGTTGCAATTTAATTCATTATAAATAATTCCCTAATTATTAAAATTCACCAAAAATAGGTTTTAGACTTTTTAACTTGTCTTTCATTTTATGGTATTTTTTTCCAGTTTATTTTCATTTAAAAAAGAATTAATTAATTGGGGATGTTTTATTTGAATCAAATTGTGGCATTGTTTTCTCTTGATTTTATTTCTGGATGTGTACTCCTTATTTTTGCATGAAAATTTTTGAGCATTGCATTAACATGTTGAAGGATTTTTGCATATTTTTGTTTCTGTTTTTTATCAAGTTTTTTTAAGGTTTTGGTTTGATCTTGTGAACCCTTCTTTTTGCCCTAGTTTAGGGCATATCTTGTGTGTTTGTTTTCAATTGAGGTGGCTTTGATTTGAGTTTTGATCTCTAATTTGGACCTCCTAACACCTTAGGGGTCCAATGAGATTTTATTTGGTATTTTTAGGGGCTGTTTACTATTTTTCATGCCTTTTCCATTTCATGTCTACATTGTGTGATTCTCTTTTGCTTATGTGACTTAAGTGTTGACTTGTTTGCTTGCTTTTGTGCATCTTCTTCTCCTTTCTCTTTGCATCCTCATATGCATACTTGGTTGAGATGAGCTTGTTGTGGCTACTGCCCCACACACATTTTCCTCCCACTTTCATTCTATGTGTTCTTACTTGTGCATTTGTGTTTGCATCCTTCATTTGCATTGTTTCATTTATTGTTTCTTCTTCTTCTTTTGTCTTCCTTCCCTTAAGATTTCTAACCTCTCTTGTTTAAGAGAGGTTATGATAGACATTAGGGTTCTAACCATGCAAGTATAAGGCTCATGGCACAACATTCATTATCCTTATTAAGTATGTTAAACTTGCTTGAAGATGAGAAGAGAAGAAGGAACACTAATGGGAGACTAATCAATCCTAAAAGTTATCATGCAAAGTGGACTTAGAGTTGAGTTTGAAAAGGGAACTACCTAATGTTATCATACATAGTTAGGTGTAACAGCCCAATTTTCAAAATAGTGGATTAATTGTACTAATTAATTGGATTTATTTGATCTATGTGAGTTATTGGATTTAACTGATTTATTCTATTTGGTAGAATAATGTGGGATTACTAGATACTATCCAATTAATGATAAGATGAGATATTTTGGTGAATAAAGGGTCAAGTGGATATTTTATGAGAAATTGATTAGTAGATATTTTGAGAGAAGGGAAATGTGATGGAAAGAAAATAATGGAAGGTATATAAGGATAAGTGGAAGGAAAATAGATGGATAGGAAAACATAAGAGAAAGAAAGTGGAAGAGAAGAGAAAGAGGAAGATAAGAGGAAAACTTGGAAAATCATCAAGATCCGATCCAAAGCTTTGATTTAATCAAGGTAAGGGTGAGAAACATTATTATCTTAGCAATGTGTATGATTATGTATGATTGGATTGGGTTGTTGTGAGTTTTCCACCATTTTTCATTTTAGGGCAAAATGGATTTAATCGGTGTAAATCAAAGTTTAACGGTTAAAATCGAGAATAAGTAGTATAGTTTAGTCGGGTATGGTTATATTAAGGTTATGGAAACTGATTGAGTGAGAATCGGTCGATTTTGGAGAGAGTTGGAATTTCTGAACAGTGGGAAAATTCTGGTTCGCAGACGTTCGCTAGTTGTTCGCTAGGTGAGCTGGTCGCGAACGCTCGTTGGGTCCTCGCCTAGCGAGCTAGTGGCGAGTGGAAACAGAATGTGAGAGGTTCCTTCGTTGGGTAGCGAACGGGGTAGCGAATGGTTCGCTGGGGGTTCGCTATGGCGAACAAGGTAGCGAGTGAGGTCTGTAGCATCTGTTTGGGTTCGCTAGCAGTTCGCTAGGCGAACATGTAGCGAAGGTTCGCTAGCTACTCGCTAGGCGAGGCAGTAGCGAACATGACAACATTTTGTTTTTCTGTGATTTTATTCTATGTTGTGTTGTGGTTCGATCGGGTTCGATTCTTAATGGAATGAAAAGTTATATGCTGTTATATATGTGTTATGGGTAGCCGTATGGCGTGAATCCTAGGTTTTGAGATGTGTATATTATTTGTATTGATTGGAAATGCATGAGAACATAATAGAGGTTATGTGTGCATTGCTTGACAGATGTTTTAAATGCATATTGTATGTATGTGATTAAATGTGAATAATGCATGAGAACATATTGTGGATATGTGTGCATTGTTTGATAAATGTGAAGAATGCATGAGAACATATCGTGGATATGTGTGCATTGTGTGATAATGTGGTGATAGTGTTGAATTATGAATACATTGATGAATGTTATGTGAATATGTTGTGTGTGCAATCATGATATAATTCTTGAAGAGATGAATTATTGGAATGCATGAGATTAAGGTGTCGGTCTTAAGTGCATTTGATTTTCGATTGCATATGCATCATTTAGTCAAGAGGCAATGCTTGCTAGTTTCGTGGAGACTAGTGACTTGTCCCAAACCTAGAAGAGTGGGTTTGAAGGCTTAGAGGACGGGCCTTTGTTGTTATCAGTCTAGAAGAATGGACCCGGTTTAATGTAAAAACCGAAAAATGATAACGGGTTATTGGTCTAGAAGAGTGGACCCGGTTTAATGTAAAAAACGAAAAATAATAACGAGAGTCGGTACCGCATTGCATGAGTTGCATTGAGTTGTTGAGTCACATTGATATATGACATATGCATGAAGAAATGCTTATGTGTGAATGATAAGATTGTGGAAATGTGAGTGTATGCATGATGTGGGAATGCTTTGTGAATATTCATGTTGTCTATATATGTGTGGTAAATATATATGACTAAGAGGGTGAATAGTTGTAAGAATTGTGGAATATGCGTATGTGCATTACTTGTGTAATTGAGAAATGTGAATGTGTAATAGTGAATTGGTAGAATTGATGGGCTATACGTGAGCCATATGACATGGATAGAATTGTTGATTTAAGTTATGCTTACGTATGTGTACATGACTTGTGTAATTGAAAATGATGAATATGTGATTGTTAGGAGAAGTGTGCATATATACATGATATGTTGATTTAAGAGTGGTGAGTATGTGAGTGTTGTATGAAAGTATGCTATGTGCATGATAATATGCTTGATGATCAACCATGTTAGTTTATATGATGAGGTAATTGAGAGGTATATGTGAATTGAATATGAAATGTGGTGAGAAATGTGGCATATATGTATTTTATGATTGCTTATATACATAATTATATGCATTGATTATTATGGTAATATTTCTCACCCTTCTGCTGGAATGATGTCCTACATGACATCGTGCAGGTATAAGAGTAGAGTTGTTCGTTGTTGCAAAGTCGTTGTTGGTGCAGCTGTTTAGTATTTTTATTATGTTGGGTCGAGTCATGCTCTGGTCGTGTAACACTGGGATCGCTTGGTTTATGTTTTAGAAATATACTACGTTTTCTTGTTTATTAAAATAATAAAAAGTTGGCCTTAGTGCCCGAGCCTTGTTATGTGATGAAAACAAATATTTCTTTTATGAAAAATCATTGGATAAATGAATCCGCTGCTACATGCTAATTGAAATTGTAAAACATGATTATTCATTGAAGTGTTGATGTGCATGACAGGTGTTTGAAAGTTTGAAGTGTGACACCCTTGGTTGAATGCATGTTAATTTTACTCTAGGTCCAAAATGACTTGGAAGTTGGTTGACTTTTGTTGACCAAAATCACATCCCTCTGATAACCTGTAACTTGTTTGGATCATAACTTGAGTTCTATAAATCCAATCAAGGACTTCTAGTACCCAAATTAAAGCTAAGAACATGCTCTACAAGTTCCATGTTGGTCAAAAGTTGAGATGAAACTTGTATCTTGAGATAGATGGTCTTGAATTCAGGCACTAAATAGGGGATTTTACCCTGAGAACCCTAATTTAGTAACTTCTCACACACTTAACCCTTGATGAATTGAACTTGAAATGATGTCTCATATGTCTTAAAACAACATCCCATGACCATAGAGACTTTAAATTGAGTACTAATCTCCTCCAGTTACACAATTGATTGAGAACTAGCCAGATGAAAACCCTAATTGCAACACTTTCAACTGCAACTCTTCACACTTGGCACAAACACTTGGATGAGCTCCACAATAACCATCAAGGCACTCACTGAGCTCTCTCAACATCCAATATCAATTAACCATGGATTCTCAAACCCTTGATGATCTTCCATTGGCCTCCAAGTTAGGGGTTGATCCACATACATCCATCCTTTCTTTCACAAGACCAATGCCCACTCCTTGATGACTAATGTCCATCCAAACTTGAGTAAAACCCCTTGCTTAGGCTCAACCCTCAGAGTAGACTCCTCTTGATGTGCACAAGCTCTTGATCCCTTGTTCAATGCAACATGCTATGCAATGCAAATGCTAGAAAGAAATGAAATGAAACATAAACCAAGCTAAGAAAAGGTTGGGCAAATGTTGGGGTGCAACAATATGCAATTGGAGAGTGGTTGTATCCGATCATGGTTAGATTTAGCCAATGCCTTCGCGAAGCAGTATGACTACAGTCTCAATATGGCTCCTAGTCGCGTGCAGTTACAAGAATTATCTCAGGCGGAGAATGAATCCTTTAGAGGGTATGTGCAGAGATGGAGAGAATTCGCTTCTCGTGTTCAACCACCGCTTCAGGATAGAGAACTGGTTGACATCTTCTTGGGTACTCTGAAGGGCCATTACTTTGACAAGCTGATCAGCGATGGAATGTCAAACTTTGCTGACTTGGTGATAATGGGTGAACGTGTTGAGAGTCGACTCAAGAATGGGAAGATTAGAGACATTCCCTATATTTTTTTTGAGGAGAATGAGTCAGTTGTGAATTCTCAAGAAGAATGGGAGAAAGGAAGTGATCTTATTTAAGAACCTTCGGCATCTCAGGTTCAGTTTTCAGACGTTTCAAGTGTTCAAAGCCAACAGTCATACCGTCGTCAGCCGCGTCAGCATGCAAGACGAAGACCCAGGAAACTCGAAAGGCAGTTTACTCAGCTACCGGTGTGGTACAGTCAGTTGTTGCCGGATTTGGTCAAAAGTGAGCTGATAGTGCCGAAAGAGACTAATCCAATGATCCCGCCGTACCCTCCAGGCTTCGATGTCAATGCTCGCTGTGAGTACCATGTTGGGGCACAAAGGCATTCCACGGACGATTGTAAAGTGCTTAGGAGCCATGTTCAGACTCTTTTAGACTCTAACAAGTTTTCCATCACGCCTCACGGTATCATTCAGATTAATGATTCCCCTTCATTCCGCCATGAGGGCACAACAGTTCTTGTTATGGAAGGACCCTCCGAGAGTGTGTATTCTGAAGAGTTTCAAACTGAAGGCTCAGTTGAATATGAGGGAAGTTGCTAGAAGGTTTCCTATGCCGACTGCCACATCTGTTTTCTTTGCTTATGTGATTAGCTTTCGTTCATTATTGTATGCTGACCATCGCCAGGCCTGCTGGTCGAGGTCACTCTGTTTGTATTCGGTTATTTCTGAATGGTGTGATATCTATGTGTTGGTTATCCCTGATTGGATTTTGGGTTCCTTGTTGCCTTGGTGCTATTCTGGAGTTTCCTTGTTGCATACTTGTTTGCATCTTGCATATTATTTTTGTGTAACAGGTACCTCGGAGCTGTTAATCTGACTTCATATACTCCGCTAGTTTGTTGCAGGTTATACAATCAGATACAGGAATTCCCGCAAAGTTATGGAGCAAGGTCAAGCAGAGCTGAGAGAAGTCAAGAGCCAAATGGGGCATTTCATTACAGACATGCAAGCGTTGCGCTTGGATCAAAATGCGCTCAGAGAGGAAAACCAGCAGTTGATCTAACGTTCCCAAAATACCCCTAACTTGTAAACCTCATAACTTGAGTTCTACAAATCAGATGAAAGACTTCAAGTACAATTTGGAAACCTAAGATCAAGACCTACATCTTTCATGATGGCAAAGGTTAAAAAGAAACATCCTTCTAGGTCTAAAACGGCTTGGAAGTTGGTTGACTTTTGTTGACCAAAATCACATCCCTCTGATGACCTGTAACTTGTTTGGATCATAACTTGAGTTCTATAAATCCAATCAAGGACTTATAGTACTCAAATTAAAGCTAAGAACATGCTCTACAAGTTCAATGTTGGTCAAAAGTTGAGATGAAACTTGTATCTTGAGATAGGTGGTCTTGAAGTCAGGCACTAAATAAGGGATTTTACCCTGAGAACCCTAATTTAGTAACTTCTCACACACTCAACCCTTGATGAATTGAACTTGAAATGATGTCTCATATGTCTTAAAACAACACCCCATGACCGTAGAGACTTTAAATTGAGTACTAATATCCTCCAATTACACAATTGATTGAGAACTAGCCAGATGAAAACCTTAATTGCAACACTTTCAACTGCAACTCTTCACACTTGGCACAAACACTTGGATGAGCTCCACAATGACCATCAAGGCACTCACCGAGCTCTCTCAACATCCTATATGCATAACCATGAATTCTCAAACCCCTGATGATCTTCCATTGGCCTCTAAGTTAGGAGTTGATCCACATACATCCATCCTTTCTTTCACAAGACCAATGCCCACTCCTTGATGACTGATGTCCATCCAAACTTGAGTAAAACCCCTTGCTTAGGCTCAACCCTCAGAGTAGACTCCTATTGGTGTGCACAAGCTCTCGATCCCCTGTTCAATGTAACATGCTATGCAATGAAAATGCTAGAAAGAAATGAAATGAAACATAAACCAAGCTAAGAAAAGGTTGGGCAAATTTTGGGGTGCAACAATATGCAGTTGGAGAGTGGTTGTATCCGATCATGGTCAGATTTAGCCAATGCCTTCGTGAAGCATGATGACTACAGTCTCAATATGGCTCCTAGTCGCGTGCAGTTACAAGATTTATCTCAGGCGGAGAATGAATCCTTTAGAGGGTATGTGCATAGATGGAGAGAATTCGCGGCTCGTGTTCGACCACCGGTTTAGGATAGAGAACTGGTTGACATCTTCTTGGGTACTCTGAAGGGCCATTACTTTGACAAGCTGATCAGCGGTGGAATGTCAAACTTTGCTGACTTGGTGATAATGGGTAAACGTGTTGAGAGTGGACTCAAGAATAGGAAGATTAGAGAAATTCCCTTTATCTCTGTTGAGGAGAATGAGTTAGTTGCGAATTCTCAAGAAGAATGGGAGAAAGGAAGTGATCTTATTTCAGAATCTTCGGCATCTCAGGTTCAGTTTTCAGACGTTTCAAGTGTTCAAAGCCAACGGTCATACCGTCGTCAGCCGCGTCAGCACGCCAGACGAAGACCCAGGAAACTCGAAAGTTAGTTTACTTAGCTACCGGTGTCGGACAGTCAGTTGTTGCCGGATTTGGTCAAAAGTGGGCTGATAGTGCCGAAAGAGACTAATCCAATGATCCCGCCGTACCCTCCAAGCTTAGATGTCAGTGCTCGCTGTGAGTACCATGTTGGGGCACAAGGGCATTCCATGGACGATTGTAAAGTGCTTAGGAGCCAAGTTCAGACTCTTTTAGACTCTAACAAGTTTTCCATCACGCCTCAGGGTATCATTCAGATTAATGATTCCCCTTCATCCCGCCATGAGGGCACAACAGTTCTTGTTATGGAAGGATCCTCCGAGAGTGTGTATTCTGAAGAGTTTCAAACTTAAGGCTCAGTTGAATATGAGGGAAGTTGCTAGAAGGTTTCCTCTGCCGACTGCCACATCTGTTTTCTTTGCTTATGTGATTAGCTTTCGTTCATTATTGTATGCTGACCATCGCCAGGCCTGTTGGTCGAGGTCACTCTGTTTGTATTCGGTTATTTCTGGATGGAGTGATATCTGTGTGTTGGTTATCCCTGATTGGATCTTGGGTTCCTTGTTGCCTTGGTGCTATTCTGGAGTTTCCTTGTTGCATACTTGTTTACATCTTGCATATTATTTTTGTGTAACAGGTACCTCGGAGTTGTTAATCTGACTTCATATACTCCGCTAGTTTGTTGCAGGTTATACAATCAGATACAGGAATTCCCGCAAAGTTATGGAGCAAGTTCAAGCAGAGCTGAGAGAAGTCAAGAGCCAAATGGGGCAGTTCATTGCAGACATGCAAGCGTTGCACTTGGATCAGAATGCGCTCAGAGAGGAAAACCAGCAGTTGATCTTACTTTCCCAAAATACCCCGAACTTGTAAACCTCATAACTTGAGTTCTACAAATCAGATGAAAGACTTCAAGTAAAATTTGGAAACCTAAGATCAAGACCTACATCTTTAATGATGGCAAAAGGTTAAGGAGAAACATCCTTCTAGGTCCAAAATGGCTTGGAAGTTGGTTGACTTTTGTTGACCAAAATCACATCCCTCTGATGACCTGTAACTTGTCTGGATCATAACTTGAGTTCTATAAATCCAATCAAGGACTTCTAGTACTCAAATTAAAGCTAAGAACATGCTCTACGAGTTCCATGTTGGTCAAAAGTTGAGATGAAACTTGTATCTTGAGATAGGTGGTCTTGAAGTCAGGCACTAAATAAGGGATTTTACCATGAGAACCCTAATTTAGTAACTTCTCACACACTTAACCCTTGATGAATTGAACTTTAAATGATGTCTCATATGTCTTAACACAACATCCCATGACCATAGAGACTTTAAATTGAGTACTAATCTCCTCCAATTACACAATTGATTGAGAACTAGCCAGATGAAAACCCTAATTGCAACACTTTCAACTGCAACTCTTCACACTTGGCACAAACACTTGGATGAGCTCCACAATGACCATCAAGGCACTCACTGAGCTCTCTCAACATCCTATATGCATAACCATGAATTCTCAAACCCCTGATGATCTTCCATTGGCCTCCAAGTTAGGAGTTGATCCACATACATCCATCCTTTCTTTCACAAGACCAATGCCCACTCCTTGATGACTGATGTCCATCCAAACTTGAGTAAAACCCCTTGCTTAGGATCAACCCTCAGAGTAGACTCCTTTTGGTCTGCACAAGCTCTCGATCCCCTGTTTAATGTAACATGCTATGCAATGCAAATGCTAGAAAGAAATGAAATGAAACATAAACCAAGTTAAGAAAAGGTTGGGCAAATTTTGGGGTGCAACAATATGCAGTTGGAGAGTGGTTGTATCCGATCATGGTCAGATTTAGCCAATGGCTTCGTGAAGCAGTATGACTACAGTCTCAATATGGCTCCTAGTCGCGTGCAGTTACAAGAATTATCTCAGGCGGAGAATGAATCCTTTAGAGGGTATTAGCATAGATGAAGAGAATTCGCGGCTCGTGTTCGACACCGCTTTAGGATAGAGAACTGGTTGACATCTTCTTGGGTACTCTGAAGGGCCATTACTTTGACAAGTTGATCAGCGGTGGAATGTCGAACTGTGCTGACTTGGTGATAATGGGTAAACGTGTTGAGAGTGGACTCAAGAATAGGAAGATTAGAGACATTCCCTTTATCTCTGTTGAGGAGAATGAGTCAGTTGTGAATTCTCAAGAAGAATGGGAGAAAGGAAGTGATCTTATTTCAGAATCTTCGGCATCTCAGGTTCAGTTTTCAGACGTTTCAAGTGTTCAAAGCCAACGGTCATACCGTCGTCAGCCGCGTCAGCACGCCAGACGAAGACCCAGGAAACTCGAAAGTTAGTTTACTTAGCTACCGGTGTCGGACAGTCAGTTGTTGCCGGATTTGGTCAAAAGTGGGCTGATAGAGCCGAAAGAGACTAATCCAATGATCCCGCCGTACCCTCCAAGCTTCGATGTCAGTGCTCGCTGTGAGTACCATGTTGGGGCACAAGGGCATTCCACGGACGATTGTAAAGTGCTTAGGAGCCAAGTTCAGAATCTTTTAGACTCTAACAAGTTTTTCATCACGCCTCAGGGTATCATTCAAATTAATGATTCCCCTTCATCCCGCCATGAGGGCACAGCAGTTCTTGTTATGGAAGGATCCTCCGAGAGTGTGTATTCTGAAGAGTTTCAAACTGAAGGCTCAGTTGAATATGAGGGAAGTTGCTAGAAGGTTTCCTGTGCCGACTGCCACATCTGTTTTCTTTGCTTATGTGATTAGCTTTCGTTCATTATTGTATGCTGACCATCGCCAGGCCTGTTGGTCGAGGTCACTCTGTTTGTATTCAGTTATTTCTGGATGGTGTGATATCTGTGTGTTGGTTATCCCTGATTGGATCTTGGGTTCCTTGTTGCCTCGGTGCTATTCTGGAGTTTCCTTGTTGCATACTTGTTTGCATCTTGCATATTATTTTTGTGTAACAGGTACCTCGGAGCTGTTAATATGACTTCATATACTCCGCTAGTTTGTTGCATGTTATACAATCAGATACAGGAATTCCCGCAAAGTTATGGAGCAAGTTCAAGCAGAGCTGAGAGAAGTCAAGAGCCAAATGGGGCAGTTCATTGCAGACATGCAAGCGTTGCGCTTGGATCAGAATGCGGTCAGAGAGGAAAACCAGCAGTTGATCTTAATTTCCCAAAATACCCCTAACTTGTAAACCTCATAACCTGAGTTCTACAAATCAGATGAAAGACTTCAAGTACAATTTGAAAACCTAAGATAAAGACCTATAAGTTTCATGTTGGCCAAAAGTTGTGGAGAAATATACTTCTAGGTCAAAAATGGCTAGGAAGTTGGTTGACTTTTGTTGACCAAAATCACATCCCTCTGATGACCTGTAACTTGTTTGGATCATAACTTGAGTTCTATAAATCCAATAAAGGACTTCTAGTACTCAAATTAAAGCTAAGAACATGCTCTACAAGTTCCATGTTGGTTAATAGTTGAGATGTGTCGCTACTGCGAAAATCGGCGCCGGCTAAACAGAAGAGTCGCCACCGTGCGTTATTTATCCCACAAGAGGGAAAGGAAACGCTCAGAGTAAACCTAACGCAAAGACGGGAAAGGAATGGTCATCGCAACCAAATCCTGGATTCGGGAGTCGGTTACGCAAGGGGAAGGTATTAGCACCCCTCACGTCCGTCGTACTCGACGGGATCCACGCTTGTTTTCTAGTACGGATTGTTATTCTATCTACTCTAAAGGTTTGGAGTTAAATGAAAATAAAATGAATCGGCAAAGCATCGCACTTTATGCCTATGCATTCCCGCCTGGAATGAGAAATCAGAGTCAACGTAGTTCGCCTACCTACGGGAAAGGAGGGGAAGGTTGCTCGCTAGGATACAGCATCCTATGCCTACGTACTTTCATACAGCATGAAAGATCAGAGCAAACGTAGTTCGGGCTACGGAAGACACAGGCTGTCTGTTTATCTTTTATCCTTCTGAAAAAGGTTTTCTCCTGATTAGGGGTCCAAGCGGACAAAAATGACACTTTGATGTTTGTTTTCAGTCTTTTACGCAAGAATTGTCTTTTATGATGTTTGCAATCTCTGACGCACTAGAGACTATGATTTGAGGGTGACTACGTTGTATGTCACCCTAAGGGTAACACACTAAGCAGTCAGATTACTAAAGAGTGACCCTCCAGCAACCCTATCTCAAATAGCTTAAGGCTCGTAGCGTACGACATCGATTATCCTTATTACTGTGTTTTGAATTGTTTTGAGATAGAAGAGAAAGAACTCTAAAAACCTAGGGTTTGAGATGGGAATCAAAACTACCCTAATGTTGTCATGCATGGATTACAACCTAATGTCTGTCATAATTCCCTCCTGCACAGAGGAAATCAGAGATCCTAGGGGATAAACAGCAAAAGAAACAGATATATACAGTAAACAGTAAAATGCATGCGATGCAGCAGTACAAGCGAGGCAAGGGAGTCCCACTCAACCTCGAACCTGGGAAAACAATAGGCAAAGTGAAACAACTTCACTTCAACCTAAGGGGCAAGCTGAACAAGCCAACAGACAATACAGTAAAAGAAATAAAATCCAACACCAGCTCTGACAGCAACACCAGCTCCTACAGTAATTGTTGCACCCTAAAATTTGCTCAACCTTATTCACTTGGTTTATGCTTCAATATCATTAGCATTTGCATATAGAGTCATGTACATAGTCTAATCATCTGCATAGCATAGCATAGCAAATCATCCAACAGGGACCGAGCATTATTCTCATCTCTATGAGCCTATCAAGAGGTTATTATTCTAATTCAATCTCATTCAAGTCATCAGAAAGAATTTGAAAGCTATCAAGTCAGTGGATCAAGCAAGTGCATCCATCTCCTATCTGAGGGTATGTGAGGATCAACAAAGAAATTGTGAGCTATGGATGGAGCATGGAGAGTATGTGGGCATCATGGAAGACTTAGAAAGTCATTTGGAGAAGGAAACAAGTCATTGGTGTGATCACAAGAATTGCAGTTGAAGACAGTCAACTAGGGTTTCATTTGGGGTCAACTCTAGGTCAATTGACTGATTGAAAGGCATTAAGGGCTATTGGGAAGATGTGGGGTTCATCATTTGACATGTAAAGAAGGATATGTTGTTATGCTAAGAAGAAATCAAGAGGAATCAAGGAGAAGAGGAGTTACCAAATTAGGGTTTCAGTGTAAAATCCCCTGATTTGGGTCCAACTTCAAGGTAGTGTAACTCAAGATGCAAACTTCATATGAATTCTTGGTCCACATGAAACTTGTAGAGTATCTTCATAGCTTTAATTTGAGTGGTGAAAGTTGTCTGTCTTCCAAGCAACTTTTGACCTTCAAGGAGATTTCAAATGGACTTCTGGCCAACATGAGAGTTGTTCCTCATTGTCTTAGCTTTCTAGAATGGTATGGTATGCCTTCATATGATTTGTGGAACTCTACTTATGGTCTTGGCAAGCAAAGGGTATTTTGGTCATCTGAGAATTACAGGTCATTTCAAGCCTATGCCCAAAACGCATACAAGGAAGCTTCAAATGGAAAACTTCACAACATCAAACTTGTTCCAAATGACATTTTGAGTCTAGAAAAGTGACCATGAGAGATTGGAAAGGTTCATAGCACAAGGTTTCAAAATTGGTGGATTTAATGAATAAAAAAGGACTTAAAAATGAGATTTTTCATATTTTGGCCAAATGAGGTGAAATTATAGGTCATTTTGAACGGAAAAATCATTTTGAGAACATTGGCTGAAGTAGAATTTTGAGCTTGGTTCAAGTTTTGAGAGTTATGCATGGTTACTTACACATGAAGTTACATAATCCAAATCCAAGGGAAAGTGTGCATGGGAAGCTTCTCCAAAGTTCTAGGAGGTTCTAATGTCATCTATATATTGCCTTGAGTAACTCCATGCCATGGTTGGTGAATCACATTGCTCATAAACACAAGTTTCATACACTTTCTCCCACTTGCAAAATCAATTCAAACTCTCTCAAATTCTCATCAATCTCCACAATTCTTGATCTGGTATTCATCATCATCATCCAAGGATCATAATTCACACAATCATCTGGTAGAATTGAGGAAGATTCATGTTGTTCAAGTTGATCATCCAAGAAGCAAGAATTTTGGAATTGTGAGATTCAAAGCATTGGAGCACGATTCATTGCATACAGAACTCATCATCAAGTTCCTGGATCATTTCCCACTCATTACAAGCATTAGATCAAGAGGTTTTAGCATCTGTTTTCATCAATTGCACCAGGTATGTTTATCCTTCGAATTGCATGTTTAGGTTAGAATTACAAGGTTTTGTTAGCATAGGAATGTTAAGATAGGATAGATGACTGAGTTTGGTGAGTTTGGGGAGCTTTCATGGAACTTGATCATGGAGTGCAAAAAAACTGTTTGGACTGATAACTCTTGGATTAGAGCACGAAAATCTTAGGTGAATAGCTTGATTTGATCAGCATAAGACATAGATAATGTTAGGATATAATTGAACAAGGTTTGGAAGATTTGATACCAGTTGAAAATGGTGGATCAGAATTGTTATACCTATCGGGTTTGCTTCGTGAGTGAGTTTTAGGAAGAACTATTGGCATGGCTGTGTAGAGGGAATGTTCTAGAGCAATTTTGCTTTTGGAAGTGTTTGATTTCATGGAGAATGGAGAGAGAACAGGGAGCTCGAATATGTATGCATGGGAGATGAATTTCAGAGTTAGGGTTTGTCCAAGGTTGAAGATAACCTTTGGACCGTTCGATCACCCTTTGACATTTGACTTAGTTCCCAATCCCACGGCCACGATTAAAACTGAAAGCGGAGGGAGATTTAAATTGCGAAACGCACCGTTTCACTTAACTTCATCAGACTGGGCTCAATATTGGTTACTAATGACACCCCCGTTCGCAGGCCCACTTCCAAATGAACTGTTTCTTTCGCTATTTGCACCGTTTTTATTTTTTTTTAATTTTTGTTGGTTTTCTGAACGTGCTGGGCCTAGCGCCAAGTGTTATTAACACCCCCACTGCCTGGCCCGTTTCCATATTTTAACTGAATTTCTTACTCGTTGCACCCTTCATCCAACATTAATTCATATTATTTTCTTTAATTTTTCTTAAATCTTCAAAAATTCATAACAAATAGGAAAAGGCATATTTTTCATTGGTTGTTTTTGCATTCCTTTCATAATTTTGTCAAGAAAAATATCACATAAAAAATTTGGCATTTCATTTTATTTTAATATTTTTGGCATATTTTTCTTTTAAATAGGTGTAAATATTGTTTTGTTTGATACATGAATTTGTTAATTTTGGTTTGGTTAGGTGCTTTAATATTTTTAATCCATTCTTTTTAGGTTGATTAATAGATGATGTTAGCTTGTATATAAATTTTAGTTCATATTTTTAGGACTTAATTTTAGGTGATTTGATTAGGTGTGAATAACATGAACAAAACTAGGGTTTAGGTGATAACATAGGTGAATAAATTCATTTCCCTTAGGAGTTAGAAATTGAATCTTTGGGGTATGGGACTATAGGGATTAGGGGTAGTTATTAGATCCCTTAGAAAATATTAGGATTCCCCTACTGCTATTAATACTGTCTATATTTGCTTGACTGGTGTGGTGTGCCCTCTCTGGGGATTATAATTTGTCTGTGTGGGTACTGGGATTGCCTGGGGATTGGGAGAGCTGAAGACTTGTGATGGTGAAGCCATTGGAGATCAAGAGTTTGAAGCCCAACTTCCAGAGTTGAGAAGGAGATTTTTGCTAGCAGCTGTTGAGGAGACTAGGGTTTAGGAGCTAGGCAGAGCTCTAGATTAGAAAGCTTGTTTCCCAAACATGGAATGCCTTGTCTGCATCCATTCTTTCTCTATGATTCAAAGTCTCTTTCAAGTATCCACCTCCTTCCTTTGGAAGGATCAGTGAATGTATTTGAAAGATAGAACTTTTGAGAGAAAATTGTCTATATAATGTTAACAGTTAATGAACCACCCTTGGTAGGTAATTGACTGTCTAACATTCATTCACTTCATCTGGTTGACTGATATTCCTCCTGGAAGTGTGGGACTTGAAGAAAAGCCATTGTAGACTAAAGATTGACCTTGCTTGAAGGGCTGTGGAGATGGAGATTGAGGCTTGCTGAAGCTTGTAGCTGATTGGAGATGACTTGAAGATAGGTGTTGGTGCAGAGCTGTTGTGGCTGGTTTTTTTTGCTATTCATTTCTGATGTATTGATTGGTTTTCTGGACTGTATTGTTTGTTGTTTAACCTGTTGGGTTGAAAGTGAATTCTGTTCACTTTTGCCTATTGTTTTCTAGGTTCGAGGTTGAATGGGACTCCCTTGCCTCGCTTGTATTGTTGCATCCATGCATTTTACTGCTTTACTGTATATATCTGCTATTGTTTCTGTTTCCGTCTATTCCCTTAGGATCTTTGTTTCTCTCTGTGCAAGAGAGGAACATGATAGACATTAGGCCTTAACCCATGCATGATAAAACTAGGTCAGTTTGGTTCCCTTGTCAACCATAGGTTAGAGTTCTGTCTCTTCTTTCTCAAAAACAAACAGAAAAACACAATAAGATTTCAAACACAATAAAAGACACTTCTTCCGTAAAAGAATGTGAACTCATCAAAATGTCATTTTTGTCCGCCGGGACTGTTAATCAGAAAAACCTTTTTCAGAAGGAATAAAAACAAACAAAACAGACTTGTGTCGTACGTGGCCCGAACTACGTTTGCTCTGATCTTTGATGCTGTATGAAAGTACGTAGGCATAGGATGCGATATCCTAGCGAGCAACCTTCCCCTCCTTTCCCGTAGGTAGGCGAACTACGTTGACTCTGATTTCTCATTCCAGACGGGAATACGTAGGCATAAAGTGCGATACTTTGCCGAGTCATTTTCTTTTCTTTTAACCCTTAGCCTTTAGTTTAGATAGAATAACAATCCATACCCGAAAACAAGCGTGGATCCCGTCGAGTACGACGGACATGAGGGGTGCTAATACCTTCCCCTTGCGTAACCGACTCCCGAACCCAGGTTTTGGTTGCGATGACCATACCATTCCCGTTTTTTGCGAGGTTTACTCTGAGCGTTTCCTTTCCCTCCCGTGGGATAAATAACGCACGGTGGCAACTCTTCTGTTCAGCCGGCGCCGATTTTCGCAGTAGCGACAGCTGGCGACTCTGTTGGGGATCCAACGTCCCCTGGCTGCTAAGGACTGCGATAGTTCTTATGCATTTGGGATCCAACGTCCCTTAAGAGAGTCAATCCTAGCGCTTGTTTTCCCGTCGAGGATTTTGTATGGGTTTATATTTCTGACCTTTATTTTCAGCATTATATATATTGGTTATTATTGCTGTATTGTGGGGTGTGACGGGTGTTCTTTGATTGAGAGATAAGTCGGACCTGGGCTTGAGTGCACCTAGAGTTAGAGTAGAAAGTAGTGGGCGCGTGCCGGCTTTGCTTGCATTAGTGTCTCATGAAATCTACACTCGGACGAGGTTCTTCTGGTTGGCTTCTTTTTCTACCCTTTGGGTCGAAGGGGTTGTTGGTCAGCTGAATTGTCGACTTCGGGAACCGATCATTTGGAAGTTGGCTAAGTGAGGCCTCTTCAGGATTTGATGATGCCACTCCTTCTGGGAATCGTATCATCAACCCTGAAAGTCTGTGACACCGACGACCGCATAGGATGCCGTACCTTTGTCAGTTACTAGGACACCTACCTGTGAGAGGGTTTGGGGTTATGCAGGTAACTAGACCTTCAGACTACCGGTTATTTCTTGATCAGAGATCCTGGATATTTATGGAGAGTTCTGAGGTCTGTCAGAGACCAGTTGGAGAGTTCTGAGGTCTGTCAGAGACCAGTGGGAGATATGATTGGAGGTCTATCAGAGACCAGTTAGAGTTATGGGTCTATCAGAGACCAGTGTTGGAGCTTTGTTGTAGGTCTATCTGAGGCCAGGGTTTGAGGACTTCTGAAGGGTCTATCTGAGACTTCTTGATATGGTTCAAGCTTCTCAGCCGGGGCACTTGATCCCTGTTGACTGTGTGCATACGCATTCGCATTTTCATTCGTAGGTTGGTAGCATATTGCATATCCATTTTGCATTGCAGGTACTGGTTCGAAATTGTATCTCATCTCCTGCATCTCAACAGGTGTTTACAGAATTGCTAGCCAACATTCTCATCGATACTCCACTCGCACCAACTGCCGAAGAATCATGGATCAAATGCAGAACGAGATGCAAGATATGCGCGAGAAGCTAGCGCTCTTCATGCAGACCATGGAGACTATTGCAAAAGGTCAGGAGAATTTGCAAGCTATGGTGCAGCCTCTGTTGGTCAGAAACGCTGGGCATGGAAATGAGGATCATCAGTCTGCGCGAGTCGACACTGTTCATGGGGATGGTACTCCCACACCAGTGGCTCCACCTGTAGTTAATATACCTGCTGTTAATGTCAACAACGGTACCGCTGTTGGGAACGGTAACGTCGGAGTTGGGAACGAGACTGCTGTCCATAACGTTGGGCTTGGTGATATCAACTTGGGTGATAATATAGGAGGCAACGGCTTCGGTAATGCTGGATTCGGGTTCAATGATCAGGGATTCGATAATGCTGGGAAATATGGTTTCAATGCTCAAGGCTTTGGGCAGGACGGTTTTGGTGTGACCAATCAGGGTTACGGAGGTTTCGAAAATGGAAACGGCGCTGGGTTAATGACTTTTGGACCTGCTGAAGTTGCTCAGGGGTACGGCAACAGAGGGCGAGGCCCGACGATGAATCAGATCAGAGCTGGCCGTAATAATGGATACGATGGGTATGGAGCTGGGAATGGTATGTGGCAAGAGGATCAGCAAGAGGATGCCTTCTCCGGCGGAGGTTTCGAAGGGCTGATGGATGACTCCCAGAAGATCAGAATGCTAGAAGAGCAGATGAGGGGGGTCCTGAACCAAAGTGCTGTGGGCTTAGACATGTCAACAATGGGTCTGGTACCTGGCTTGAGGGTGCCAATCAAATTCAAAGCTCCTACGTTTGATAAGTATAAAGGGGACACCTGTCCGAAAGTGCACGTGCGGGCTTATTACAGAAAGATGTCTGCATATTCAACTGATGAGAGGATGCTAATGCATTTCTTTCAAGATATTCTGTCAGGCCCTTCCCTAGAGTGGTATATGTGATTGGAGCCAACTAATATAAAGACATGGAAACAGCTAGCAGAGGCATTTGTAGCTCACTACAAGTATAACAGCGACTTGGCGCACAATCGGGTCCAATTGACAGGGCTGTCCCAGAAGAAGGGTGAGAGCTTTAAAGAGTATGCGCAAAGATGGCGCGACATGGCTGCCAGGGTCCGTCCTCCTTTAGAAGACAAGGAAATGAATGACATGTTCATCGGAACATTCACCGGCATGTTTTATGACAAGTTGTTTCACACATCTTTGGCCAGTTTCTCAGACTTAATTCTGATGGGGGAGAAGATTGAAAATAACATTAAGGTAGGAAGGTTCCAAGCAGGTGAGCCTACTTCAGCTGGAAGCAATAAGAAAGCTTTCGGGGGTAGAAAACAGGAAGATGCCAATTCGGTATGTAGCTCTCGGGGAAGAAATAGGGGGTGGAGGCAATACCAACCGCAACAAGTTGCAAGTGTGACAATCCCCGCGCAACATCAGCAACAGCCGCAGCAGCAGGGGCAACAACATCCGGCTCAGTGAAGAATTCAGAATGGGAAGCCGAAAAGGGTATTTGATCCGCCGCCAATGTCGTACGCTGAGCTTCTTCAGAATTTGTTACGGTTACAGTTGGTCGAGAAAAGAACGATGGCTCCTCCGACAGGGATCCCCCGCCCAGTTATAACGCTAATGAGAATTGTGAATTCCATTCTGGGGCACCCGTCCATAATATCGAAAACTGCCACGCTTTCAAGCATAAAGTGCAAGATTTGCTTGATAGCACTGCTATTAATTTTGGTACGGAAGGGCCCAATATTACACAACAACCAATGCCAAACCATGAATAGGCTGGAGTATGGTGGACAAAGAGGAGTTCTATACTTCGGGTGGGCCGTTAAAAGTAGATCAGAACAGTGGCAGGCTGCCTCTAATAACTGATTGTGAAGATAGCAGGTTCAGCAGCAGGACAGATGTGAAAGCCCGGTTCTCGGAAGCTGGCATTTTTCTTTGTTTTATCTTGTCATTTCTTTACGTTTGTAGTTTCTTTCCTGTTTAAATTGCAATCTTGTTCGTAAAACTTGTTTTCATTCAATTGATGATAATGAAATAAATATGCATGTTTTGATTAAATCCATTCGTGTTCACTAATTGTTTTTATAAATGTCCAACACCTGGTTAAGAGGAATCTAGGGGGGATGACGAAAATGAACGACCTGCAACTTCCGATTGCATGCTTTTGAAATAAAACCTGCTGATGATGTACAGGCATTGTTTCAAATCCCCAAACACCGGAGATATAAGGAAGATAATCCCTTGTCTACCCTTTTGAGCCTTGTAGTAGGAGTTTCTTTCTGCAAATGAAAAACCCTCAATCTTAACCTGGGGCAGGGTACGTGGTAGCTAATTTGACCGAGCGTTCAAGTTGCAAAAGGAGTGTCCGTTCGAGGATCAATCACACCCATATGGGTCGTGCCTAAAAAACCACAATGGTTAAGGTTCGCCAACCCAAGAGTGAAACAGTCACATTATTCCACGAAAAGTCAGACAAACCAGTGTCACACGACTTGTTCAAAAAGAAAAAACGAAAAGCGAAAAGAATCAAAAAGCCTGCTAAGTCAAAACTTGAAAACAAATGACTTAGGCAAAAATAGGGGCATCCCGCTGGACTGGAAAATCAAAAGAATCTCAAAAGATACCCAGTCCAGGCAAAAGTTAGGGAATGAAAAAAAACGAAAGACGGAAAGGATTGTCAAAGAAAAGAAAATCCTCAAATCAAATGCGAGTCGTGTGACCTCAAGGGTCAAAGACGAAAGGTGAGTGGCTGTCACTCCCAACAATAATAATTTCTCGAACTATCACTCCTATCTTCCAGCCTCTGAGAGGTGAGCGCTAAGGTCGAATTAGCTGAACGTAGGATGGGAGAACATCAAGGAGAGTGGGCGGGTTAAAATAAACTTTGAGCCTTTATCCTTTTCTTCAAAAACCGTGAACCTGACCACGTTACAACCTTCAAAAGTCCTAATTGAAGCAGGTCGTTTCGAAAGCATACTTTGGTAAAGGTCGTGTCGATTCTGACTCCTGAAAGGGTTCTTCATGCCATGTTGGTACTGATGTTGATAAATGTTTTGTGCATTTTATGCCGCAAACTGTTTTTCCTTTTCCCCGTGAACAGATTGGATGTCAAAGCTGTCATATGTGTTGCATTAGTATGTCTTTTACGCAGAACAACTTGTTTTACTTGCGAGTAAGCGCTTGACAGCAGGAAAGTTTCCTACAGTGGAAAGCATGGTCAGGATAGAATGCAGAGCGCCCGAATGCTCCGCAAGCCGGGGCAAGCTATTATCGTGATCCCCAGTCAGGTCAGCCATTCAAAGTCAGAATACTGGGGCAATCAGGTCGAGATTCGGTAAATCTCTCGTAGTTGGAGGTACTGCTCTGGATCAGCTAGTTAGGGGCAAAGTCATTGCAATCAGGGGCAGGCCATCTTAAGAGCGCAGAAGTTACTCTTTATTCGAGAAGCATTTGGTGAAGTATTTCTCCGAAGTTCAGAATGCTGGGGCAGTTCATATCAGACCAACGGGGTACGAATGTCTAGATTCCCTTTTGAGGACTATCCCCACAGAGGTCCCACAGACCGGGGCATATCAGAAGCGAAGGAATTGTTCTTCTCCGTATCATCAGAGCTATTCGAGCAGATTCAGTCAATCTTAAAGTATGAGACAAATGTCGGGAAGTCATGTTATGGTCTTCCGATTCTTCACCCAAATCCATGTTGGCGATCACTGTGAGGCCCATCCGTGTTGGCGCATCAGTTTCCAAATCCAATCGTCATCAGTACGCAGGAAGACTCCGTCTACTTTCTCCAGCAAAGTCCAATTTTTTCATTGGCACGCGTAAGCTATCCCCAGAGAAGTCCAATCATACTTGGCACATCTGCTATTCCCCAGCAGAGTTATATTCCCCAGCAGGGTGTTACTTCAACGAGGTGTTTGGTTAAGTTCCCAAATTCCCCAGCGGAGTCGATTTCACTCTTCCAGCATTTATTTTGCTGGAATGATTCTGTGATATCCGGTTTATCCCCAGCGGAGTTGGCTTCGTCTTCAGCATTTATTTTGCTGAAGTGGTTTTCTGTACCCGACTTTCTCCAGCAGCCCGAGCCTGCATTAGCATATTGCATACAGCATCATATTTGCATCATACTTGCATTTCATTTTCAAAATGCGTAGAATTTCCATCCTGAATGGAGCATTACGCCATGAAAAATTCAAACATATGCATAGGCATACGAAACATAAACCAGGTTGGTTACCCCGTTGGTTTCAGATGTTTGTTTTCCCCTGCAGATAATTGAGATTATGATTCAGGGAGATGTTCGGATAGTCGGATTTGTGGCGCAAGGCGAGCAGTGACCGTGTTCGTCCTATCATGTGGACCCCTAGCAGAGTTGCTTGGTTGAGTTTCTCTTTTCCCCAGCTGAGTCCTTCTCAGGTCGCTGTTATGTCGACATTACAAGATTTCATAGTTCAGATTTTTGGAGTTATCGCCGTGATTTCCCCCAGTAGAGTTTTCTTCCCCATCAGAGTTGCTTGGTTGAGTTTCTCTTCTTCCCCAGCGAAGTTTTCTTCAGACTGTTGTCACGTCAGTATTGAAAATCTTGAAATTACTACCTGCCGTCGAAGTAGGTGTTTGACGGCTGTCGTCAGTTATTACCCTGGTTGAAGGAGTTACACCCTGGTTGAAGGAGTAGTATGCCTTGTTTGAGGCAGTTATACCCTGGTTGAAGGAGTTATACCCTGGTTGAAGGAGTTATATCCTGGTTGAAGGAGTTATATCCTGGTTGAAGGAGTTATATCCTGGTTGAGGGAGTTGTCACCCTGGTTGAGGGAGTTACACCCTGGTTTGAGGAGTTAGTATGCCTTGTTTGAGGCAGTTATACCCTGGTTGAAGGAGTTATATCCTGGTTGAAGGAGTTATATCCTGGTTGAAGGAGTAGTATGCCTTGTTTGAGGCAGTTATACCCTGGTTGAAGGAGTTATACCCTGGTTGAAGGAGTTATACCCTGGTTGAAGGAGTTATATCCTGGTTGAAGGAGGTATATCCTGGTTGAAGGAGTTATATCCTGGTTGAGGGAGTTGTCACCCTGGTTGAGGCAGTTATACCCTGGTTTGAGGAGTTATTATCCTAGTTGAGGGAGTTGTCACCCTGGTCGATGGAGTTACACCCTGGTTTGAGGAGTTATTATGCCTTGTTTGAGGCAGTTATACCCCGGTTGAAGGAGTTATTACCTTTGGCTCGATGCATGCTTATTGTAGCAAAATTCGGAATTAATTGTGGATTCAAGGCCTGTGGCGTCACGCAGGTGGTTGAGGACGAAATCAAGTCAGTTCTCATCAGATAATTGATCAGTTGTTGCCGTGACAACCGGATTCGGTTTTCTGAATGATATTTTCCCGCAGTGGTGGCGGAGTTATTTTCCCGTAGTGGTGACGGAGTTACTTTCCCGCAGTGGTGGCGGAGTTATTTCCCGTAGTGGTGGCGGAGTTATGTCCCGCAGTGGTGGCGGAGTTATTTCCCGTAGTGGTGACGGAGTTATTTTCCCGTAGTGGTGACGGAGTTATTTTCTCGCAGTGGTGGCGGTGTTATCTTCCCGTAGTGGTGGCGGAGTTATTTCCCGTAGTGGTGACGGAGTTATTTTTCCGTAGTGGTGACGGAGTTATTTTCCCGCAGTGGTGGCGGTGTTATCTTCCCGTAGTGGTGACGGAGTTACTTTCCCGCAGTGGTGGCGGAGTTATGTCCCGTAGTGGTGACGGAGTTATTTCCCGTAGTGGTGGCGGTGTTATCTTCCCGTAGCGATGGCGGTGTTATTTTTCTGTAATGGTAATAGAGTCAGTACCCGTAGCGATGGCGGTGTTATCTTTCTGTAATGGTGAAGGAGTTATTACCCGTAGCGATGGCGGAGTTATTTCCTGTAGTAATGATAAAGTAGTACCCGTAGCGATGGCGGTGTTGTTTTTCAGATTATCTTCCCGCAGTGGTGGCGGAGTGATGACGGTGTTATTTTTCTGTAATAGTGACAGAGTGATTTTCCTGTATCGTTGGCAGGGTCATGTTGTGTTGACAGAATAAATTCCCCAGTGAAGTCGTCCAGTTCATTCCAGTATTGACAAGATAATATTGAAATCAGACTTATTCCCCAAACAGTGGTGCAGTTATTTCTGCGGTTGGCAAATTTTCGGGTTCTTAGTATTCAACCGTCTCGTACCTCGAATGTTTGAAGGTCGTTCGCGCTTCACCCAGTCGGGTCCAAGTCGCTTGAATAGGGGCAGCTGTTGCACCCTTAAATTTGCTCAACCTTATTCACTTGGTTTATGCTTCAATATCATTAGCATTTGCATATAGAGTCATATACATAGTCTAATCATCTGCATAGCATAGCATAGCAAATCATCCAACAGGGACCGAGCATTATTCTCATCTCTATGAGCCTATCAAGAGGTTATTATTCTAATTCAATCTCATTCAAGTCATCAGAAAGAATTTGAAAGCTATCAAGTCAGTGGATCAAGCAAGTGCATCCATCTCCTATCTGAGGGTATGTGAGGATCAACAAAGAAATTGTGAGCTATGGATGGAGCATGGAGAGTATGTGGGCATCATGGAAGACTTAGAAAGTCATTTGGAGAAGGAAACAAGTCATTGGTGTGATCACAAGAATTGCAGTTGAAGACAGTCAACTAGGGTTTCATTTGGGGTCAACTCTAGGTCAACTCTAGGTCAATTGACTGATTGAAAGGCATTAAGGGCTATTGGGAAGATGTGGGGTTCATCATTTGACATGTAAAGAAGGATATGTTGTTATGCTAAGAATAAATCAAGAGGAATCAAGGAGAAGAGGAGTTACCAAATTAGGGTTTCAGTGTAAAATCCCCTGATTTGGGTCCAACTTCAAGGTAGTGTAACTCAAGATGCAAACTTCATATGAATTCTTGGTCCACATGAAACTTGTAGAGTATCTTCATAGATTTAATTTGAGTGGTGGAAGTCATCAAGATGATTTATAGAACTCAAGTTATAGCTCTTGCAAGTTACAGGTCATCTGAGGGCACTGAAATTTGGCTGTGAAAGTTGTCTGTCTTCCAAGCAACTTTTGACCTTCAAGGAGATTTCAAATGGACTTATGGCCAACATGAGAGTTGTTCCTCATTGTCTTATATTTCTAGAATGGTATGGTATGCCTTCATATGATTTGTGGAACTCTACTTATGGTCTTGGCAAGCAAAGGGTATTTTGGTCATTTGAGAATTACAGGTCATTTCAAGCCTATGCCCAAAACTCATACAAGGAAGCTTCAAATGGAAAACTTAACAACATAAAACTTGTTCCAAATGACATTTTGAGTCTAGAAAAGTGACCATGAGAGATTGGAAAGGTTCATAGCACAAGGTTTCAAAATTGGTGGATTTAATGAATAAAAAAGGACTTAAAAATGAGATTTTTCATATTTTGGCCAAATGAGGTGAAATTATAGGTCATTTTGAATGGAAAAATCATTTTGAGAACATTGGCTGAAGTAGAATTTTGAGCTTGGTTCAAGTTTTGAGAGTTATGCATGGTTACTTACACATGAAGTTACATAATCCAAATCCAAGGGAAAGTGTGCATGGGAAGCTTCTCCAAAGTTCTAGGAGGTTCTAATGTCATCTATATATTGCCTTGAGTAACTCCATGCCATGGTTGGTGAATCACATTGCTCATAAACACAAGTTTCATACACTTTCTCCCACTTGCAAAATCAATTCAAACTCTCTCAAATTCTCATCAATCTCCACAATTCTTGATCTGGTATTCATCATCATCATCCAAGGATCATAATTCACACAATCATCTGGTAGAATTGAGGAAGATTCATGCTGTTCAAGTTGATCATCCAAGAAGCAAGAATTTTGGAATTGTGAGATTCAAAGCATTGGAGCACGATTCATTGCATACAGAACTCATCATCAAGTTCCTGGATCATTTCCCACTCATTACAAGCATTAGATCAAGAGGTTTTAGCATATGTTTTCATCAATTGCACCAGGTATGTTTATCCTTCGAATTGCATGTTTAGGTTAGAATTACAAGGTTTTGTTAGCATAGGAATGTTAAGATAGGATAGATGACTGAGTTTGGTGAGTTTGGGGAGCTTTCATGGAACTTGATCATGGAGTGCAAAAAAACTGTTTGGACTGATAACTCTTGGATTAGAGCACGAAAATCTTAGGTGAATAGCTTGATTTGATCAGCATAAGACATAGATAATGTTAGGATATAATTGAACAAGGTTTGGAAGATTTGATACCAGTTGAAAATGGTGGATCAGAACTGTTATACCTATCGGGTTTGCTTCGTGAGTGAGTTTTAGGAAGAACTATTGGCATGGCTGTGTAGAGGGAATGTTCTAGAGCAATTTTGCTTTTGGAAGTGTTTGATTTCATGGAGAATGGAGAGAGAACAGGGAGCTCGAATATGCATGCATGGGAGATGAATTTCAGAGTTAGGGTTTGTCCAAGGTTGAAGATAACCTTTGGACCGTTCGATCACCCTTTGACATTTGACTTAGTTCCCAATCCCACGGCCACGATTAAAACTGAAAGCGGAGGGAGATTTAAATTGCGAAACACACCGTTTCACTTAACTTCATCAGACTGGGCTCAATATTGGTTACTAATGACACCCCCGTTCGCAGGCCCACTTCCAAATGAACTGTTTCTTTCGCTATTTGCACCGTTTTTATTTTTTTTAATTTTTGTTGGTTTTCTGAACGTGCTGGGCCTAGCGCCAAGTGTTATTAACACCCCCACTGCCTGGCCCGTTTCCATGTTTTAACTGAATTTCTTACTCGTTGCACCCTTCATCCAACATTAATTCATATTATTTTCTTTAATTTTTCTTAAATCTTCAAAAATTCATAACAAATAGGAAAAGGCATATTTTTCATTGGTTGTTTTTGCATTCCTTTCATAATTTTGTCAAGAAAAATATCACATAAAAAATTTGGCATTTCATTTTATTTTAATATTTTTGGCATATTTTTCTTTTAAATAGGTGTAAATATTGTTTAGTTTGATACATGAATTTGTTAATTTTGGTTTGGTTAGGTGCTTTAATATTTTTAATCCATTCTTTTTAGGTTGATTAATAGATGATGTTAGCTTGTATATAAATTTTAGTTCATATTTTTAGGACTTAATTTTAGGTGATTTGATTAGGTGTGAATAACATGAACAAAACTAGGGTTTAGGTGATAACATAGGTGAATAAATTCATTTCCCTTAGGAGTTAGAAATTGAATCTTTGGGGTATGGGACTATAGGGATTAGGGGTAGTTATTAGATCCCTTAGAAAATATTAGGATTCCCCTACTGCTATTAATATTGTCTATATTTGCTTGACTGGTGTGGTGTGCCCTCTCTGGGGATTATAATTTGTCTGTGTGGGTACTGGGATTGCCTGGGGATTGGGAGAGCTGAAGACTTGTGATGGTGAAGCCATTGAAGATCAAGAGTTTGAAGCCCAACTTCCAGAGTTGAGAAGGAGATTTTTGCTAGCAGCTGTTGAGGAGACTAGGGTTTAGGAGCTAGGCAGAGCTCTAGATTAGAAAGCTTGTTTCCCAAACATGGAATGCCTTGTCTGCATCCATTCTTTCTCTATGATTCAAAGTCTCTTTCAAGTATCCACCTCCTTCCGTTGGAAGGATCAGTGAATGTATTTGAAAGATAGAACTTTTGAGAGAAAATTGTCTATATAATGTTAACAGTTAATGAACCGCCCTTGGTAGGTAATTGACTGTCTAACATTCATTCACTTCATCTGGTTGACTGATATTCCTCCTAGAGGTGTGGGACTTGAAGAAAAGCCATTGTAGACTGAAGATTGACCTTGCTTGAAGGGCTGTGGAGATGGAGATTGAGGCTTGTTGAAGCTTGTAGCTGATTGGAGATGACTTGAAGATAGGTGTTGGTGCAGAGCTGTTGTGGCTGGTTTTTTTTGCTGTTCATTTCTGATGTATTGATTGGTTTTCTGGACTGTATTGTTTGTTGTTTAACCTGTTGGGTTGAAAGTGAATTCTGTTCACTTTTGCCTATTGTTTTCTAGGTTCGAGGTTGAGTGGGACTCCCTTGCCTCGCTTGTATTGTTGCATCCATGCATTTTACTGCTTTACTGTATATATCTGCTATTGTTTCTGTTTCCGTCTATTCCCTTAGGATCTCTGTTTCTCTCTGTGCAAGAGAGGAACATGATAGACATTAGGCCTTAACCCATGCATGATAACACTAGGTCAGTTTGGTTCCCTTGTCAACCATAGGTTAGAGTTCTGTCTCTTCTTTCTCAAAAACAAACAGAAAAACACAATAAGATTTCAAACACAATAAAAGACACTTCTTCCGTAAAAGAATGTGAACTCATTAAAACGTCATTTTTGTCCGCCGGGACTGTTAATCAGAAAAACCTTTTTCAGAAGGAATAAAAACAAACAAAACAGACTTGTGTCGTACGTGGCCCAAACTACGTTTGCTGTGATCTTTCATGCTGTATGAAAGTACGTAGGCATAGGATGCGATATCCTAGCGAGCAACCTTCCCCTCCTTTCCCGTAGGTAGGCAAACTACGTTGACTCTGATTTCTCGTTCCAGACGGGAATACGTAGGCATAAAGTGCGATACTTTGCCGAGTCATTTTCTTTTCTTTTAACCCTTAGCCTTTAGTTTAGATAGAATAACAATCCATACCCGAAAACAAGCGTGGATCCCGTCGAGTACGACGGACGTGAGGGGTGCTAATACCTTCCCCTTGCGTAACCGACTCCCGAACCCAGGTTTTGGTTGCGATTACCATACCTTTCCCGTTTTTTGCGAGGTTTACTCTGAGCGTTTCCTTTCCCTCCCGTGGGATAAATAACGCACGGTGGCGACTCTTCTGTTCAGCCGGCGTCGATTTTCGCAGTAGCGACAGCTGGCGACTCTGCTGGGGATCCAACGTCCCCTGGCTGCTAAGGACTACGATAGTTCTTATGCATTTGGGATCCAACGTCCCTTAAGAGAGTCATTCCTAGCGCTTGTTTTCCCGTCGAGGATTTTGTATGGGTTTATATTTCTGACCTTTATTTTCAGCATTATATATATATTGGTTATTATTGCTGTATTGTGGGGTGTGACGGGTGTTCTTTGATTGAGAGATAAGCCGGACCTGGGCTTGAGTGCACCTAGAGTTAGAGTAGAAAGTAGTGGGCGCGTGCCGACTTTGCTTGCAGTAGTGTCTCATGAAATCTACACTCGGACGAGGTTCTTCTGGTTGGCTTCTTTTTCTACCCTTTGGGTCGAAGGGGTTGTTGGTCAGCTGAATTGTCGACTCCGGGAACCGATCATTTGGAAGTTGGCTAAGTGAGGCCTCTTCAGGATTTGATGATGCCACTCCTTCTGGGAATCGTATCATCAACCCTGAAAGTCTGTGACGCCGACGACCGCATAGGATGCCGTACCTTTGTCAGTTACTAGGACACCTACCTGTGAGAGGGTTTGGGGTTATGCAGGTAACTAGACCTTCAGACTACCGGTTATTTCTTGATCAGAGATCCTGGATATTTATGGAGAGTTCTGAGGTCTGTCAGAGACCAGTTGGAGAGTTCTGAGGTCTGTCAGAGACCAGTGGGAGATATGATTGGAGGTCTATCAGAGACCAGTTAGAGTTATGGGTCTATCAGAGACCAGTGTTGGAGCTTTGTTGTAGGTCTATCTGAGGCCAGGGTTTGAGGACTTCTGAAGGGTCTATCTGAGACTTCTTGATATGGTTCAAGCTTCTCAGCCAGGGCACTTGATCCCTGTTGACTGTGTGCATACGCATTCGCATTTTCATTCGTAGGTTGGTAGCATATTGCATATCCATTTTGCATTGCAGGTACTGGTTCGAAATTGTATCTCATCTCCTGCATCTCAACAGGTGTTTACAGAATTGCTAGCCAACATTCTCATCGATACTCCACTCGCACCAACTGCCGAAGAATCATGGATCAAATGCAGAACGAGATGCAAGATATGCGCGAGAAGCTAGCGCTCTTCATGCAGACCATGGAGACTATTGCAAAAGGTCAGGAGAATTTGCAAGCTATGGTGCAGCCTCTGTTGGTCAGAAACGCTGGGCATGGAAATGAGGATCATCAGTCTGCGCGAGTCGACACTGTTCATGGGGATGGTACTCCCACACCAGTGGCTCCACCTGTAGTTAATATACCTGCTGTTAATGTCAACAACGGTACCGCTGTTGGGAACGGTAACGTCGGAGTTGGGAACGAGACTGCTGTCCATAACGTTGGGCTTGGTGATATCAACTTGGGTGATAATATAGGAGGCAACGGCTTCGGTAATGCTGGATTCGGGTTCAATGATCAGGGATTCGATAATGCTGGGAAATATGGTTTCAATGCTCAAGGCTTTGGGCAGGACGGTTTTGGTGTGACCAATCAGGGTTACGGAGGTTTCGAAAATGGAAACGGCGCTGGGTTAATGACTTTTGGACCTGCTGGAGTTGCTCAGGGGTACGGCAACAGAGGGCGAGGCCCGGCGATGAATCAGATCAGAGCTGGCCGTAATAATGGATACGATGGGTATGGAGCTGGGAATGGTATGTGGCAAGAGGATCAGCAAGAGGATGCCTTCTCCGGCGGAGGTTTCGAAGGGCCGATGGATGACTCCCAGAAGATCAGAATGCTAGAAGAGCAGATGAGGGGGGTCCTGAACCAAAGTGTTGTGGGCTTAGACATGTCAACAATGGGTCTGGTACCTGGCTTGAGGGTGCCAATCAAATTCAAAGCTCCTACGTTTGATAAGTATAAAGGGGACACCTATCCGAAAGTGCACGTGCAGGCTTATTACAGAAAGATGTCTGCATATTCAACTGATGAGAGGATGCTAATGCATTTCTTTCAAGATAGTCTGTCAGGCCCTTCCCTAGAGTGGTATATGGGATTGGAGCCAACTAATATAAAGACATGGAAACAGCTAGCAGAGGCATTTGTAGCTCACTACAAGTATAACAGCGACTTGGCGCCCAATCGGGTCCAATTGACAGGGTTGTCCCAGAAGAAGGGTGAGAGCTTTAAAGAGTATGCGCAAAGATGGCGCGATATGGCTGCCAGGGTCCGTCCTCCTTTAGAAGACAAGGAAATGAATGACATGTTCATCGGAACATTCACCGGCATGTTTTATGACAAGTTGTTTCACACATCTTTGGCCAGTTTCTCAGACTTAATTCTGATGGGGGAGAAGATTGAAAATAACATTAAGGTAGGAAGGTTCCAAGCAAGTGAGCCTACTTCAGCTGGAAGCAATAAGAAAGCTTTCGGGGGTAGAAAACAGGAAGATGCCAATTCGGTATGTAGCTCTCGGGGAAGAAATAGGGGGTGGAGGCAATACCAACCGCAACAAGTTGCAAGTGTGACAATCCCCGCGCAACATCAGCAACAGCCGCAGCAGCAGGGGCAACAACATCCGGCTCAGCGAAGAATTCAGAATGGGAAGCCGAAAAGGGTATTTGATCCGCCGCCAATGTCGTACGCTGAGCTTCTTCAGAATTTGTTACGGTTACAATTGGTCGAGAAAAGAACGATGGCTCCTCCGACAGGGATCCCCCCACCCAGTTATAACGCTAATGAGCATTGTGAATTCCACTCTGGGGCACCCGGCCATAATATCGAAAACTGCCACGCTTTCAAGCATAAAGTGCAAGATTTGCTTGATAGCACTGCTATTAATTTTGGTACGGAAGGGCCCAATATTACACAACAACCAATGCCAAACCATGAATAGGCTGGAGTATGGTGGACAAAGAGGAGTTCTATAGTTCGGGTGGGCCGTTAAAAGTAGATCAGAACAGTGGCAGGCTGCCTCTAATAACTGATTGTGAAGATAGCAGGTTCAGCAGCAGGACAGATGTGAAAGCCCGGTTCTCGGAAGCTGGCATTTTTCTTTGTTTTATCTTGTCATTTCTTTACGTTTGTAGTTTCTTTCCTGTTTAAATCGCAATCTTGTTCGTAAAACTTGTTGTTTTCATTCAATTGATGATAATGAAATAAATATGCATGTTTTGATTAAATCCATTCGTGTTCACTAATTGTTTTTATAAATGTCCAACACCTGGTTAAGAGGAATCTGGGGGGGATGACGAAAATGAACGACCTGCAACTCCCAATTGCATGCTTTTGAAATAAAACCTGCTGATGATGTACAGGCATTGTTTCAAATCCCCAAACACCGGAGATATAAGGAAGATAATCCCTTGTCTACCCTTTTGAGCCTTGTAGTAGGAGTTTCTTTCTGCAAATGAAAAACCCTCAATCTTAACCTGGGGCAGGGTAGGTGGTAGCTAATTTGACCGAGCGTTCAAGTTGCAAAAGGAGTGTCCGTTCGAGGATCAATCACACCCATATGGGTCGTGCCTAAAAAACCACAATGGTTAAGGTTCGCCAACCCAAGAGTGAAACAGTCACATTATTCCACGAAAAGTCAGACAAACCAGTGTCACACGACTTGTTCAAAAAGAAAAAACGAAAAGCGAAAAGAATCAAAAAGCCCGCTAAGTCAAAACTTGAAAACAAATGACTTAGGCAAAAATAGGGGCATCCCGCTGGACTGGAAAATCAAAAGAATCTCAAAAGATACACAGTCCAGGCAAAAGTTAGGGAATGAAAAAAAACGAAAGACGGAAAGGATTGTCAAAGAAAAGAAAAATCCTCAAATCAAATGCGAGTCGTGTGACCTCAAGGGTCAAAGACGAAAGGTGAGTGGTTGTCACTCCCAACAATAATAATTTCTCGAACTATCACTCCTATCTTCCAGCCTCTGAGAGGTGAGCGCTAAGGTCGAATTAGCTGAACGTAGGATGGGAGAACATCAAGGAGAGTGGGCGGGTTAAAATAAACTTTGAACCTTTATCCTTTTCTTCAAAAACCGTGAACCTGACCACGTTACAACCTTCAAAAGTCCTAATTGAAGCAGGTCGTTTCGAAAGCATACTTCGGTAAAGGTCGTGTCGATTCTGACTCCTGAAAGGGTTCTTCATGCCATGTTGGTACTGATGTTGATAAATGTTTTGTGCATTTTATACCGCAAACTGTTTTTCCTTTTCCCCGTGAACAGATTGGATGTCAAAGTTGTCATATGTGTTGCATTAGTATGTCTTTTACGCAGAACAACTTGTTTTACTTGCGAGTAAGCGCTTGACAGCAGGAAAGTTTCCTACAGTGGAAAGCATGGTCAGGATAGAATGCAGAGCGCCCGAATGCTCCGCAAGCCGGGGCAAGCTATTATCGTGATCCCCAGTCAGGTCAGCCATTCAAAGTTAGAATACTGGGGCAATCAGGTCGAGATTCGGTAAATCTCTCGTAGTTGGAGGTACTGCTCTGGATCAGCTAGTCAGGGGCAAAGTCATTGCAATCAGGGGCAGGCCATCTTAAGAGCGCAGAAGTTACTCTTTATTCGAGAAGCATTTGGTGAAGTATTTCTCCGAAGTTCAGAATGCTGGGGCAGTTCATATCAGACCAACGGGGTACGAATGTCCAGATTCCCTTTTGAGGACTATCCCCACAGAGGTCCCACAGACCGGGGCATATCAGAAGCGAAGGAATTGTTCTTCTCCGTATCATCAGAGCTACTCAGAGCTATTCGAGCAGATTCAGTCAATCTTAAAGTATGAGACAAATGTCGGGAAGTCATGTTATGGTCTTCCGATTCTTCACCCAAATCCATGTTGGCGATCACTGTGAGGCCCATCCGTGTTGGCGCATCAGTTTCCAAATCCAATCGTCATCAGTACGCAGGAAGACTCCGTCTACTTTCTCTAGCAAAGTCCAATTTTTTCATTGGCACGCGTAAGCTATCCCCAGAGAAGTCCAATCATACTTGGCACATCTGCTATTCCCCAGCAGAGTTATATTCCCCAGCAGGGTGTTACTTCAACGAGGTGTTTGGTTAAGTTCCCAAATTCCCCAGCGGAGTCGATTTCACTCTTCCAGCATTTATTTTGCTGGAATGATTCTGTGATATCCGGTTTATCCCCAGCGGAGTTGGCTTCATCTTCAGCATTTATTTTGCTGAAGTGGTTTTCTGTACCCGACTTTCTCCAGCAGCCCGAGCCTGCATTAGCATATTGCATACAGCATCATATTTGCATCATACTTGCATTTCATTTTCAAAATGCGTAGAATTTCCATCCTGAATGGAGCATTACGCCATGAAAAATTCAAACATATGCATAGGCATACGAAACATAAACCAGGTTGGTTACCCCGTTGGTTTCAGATGTTTGTTTTCCCCTGCAGATAATTGAGATTATGATTCAGGGAGATGTTCGGATAGTCGGATTTGTGGCGCAAGGCGAGCAGTGACCGTGTTCGTCCTATCATGTGGACCCCTAGCAGAGTTGCTTGGTTGAGTTTCTCTTTTCCCCAGCTGAGTCCTTCTCAGGTCGCTGTTATGTCGACATTACAAGATTTCATAGTTCAGATTTTTGGAGTTATCGCCGTGATTTCCCCCAGTAGAGTTTTCTTCCCCATCAGAGTTGCTTGGTTGAGTTTCTCTTCTTCCCCAGCGAAGTTTTCTTCAGACTGTTGTCACGTCAGTATTGAAAATCTTGAAATTACTACCTGCCGTCGAAGTAGGTGTTTGACGGCTGTCGTCAGTTATTACCCTGGTTGAAGGAGTTACACCCTGGTTGAAGGAGTAGTATGCCTTGTTTGAGGCAGTTATACCCTGGTTGAAGGAGTTATACCCTGGTTGAAGGAGTTATATCCTGGTTGAAGGAGTTATATCCTGGTTGAAGGAGTTATATCCTGGTTGAGGGAGTTGTCACCCTGGTTGATGGAGTTACACCCTGGTTTGAGGAGTTAGTATGCCTTGTTTGAGGCAGTTATACCCTGGTTGAAGGAGTTATATCCTGGTTGAAGGAGTTATATCCTGGTTGAAGGAGTAGTATGCCTTGTTTGAGGCATTTATACCCTGGTTGAAGGAGTTATACCCTGGTTGAAGGAGTTATACCCTGGTTGAAGGAGTTATATCCTGGTTGAAGGAGTTATATCCTGGTTGAAGGAGTTATATCCTGGTTGAGGGAGTTGTCACCCTGGTTGAGGCAGTTATACCCTGGTTTGAGGAGTTATTATCCTGGTTGAGGGAGTTGTCACCCTGGTCGATGGAGTTACACCCTGGTTTGAGGAGTTATTATGCCTTGTTTGAGGCAGTTATACCCCGGTTGAAGGAGTTATTACCTTTGGCTCGATGCATGCTTATTGTAGCAAAATTCGGAATTAATTGTGGATTCAAGGCCTGTGGCGTCACGCAGGTGGTTGAGGACGAAATCAAGTCAGTTCTCATCAGATAATTGATCAGTTGTTGCCGTGACAACCGGATTCGGTTTTCTGAATGATATTTTCCCGCAGTGGTGGCGGAGTTATTTTCCCGTAGTGGTGACGGAGTTACTTTCCCGCAGTGGTGGCGGAGTTATTTCCCGTAGTGGTGGAGGAGTTATGTCCCGCAGTGGTGGCGGAGTTATTTCCCGTAGTGGTGACGGAGTTATTTTCCCGTAGTGGTGACGGAGTTATTTTCCCGCAGTGGTGGCGGTGTTATCTTCCCGTAGTGGTGGCGGAGTTATTTCCCGTAGTGGTGACGGAGTTATTTTTCCGTAGTGGTGACGGAGTTATTTTCCCGCAGTGGTGGCGGTGTTATCTTCCCGTAGTGGTGACGGAGTTACTTTCCCGCAGTGGTGGCGGAGTTATGTCCCGTAGTGGTGACGGAGTTATTTCCCGTAGTGGTGGCGGTGTTATCTTCCCGTAGCGATGGCGGTGTTATTTTTCTGTAATGGTAATAGAGTCAGTACCCGTAGCGATGGCGGTGTTATCTTTCTGTAACAGTGAAGGAGTTATTACCCGTAGCGATGGCGGAGTTATTTCCTGTAGTAATGATAAAGTAGTACCCGTAGCGATGGCGGTGTTGTTTTTCAGATTATCTTCCCGCAGTGGTGGCGGAGTGATGACGGTGTTATTTTTCTGTAATAGTGACAGAGTGATTTTCCTGTATCGTTGGCAGGGTCATGTTGTGTTGACAGAAGTACTTCCCCAGTGAAGTCGTCCAGTTCATTCCAGTATTGACAAGATAATATTGAAATCAGACTTATTCCCCAAACAGTGGTGCAGTTATTTCTGCGGTTGGCAAATTTCCGGGTTCTTAGTATTCAACCGTCTCGTACCTCGAATGTTTGAAGGTCGTTCGCGCTTCACCCAGTCGGGTCCAAGTCGCTTGAATAGGGGCAGCTGTTGCACCCTTAAATTTGCTCAACCTTATTCACTTGGTTTATGCTTCAATATCATTAGCATTTGCATATAGAGTCATGTACATAGTCTAATCATCTACATAGCATAGCATAGCAAATCATCCAACAGGGACCGAGCATTATTCTCATCTCTATGAGCCTATCAAGAGGTTATTATTCTAATTCAATCTCATTCAAGTCATCAGAAAGAATTTGAAAGCTATCAAGTCAGTGGATCAAGCAAGTGCATCCATCTCCTATCTGAGGGTATGTGAGGATCAACAAAGAAATTGTGAGCTATGGATGGAGCATGGAGAGTATGTGGGCATCATGGAAGACTTAGAAAGTCATTTGGAGAAGGAAACAAGTCATTGGTGTGATCACAAGAATTGCAGTTGAAGACAGTCAACTAGGGTTTCATTTGGGGTCAACTCTAGGTCAATTGACTGATTGAAAGGCATTAAGGGCTATTGGGAAGATGTGGGGTTCATCATTTGACATGTAAAGAAGGATATGTTGTTATGCTAAGAAGAAATCAAGAGGAATCAAGGAGAAGAGGAGTTACCAAATTAGGGTTTCAGTGTAAAATCCCCTGATTTGGGTCCAACTTCAAGGTAGTGTAACTCAAGATGCAAACTTCATATGAATTCTTGGTCCACATGAAACTTGTAGAGTATCTTCATAGATTTAATTTGAGTGGTGTAAGTCATCAAGATGATTTATAGAACTCAAGTTATAGCTCTTGCAAGTTACAGGTCATCTGAGGGCACTAAAATTTGGCTGTGAAAGTTGTCTGTCTTCCAAGCAACTTTTGACCTTCAAGGATATTTCAAATGGACTTCTGGCCAACATGAGAGTTGTTCCTCATTGTCTTAGATTTCTAGAATGGTATGGTATGCCTTCATATGATTTGTGGAATTCTACTTATGGTCTTGGAAAGCAAAGGGTATTTTGGTCATCTGAGAATTACCGGTCATTTCAAGCCTATGCCCAAAACTCATACAAGGAAGATTCAAATGGAAAACTTCACAACATAAAACTTGTTCCAAATGACATTTTGAGTCTAGAAAAGTGACAATGAGGGATTGGAAAGGTTCATAGCACAAGGTTTCAAAATTGGTGGATTTAATGAATAAAAAAGGACTTAAAAATGAGATTTTTCATATTTTGGCCAAATGAGGTGAAATTATAGGTCATTTTGAATGGAAAAATCATTTTGAGAACAATGGCTGAAGTAGAATTTTGAGCTTGGTTCAAGTTTTGAGAGTTATGCATGGTTACTTACACATGAAGTTACATAATCCAAATCCAAGGGAAAGTGTGCATGGGAAGCTTCTCCAAAGTTCTAGGAGGTTCTAATGTCATCTATATATTGCCTTGAGTAACTCCATGCCATGGTTGGTGAATCACATTGCTCATAAACACAAGTTTCATACAATTTCTCCCACTTGCAAAATCAATTCAAACTCTCTCAAATTCTCATCAATCTCCACAATTCTTGATCTGGTATTTATCATCATCATCCAAGGATCATAATTCACACAATCATCTGGTAGAATTGAGGAAGATTCATGCTGTTCAAGTTGATCATCCAAGAAGCAAGAATTTTGGAATTGTGAGATTCAAAGCATTGGAGCACGATTCATTGCATACAGAACTCATCATCAAGTTCCTGGATCATTTCCCACTCATTACAAGCATTAGATTAAGAGGTTTTAGCATCTGTTTTCATCAATTGCACCAGGTATGTTTATCCTTCGAATTGCATGTTTAGGTTAGAATTACAAGGTTTTGTTAGCATAGGAATGTTAAGATAGGATAGATGACTGAGTTTGGTGAGTTTGGGGAGCTTTCATGGAACTTGATCATGGAGTGCAAAAAAACTGTTTGGACTGATAACTCTTGGATTAGAGCACGAAAATCTTAGGTGAATAGCTTGATTTAATCAGCATAAGACATAGATAATGTTAGGATATAATTGAACAAGGTTTGGAAGATTTGATACCAGTTGAAAATGGTGGATTAGAACTGTTATACCTATCGGGTTTGCTTCGTGAGTGAGTTTTAGGAAGAACTATTGGCATGGCTGTGTAGAGGGAATGTTCTAGAGCAATTTTGCTTTTGGAAGTGTTTGATTTCATGGAGAATGGAGAGAGAACAGGGAGCTCGAATATGCATGCATGGGAGATGAATTTCAGAGTTAGGGTTTGTCCAAGGTTGAAGATAACCTTTGGACCGTTCGATCACCCTTTGACATTTGACTTAGTTCCCAATCCCACGGCCACGATTAAAACTGAAAGCGGAGGGAGATTTAAATTGCGAAACGCACCGTTTCACTTAATTTCATCAGACTAGGCTCAATATTGGTTACTAATGACACCCCCGTTCGCAGGCCCACTTCCAAATGAACTGTTTCTTTCGCTATTTGCACCGTTTTTATTTTTTTTAATTTTTGTTGGTTTTCTAAATGTGTTGGGCCTAGCGCCAAGTGTTATTAACACCCCCACTGCCTGGCCCGTTTCCATGTTTTAACTGAATTTCTTACTCGTTGCACCCTTCATCCAACATTAATTCATATTATTTTCTTTAATTTTTCTTAAATCTTCAAAAATTCATAACAAATAGGAAAAGGCATATTTTTCATTGGTTGTTTTTGCATTCCTTTCATAATTTTGTCAAGAAAAATATCACATAAAAAATTTGGCATTTCATTTTATTTTAATATTTTTGGCATATTTTTCTTTTAAATAGGTGTAAATATTGTTTAGTTTGATACATGAATTTGTTAATTTTGGTTTGGTTAGGTGCTTTAATATTTTTAATCCATTCTTTTTAGGTTGATTAATATATGATGTTAGCTTGTATATAAATTTTAGTTCATATTTTTAGGACTTAATTTTAGGTGATATGATTAGGTGTGAATAACATGAACAAAACTAGGGTTTAGGTGATAACATAGGTGAATAAATTCATTTCCCTTAGGAGTTAGAAATTGAATCTTTGGGGTATGGGACTATAGGGATTAGGGGTAGTTATTAGATCCCTTAGAAAATATTAGGATTCCCCTACTGCTATTAATACTGTCTATATTTGCTTGACTAGTGTGGTGTGCCCTCTCTGGGGATTATAATTTGTCTGTGTGGGTACTGGGATTGCCTGGGGATTGGGAGAGCTGAAGACTTGTGATGGTGAAGCCATTGGAGATCAAGAGTTTGAAGCCCAACTTCCAGAGTTGAGAAGGAGATTTTTGCTAGCAGCTGTTGAGGAGACTAGGGTTTAGGAGCTAGGCAGAGCTCTAGATTAGAAAGCTTGTTTCCCAAACATGGAATGCCTTGTCTGCATCCATTCTTTCTCTATGATTCAAAGTCTCTTTCAAGTATCCACCTCCTTCCTTTGGAAGGATCAGTGAATGTATTTGAAAGATAGAACTTTTGAGAGAAAATTGTCTATATAATGTTAACAGTTAATGAACCACCCTTGGTAGGAAATTGACTGTCTAACATTCATTCACTTCATCTGGTTGACTGATATTCCTCCTGGAGGTGTGGGACTTGAAGAAAAGCCATTGTAGACTGAAGATTGACCTTGCTTGAAGGGCTGTGGAGATGGAGATTGAGGCTTGCTGAAGCTTGTAGCTGATTGGAGATGACTTGAAGATAGGTGTTGGTGCAGAGCTGTTGTGGCTGGTTTTTTTTGCTGTTCATTTCTGATGTATTGATTGGTTTTCTGGACTGTATTGTTTGCTGTTTAACCTGTTGGGTTGAAAGTGAATTCTGTTCACTTTTGCCTATTGTTTTCTAGGTTCGAGGTTGAGTGGGACTCCCTTGCCTCGCTTGTATTGTTGCATCCATGCATTTTACTGCTTTACTGTATATATCTGCTATTGTTTCTGTTTCCGTCTATTCCCTTAGGATCTCTGTTTCTCTCTGTGCAAGAGAGGAACATGATAGACATTAGGCCTTAACCCATGCATGATAACACTAGGTCAGTTTGGTTCCCTTGTCAACCATAGGTTAGAGTTCTGTCTCTTCTTTCTCAAAAACAAACAGAAAAACACAATAAGATTTCAAACACAATAAAAGACACTTCTTCCGTAAAAGAATGCGAACTCATCAAAACGTCATTTTTGTCCGCCGGGACTGTTAATCAGAAAAACCTTTTTCAGAAGGAATAAAAACAAACAAAACAGACTTGTGTCGTACGTGGCCCGAACTACGTTTGCTCTGATCTTTCATGCTGTATGAAAGTACGTAGGCATAGGATGCGATATCCTAGCGAGCAACCTTCCCCTCCTTTCCCGTAGGTAGGCAAACTACGTTGACTCTGATTTCTCGTTCCAGACGGGAATACGTAGGCATAAAGTGCGATACTTTGCCGAGTCATTTTCTTTTCTTTTAACCCTTAGCCTTTAGTTTAGATAGAATAACAATCCATACCCGAAAACAAGCGTGGATCCCGTCGAGTATGACGGACGTGAGGGGTGCTAATACCTTCCCCTTGCGTAACCGACTCCCGAACCCAGGTTTTGGTTGCGATGACCATACCTTTCCTGTTTTTTGCGAGGTTTACTCTGAGCGTTTCCTTTCCCTCCCGTGGGATAAATATTGCACGGTGGCGACTCTTCTGTTCAGCCGGCGCCGATTTTCGCAGTAGCGACAGTAAGCAACTCAAACAGCAACATCTCTGACAGCTACAGCTGATTAACAGCAAAAAAAGTTGACAATAACAACTCCAAGCAAGCTCCTATCTTCATTCTACAATGATCCCCAAGCTTTAGATAAGCTCTTGTCTTCAAAAATTTCCAAACTCTGGCAAGCAATGAACCCCAACAAATAAACAGCTTCAAACAGCAGCAGGACCCTAACTTCAACAGATAACCCTCTTTGACAGGTACAGGTTTTATCTTCACCAATATTCAATGAACTCCATCCTCCATAGATTTCCATCCTCAATGAAATCACTCCAGAAGAAAATCAACTAATGATAGATGAAGTTGAAATGTTAAGAGGCTTAGTGACAACCCAAGGAAATCACTAAGATCTTAACATAGCAAGTGAAAGGTATCCTCAAGGTTCTACCCAACCAAAGCATGCTCTACATCCCTCCTAAGGAGAGATGGAACTTCTTTGGGGGACCTTGTGTCATGGGATAGAATAGAGGCAGAAGAAGCTCTCTATGTTTGAAAGAAGAAATCATTCTAATCTAAAGCTCTCCCTATATCTCCTATCTCCTAAGTCTTCAAAAGCAACCTTCAAGGATAAGAATCTTCATGCTCCAAGCTCCATCCTTTGTATCCAATCATCTCCAATGTCTTCATGAGCTCCAACAAGCAAAACTCAAGCCCCAAGCCCAATTAGAATAGCCCAAACCAAGCAAACAAGCCAAATGCCCAAGGGGGAAACACACAAACATCATACAAGTTGCAAAAATCAAATAAAATAGTAATACTCATCATAAAATCCTAGATTAATTTCTAAGGGAACCTAACTATATACCCTATACCCCACATATCCTAGGAACAGACTCAATTCAACTACACTGGCCGGACGGACCGACCTGCTCTGATACCAATTGTAACACCCCACTTCCCAAATCCATTAAAATATAAACATTATAAATAAACATCAGAGTTGTTCACCTCCCAAGTGGGATATCACATAATCAAATCCAACTCATACTTCATTAAAAATGTTTTCACCAAAATACAACGGAAATTGTTCATATGATGAAATACATCAAATTCATGATACGTCACAGGAAAAGAAATAAGTTCAACAAAAACAACTAAAACACCCAAGTCCCGTGCTACGTATCAGAGCATCCTAAGACTCGACTGGCACACCACAAATCCAAGCTAGCTAAGTACCTGGATTATTTGCACTTCCGAAGAAGCACAGACCACAACAACAACAAAGGGGTGAGAAAACATGATCAAAATATATCGGTAATTACATACATGAAATAAAGGTAGTAATTACAACAGTCATATCAATCATCACCCAACATTCACCAAACACGACATATAGTCCACCAACCAACATAATACATCATAATGCAAATATGCAACGCAACACCATGCAACGCAACACCATGCATGCGGTACCGACTCATTGGTTCTTCTATGGAACCCTGATAGATCACGTACACCCACCCTTGGCCATGATCCGTCCCCACCAATTCCCCACTCAAAGGAATACGAATGGATCACATACACTCTATCGAGAAATGACTCATTCCACCAACACTTCATAATATGCATGACACCAAATGCACACAAATCAACACAAGCACACTAAGTGAACACGATCCAGTGATCACATCACCATACATCATACATGCTTACACATCAAACTATTATTATAATTAAGTTCACACGATCTCCCTGATCCCATCACTGTATGTCATTCATACATCTCCTAATCAAGTAGTTGCTTTAATCAAAGCTACACGATCCCCCTGATCCTACCACCGTATCCCATACATACTACATGTAACACCCCACTTCGCAAAACAATTAAAATAATAAACATTATAAATAAACATCAGAGTATTTCTTCCCAATTGGGATATCACATAGCAAAACCAACATTTCCTTATAAAAAGGTTTTCTCCAAAATACAGCGGAAAATAACAAAATAGTAAAATCCAACAAAGTTTTTGATACGTTCACAGGAAATAAAATACAAGTTCAACAGAAGGCAACTAAAAACACCCAAGTCTTGTGCTACGTATCAGAGCATCCTAGACTCGACTGGCACACCATAATCCAAGTTAGCTAAGTACCTGGATTATCTGTACTTCTGGAGAAGCACAAACTACAACAACAACAAAGGGGTGAGAAAACATGATTAAAATATATTGGTAATTCAACACATGCAAATAAGGTAGTAAAACACACCAATATTCACCTCACAACGCCAATCATCGAATCTACTGTTCAAATTACAATATAACATATTATAATGCAAATATGCAACTCAACACCAAGCATGCGGTATCGACTCATTGGTTCATTCAATCGAACCCTAGACAGATCACTTACGCTCCTACTAAGATATGATCTATCCCCGAAAGATCACTTACGCTCCTACTGAGATATGATCTATCCCCGCCATTCTATACAAAGGAGTACGGATGAATCACATACTCTTCCTGAGCAATGATTCATCCCACCAAACACCATGATATGTACGACACCAATGCACGACAACAATGCACGACAAACAAACTCAAGCACACTAAGTGCACACGATCCTCCTGATCACATCACCACACATCATATATATTACACCACAAATAAACACAAGCACACTAAGTGCATAACAATTAAACTCAAGTAAATAATCAATAAATCATTTCAATCGATCCATGGTTTAGTTACTACTTAATTAAACAATGACACCCCAAAAATATTGGGTATAAAAATATTTTGAAAATAACTATATTATCTATACCATGTTATAGATCTATTCAATAGCTTTCCAACGCTTCGAACGGGGACTAAATCCGACTTACGGATCAAAAGTTATGGCCAAAATCGTCAAAATAGAAAATTCACCAATATACAGCTTTGAGTCGACCGCTGGGTCGGCGCATAGCAAACAGAAGCGAAATCCATAAAAATGCAAACAGTATGTGTCGACCGCTGCGACGCATGAGTCGACGCATGCAGCGCAGAATGCAGAAAATTCTGTGTTTTCCACCGTTGGAGGCCTTCCGGACCTCCGATTTCAATTCCGTAAAAAGCCCCGGTTTCAGAATTCAAAATCCTACCATAATATGACAATTATAACAGCCAACAACATATTTTTAAAGATCATGTCATCATATATCATATAACCATACTTTTCAAAACCATGGAATTTAGGGGTTTCTATCCTAAATGTGATCCTACCCATCATACACTGTTACACAATCACAATGATCATACGAAAACCCACCCTTACTGTCCAGAACTGTTATCCTGCTCAAATTCAAGCATATTTCTCCACTTCTATCTATTTTCCTCTCGATACTACAACCAATACACATTATCCTATCAATTTCTACCAGTTTTAACTTCAGAACCCACATTAATGTTCATCATCAGAACTATCAGAGTTACTCATAACTCCGCCCAAATTTACAACAACAATGGATGCACCAAATTCTACAATATCATACACCAAATTCACCCATATCAACAACAACAACAATTATAAACACCAATTCACCAATTCATCAACATACAGGTCATATTCATCAAAATCTCTACGGGGTTAAGGAATCCCCTCTACACAATTCATGTAATTACCAACCCCAATCAGTTTCTCCCCCCTTACCTGGATAATTGTTCTGATCGGTGAAGAGTCCTCCCAAGATTGGATAGCCTTGACCTTCTCTCTTCTCTTCCGTTCTTCGCTCTTCTCCCAATTCCCTCTTCTCCCGTTCTATCGTGTCTTCTCACTTGCCTCTTTCTAATTCCCTAAATAACCTCTCACCTCCTATTTCCTTTTTAATTTCTAATCCCAAATAATAATAATAAAATAATATCACTAATAATACTAATAAAATAAATAGTATTATAATATACATAATATTATTAATAATAATATTAGTTCACCAAAATCATAACGTTAATAATATTAGTAATAATATTGCCCCAATAATATTAATACTAATAATAATAATAATAATAATATCACCAATATTATTATTATCTATTATATTATTATATCCACACCAATTCACCACCAATAATCCTCCCATATTAGGGACACTCACCAAACATCATCCATCACATCCCCACAAAAGGGCACACCAACATATAATAATTAAAATAATAATAAAATGACTAAATAATTAAAATGGGTGTTACAACTCTCCCTCACTTTAATTATTTTCGTCCTCGAAAATTACCTAATGGAAATAGTTCCGGGTACGCTTCTCGCATCCTACTTTCCAACTCCCAGGTCACACTGCCTCCTGCAACACCTCCCCAAGCTACCTTCACCAAAGGTATCTCCTTCCCTCGGAGCTGTTTCATCTTACGGTCCTCGATCCTCAACGGCAGCGTCTCAACAGTAAGATTCTCCCAAACCTGAACATCATCTCTCTGAATCACATGAGATGGATCAGAAACATACTTTTGCAATTGCGACACATGAAACACATCATGTAAGTTCGACAATTCAGGCGGCAACGCCACCCTATAAGCCACAGCACCAATCTCTGCAAAACCTCATAAGGTCCAATAAATTTAGAATCCAGCTTCTTGGACTTCAATGCACGACCCACACCAGTCATCGGGTTAACTCTTAGGAATACGTGATCACCTACACTGAATTCCAATTCTTTCCTCTGTTTATCATGATAACTTTTCTGTCTACTCTGAGACACTTTCATTTTCTCACGAATCATCTGAATTGTCTCAGTAGTCTGCTGTACAATATCTGGTCCAAGCACCACATTCTCACCAGTCTCATACCAACACAGAGGAGTCCTACACCTCCTCCCATACAAAGCTTCAAACGGTGCCATTCTGATACTCGAATGGTAACTGTTATTGTACGTGAACTCAATCAATGGTAAATGAGTATCCCACGCACCACCCTTTTCCAACACACAAGCTCTCAGCAAATCCTCAAGCGACTGAATAGTCCTCTCTGACTCACCATCAGTTTGCGGATGATAAGCTGAACTCAACTTCAACTTAGTTCCCAACGCTTCCTGTAAGCTCTTCCAAAATTTCGAAGTAAACCTCGGGTCTCTATCCGACACAATACTGGACGGAACACCATGTAACTTTACAATTACTCGAATATAAATCTCCGCCAGCTTCGTCAACGGGAAACTAATATTGATCGGCACAAAGTGTGCAGACTTCGTCAATCGATCCACAATCACCCATATAGCATCAAAACCTCTCGCCGTATTCGGCAAACCTGTAACAAAATCCATAGTAATGCAATCCCATTTCCAAACCGGAATCTCTAATGGTTGCATAAATTCAGAAGGTCTCTGGTGTTCCACCTTCGACTTCTGACACGTCAAACAGGCATACACAAATTGAGCAATGTCTCTTTTCATACTAGACCACCAAAATAATTTCTTCAAATCATGATACATCTTCGTAGCTCCCGGATGGATACTCAAACTACTACGATGTCGTTCACTTAAAATTGACTTTTTCAATTCTTCATCATCTGGTTCACAAATCCTGCCTCTAAATCTCAACACACCTGTACTATCCAATTTAAAGTCACTATCGGAGTTACTCTCTACTCCAGGTATCAAATCCACTAATTTCACATCCAACTTCTGATTCTCTCTAATCGTATCCAAGAAGTCATTATTCACCTGCAACATACCCAACATTACACTATCTGCAGTAGTCTCACAAACCATACTCAAATCTCTGAACTGTTCAATTAACTCAATTTCTTTCACCATCATAGTCGACATATGAATTGCTTTCCTACTCAAAGCATCCGCCACTACATTGGCCTTTCCTGGATGATAACTTAAACTGAAGTCATAATCCTTCAAAAATTCCAACCATCTCCTCTGCCTCATATTTAACTCTTTCTGATCAAACAGATATCTCAGACTCTTGTGATCAATGAACACTTCAAATCTCGAACCATACAAATAATGCCTCCAAATTTTCAACGTAAAAACAACCGCAGCCAATTCGAGATCATGAGTAGGATAATTTCGCTCATGCACTCTCAGTTGCCGCGAAGCATATGCTACTACCTTACCATTCTGCATAAGAACTCTGCCTAATACCATCTTAGACGCATCACAGTACACCACAAACGGTTCACTCGAAGTCGGCAACACTAACACTGGTGTTGTAGTCAATTTCTTTTTCAACTCTTCAAAGCTTTCTTCACAAGCAGCATCCCATACAAACACTTGGTTCTTTCTCGTCAACTGAGTCAATGGCAACGCCAAGTTAGAGAACCCTTCAATAAACCTGCGATAATAACCAGCCAAACCCAAAAAGCTTCTAATCTCCGTCGTTGTCTTCGGCGGTTCCCACTGCAATACTGCACTCACTTTTGACGGGTCCACCACTATACCATCACCAGATATTACATGCCCCAAGAAACTCACTGTCTTCATCCAGAAGTCACACTTCGACAGTTTAGCAAACAACTTATTTTCCTTTAGCACCTGCAAGGCAATTCTCAGGTGTCCTGCATGTTCTTCATCGGATTTAGAATAAATTAGTATATCGTCAATAAATACCACAATGAATTGATCCAAGTAAGAATGGAAAATTCTATTCATATACTCCATAAATACTCCCGGCGCATTAGTCACTCCAAACGGCATTACAGCATATTCGTAAGGTTCATATCGAGTCCTAAAAGCTGTCTTCTGAATATCACCTTCTTTTACTCTGATCTGATGATAACCCGATCTCAAGTTGATCTTACTGAACACTCGAGCTCCCACCAACTGATCCATCAAATCATCAATCCTAGGTAGAGGATACTTATTCTTAATAGTCACTTTATTCAACTGACGGTAATCGATGCACAGACGTATACTACCATCCTTCTTCTACACCAATAACACTGGAGCTCCCCACGGCGACACACTCGGTCTAATAAACTTTCTATCCACCAGTTCTCCAACCTGAGACTTCAACTCGGATAACTCTACTGCAGACATCCTATACGGCGCCATAGAAATAGGTCTCGTACCATGAACAAGATCAATACTAAATTCAACTTCTCTCGTCGGAGGCAATTCCGTAATGTCATCAGGAAACACTTTCGGAAGTTCATTCACCACTGCCAATTCCTCCATCGACGCTTTGCTATCCATCGATAATGATGCAAATAAAGCAAACACTTTGGCTTCGTCTTCCAACAAGATCCCCAATTCTTTATTAGATAAAGAACTCGCCATCGCTTCCTCTTCATGAGTAAGGAACAACAATTCCTTTCGAAAACAGTCGATGTAGACTCGGTTGAACTCCAACCAATTCATACCCAGAATAACCTCCAAATTACCAAGTGGTAGACAAATCAGATCCACTCCAAAGTCTCTACCGAAAATAGTCAACGGACACTTCAAACATACTAAAGAAGTAGTCACTGAACCAATAGAGGGTGTCTCAATAGTCATTCGTCTCTCAAGAGTAGATGACACCAATCCTATCCTCTTCACACAGTCAACAGAAATAAACGAGTGGGTTGCACCCGTATCAATAATAGCAGTCAAAGGAATATTATTGATAATACAAGTACCTTTGATAACTCGCTCATCACTGACAGCTTGAGTTCCTGCCAAAGCAAACACTTTCCCACCAATTCACCAATTCATCAACATACAGGTCATATTCATCAAAATCTCTACGGGGTTAAGGAATCCCCTCTACCCAATTCATGTAATTACCAACCCCAATCAGTTTCTTCCCCCTTACCTGGATAATTGTTCTGATCGGTGAAGATTCCTCCCAAGATTGGATAGCCTCGACCTTCTCTCTTCTCCTCTGTTCTTCGCTCTTCTCCCAATTCCCTCTTCTCCCAATTCCCTCTTCTCCCGTTCTATCGTGTCTTCTCACTTCCCTCTTTCTAATTCCCTAAATAACCTCTCACCTCCTATTTCCTTTTTAATTTCTAATCCCAAATAATAATAATAAAATAATATCACTAATAATACTAATAAAATAAATAGTATTATAATATACATAATATTATTAATAATAATATTAGTTCACCAAAATCATAACGTTAATAATATTAGTAATAATATTCCCCCAATAATATTAATACTAATAATAATAATAATAATACCACCAATATTATTATTATCTATTATATTATTATATCCACACCAATTCACCACCAATAATCCTCCCATATTAGGGACACTCACCAAACATCATCCAACACATCCCCACAAAAGGGCACACCAACATACAATAATTAAAATAATAATAAAATGACTAAATAATTAAAATGGGTGTTACACTACACACCAATCTATTACCACGATTTAGTTCAATCACTATAAGATTCCACCGTTCAACGCTAGTCCATTATGTTAATTCATCTTAGTATACACGGTCCTACTGACCACACCATCTTACCTCATATATCTATTACACACCACTCATTTGTATTAACGAAGTTAACTCTATACGGTCCTCCTGATCAACTCACCGTGCCTCGCACTTCTCCCACATCAATCTAATCATTTTATTTACATTCAATATTATGTAACTTACCTATTAGCACCAATTATCTATTCATCACATGCATACACCAATCAACTATATCATTAGTCCACATATTAAGAAGGTTCACTCTCCAACAGCAGGTATACGCATACCCCAACAATCTGGTACATATGATCATAATGATCACCTCACGATACTCCATATCATACACACTTCCACCAATCATCCACTTAATTCAAACGATACGAAATTCACTTCCGATCACCACCTATGCACCTCACATTATCCATCCATCATCCCTACACTCAACATGAACTAAGGGATACTACACAGCTAATGCACAAGGAAAAACAACACCAAAAACCACGTTCTGCTTTCACGTTCGCTGGCTCATTCGCCAGGCGAAGCCCCACAGCGAATGCTCGCTATGGCTCGCCAGGTGAACCTGCTGGCGAAGCCTCGCTGGACACATTCGCCAGGCGAACTTTATACCCTTTAGGTCTGGGAGTTTATTTGGAATTACTCGCCACTGCTCGCTAACACTTGCCAGGCGAACCCTCGCTAACCTTCGCCAACACTCGCCAGGCGAAACCCAGCGAATGTTGCGATACCCCAAAATCTCCACTGTTCTACAATGCTATCTCAGTCAATTCCAAGCCTAATATGCTACCTCTATCTCCTATTCTATCAGTATTACAGACCATAACATCATACTTGCCAATCGACCTATAATTCTTACTCTAATACCAACATCAGATACTTTACCGGCACTCTCAGAGTTACTCAGAGCTTGCCCAATCCACATCAACATCAACACCCACACATCAAGGGCAACAACAAATCATCACATATCATCATATATACATAATTCATCAAAAATCAACAATATTTAACATCATAGCATAATTCAACATATTCATCAGAATACCTACGGGGTTAAGGAATCCCCTCTACCCAATTTCATGTAAATACCATCCCAATCTGTTTCTCCCCCCTTACCTCGATTAATTGCTCAATCGTTGAAGGATCTTGAATGATTAACAGCCATAGCCTCCTTCTCTTCCTCCTTGTTCTTCTTCTCACTTTTTCTCCCAAAACTGTTTATCGTAACTTTCTTTCTCTTCTCCTAAAATCCTTTCTCTGACAGTTTATCGTGTTCTTCCCTCTTTCCCAAAATCTTCTCTATTTCCTTTAATCCCTTATTTCTTATTTTATTATTTAAATCCAATAATAATAATACTACAAATATTATTCTCCCACTAATAATAATATTCATAATAATAATAATATGAATAGTAATAATATTCCACCAAAATAATATTATTAATACGAATAATAATAATAGTAATAATAATAATAATACCACCAATATTACTATTAATTATTATATTATCATACTCCCTCCACGTCACCATGACTAATCCTTACATATCGAGGATAATTACCAACACATACTCAAACACACCCCACCTAAGGGCACACCAAATAAAATAATCATCAAAAATACTAAACAATTAAAATGGGTGTTACAGTTTACACATGCTAACAACGATTGGACTTATGCTGAGGATCGAAATCTGAACGGCTAACTCAGTTGGGGAACATTCCATGAACCGCTTTCTGGAATACGAACTCTTCTGGGGACATAGACGAATCCACTAGGGAGACAAAAACAGCTTGCTAAACAGCCACTCTCACCTACTGAAGAGAAAGAATGCCACGACTGGCCTTCCGGGACGGCTCTCTCGGGGCTGTAACTTCGGCTGAGGATAGACAACCAGACGCTGGAATTGATCTTACCTGCTGGGACGGATAACTCTGTGGAGAAATCAACTCTGCCGGGGACCTTGGTCCAGACCGCTGAGAGTTGAATGCTTACAGACAATCTTGCTGGAGAAAGCCACGAGCTAACTCACTGCTAGGGAAAATGCCACACCTGCCTGGTGGACGGAACCCTGATCTTGACTCTCCAGGGAGTAAGTATATACCTAAAATCTATGGGGATTGGCTATGTACCGACCAACTGCCGGGGACTACGGATGCATACTCGACTGCTCTCGTTATCTTGCACATAACCCTACTGGGGATAGAGATGCAAACTCCCACTGCTGGGGAATGGACTCTGGTTGGGGAGAATCTATCTCTGCTTCGGGAGACAAGTCAGTGCTCAGAGTCCAATGCTCAGACTCTGTGGGGGAACACAACTAGATATGCTGAGGAGATTTCACTTCTGCTCGGAAAGTAATTCAACCTTGATTTGCCGGGGAGCAAGTCTCACACCTGACACGGGTGACTTCGCTGGGGAAATGACGAGGATATATCTCTGACAACGTGCCTCGAGGATCACAATCCTGCAACAAAATGAACAAACAGACAAGATACCCTTTAGAAAGGGACCTATCGAGGTTATCATCTGTGACAATGTTCAGGCAATTCAAAGTTTTAACAATTATTGGCCTAGGCCAGCAAGTTTATGTATGCGCATTTTAACAAAAACATCGGGCGTTTTTTGGCAAACAAAACAGGTAAAAGCTAAAACAAACACGGGGTGAACAAAGTACGAAATAGTATGTTTATTGATAAAATGGGCCTGTAAATAGGCAAAATGTTTTACAACAGATGCAAGCTCTTGGAATGAGGAAATTGCACAAGCATGTACAGAAATATACAACATATATGTACAAATGTCAGCGAGGTGGTGCAGACGAACACCATGAGCTTATCCCTCCATGACTCATTCGGCTTCGATACTTCTCTGACGCTTCTTCTTCAGAAGAGATTGACTTGGATGAGCGGCCCTCAAGTCTCCCTAAACCACTAAGAAATGAAAGATCACATGTGGACCGCAGTCATTTGCTTTTTTTAATCCCTAACTTTTACCTGAATCGCCTTTTCAGGTTTTCGATTCACTGGTGTTGCACCCCAAAATTTGCCCAACATTTCTTTACCTAGCTTATGTTTCATTTCATGCACATTAGCATTATCATTTGCATTTCATTGACATGTGTGCAGGAGATCAAGAGGTAGGATTCCCAATCAAGGGCTACACAAGAGTTTGAAGCTAGCTAAGAAGGTTATTCAAGTGTTCAAGGGTTGATATCCTTGTCAGAGAAGTTAAAAGATCCCCAGAGAGAGTGATGGAAGCCAAGTGTGTAGGTCTCCTAACTTGAGAGTTATGGGGAAGTCATCAGATGATTCTGAGGACATGAAGTTGGACTTGAGGTCTTGAGAGAGCTCATGAGAAGTGTTGAAGATCACTTTGAGGCCTAGACAGGTCATTGTGCAAGATTAAGGAGCCTCAGCCATGAGTGGTGCAGCTAGGGTTTGACTGGGTCAACCCTAAGTCAACTAATGATTTGGAGAAGGTTGAGACCCAATCCAAGAGCCATGTGATCATGGATTGATGCATTGAGATGTTATAAGGATGATTCCAAGGTCAACTCATCATGATTGAAGAGTTTGAGAAGTTTCAAGCTAGGGTTTCTAAGGCTTGACAGTGTAAAATCCCCTAGTTTGACCCCTATCTTCAAGGAAATTTAGCTCAAGATGTGATTGTCATCTCATCTTACCCCCAACATGATTGTTGTAGAGCATGATCTTACCTTTAATTTGATTACTAGAAGTCCTTGATAGGATTTGTAGAACTCAATTTATGGCTTTGACAAGTTACAAGTCATCTGAGGAATGTGAATTTGGAGCTTGAAAGCTACCCAACTTGCATGAAACTTTTTCCCTAGAAGGATGATTCCTATGAACTTTTGGTCAACACGAATGTTGTTCCTTAGACTCTTAGCTTTCTATAGAGTACTATAAGTCCTTGATAGGATTTGTAGAACTCAAGTTATGGCTTTGACAAGTCAAGGGTATTTTGGACATTTGGTGATTATAGGTCATTTGTGATCATAGGCCATTTTCACCAACTTAGAGGCCTCAAATGAAATTTTGTTCAACTAGAAAGTTTCTCTAAATGGGGTTTTAAACTTGACCATGCATCAAGGAGGCATTGAAATGGCTCAAGGAGAGACTTGGTTCAAGAAATTTTGAAAAAGAAAGAATTAAAAAGGATTTAATGGCCAAAATTTCAAATAATTCATTTTGTGACCAAATGAAACAAAATTATAGGTCAAATTGATTGGAAAAATGATTTTAGAAACAATGGAAATGTTAGAATTTTGATTTGAGGTCATTTGCATACCATTCCATTTCATTTCTTCATGATGAAGCAACATAAGCAAACTCCCACCTTTGGCTTGCAAACAAGGAAAATAACTTATCAAACTCATTCAAAATCTCATGGGAATTTGATTACAAGCATAGCCATACCCAAAGGAAGTCAGAATGGTGATTGCCATGGATGAGATTTTGAAGAGATTTTGAAAATCCAAAATCTCATTTGGATGAATCCAGAAGTTTCTAGACAATCCCAATCAATTCTATATAAGTCATTGAGTGAACTCAGTCATTTTTTTGGAAGGAATTGAAGCTGGTTGTAGAGAGTGGAGTTGAAGTTTCATGAATGCAAGTTGAAATCGTATTCTGAGATTGAAGAAGAATCAAGCCAATTGGAGGTGTGCATTAGCTTCAGAGGAAGATTTGGAGTGAATCTGCATTGTTTTGGAGTCTGAAATCGTGCAAGAACCACTTCTGTTGCAAGCTTGAACACAGGTTGGTAAAGTTCTTGATTATGCATGATTTAAGCAGTGATAGATAGAAAGTCATATGCGGTTAGGATCCTAATGGTGAGTAGTTGGATTTAGGATGTTTAATTGCTTGATTAGAGATGATTTAGGTCAGATGCCATTTTTGGTTGAGATTGATATTTCGCGATTCATGCGTTTTGAGGATGAATGATTGGTATGGTTGAATTGCTGGGAAGATTCTGGTCAAGATTCATTTAGGAATCGTGGCAAATGGTTGGCTGTAGAAGAAGTTAGGGTTCCACAGGGGTGGTCGGAAAAGCCACCGGCGATGGGCCTTGTGCGCGCTGACTTGCAGGTTTAAAAGGTTGAAGATGAAATCTCCACCCTCCATTCAGGATGAAGACTTGACTTGGTCCATTGATCTAAGCGCGTGTGTTGAGCCACATACCCCTCTCCCAAAACTCACCGTTTTACTTACTCTTTGAATGGACTGAATGAGTGTGAGTTCGAATCCTGGCTTGTGTGTGTTTTTCTTTTATTTTAATTGCTGAAGAGAATGCAAGTGGATCCAAGCGCCTGGGCCTATGAAGTCCTTGTTATTCACACCCCCTTTCTGGCCCAACCCAAGAATTAAACTGTTAATACTTGCTATTTGCCACGCGCTTTTATCAATTTCTTTTATTTTCTTTTATTTTGTGCATTTCATATGACTTAGAAATTAATTCATGAAAAATAGGAAATTAACTCAATTAATTCCAAACTTTTTTCCCCTGATTCATGATTGAATCTAGAATTTTATAGATTAAAAATATTAGGAATTCATGCATTTTTGATTTTATTTGCATTTTTTGAATATTAATTGATATTAAAATGGCCATGGTTGATACCTTGTCTTGTTGAATTTGGTTTGGGCATTGGATGATGATTCTTGCCTTGATTTTTTGTGTGTAGCTAGCATAGATATGCATGGTCCCCTTAGATTTTTCTCACATTTTTGTGATGAAGTTAGATGGTAGTTTTAAGTTGAAACTTTAGGTGCTCTATTTTTAGGTTTTATGCTTAGTACCTTGTGATCTAGGTTTTATTTCTAGGACTTGGTGGATAATTCAACCTCTAGATTTTATATGGTAGATTCATGATTGAATTAGGGTCCCATAGTTATTTTTGTAGGATTTTACAATTGGTTTTAGTATTTTAGTTAGGACTAACTTTAGTACTAGGTTTTAGGTGATCCTAACTTGCTAATTCAACTAGATTGATTTCTTTAGTTCCCTTAGATTAGGGTTTTACTTTGCTTGCTCTTGGATGATGTTGAAGACAAGCTTGGGCTGCTGAGGAGTGCATGAAGCAGCTTGGATGTGAAGATTTCCTATCTTTTGGTGTAGCTTTGTTTAGGTGTTAAGATTAGGGTTTGTAGGCAGAGCTTCTAGATAGATTTTCTTCTTTCATAAACATGGAAGGTGTTGATCACTTCCATTCCTCCCTATGATATAAGGCCCCCCTGTGAAGGCCTTATCCCTCCTTTGGTAGGATGTGTGGCTCTTCACAAGTTGGTAGAACCTTTGAGGGTTCCTTTCTCTGATGATGGAATGCTCAGTGGTGACCTTTGGTCTTCATTCTGCTGCCTATTATCCAAACCTTGCTCTTGTTAGATGAATCTTTCTCCCTTGCTAGAGGATGGGGTTCCTTTCTAGAAGATTGAAGATGCTAGAGGTTGTACTTTCCTTTGTTTGAAGACTGCCCTTGAAGCTGAGGCTTGAAGATCCAGAAGAACAAGTTGACATTTGTGAAGAAGGTCAAATTGAGATTGAAGAAAGAGCTGAAGCTTGAGGAAAACAAGTTGATACTTGTGGTTGATACTTTGAGAGCCTGAAGGAACAAGTTGACATTTGCTACTGGGATTGAAGCCTGAAGGTGGGGTTTACTTTGGAGCTGAGGCTTGAAGAAGAAGGATAAGTTGATACTTATGATAATGTGTTGGAAGCTTGAGGAAGCAAGTTGATATTTGCTATTGGAGGGGAAAGCCCTGAAGAGCTGTTGAAGACTGAAGACTGGAGTGCTATGAGAGGAGTTTCGCTGTGAGGCTGTGGAAGCTGTTTATCTGCCTTCTTTCCTGTCTGTTTACTTTCTGTGCAACTGTATTGATGTGACTTGTGTGATTTGCTTGATGCATTAGAATAAGTTCATGTTTAGATTGATTTAAGCTAGGAGCATGATTGCACTAGAGGTTGAGTTGCTCCTTCTGCTTGTATTTTTACTGTATGGCTTTGCTTGCTGGTATTTGGTAGAGCCCAGCTCCCTTGCCTATGTGGTCTGTTATATTTTGCTTGATAGCATGTTATTTCCTCTGTATGATTGCAGTTATTCAAATTTGGCTTGAGGTTGAGATGAGCTTGTGGAGGATGATGCCCCACACACATTTCCTCCCTCACTTGCATTGCATGCATTTTCCTGTATATTTGTTTACTGTTTACTGTTTAATCTGTTTCTTTATCATTGACATGATCCCCTAGGAATCTCACTTCCTTTGATAAGGAAGTGATGATTAGAACTTTAGGTTGAAACCTATGCATGATAACTTCTAGGAGTTCCCTGTTTTAAACTTCACCATAGGATGAATCCTTGGCATGACAACATTAGGACTTGATAGTCTCCCCTTAGTTGAACATGTTCATTCTCTCTTCTCATCTCAAAACAAATTAAACTACAGTAATAAAGGTTAACTGATGTCGTACGTTACGAACCTTAAGCTATCTGAGAAAGGATTGTTGGAGAGTTTCTTTTCAACAGTCTGGATGTTTAGTATGGCACCCTTTGGGTGACATGCGACGCATTCACTCTCAGGTCATAGTCTCTAGTGCGGTATTGGTTGCAAACATCCATAAAAAACAGTTCTTCCGTAAAAAACAGAAAACAAACTTCAAACCTTTTTGCCCCGTGGGCCCATAATTCAAAGGAAGCTTTTCTGAAGAAAAGAGTGTCGTTAACTCCCAGTTCTACCGCAAACGGTAACGCTTAAGTCTCCGAGGGTCGAGCTGCGTACACCAAACTGCTGGAACTGTTTGTTAACCCTACTCGATAAAACAGATGAATCTGAATTCCCGTAATCCGTATTAACCCAAACTACGTAAGCTCTGATCTCTCATATCTGTTGAGAGTACGTAGGCACAATACTGACGTATTGGCGAGCCACCTTCCCCGTAACCTGTGGTTAGTCGAACTACGTTGACTCTGATTTCTCATTCTCTGATGAGAATACGTAGGCATAAAGTGCGACGCTTTGCCGAGTCATTTTTCTTTTCTTTTTGAGCCGGCCTTGATAGGTAGATAGATAAAATAAACCCGTCAGATAAACACAACAAACGTGGATCCCATCGAGTGCGATGGATGTGAGGGGTGCTAATACCTTCCCCTTGTGTAACCGACTCCCGAACCCAGACAATGGTTGCGATGACCTTGTCTTATACCTTTTCGTCAGGTTTTTCCGATCGTTTCCTTTCCCGTTCCGAGGGATAAATAACGAAAGGTGGCGACTCTTCTGTTTTGCCGGCACCTTATTTTCGCGGTAGCGACAACTGGGATACCCTTTTTTGCCAAAGCTACCTTTTCAGGTTTTCTGCTTCACGGGTGTACATCTTTTCATTTATATCCCTAAATTTTGCCCAAACCTTTTATTTTTCTGGTTCGTCGGGATGCCCCATTTTTTCCTGGATATTCTTTTTTCTTTCCAGCGGGTCATTTTAAGCAAAATATTTTTTGACTGCGTCCGCGTTAATAGGGGATGCAAAATATTTGCCATCCATGGTGGATAACAGTAAGGCTCCTCCCGAGAAGACCTTTCTGACGACATATGTGTTGCACCCTAAAATTTGCTCAACCTATTTCACCTGGTTTATGTTTCAATTGCATTGTCCTTTGCATAATAAGTCATGTACATAGTCTAATCATTTGCATAGCATAGCATAACAAGTCATCTAACAAGGGATCAAGTTCCATTCTTATCTAAAGAGGCACATCAAGGGGTTTTTATTCAAGCTCAGGACTATCCAAGTCATCAGGAAAGGTTTGAGGATTTGAAAAATTTGAGGGTCAACCAGTGGATTTCTATCCTAATTTGAGGTATTGAGTGTCATCAATGGAATATTGACTGAGGGTATGGAATGTGCACAAAGATCATGGAAGACCTAGAGGGTCATTTTGAAGATGAGACAAGTCATTGATTCAAGAACAAGAGCCAGAGATGAAGTACAGTCAGCTAGGGTTTTCATCTGGGTCAACCCTAGGTCAACTGAGTGATTGAAGAGCATCAAGGCCAGCTTGGAGGTTGTGGAATTCATGAGTTGATATGTGGATATATGTGTGGTGTTGTGCCAAGGAGAAATCAAAAGGAATCAAGAAGAAGAGGAGCTACCAAATTAGGGTTTCAGTGTAAAATCCCCTAATTTAGGCCTCACTTCCAAGCCAGATAAGTCAAAATGCAAGTTTCAAATGTATTCTTGGCCAATATAAAACTTGTATAGCTTCTCAATAGGTTTAATTTGAGTACTAGAAGTCTTCAAGAAGATTTGTAGAATTCAAGTTATGGTTCTTGCAAGTTATGGGTCTCCAGAGGACATTGAAATTTCTCTGTGAAAATCACTTGACTTCCAAGCAACTTTTGCCCATGAAGGAGTTTTCAAATGGATTCTTGGCCAACATAATAGTTGTATATCTTGATCTTAGCTTTAATTTTAGTACTAGAAGTCCTCAAGAGGATCTGTAGAACTCAAGTTATGGTCTTGGCAACCCAAGGGTATTTTGGGAAAGTTGAATTACAGGTCATTTTCCAACATAGGTCAAAATCTCTATCTTCCACTCCTCAAATGGAAACATATTCAACATGAGATGTGTTCAAAATGAGTTTTTTAGGCTAGATAAGAGGTCATGAGATTTTGGAATGGCTTGCTTCACAAAGTCACAAAAATGGCCTAAAATAAGGGTAAATTTTAAATGAACCAAGGTTGAAAATTGGGGTTTTTGATCTACAAATCCAAACCAAGCCATATGACATACCAATTTGATTGTAAAGTACATTTTGAGAACATTGACATTGCCACATTTTTGAGTTGAGGATTAATTCAAGGACTTGCTTTGTAAATTGGTTACTTGCATCATAAGGCACAAATGCAAAACTTCTTTTCAAGGCATAACCAAGGCTTTAGTGCATCCTAACACATCCAAAATCTCATCTAAGGACATTTTAAACTCAAATCATAGTGCTGTGTAAGCTAAAACATGAGTTGGTATGAACATAGCATGACATGATATTTTCATGACATGAGAATTTGATCTTCTCATTGGATTGATCCAGAAGATTCTAGAGTCTTCAAACATATTCTATATATACATTAGAAGTGATTCAGAGCTAGAGTTGGAGAGAATTAAGGGAGATTGGAGAGATTGCATTTTCAACCTTCTTCTTGCAAACCAAATTCTGTTACACAGTTTCAACCACTTTCAATCCATTCTTTTGATCTCAGAAGCTTGCTCTAGCATTGGTGGATGATCTCAGATAGAATCCATAGCAAGAACACTGAAGAATTGTGAGATAGCATTTGGAATTTTTCATCTGCAACTCAGAATCGAATTCAAAGATTCAAGCCATTTCAATCAAGTTTGTTGCATACAGAAGCTTGGTTATACTCCATTGAAGGAATCTGGAAGCTCTTGAGGATTGATTTGAAGGTTTGAGTGCTTTGTTCAATCGATTTTAACAGGTATGCAATTCTCATTCCATGGCTTGATGTAGGCATAATTGATAGGTTTTTTTAGGATAGATGTGATGTAGATGATCATAGGAAGCTTTCTGGTAGCTTTAGGGTTGATTTAGAGACAATGAGTTGAATGACCTAAATTCTGTTCTTGATCATATCTTGGTGTTGTTGATGCTAGAACTTTAGTTTGATATATAGAAATGATCAGGGTGAAGTGATGAAGAGATTGAGCCATTCAATTGTAAGTTTGTTGAGTTTTGTTGTTTGACCAATTTCTGAGATTGGTATCGTGTTTTGAGGAGGGTGATGATTCAATGATTATAGATGGCACGGTTGGATTCAGCAGAAAAAATCAAGCGGATTAGGGTGTTCAGTTGTGATTTTTGGTGAAGGATCAATGGAGTTGCGAATTGGAGAAGATGAGGTTGAAGCTCTGAGTTTCCATGGCTTTTCCCTCGAATACATGTTCAAAGGTTGAAGATAACCTGATCACCATTGGATGTGAGTGAGACCTTTGACCAAAACAACATCTAAGGGCCACGAGTTGCTCTCAGTTTGTGAAGAGTTTCTGAAGGCATCCATACGCACCGTTTCATTAAGTTGCCAGCTTGGGCTTAAGTGAAAATTGATAAATACGCCCCACTTTAGAGGCCCACTTGAAATTACACTACATTGGCTTGCTATTCATACCGCGGATTTTTCTTTTTTCTGGTTATTTTCATTTCATTTCCTGATGGTTAATGGGCCTAGTAGCGCTTTTCTTCTCGCACCCCCCTCTGAGCCCATTTGACATATTGAACTAACATTCATTGCTATTCAGCACGCATCTTTTCCATTTTCTTGTGTTTTTTTTATTTCACATATTTTTTTTAGGTTCTTTGAAAAATCATAATAAATTGAAAAAATATTATTTTTAGATGGGAATTTTTTCCCCATTCTCGTTAAAATATCAAGAAAATTATAAAAGCATAAAATCATCATTTCATTCATTTTTCATTTTTTGGTTTATTTTTACTTTTAATTGCTTTGATTTCATTTTTGTTTGATAATGCAACTTGCTGAATTTAGTATGATCATGTGGCTTTGATTTTTTGGTGCCATTCCTTTTGATATAGTTAGAATATAGTATTAGGTCCCCCCTGGAATTTTATCACATTTTTGTGATTTAATTTTAGTTAGTTTTGAACATCAAACTTTAGGGTGATTAGGATGAGGGTTTACGTTGACATAGGTGCATTTCAACACATAGTTTAGGGGTTTTTAGTTAGATTTAGGCCTTGGGGTTTATGTGGGGTATAGGGTACCTAGTTAGGATCCCTTATAAATTAATCTAGGATTTTATGATGAGTATTTCCATTTTATCTGATTTTTGCAAGTTGGTTGATATTGGTGTGTTTCCCCCTTGGGAAGTTGCTTTGTATGTTGGGTTTTGGGCATTTCAATTGGGTGTTGGGCTTGGGTTTGGCTTGTTGGAGCTCATGAAGACCTTGGAGATGATTGTAGACAAATAATGCTGCTTGGAGCTTGAAGTTGTTTGTGCTTGAAGATGCTTGATGAAGAATTAGGAGATAGGAGATATAGGGAGAGTTTTAGAGTAGACTGGTTTCTTCTGTCAAACATAGAGAGCTTCTTGGGCCTCTATTCCATCCTATGACATAAGGTCCCCCAAAGAAGTTCCATCTCTCCTTAGGAGAGATGTAGAGCATGCTTTGATTGGGTAGAACCTTGAGGATACCTCTCCCTTGCTATGATAAGATCTTGGTGATTTCCCTGGGTTTTCTTTAAGCCTCTTAACATTCCAACTTCCTCTATTAGTTGATTCTCTCCTATGAGTGTCTGCATTGAAAATTTGAAGACCTATTGAAGATAAGAAGGGTATTGATGAATGGATAAGGTGAAGCTTGTACCTATCAAAGCTAAGTATCTGTTAAATTAGGGTTTTGCTGCTGACTAAAGCTGTCTACTTATTGGGGTTCAGTGCTTGCTAAAAGCTGAAGATTATTGGAGATAAGAGCTTAACTGAAGCTTGAATACCATTGGAGAGTTAATATGGGATCTTGCTTGAAGTTGTTACTGTCAACCTTTTGTTGTTAATCAACTGTAGCAGCCAGAGCTGGTGCTGTGTGAACTGCTTACTGTAGGAGCTGGTGTTGGATTTTAGTTCTTTTTCTGGTTTGTTTGTTGGCTTGTTCAGTTTTCCCCTTAGGTTTGAAGTGAAGCTATTTCACTTTGCCTATCGTTTTCCCAGGTTCGAGGTTGAGTGGGACTCCCTTGCCTCGCTTGTTTTGTTGCACCTCATGCATACTTACTGTTTACTGTATATTCTGTTTCTTTTGCTGTTTATCCCCTAGGATCTCTGTTTCACTCTGTGCAAGAGAGAAATATGACAGACATTAGGTTGTAACACATGCATGATAACATTAGGGTAGTTTTGATTCCCCTTTCAAACCCTAGGGTTTTTAGAACTTCTTTCTCTTCTATCTCAGAACAATTCAAAACACAGTAATAAGGATAATCGATGTCGTACGCTACGAGCCTTAAGCTATTTGAGAAAGGTTGCTGGAGGGTCACTCTTCAGTAATCTGATTACTTAGTGTGGTACCCTTAGGGTGACATACGACGTAGTCACTCTCAAATCATAGTCTCTAGTGCGTCAGAGATTGCAAACATCATAAAAAAACAGTTCTTGCGTAAAAGACTGAAAACAAACATCAAAGTGTCATTTTTGTCCGCTTGGACTCTTAATCAGGAAAAACCCTTTCTTAAGGAGATAAAAGACAGTCAGACAAGCTTGTGTCTTCCGTAGCCCGAACTACGTTTGCTCTGATCTTTCATGCTGTATGAAAGTACGTAGGCATAGGATGCGATATCCTAGCGAGCAACCTTCCCCTCCTTTCCCGTAGGTAGGCGAACTATGCTGACTCTGATTTCTCGTTCCAGACGGGAATATGTAGGCATAAAGTGCGATACTTTTCCGAGTCATTTTCTTTTCTTTTAACCCTAGACCTGTAGAGTAGATAGAATAACAATCCGTACCAGAAAACAAGCGTGGATCCCGTCGAGTACGACGGACGTGAGGGGAGCTAATACCTTCCCCTTGCGTAACCGACTCCCGAATCCAGGATTTGGTTGCGATGACCATTCCTTTCCCGTCTTTGCGGTAGGTTTACTTTGAGTGTTTCCTTTCCCTCTGTTGGGATAAATAACACGCGGTGGCGACTCTTCTGTCATAGCCGGCGCCGATTTTCGCAATAGCGACAATATGGACCTTCGTAGTTGGGTGTCCATTTTCCCCTGTGATCTGAGTGTGGTGGGAGAGCCTTTTCCAGCACAAGATTGCCCGTCTGAAAGCTTCGAGGGCGCACCTTCTTATCATAAGCTTTCTTCATCCGGCTTTGGTACAATCGACCGTATGCGATGGACGCTAACCTATTTTCATCCATTAGGATGAGTTGATTCAATCTATTCTTTATCCATTCTGCCTCATCGAGCTTCACGTTGACCAGAACTCTTAGAGAAGGAATCTCAACTTCTAGCGGTAGGACAGCCTTCATACCATACACTAGTGAGAAAGGAGTTGCCCCAGTTGATGTGCGTACCGCCGTACGATAACTGTGCATGGCAAAGGGCAACATCTCATGTCAATCTTTGTAAGTGACAACCATATTTTGCACTATCTTTTTGATGTTTTTGTTGGCCGCTTCTACAACACCATTCATCTTCGGCTGATAGGGCGATGAGTTGTGATGTTCAATCTTGAATTTCTGGCATAACTCCTTCATCATCTTATTATTCAAATCCGAACCATTGTCAGTAATGATCCGCTTGGGAATTCCATATCTACAGATGATGTCCTTCTTTATGAACCGTGCTACCACTTGCTTGGTAACGTTAGCATACGACGCTACCTCTACCCACTTCGTGAAGTAGTCGATGGCCACCAGGATGAAGCGATGTCCGTTGGATGCAGTGGGCTCGATCTTGCCGATCATATCGATGCCCCACATGGAGAACGACCATGGGACGACATGACATTCAACGGGCACGGTGGCACATGGACTTTGTCTGCGTAAATCTGGCATTTGTGACATCTCTTCGCGAATTTGAAGCAATCTGACTCCATTGTCAGCCAGTAATACCCTGCTCGTAATATCTTCTGAGCCATGGCATGCCCGCCGGCGTGCGTACCAAATGTGCCTTCATGGACCTCTTCCATAAGCAAGCTTGCTTCTTTTTCATCCACACATCTGAGTAGCACTAGATCATGATTCCTCCTGTAGAGAACCCCATCCGGGTTGAGGTAGAAATTTGCAGACAACCTCCTAAGAGTCTTCTTATCCTGGGTCGACGCCCCCACCGGATACTCCTTGGTCTTGAGGAAGTTCTGGATATCATAGAACCACGGCTTGCCATCGGTGGCCTCCTCAATTGCAAATACAAATGCTGGTCTGTCGGGGCGTGAGATGATAATTCTGGGAGTTTCATTCCAAAAATTGACGTTGTACATCGAGGACAAGGTTGCTAGAGTGTCAGCCATTTGATTTTCTGCCCTTGGTACGTGGTGGAACTCCACGCGATCGAAGAATGGCAGCAGCCTTCTCATGTAATTCATGTAAGGGACCAAATTTGACTGTCTAGTATCCCATTCTCCTTTGATTTGGTTAACGACGAGTGCTGAGTCACCGTATACATCCAGGTTTTTTATTCTCAAATCAATGGCTTCTTCTAAACCCATGATTCATACCTCATATTCTGCTTCGTTGTTGGTGACCAGAAAAGTTAATCTGGCAGTGAATGGAATGTGAGATCCCTGGGGAGTCATAATGATTACCCCAATCCCACTTCCATAGGAATTAACTGCACCGTCGAATATTAGCTTTCACTGGGAGCCAAGCTGTGGTCCTTCATCGGGCAGTGGTTCATCACAGTCCTTCATCTTGAGGAACATAATATCTTCATCGGGAAACTCGAATTTCATCAGCTGATAGTCTTTGATAGGCTGTTCGGCAAGGTACTCTGACATAACACTTCCTTTGATGGCCTTTTGGGATACGTACTGGATGTCGTGCTCTGTCAGTACCATCTGCCACCTGGCAATCCTCCCTGAAAAGGGCTTGCTTCTCGAAGACATACTTGATCGGATCCATCTTCGAAATTAGCATGGTCGTGTGATTGAGCATATACTGTCTTAAACGCTTGGCAGCCCACGTGAGTGCGCAACACGTTTTCTCCAGCATTGAGTAATGGGACTCACAATCTGTGAACTTTTTACTCAGATAACAAATGGCATGCTCCTTTCTGCCAGCCTCGTCTTGCTGATCGAGAATGCAACCCATGCTATTCTCAAGAACAGTAAAATACATGATTAAAGGCCTTCCAGCGACTGGGGGTATCAAAATTGGAGGTTCCTGCAAATACTGTTTTATTTTGTCGAACACCCTCTGGCAATCTTCATTCCAGATAATCGCCTGATCTTTTTTCAATAACTTGAACATTGGTTCGCATGTGGCCGTGAGCTGAGATATGAACCGAGCAATGTAGTTCAACCTCCCCAGGAAACCACGAACTTCTTTTTTAGTTTTAGGCATTGGCATATCTTAAATGGCCTTGATCTTGGCAGGATCAACCTCGATGCCTCTTTCGCTTACGATAAACCCCAGAAGCTTTCCGGACCGCACCCTGAAAGTACATTTGTTAGGATTCAGCCTTAACCTGAATTTCCTAAGCCTCTCAAATAGCTTCAGCAAGTTGACCAGATGTCCCTCCTCCGTTTGGGACTTTGCTATTATGTCATCAACATATACTTCAATCTCATGATGAATCATATCATGAAACAAAGTGACCATTGCCTGCTGGTAAGTTTCCCTTGTGTTTTTCAACCCAAAACACATTACTTTATAGCAGAACGTCCCCCATGGTGTAATGAATGTAATTTTCTCCATGTCTTTCGGCGCCATCTTGATCTGGTTATAGCCGGAGAAGCCATCCATGAATGAAAATACAGAAAATTGAGCAGTATTGTCGACCAATATGTCAATATGAGGGAGCGGGAAATCGTCTTTAGGGCTCGCCTTGTTCAAATCCCGGTAATCCACGCACATCCACACCTTACCGTCTTTCTTTAGTACTGGTACTATGTTGGTGACCCACGAATGGTAAGTAGTCACGGCCAAGAATCCGGCATCCAACTGCTTTTGGACCTCTTCTTTGATTTTAACGGCCATGTCTGGTCGTGTCCTTCTAAGCTTCTGCTTAACTGGAGGACAACTTCACGCAATGGCAAGTGATGAACCACTATGCCAGTTGTTGCACCCCAAAATTTGCTCAACTTTTCTTTACCTAGCTTATGTTTCATTTCATTCACATTAGCATTATCATTTTCATTTCATTGACATGTATGCAGGAAATCAAAAGGTATGATTACCAATTAAGAGTTACACAAGACTATGAAGCTAGCTAAGAAGGTTACTCAAGTGTTCAAGGGTTGATATCCTTGTCAGAGAAGATAAAAGATCCTCAAAGAGAGTGGTTGAAACCAAGTATATAAGTCTCCTAACTTGAGGGTTGTGGGAAGTCATCAGATGATTCTGAAGCCATGAAGTTGGACTTGAGGTCTTGAGAGAGCTCATGAGAAGTGTTAAAGATCACTTTGAGGCCTAGACAGGTCATTGTGCAAGATTAAGAAGGCTCAGCCATGAGTGGTGCAGTTAGGGTTTGACTAGGTCAACCCTAGGTCAACTAATGATTTGGAGAAGGTTGAGACCTAATTCAAGAGCCATGTGATCATGGAGTGATACATTAAGATGTTCTAAGGATGATTCCAAGGTTAACTCATCATGATTGAAGAGTTTGAGAAGTTTCAAGCTAGGGTTTCTAAGGCTTGACAGTGTAAAATCCCCTAGTTTGATCCTTATCTTCAAGGCCGTTTAGTTCAAGATGTGATTGTCATCTCATCTTGCGCCCAACATGAATGTTGTAGAGCATGATCTTAGCTTTAATGTGAATGCTAGAAGTCCTTTATAGGATTTGTAGAACTCAAGTTATGACTTTGACAAGTTACAGGTCATCTGAGGTATGTGAATTTGGGAACTTGAAAGTTGTCCAATTTGCATGAAACTTTTTCCCTAGAAGGATGATTCCTATGAACTTTTGGTTAACATGAATGTTGTTCCTTATCCTCTTAGCTTTCTATAGAGAACTATAAGTCCTTGATAGGATTTGTAGAACTCAAGTTATGGCTTTGACAAGTCAAGGGCATTTTGGTCATTTGGAGATTATAGGTCATTTCAACCATAAGGCCATAACTCCTATTTCCAAGCTTCAAATGGGAAAATGTTCAACATCAAACTTGTTAAAAATGATGTTTTAAGGTTAATCAAGAGGTCACGAGATGTTGAAATTTCTTGTAGCTCAAAGTTGCAAAAATGACCTAAAATAAGGGTGATTTTCAAATGAACCAAAGTTGGAAATTGATATTTTTGATCTACATGTCCAAACCAAGGCATGTAATATGTCATTTTTACTCTAAAACACATTTTAAGAACATTGGTTTAGCCACAATTTTGAATTGAATTTTAATTTGTGGACTTGCTTTGAAAAGTAGCTACTTACATCTTAAGTAACATTGGCCAAACCTAAATTCAAGGCATAATCAAGGTCCCTTGCAAGCCAAACACATCCAAAATGTCACTAGGGGAGAAATTGGAAGGGAATGAGTGTGATTTCAAGCTGTTAGCAGAACTATGCATACCATGGCATGTGATTGAACTTCTCATGACATGAGAGATTGAACTTCTCATTAGAAGGATCTAGAGGTTTCTAGATCACACCTACATGTTCTATATATTGAGTAGAGGTGATCCAAGGCCAAGGTTGGTGATGATTGAGAGAGAAAACTGAGATTGCACTTTGAGATTTCACATTGCAAATCAAGATCGGTTACAAGGTTTGAAGCCATTTTAATCTAAGATTTCAATCTCAGAAGCTTGCTCTAGCATTGATGGATGAATCCAGATGGAGAATTGAGCAAGATTGGTGGAGAATCGTGTTGGAGCCATTGAAGAAATTCCTCTGCAACTCAGAATCGAATCCAAGAATTGAAGCCATTTCAATCGATTCTATTGCATACAGACGCTTGATTGTGCTCCATTAAAGGAATCTGGAAGCTCTTGAGGATTGATTTGAAGGTTTGAGGGTTCTGTTCTATCGATTTTGACAGGTATGTAATTCTCATTCCATGGCTTGATTTAGGCATGATCAATAGGAATTGTTAGCTTAGAGGTGATGTAGGTTAGTATGTGAAGCTTTCTGGTAGCATTTGGTTAGGTTTAGAGACATTAGGTTGGGTGCCACAATTTCTGTTCTTGATCGTATCTTGGTGGTTCTTGAGAGTTAACCCTAGCTAGATGGTGGAATCAACTCAGGATAACATGGTGATGATGTTAGACACTTTAATTTGGAGAATGGTGATGATTGGATCTTGGTCAGTTTCTGAGTTTTTGATCATGTTTTGAGAATGGTGATGATTCAATAAGAATGATTGGCATGGTTAGAATCAGGGTGAAAAATGGAGTGGATTAGGGTTTCCAACTTTGATTTTTGGTGGAGATTTGATGGGATACGAATTGGGAGAAGATGAAGTTCTTGGCTGTTCATCCATGGAGGTTCTTCCCTCCAGATTTTCAAATTGGGGAAGATGATCCCATAACCATTAGATCATAGGTGGACCTTTGACTGAAGGCGTAATCCAACGGCCACGCGTGCTTTAAATTTTGTGAAGGACCTTGAACTAAATGAAACGATGCGTTTCATTAATGTGATCTGGCTGGGCTTAAGACACTAGTTGATACTCACACCCCCTTGTTGGGCCCAACCCTGAAATGAACTGATTCCTATTGCTACATGCATCGTGTGTTTATCATTTTATTTGGATTTTCATATCATTTTTTCATTTTATTCATGGTTATTGATTAATGCATAAAAAATGGAAAAATAATTCAATTAATCCCATTCTTTTTGCATTGGATTCATGATAGGGTCTAGTATTTTTTAGATAAAAAATATTTTTATTTAGTGCATTTTCTGATTTTATGGGAATTTTTACATTTTAATTGATATTAAAATAGTCATGCTTGATGGTTGATTTTGGTGAATTTGTTTTGATCATGTGATGATGATTTTGATCTTGATTTTTTGTGAGTAGTTAGCATAGATATGCATGCTCCCCATAGATTTTTCTCACATTTTTGTGATAAATATAGGTGGTAGTTTAGGTTGAAACCTTTAGGAGCTCCATTTTTAGGGTTTATGGTTGATACCTTGTAGTTTAGATTTTATTTTTAGAACTTGGTGGATGATTCAACCTCTGATTTTTGTAGGGTAGATTCATGACTGAATCAGGACCCCTTAGGAATTTTTTTAGGATTTTTCAATGAAGTTTACTATTTTTTCTTGATTTTAGTTTAGGTGCTAGTTTTAGATGATTCTAATGCACTAACTCAACTAGATTGACATCTTTAGTTCCCTTAGATTAGGGTGTTGCTTTACTTGTTCTTGGATGATGTTGAAGGCAAGTTGAAGATGCATTGGATGGCTTGAAGAGGCTTGGATGTGAGGATCTTCCCTTCTTCTGGTGTAGTGTTGATTAGGTGTTAAGATTAGGGTTTGTAGGCAGAGCTTCTAGATAGATTCTCTTTCTTCATAAACATAGAATATGTTGATCAATTCCATTCTTCCCTATGATGTAAGGTCCCCTTGTAAAGCCCTCATCCCTCCTTTGGTAGGATGTGTGGCTCCTTACAAGTTGGTAGAACCTTTGAGGGTCCCTTTCTCTGATGACAGGATGCTTAGTGGTGACCTTTGGTCTTCACTCTGCTACCACTCATCCCAACTGTGCTCTTGATGGATGCATCTTTCTCCCTTGTTATAGGATGGAGTTACTTGCTTGAAGAGATTGAAGGATGAAGTTGATACTTCTTTGTGTTTGGAGATAACCTCTGAGAAGCTGAAGCTTGTAGATGAAGAGGACCAAGTTGATACTAGTAAAGAGGAGAGAGCTGAAGCTTGAAGACCAAGTTGACATTTGTGAAGAAAATCCAATTGAAATTGAGGGAGGAGCTGAGGCTTGAGGATTAAAGGATGAGTTGATACTTATGTTGATACATTGAGAGCCTGAAGGAGTCAAGTTGATACTTGCAGTTAGGAGTGAAGCCTGAAGGTGGAATTGACTGAAGAGCTGAGGCTTGGAGAAGAGGGAATAAGTTGATACTTATGATTGGGTGTATTGAAAACTTGGAGAAGCAAGTTGACACTTGCTATTAAAGTTGATGGTCTTGAAGAGAAGTTGAAGTCTGAAGATTGAACTGCTGTCTGAGGAGAGCATTATTATGGAAGCTGTTGATCTGTTCTCTTTTCTGTATTGATGTGCCTTGTTTGATTTGCTTGATGCATTAGAATAAGTCCATATCTAGACTGACTTGAACTAGTAGCATAATTGCACTAGAGGTTGAGTTGCTCCCTCTGCTTGTATTTTTACTGTATGGCTTTGCTTGCGGGTATTCGGTAGAGCCCAGCTCCCTTGCCTATGTGGTTTGTGTTGCTTGATAGCATTTCATTTCTTCTGTATGATTGCAGTTGCTCATTATGGTCTTGTTTGATGGCATTTTATTTTTCTGTATGATTGCAGTTATTCATATCTGGCTTAAGGTTGAGATGAGCTTGTGGAGGCTGCTGCCCCACACACATTTCCTCCCTCACTTGCATTGCATGCATTTTACAGTCGTTTACTATTTACTGTTTAAGCTGATGCTTTATCTGTTTCTGTTTATCATTGACATGATCCCTTAGGAATCTCACTTCCTTTGATAAGGAAGTGATGATAGAACTTTAGGTTGAAACCTATGCATGATAACTTCTAGGAGTTCCCTGTTTCAAACCTTAACCATAGGATGAATCCTTGGGCATGACAACATTAGGACTTGATAGTCTCCCTTTAGTTGAACCTGTTTGTTCTCTTCTCATCTCAAAACAAATTAAAATACAGTAATAAAGGTTAACTGATGTCGTACGTTACGAGCCTTAAGCTATCTAAGAAAGGATTGTTGGAGAGTTTCTTTTCAACATTCTAGATGTTTAGTATGGCACCCTTTGGGTGACATGCGACGCATTCACTCTCAGGTCATAGTCTCTAGTGCGATACTAGTTGCAAACAACCATAAAAAACAGTTCTTCCGTAAAAGACAGAAAACAAACTTCAAACCTTTTTGCCCCGTGGGCCCGTAATTCAAAGGAAGCTTTTCTGAAGAAAAGAGTGTCGTTAACTCCCAGTTCTACCGCAAACGGTAACGCCTAAGTCTCCAAGGGTCGAGCTGCGTACATCCAACTGCTGGAACTGTTTGTTAACCCTACTCGATAAAACAGATGAATCTGAATTCCCGTAATCCTTATTATCCCGAACTACGTAAGCTCTGATCTCTCATACCTGTTGAGAGTACGTAGGCACAATACTGACGTATTGGCGATCCACCTTCCCCGTAACCCGTAGTTAGTCGAACTACGTTGACTCTGATTTCTCATTCTCTGATGAGAATACGTAGGCATAAAGCGCGACGCTTTGCCGAGTCATTTTCTTTTCTTTTTTGAGCCGGCCTTGATAGGTAGATAGATAAAACCAACCCGTCAGATAAACAAAACATGTGTGGATCCCATCGAGTACGATGGACGTGAGGGGTGCTAATACCTTCCCCTTGCGTAACCGACTCCTGAACCCAGACAATGGTTGCGATGACCTTGTCTTATACCTTTTCGTCAGGTTTTTCCGATCGTTTTCTTTCCCGCTCTGAGGGAGAAATAACGAAAGGTGGCGACTCTTCTGTTTTGCCGGCACCTTATTTTCGCGGTAGCGACAGCTGGCGACTCTGCTGGGGACTTGATAGTTTCCTGGGATGCAACGTCCCGTATGCGAGTCAGTTTGGGGATCCAACGTCCCCTGCGAGAGTCAATCCTAGTGCTTGTATGATTACTTATTGGGTTGTGTCTATTTATCGCAATTTATTTCCCGCATTTTATTTTCAGTACGATATGATTATCTGTGCTGTTGTGGGAAGGGCATTCTGATGAGTGAGAAGCTAGACCCAGGCTTGAGTGTACCTAGCATTAGTTGTGGAAATTAGTGGGCGCGTGCTTTCTTTGCAGGCACTAGTGTCTCATGAAATCCACGCTCAGACGAGGTTCTCCCGGTTGACTTCTTTTTCAACCCTTTGGGTTGAGGGGGTTGTTGGTTTGGAGGATTGTCGACTCTGGGGACCGATCATTTGGAATTCAGATGAGTGAGGCCGCTTCAGGAGACGGTGATGCCACACCTTCTAGGTATCGTATCACCCCTCTTGAATGTTTGTGACGCTGATGACCGCATAGGATGCCGAACTTGTGTCAGTTTAGGTCCATACCTGTGAGCAGGGTTGGGTTTGTTGCAGGAAACCTTAACCTTCAGACTACCTGGTTTTCTTGATAGTGAATCAGTTATGTTGGTATCAGAGGTTCCCATCATCAGATGTTTGTTCTTGACAAAGCAGATTTATGGTTGGGATCAGAGGATCTCATTAGCAGATGTGCATTTGTTCTTGATAGAGCAGGTTTATGGTTGGGATCATAGGATCTCATCAGCAGATGTATGTTTGTTCTTGACAGAGCAGAGTTTGGGTCCTGTATCCCTTATCTTCAGAGATGTATGTTCTTGACAGAGCAGAGTTATGGTCCTGTATCAGAGGTCCTTATCTTCAGAGATGTATGTGTTCTTGATAGAGCAGATTTATGGTCCCATATCAGAGGTCCTTATTATCAGATGTATGTGTGTTCTTGACAGAGCAGATTTGTGGTCCGATACCAGGGTTTTCTTCTTATCAGAGATAGTGGTTGTTCTTGATAGAGCAGGATTATGGTTTTGTTGATACAGAATCTCCACAGCGCAGTCGTCTTGATCTCCTGCTGCATGATTGCATTTTACATTGCTTTGCATACTCATTTGCATTTCATTAACGTGTGTCTGTGTTGCAGGTACCGTTTCCCCCGATTCAGGATTTCTTGCCTTCTATTGTGATATTATGGGTTCTCTGAGGAAGATCGTGGCTTACAAGCTCCCTGCTCCTGATGTTGTTCAGCTGACTAGTTTGATTGCTTTAGCAGATGATTCTGTGAGAGATGAATTCAGAAAGTCTTACGGTAAACTGCTCAGTTTGGTTCGTAAACCCTTTGTGTTCGAGTTGAACGGGTTGCACGCCCTGCTGCAGTTCTACGATCCTCCGTTGAGATGCTTTACTTTCCAGAATTTTGTTCTCGCACCCACGCTAGAGGAGTATGTTGATTTGTTAGGCGTGCCTATCAAGAGTCATATGCCCTTTGTTCATATGGATGCTGAGCCTACTCTGGCTAATCTAGCTCCCTCACTTTATCGGGATGCCTCCGAGTTGGTTTTGTCTAGTTGGAACAAGGTTCCCGGTTTCTCCTTGCAGTTCTTAGTGGGAAAGGCTCAGCAGTGCGCGAAAGACGGATGTTGGGTTGTGTTCAACGCCATTCTCGTTCTGTGCATATATGGCATCATTCTGTTCCCCAATATGCCGGACTTTGTGGACTTCGACGCCTTCCACATCTTTGCATCAGGGAATCCAGTCCCTACCTTGATAGGAGATGTCTACCATTCCGTCCACTACAAAAACGAGAACAGAAGAGGCAAGAATGTCTCGTGCTGTGTACCCCTGCTCTATATATGGCTTGATAGTCACCTACCCAAGAGGGGTCCCTTTGCTTCGTCTGCAGCCACAGCTGAGTGGCCCGAGCGTTTGATGAGTCTGTCAGCGGAGGATATTGCCTGGTTTGATAGAGATAGGTTGGGTACTGAGATTATCTTCAGCTGCAGCGGGTTTCCGAACGTGCCTTTGATAGGCAGGAAGGGCTGTATAAACTATAATCCATCTCTGCTGGTTCGACAGTTTGCTTATGCTTTGAAAGCTCCGCCGAAGGAGGAAGAGGTGCAGGAATCTCTGTACCTCACTGGTCTTCTGGAAGGGGATATGTTGTCTAAGCTTGAGCACGCTTGGAATGGTATCAGTAAGCAGGGAAAACCATTGGTGGGGAGAAGTAACAGTCAAGCCTACGCTCCGTATGTGACTTGGATCAGAGCCAGAGCAGATGCTATAGGGATGCCATTTCCCCCTGCCAAGCCATAGGGCCCTCCAGTGATCGAAGAGCCTACCACTGTGCCTATTCAGCAGCACAATCAGGTGTTGGCTGAGCGAGACGAGCTAAAGAAGGCAAATGAAGAACTGGAGAAAGAATTGGCTCAACTCAGAAGCGAGAGAAGCAAAGCCGTTCATTCCTTCAAGAGGCAGACAGAGCTGGTGAACCAGTTGGGGATAGATCTGACTAAGCAGATAGCTGAGCGCGAGCGCATGGGTCGAGACTTCAAAGCCATCAACGATGTACTAGCCACTAAGAAGCAGCACTTGGATGAAGCGTATCGGAGAATATCCAAGTTTAATCAGCATTGGAAGGCCACCCTAGCCAATGGTAAGGAACGGGAGGATAAGCTGAAGCAACAAATCTCCAAGCTGAGAGCCCAGGTGAAGGCGAATGAGAAGAGGTTTGATGAAGAAACCGCTCGCAGAAATGCCGCTGAAGGCCTGCTCAACAAAGCTCTTGCTAACCTGAAGGAGCGCAAGCTGGCGTTTGAGTCCAAGAAGCGGAAGCTAGAAGATTGTTTCGGCGAAGGAGCATGGGAAGATTCAGTCGAAGGTCTTCAATACACCATTATACAGAGGGAGTTACTCGTCGAAGGGTTGCTCACTCGGCCTGATCATCCAGAAACGAAGGGGTTGTTAGAAGAGTTTCACGCCCGTGGCCGTGCTTGACTATTTGTATTCCTTTTGTTTTGATCATTGTTGTATGCTGACCATCACCAGGCTTGTTGGTCGAGGTCATGCTATTGATTCATCTTGTATCCAGTGACGTTGTGTACTGCCTTGATGGGCTCTCTTTATATATATGAGATGTTATTTCCATGACTGGACTCGGACTTCTTATTATCAGCACTGGCACTCAGGCACTAGGATCGGGGGATACCTCCCTAACACACAGACACACGTTTGCATTTGTATGAAGCATCTGCATAACGAGCACTTTGTCGTTTTTACTAACCCTTTTGTGTATGCAGGTTGTTTCAGGTTGTTCCAGAATTGATCAAAGACCAATCCACCGCTATCCGACCAGAGCAAATCAAACCAGAATTATGGAGCAAACGCAAACTGACGTTCAAGAACTCCGAGAAAGAATGGATCGCTTCATGGAGCTCATGCAAGCGGTCGCCAATGGCCAGGATCAGCTCAGAACCTTGGTTCAGCCTCTGATCTCAAGGGTTGATAGCAATGGCGTACTCCATGGGGGAACTGTTCCAACCTCTCCACCAGTTGAAACTCCTTAGAATGGCGTCCCCATGACCGGGGGGAATGGCAGTGCCAACGGCAATGTGATCGCTAATATGGGACTCAATGGTAATACGACGGGCGTCGGTAATGGAAATTTTGAAGCTAACGTCAATGTTGGGCTGGGCAATGGCAACGCAGGTGTTGGAAATATGTTCGGGCCTTAGCCATGGTTAGAAGACCGTCAAGATGATGTGTTCTCACAGAGAGGTGCTGAAGGGGAGCTGACTGCTGAAACACGGCTAAGGTTCAAGGCACTCGAGGACAAGATGAGGAATATCGAGAACCAGAACACCCTGGGTGTTGACATGTCCAAGTTGGGACTGATTGCTGATTTCAAGGTGCCTCCCAAGTTCAAGGTACCTGACTTTGAAAAGTACAACGGCACCACTTGCCCTCGCGTCCACCTGAGATCATAATACCGGAAAATGTCAGCTCATTCTGAGAACGAGAAGTTGCTGATGCACTTCTTTCAGGACAGTCTGTCCGGGCCCTCCCTCGAATGGTACATGAGTCTGGAACCTACCAGTGTGCGCACGTGGAAGGAACTTGCTGAAGCATTCGTGCACCACTACCAATATAACAGTGACTTGGCTCCGAACCGAGTCCAATTACAAAATCTGTCACAGAGGAACAACGAAGGGTTCGAGGAATACGCCCAGCGGTGGCGTGAATTGGCAGCCAGGATTCAGCCGCCGATGGTTGAACGCGAGCTAAATGTTTGTAGCTACCCTCCCAGGGGTTTACTATGAGAAATTGGTCAGCAGTATGTCTGGAAGCTTCTCAGATCTCATTATCACGGGTGAGCACGTTGAAAATGGGTTCAAACTCGGGAAAATTCACGGTGATCTGTCCTCGGCGGGAGGAGGAAAGAAACCCTATGGTGGCAAAAGACGGGAAGGAGAGACGAGCGTCGTATCCAACGCTCGAAGGAAGGGTAAAGGCCCTCACCAGCAGGTGGCCAGTATAACTATCCCGGCAGTCCCACAGCCACAGCAGCAGCCGAATACTCAAGGGTACAGAAAGTATCAGAACCGGGCACCTCTTTCGAGCCGTCACCTCGAGACTCCGCCCATGTCGTATGCTCAGCTGTTACAGACTCTGCTCCAGTTACAGCTGATCCAGAAAAGAACCTTGGCTCCCTTGACAGGGGCACCTCCGCCAGGTTATGATGCGAATGCGACATGTGAGTTTCACTCAGGGGCACCAGGCCACACAATAGAAAATTGCAAAGCCTTCAAGCATAAGGTGCAGGACATGGTGGACGCCAAGATCATCAATTTCTCAGATAATGTGCCAAACGTCACGAAGAACCCTATGCCGAATCATAGGGGAGGTGGACTAAATGCCATTATTGAAGACGAGAACTTGGATTTGTTAACTGACGTCAGAGATCTGAAGACGCTGCTTAGCTTCGTTAAAGCTAAGCTGATGAAAAGGGGTTTCTTTCCAGGCTGCGGGGAGCTGTGTATGGGCTGTGCGACAAGTCCTGATGGATGTGAACAGTTGATAGAGGGGATTCAAAGTCTGATGGCCGAAGGAATCCTGCAATTTATCCGAAGGGCCGAAAGTGGATCTGGAGAGGTAATGCTGAAGCAAGATGATGAGGTTGCCACCATCACCATCCCTCGCCGGACAATCACTATTTCTGCACCCAGGCCGCCCATAATTACCATCACCAAAGCTGGGCCGATACCTTTCTAAAGCACCAATGATGTCCCATGGCATTATGGGGCAGACGTCTACTGCAACGGACAGAAGTTGGAATTGGAACCATTGGGGTCGTCTGTGGAGAACCTAGTGGGTGTTAGCGAAATCACTCGCAGCGGAAGAGTGTTTGCACCACCCGAGGTCGTGGCAGACAAAGCGGACAGAGCTGATGCAACCGATAAAGGGAAGAGTAAAGTCGTTGAAGAAACCCCTCGTAGGGTAGAGAAGGACTTACTTGTTAAAGACGCCGAAGAGTTTATGAGGTTGATTAAAAAGAGTGACTACAAGATCGTGGATCACCTCCATCAAACACCTTCGAAAATTTCCATCCTGAATTTGTTGCTATGTTCTGAGGCACATCGCAATGCGCTGCTGAAGGTGTTGAATGCCGCGTACGTACCGCAGGAAATATCGGTAAACCAGTTGGAAGGGGTCGTAGCCCACGTGAATGCTGGAAATGGGTTAGGGTTCACTGACCTGGAGCTGACGCCGAAGGGAAGGAATCACAATAGTGCCCTGCACATCTCGATAGAGTGTAGGGGAACGATTATGTCTCACGTGTTGGTGGACACAGGGTCGTCGCTCAATGTTCTTCCGAAGAAAGCATTGATGAAGTTAGATACTCGCGGATTGATTTGCACACCCAGTGATCTGGTTGTGAAAGCGTTCGATGGAACCAAACGGCATGTTTTCGGAGAGGTGACCCTGCCAATCCAAGTCGGGCCGGAAACATTCGACGCGGTCTTCTACATTATGGACATCATGCCTGCCTACAGCTGTCTCTTAGGCCGGCCATGGATCCATTCTGCGGGTGCCGTGACCTCCACGTTGCACCAGAAGCTCAAATATGTTGTCGGAGGTAGCATTGTGACTGTATGTGGCGAGGAAGATATAATGGTGAGCCATTTGTCGTCCTTCAAGTATGTTGAGATGGATGGGGAAATCCACGAAACCCTATGTCAAGCGTTCGAAGCTGTTAAAATCAAAAGCGTAGCTCCTGCAATCACTGAGAAGCCAGAGATGACTCTCTCCTCCTTCAAGGAAGCCCGGGCCATTGTTCAAGCCGGGTCTACCCCAGGTTGGGGGCGAATTCTAGAGATACCTAACAAGCAAGACAAGTTCGGGTTGGGATACTCTCCGGCGGCTGAAGCCTCCTCTTCTAGCAGTGCGCCACGAGGTAAAGGGCTGATCCGGTTTACCAGCGGCAGAGTGATATTTGAAAGTGTCAACACGGTATCTGAAGACAGCGGAGACAGCGACTGTGACTTAGACTCTTGGATCCAGCCAAGCAAGCCAGGCGAGAGCCTCAACAACTGGTCCGTTAGGGATATCATCCAAGTGGCAGGCAAAGAGTAATGATTTACTTTTTCCAATCATTGTACAACCCTATGTCCTACCCGGGGCATAGTGGCTTTATTGTCAGGGCCTTGTTTGATTATGTACATGCATTTTATCAATAAATCAAAAGGCATTTTTTTTCGTATTCGAATATTGTGATCCCTGTTATTCCTGTTTTATATTTGTTTTGAAAAACAATAAAATGGAAATGGGGTTTGTGCTAACCTGCATATCCTTGTTTTAAGCTTAACCCTTGTTATTGCAGGATCCACATAGCAGATGACATCGACTCTGGACCTTCTACGACTTACTTCAACTTCGATTGCCCGATCTATCAAGCCGAAGAAGAGATTGATGAAGACGAAGACCTTCCCGAAGAGTTGGCCCGCTTGTTGAAACAAGAAGAGAAAGTTATTCTGCCTCACGAAGAAGAGATCGAGATTGTGAACCTGGGTTCTGAAGAACTAGTCAGGAATGTCAGGATAGGGGCTGCATTGCAGAGTGGTGTCAAGCAGAGATTGGTCGAGATGCTAAGAGAGTATAGTGACGTCTTTGCTTGGTCATACGAAGATATGCCCGGACTTGATACTGACATCGTGGTCCACCACTTGCCGCTGCGAGAAGATTGTCCTCCCGTTAAGCAGAAGCTTAGAAGGACGTGACTAGATATGGCCGTTAAGATCAAAGAAGAAGTGCAGAAGCAGCTTGATGCTGGCTTCTTAGCGGTCACTACTTACCCTCCGTGGGTCGCCAACATAGTGCCTATACCGAAGAAGGACGGTAAGGTACGAATGTGCGTCGATTATCGGGATTTGAATAGGGCGAGCCCTAAAGATGATTTCCCGCTGCCTCATATTGATGTGTTGGTCGACAATACAGCTCAGTTCTCCGTGTTTTCGTTCATGGATGGCTTCTCCGGCTACAATCAGATCAAGATGGCACCGGAGGACATGGAGAAAACTACGTTTATCACGCCTTGGGGAACATTTTGCTATAAGGTAATGCCTTTCGGTCTGAAGAACGCAGGGGCCACTTACCAACGAGCAATGGTTACTTTGTTTCATGACATGATTCATCAGGAGATTGAAGTCTATGTTGATGACATGATTGCGAAGTCCCAAACGGAGGAGGGGCATCTGGTCAATTTGCTGAAGCTTTTTGAGAGGCTTAGGAAGTTCAGGTTGAGGCTGAATCCTAACAAGTGTACTTTCGGAGTACGGTCCGGAAAGTTACTGGGGTTTATCGTGAGTGAAAGAGGCATCGAGGTTGATCCTGCGAAGATAAAAGCAATACAAGAGATGCCAGCGCCAAAAACAGAAAAAGAAGTTTGTGGTTTCCTAGGCAGAATAAACTACATTGCAAGGTTTATCTCTCAGCTCACGGCCACGTGTGAACTGATGTTCAAACTACTGAAAAAAGATCAGGCGATTATCTGGGACGAGGATTGCCAGAAGGCATTCGATAAAATAAAATAGTATCTACAGGAACCTCCGATCTTGATACCCCCAGTAGCCGGACGGCCCTTAATCATGTACTTGACAGTTCTTGAGAATAGTATGGGGTGTGTTCTCGGTCAGCACGACGAGATGGGCAGAAAGGAGCATGCCATCTATTATTTGAGTAAAAAGTTCACAGATTGTGAATCTCGCTACTCGATGCTGGAGAAGACGTGTTGTGCACTAGCCTGGGCTGCCAAACGTTTACGACAGTACATGCTCAATCACACGACCATGCTAATTTCGAAGATGGATCTGATCAAGTACGTCTTCGAGAAGCAAGCGCTTTCAGGCAGGATTGCCAGATGGCAAATGGTGTTGACGGAATATGACATTCAGTACGTTTCCCAGAAGGCCATCAAGGGAAGCGTATTGTCTGAATACCTTGCCGAACAGCCGATCGAAGATTATCAGCCGATGAAATTTGAATTCCCTGATGAGGATATCATGTTTCTCAAAGCAAAAGATTGCGATGAACCGTTGCCCGACGAGGGGCCAGATAGGAAATCCCAGTGGAAATTGATATTTGACGGGGCGGTTAACTCTTATGGAAGTGGCATTGGGGAGATCATCACGACTCCCCACGGGTCCCATATCCCGTTTACTGCGAGACTGACATTTCCGGTCACCAATAACGAAGCGGAGTACGAAGCATGCATCATGGGTCTAGAAGAAGCAACTGATTTGAGGATCAAGAACCTAGATGTATATGGTGACTCGGCACTTGTGATTAACCATATTAAAGGGGAGTGGGAGACTCGTCAATCGAATTTGGTGTCGTGCATGAACTACGCCAGAAGGCTACTTCCGTTCTTTGATCGAGTCGAACTCCATCATGTGCCCAGGGCCGAAAACCAGATGGCTGATGCCTTAGCCACGTTGGCTTCGATGTATAAAGTTAATTTTTGGAATGAAGCTCCAAGAATTGTCCTTTCTCGTCTTGATAGACCTGCATTTGTCTTTGCAATCGAGGAAGCCTCCGACGGCAAACCATGGTTCCATGATATCCAGACTTTCCTTATGACTAAGGAGTATCCTGCGGGAGCGTCAACCCAGGATTAGAAGACTCTGAGGAGGCTGTCTGGAAATTTTTATCTCAATCCTGATGGAGTTTTGTATAAAAGAAACCACGATCTCGTGCTACTCAGATGTGTAGATGAGAAAGAGGCGAGTATGCTCATGGAAGAAGTCCATGAAGGCACATTTGGTACGCACGCCGGCGGGCACGCTATGACGAGAAAGATCCTGAGAGCAGGATATTACTGGCTGACGATGGAGTCGGATTGCTTTAAATTCGCAAAGAGATGTCATAAATGCCATATTTATGCTGATAAGATTCATGTGCCGCCGTGCCCGTTAAATGTCATGTCCTCCTCGTGGTCGTTCTCCATGTGGGGCATCGACATGATAGACAAGATCGAGCCCACTGCATCTAACGGTCATCGCTTCATTCTAGTAGTTATTGACTACTTCACCGAGTGGGTGGAGGCAGCCTCATATGCTAATGTGACCAAGCAGGTGGTGGCTAAATTCATAAAGAGGGACATCATCTGTCGTTACGGAATTCCCGAGTGGATCATTACTGATAATGGTTCGAATCTGAATAACAAGATGATGGAGGAGCTGTGCCAGAGTTTCAAGATTGAACACCACAACTCATCTCCTTACCGGCCGAAGATGAATGGCGCCGTTGAAGCGGCCAACAAGAACATTAAGAAGATTGTGCAGAAGATGGTTGTGACCTATAAGGATTGGCACGAGATGTTGCCATTTGCACTCCATGGTTATCGTACAACGGTACGTACATCAACCGGGGCAACTCCTTTCTCATTGGTGTACGGTATGGAAGCTGTCCTACCGTTAGAAGTTGAGATCCCCTCTTTACGAGTTTTGGTTGACGTGAAACTCGATGAGGCAGAATGGGTTAAGAATCGACTAAACCAACTCAGCCTGATGGACGAGAAGAGGTTAGCATCGATTGCATATGGTCGTCTGTACCAAAGCCGAATGAAGAAAGCTTATGATAAGAAGGTGCGTCCTAGGAGCTTTCAGACGGGTGATCTCGTCCTAAAGAAGATTCTTCCTCCACACTCCGATCACCAGGGCAAGTGGACTCCCAATTACGAAGGTCCGTACGTCGTTAGCAAGGTCTTCTCGGGAGGAGCCTTGTTGTTATCCACGATGGATGGTGAGGATTTTGCATCCCCGGTGAACGCGGACGCCGTTAAAAAATACTTTGCTTAAAAAATGACCCGCTGGAAAGAAAAAGAAGATCCAGGCAAAAAGGGGCATCCCTGCGAACCATAAAAAAGGAAAAAGGTTCGGGAAAAAGTTAGGGATATAAAAAGAAAAGAACATACACCCGTAAAGTCGAAAACCTGGAAGGGCGACTTTGGAAAAAAAGGGTATCCCGGTGAATCGAAAACCCGAAAGGGCGATTCAGGCAAAAGTTAGGGATTTGAAAAAGCAAATGACTGTGTTCCGCATGTGGACTTTCATTGTTTAGTGGTTTGGAAGACCTGAGGGCCGTTTATCTGAATCAATCTCTTCTGAAGCTGAAGCGTCGGAGAAGTATCGAAGTCGAGTGGGTCATAGAGGGATCAACTCATGGTGTTCGTCTACGCCTCATTGCCGACATTTGTGTATATACTGATGTATATTTATGTTTTATATTTGCGCAGCTTCCTCATTCCAGGAGCTTGCATCCGTTGTAAAACATTTTTACCTATTCAGGGGTTCGTTATCAATAAAATGTATACTATTTAGCAATTCTGTTTGCCTGTTTAGCATTTATCTGTTTGTTTGCGAAAAAAGAACGCCGATGTTTTTGATAAAATGCGCATACATAAACCTACTGGCCTAGGCCACTGATTGTTGAAACAATGAATGACTTGAACATTGTCACAAGATGATAACCTTGATAGGTCCCTTTGAGAAGGGTATCTCGTCTGTTTATTTGTGTTGTTACAGGTATAGCATTCCAGACAGGACGCCGTACGCGCCCCCGAGTAGGATGATTCCTTCCTCTCCGGCAAGTTCAGTAGTACCTCCCCGTGGAGTTTGAACATGAGATCGTAAGCATTGATATGTCTCCCCAAGCAGAGAAGATTCTCTCCCCAATCAGATGTACCCTGAAGAATGTCATCTCCCCAGCTGAGTCATATATCGAAGTGTACAGCACGCGATAGTACAGACTGAAGTCTCCAGGAGAATTGAGGTTCCCCATAGAGTCGTACTCTCCCCCAAGCAGGATGAGTCCTTCCCCCACCAGAGTGGTTCCTTCTCCTTGACAGGAGGATTCTCCCCTCAGCATTTATTTTGTTGATGGGGTCATAGCATTTTGCATGATTGCATAGCATTTACCCTAAGAATGCGTAGCATTTCCACCGTGTGGAGCATTGCGCCATTGTCAACCATATGCATATGAAACATGAGCTAGGTTGTTACCGTTCTTATTTTGCAGGTGTTCCCCGACAGGGTGTCTGCGCAGGATGATTCCTGAAATCTCGGAAGAGTTAAGTGGCTCAAGATGATTCTTGAATTCCCCAACGAAGTTGACTGTTTAAGATGATTCTTCAAATCCCCAATGAAGTCTCCAGAGAGGGTTGCTCAAGTTGATGCTTAGAGTCCCCGGCAGAATGTTTGCTCAGGATGATTCCTGAAATCTCCAGCAGAGTTATTGGTTCAGGATGATTCTTGAAGCCCCCGGCGGAGTGATTTGTCCAAGATGATTCTTGAAGTCCTCAGCAGAGTTGATTCACTCAGAATGATTTCTGGATCCCCGAAGCAGAGTTACTTGATAGTTCTCCAGAATCCCCAGCGGAGATGCATCATCCCCAACAGGTTTCTGAACAGCGAAGTTGAAACTTCCCTTGAAGACTTGATGATTGAAGTCCAACCGTATTAACGAAGCAGTTCTCTCAGCTGATGCGGAGTGCCTGATGGCAGAAGTTTGGATATCCCCAATTGGTTCATGATTGACTGAGAATTCTATTCCCGACTTAGTGATGAAGTCCGGTTGATGCCCGGAATTTCTTTGAATGCCCGATGGCATGATTAACTTGATTGTTGACCTGATGAGTCCCGAGGAATTTTGATGCCTGACGGCATGATCGACCATGTATCACCGGTTACCGTGTGACCAATTCCCCAGCTAGTTGCCGTGCAGCTAATATCTCAATTTTCGAAGATTTGTCCCATCAGAGTACCGTGTACTTGTGCAGTTGGCAAATTTTCGGGTTTGTCGGTATTCAAATGTCTCGCACCTTGATTTTTTGAGAGTCGTTCGCTTCTCACCCAGTCAGGTCCAAGCCGTTTGAATAGGGGCAGCTGTTGCACCCCAAAATTTGCTCAACTTTTCTTTACCTAGCTTATGTTTCATTTCATTCACATTAGCATTATCATTTGCATTTCATTAACATGTATGTAGGAAATCAAGAGGTATGATTACCAATTAAGAGCTACACAAGATTATGAAGCTAGCTAAGAAGGTTACTCAAGTGTTCAAGGGTTGATATCCTTGTCAGAGAAGATAAAAGATCCTTAGAGAGAGTGGTTGAAACCAAGTATATAAGTCTCCTAACTTGAGGGTTGTGGGAAGTCATCAGATGATTCTGAAGCCATGAAGTTGGACTTGAGGTCTTGAGAGAGCTCATGTAAAGTGTTGAAGATCAATTTGAGGCCTAGACAGGTCATTGTGCAAGATTAAGAAGGCTCAGCCATGAGTGGTGCAGTTAGGGTTTGACTAGGTCAACCCTAGGTCAACTGATGATTTGGAGAAGGTTGAGACCTAATTCAAGAGCCATGTGATCATGGAGTGATACATTAATATGTTCTAAGGATGATTCCAAGGTTAACTCATCATGATTGAAGAGTTTGAGAAGTTTCAAGCTAGGGTTTCTAAGGCTTGACAGTGTAAAATCCCCTAGTTTGATCCCTATCTTCAAGGCAGTTTAGTTCAAGATGTGATTGTCATATCATTTTTCCCCCAACATGAATGTTGTAGAGCATGATCTTAGCTTTAATTTGAGTGCTAGAAGTCCTTGATAGGATTTGTAGAACTCAAGTTATGACTTTGACAAGTTACAGATCATCTGAGGTATGTGAATTTGGGAACTTGAAAGTTGTCCAACTTGCATGAAACTTTTGCCCTAGAAGGATGATTCCTATGAACTTTTGGTCAACATGAATGTTGTTCCTTATCCTCTTATATTTCTAGAGAGAACTAGAAGTCCTTGATAGGATTTGTAGAACTCAAGTTATGGCTTTGACAAGTCAAAGGCATTTTGGTCATTTGGAGATTATAGATCACTTCAACCATAAGGCTATAACTCCTATTTCCAAGCTTCAAATGGGTAAATGTTCAACATCAAACTTGTTCAAAATGATGTTTTAAGGTTAACCAAGAGGTCATGAGATGTTGAAATTGCTTGTAGCTCAAAGTTGCAAAAATGACCTAAAATAAGGGTGATTTTCAAATGAACCAAAGTTGGAAATTGATATTTTTGATCTACATGTCCAAACCAAGACATTTAATATGTCATTTTGACTCTAAAACACATTTTAAGAACATTGGTTTAGCCACAATTTTGAATTGAAGTTTAATTTGTGGACTTGCTTTGAAAAGTAGCTACTTACATCTTAAGTAACATTGGCCAAACCTAAATTCAAGGCATAATCAAGGTCCCTTGCAAGCCAAACACATCCAAAATGTCATTAGGGGAGAAATTGGAAGGGAATGAGTGTGATTTCAAGCTGTTAGCAGAACTATGCATACCATGGCATGTGATTGAACTTCTCATGACATAAGAGATTGAACTTCTCATTAGAAGGATCTAGAGGTTTCTAGATCATACCTACATGTTCTATATATTGAGTAGAGGTGATCCAAGACCAAGGTTGGTGATGATTGAGAGAGAAAACTGAGATTGCACTTTGAGATTTCACATTGCAAATCAAGATCGGTTACAAGGTTTGAAGCCATTTCAATCCAAGATTTCAATCTCAGAAGCTTGCTCTAGCATTGGTGGATGAATCCAGATGGAGAATTGAGCAAGATTGGTGGAGAATCGTGTGGGAGCCATTGAAGAAATTCCTCTGCAACTCAGAATCGAATCCAAGAATTGAAGCCATTTCAATCAATTCTATTGCATACAGAAGCTTGATTGTGCTCCATTAAAGGAATCTGGAAGCTCTTGAGGATTGATTTGAAGGTTTGAGGGTTATGTTCAATCGATTTTGACAGGTATGTAATTCTCATTCCATGGCTTGATTTAGGCATGACCAATAGGAATTGTTAGCTTAGAGGTGATGTAGGTTAGTATGTGAAGCTTTCTGGTAGCATTTGGTTAGGTTTAGAGACATTAGGTTGGGTGCCACAATTTCTGTTCTTGATCGTATCTTGGTGGTTCTTGAGAGTTAACCCTAGCTAGATGGTGGAATCAACTCAGGATAACATGATGATGATGTTAGACACTTTAATTTGTAGAATGGTGATGATTGGATCTTGGTCAGTTTCTGAGTTTTTGATCGTGTTTTGAGAATGGTGATGATTCAATAAGAATGATTGGCATGGTTAGAATCAGGGTGAAAAATGGAGTGGATTAGGGTTTCCAACTTTGATTTTTGGTGGAGATTTGATGGGATACGAATTTGGAGAAGATGAAGTTCTTGGCTGTTCATCCATGGAGGTTCTTCCCTCCAGATTTTCAAATTGGGGAAGATGATCCCAGAACCATTAGATCATAGGTGGACCTTTGACTGAAGGCGTAATCCAACGGCCACGCGTGCTTCAAATTTTGTGAAGGACCCTGAACTAAATGAAACGATGCGTTTCATTAATGTGATCTGGGTGGGTTTAAGACACTAGTTGATACTCACACCCCCTTGTTGGGCCCAACCCTGAAATGAACTGATTCCTATTGCTACATGCACCGTGTGTTTATCATTTTATTTGGATTTTCATATCATTTTTTCATTTTATTCATGGTTATTGATTAATGCATAAAAAATGGAAAAATAATTTAATTAATCCCATTCTTTTTGCATTGGATTCATGATAGGGTCTAGTATTGTTTAGATAAAAAATATTTTTATTTCATGCATTTTCTGATTTTATGGAAATTTTTACATTTTAATTGATATTAAAATAGTCATGCTTGATGGTTGATTTTGGTGAATTTGGTTTGATCATGTGATGATGATTTTGATCTTGATTTTTTGTGAGTAGTTAGCATAGATATGCATGCTCCCCATAGATTTTTCTCACATTTTTGTGATGAATATAGGTGGTAGTTTAGGTTGAAACCTTTAGGAGCTCCATTTTTAGGGTTTATGGTTGATACCTTGTAGTTTAGATTTTATTTTTAGAACTTGGTGGATGATTCAACCTCTGATTTTTGTAGGGTGGATTCATGATTGAATTAGGATCACTTAGGAATTTTTGTAGGATTTTTCAATGAAGTTTACTATTTTTTCTTGATTTTAGTTTAGGTGCTAGTTTTAGATGATTCTAATGCACTAACTCAACTAGATTGACATCTTTAGTTCCCTTAGATTAGGGTGTTGCTTTGCTTGTTCTTGGATGATGTTGAAGGCAAGTTGAAGATGCATTGGATGGCTTGAAGAGGCTTGGATGTGAGGATCTTCCCTTCTTCTGGTGTAGTGTTGATTAGGTGTTAAGATTAGGGTTTGTAGGCAGAGCTTCTAGATAGATTCTCTTTCTTCATAAACATGGAATATGTTTATCAATTCCATTCTTCCCTATCATGTAAGGTCCCCTTGTAAAGCCCTCATCCCTCCTTTGGTAGGATGTGTGGCTCCTTACAAGTTGGTAGAACCTTTGAGGGTCCCTTTCTCTGATGACAGGATGCTTAGTGGTGACCTTTGGTCTTCACTCTGCTACCACTCATCCCAACTGTGCTCTTGATGGATGCATATTTCTCCCTTGTAAAGGATGGAGTTCCTTGCTTGAAGAGATTGAAGGATGAAGTTGATACTTCTTTGTGTTTGGAGATAACCTCTGAGAAGCTGAAGCTTGTAGATGAAGAGGACCATGTTGATACTGGTAAAGAGGAGAGAGCTGAAGCGTGAAGACCAAGTTGACATTTGTGAAGAAAATCCAATTGAGATTGAGGGAGGAGCTAAGGCTTGAGGATTAAAGGATGAGTTGATACTTATGTTGATACATTGAGAGCCTGAAGGAGTCAAGTTGATACTTGCAGTTAGAAGTGAAGCCTGAAGGTGGAATTGACTGAAGAGCTGAGGCTTGGAGAAGAGGGAATAAGTTGATACTTATGATTGGGTGTATTGAAAACTTGGAGAAGCAAGTTGACACTTGCTATTGAAGTTGATGGTCTTGAAGAGAAGTTGAAGTCTGAAGATTGAACTGCTGTCTGAGGAGAGCATTATTGTGGAAGCTGTTGATCTGTTCTCTTTTCTGTATTGATGTGCCTTGTTTGATTTGCTTGATGCATTAGAATAAGTCCATATCTAGACTGACTTGAACTAGGAGCATGATTGCACTAGAGGTTGAGTTGCTCCCTCTGCTTGTATTTTTACTGTATGGCTTTGCTTGCGGGTATTCGGTAGAGCCCAGCTCCCTTGCCTATGTGGTTTGTGTTGCTTGGTAGCATTTCATTTCTTCTGTATGATTGCAGTTGCTCATTATGGTCTTGTTTGATGGCATTTTATTTTTCTGTATGATTGCAGTTATTCATATCTGGCTTAAGGTTGAGATGAGCTTGTGGAGGCTGCTGCCCCACACACATTTCCTCCCTCACTTGCATTGCATGCATTTTACAGTCGTTTACTGTTTACTGTTTAAGCTGATGCTTTATCTGTTTCTGTTTATCATTGACATGATCCCTTAGGAATCTCACTTCCTTTGATAAGGAAGTGATGATAGAACTTTAGGTAGAAACCTATGCATGATAACTTCTAGGAGTTCCCTGTTTCAAACCTTAACCATAGGATGAATCCTTGGGCATGACAACATTAGGACTTGATAGTCTCCCTTTAGTTGAACCTGTTTGTTCTCTTCTCATCTCAAAACAAATTAAAATACAGTAATAAAGGTTAACTGATGTCGTACGTTATGAGCCTTAAGCTATCTGAGAAAGGATTGTTGGAGAGTTTCTTTTCAACATTCTGGATGTTTAGTATGGCACCCTTTGGGTGACATGCGACGCATTCACTCTCAGGTCATAGTCTCTAGTGCGATACTAGTTGCAAACAACCATAAAAAACAGTTCTTCCGTAAAAGACAGAAAACAAACTTCAAACCTTTTTGCCCCGTGGTCCCGTAATTCAAAGGAAGCTTTTCTGAAGAAAAGAGTGTCGTTAACTCCCAGTTCTACCGCAAACGGTAACGCCTAAGTCTCCAAGGGTCGAGCTGCGTACATCCAACTGCTGGAACTGTTTGTTAACCCTACTCGATAAAACAGATGAATCTGAATTCCCGTAATCCTTATTATCTCGAACTACATAAGCTCTGACCTCTCATACCTGTTGAGAGTACGTAGGCACAATACTGACGTATTGGCGAGCCACCTTCCCCGTAACCCGTAGTTAGTCGAACTACGTTGACTCTGATTTCTCATTCTCTGATGAGAATACGTAGGCATAAAGCGCGACGCTTTGCCGAGTCATTTTCTTTTCTTTTTTGAGCCGGCCTTGATAGGTAGATAGATAAAACCAACCCGTCAGATAAACACAACAAGCGTGGATCCCATCGAGTACGATGGACGTGAGGGGTGCTAATACCTTCCCCTTGCGTAACCGACTCCCGAACCCAGACAATGGTTGCGATGACCTTGTCTTATACCTTTTCGTCAGGTTTTTCTGATCGTTTCCTTTCCCGCTCTGAGGGATAAATAACGAAAGTTGGCAACTCTTCTGTTTTGCCGGCACCTTATTTTCGCGGTAGCGACACCAGTGTCAAGTTCGGGCATATCTTCATAGGACCAAGCAAAGATGTCACTATACTCTCGAAGCATCTCGATCAGTCTTTGCTTGATGTCACTCTGTAACGCAGCCCCTACTCTGACATTTCAGACCACTTCTTCGGACCCCAGATTAACAATCTCGATAACTTCCTCATGAGGCAGAATGATCTTATCTTCTTGTTTCAAAAGCTGAGCCAACTCTTCTAGAAGGTCTTCATCCTCGTCAATCTCTTCTTCAGCTTGATATATCAGGCAATCAAAGTCGAAGTGAGTCATGGAAGGTTCTGAATCGGTGTCATCTGTAGTGCAAATCCTGCAAGGAAAATGGTTAATCATAACAACAATGTGCAAGGCAGCACAAACCATTTCGCCATTTTATTGTTTTCTTAAAACAAAACAAGAATAACAGAGATCACAAAATTTGAATGCAAAGAAAACGCCCTTTGATTATTGATAAAATGCACGTGCATAAGCAAGCAAGGCCCTGGCAATAAAACCTTTTTGCCCTGGGTAGGACATAAGGTTGTACAATAATTGGAAAAAATAAAGCATTACTCTTTACTGGTCACTTGGATGAAATCCTGGATGGACCAATTGTTGAGGCTCTGCCCTAGCTTGCACGGCTGGATCCATGCATCCATATCACAATCACTGTCTCCTTCCCCGTCGGACACAACATTGACCTGTTCGAATACGAATCCACCCTTAGTGAACTGAATCGGCCCCTTGTAACGCGGCGCATTCTGAGAGGATGAAGCAGCAGAATAGGGATGATACCCAAAGCCAAATTTATCTTGCTTGTTGGGGATGTTCAACACCTGCCCCCAGCCTTGAGTTGAACCAGTCTGTACCACAGCTTGAGCCTCTTTGAAGGAAGAGAGAGCCACTTCAGGTGCTTTGCTTGAGGTTGGAACTGAATCCTTTGGCACAACTGTCGCTACTGCGAAAATCGGCGCCGGCTGAACAGAAGAGTCGCCACCGCGCGTTATTTATCCCACGGGAGGGAAAGGAAACGCTCAGAGTAAACCTCGCACAACACGGGAAAGGTATGGTCGTCGCAACCAAAACCTGGATTCGGGAGTCGGTTACGCAAGGGGAAGGTATTAGCACCCCTCACATCCGTCGTACTCGACGGGATCCACGCTTGTTTTCGGGTATGGATTGTTATTCTATCTACTCTATAGGTCAGGGGTTAAAAGAAAACAAAATGACTCGGCAAAGTATCGCACTTTATGCCTACGTATTCCCGTCTGAAACGAGAAATCAGAGTCAACGTAGTTCGCCTACCTACGGGAAAGGAGGGGTAGGTTGCTCGCTAGGATATCGCATCCTATGCCTACGTACTTTCATACAGCATGAAAGATCAGAGCAAACGTAGTTCGGGCCACGTACGACACAAGTCTGTTTTGATTGCTTTTATACCTTCTGAAAAAGGGTTTTCTGATTACTGGTCCAAGCGGACAAAAATGACGTCTTGATGAGTTCACCTTCTTTTACGGAAGAAGTGTCTTTTATTGTGTTTGAAATCTTATTGTATTTTTCTGTTTGTTTTTAGAGAGAAGAGACAGAACTCTAACCTACGGTTGCAAAGGGAATCAAACTAACCTAATGTTATCATGCATGGGTTAAGACCTAGAGTCTATCATGCTTCTCTCTGGCGCAGAGAGAAACAGAGATCCTAAGGGAATAGACGGAAACAGAAACAATAGCAGATATATACAGTAAAGCGGTAAAATGCATGGATGCAGCAATACAAGCGAGGCAAGGGAGTCCCACTCAACCTCGAACCTAGAAAACAATAGGCAAAAGTGAACAGAATTCACTCTCAACCCAACAGGGTAAATAGCAAACAATACAGTTAGGAAAAACCAAACAATACATCAGAAATGAAATACAGCAGAAAAATAAACAGCATCAGCAGCTCTGAATCAACATCTGGCTTCAAGTAATCCCCAATCTGCTACAAGCTTCAACAAGCATCAATCTCCATTTCCACAGCCTTCAGGCAAGGGCTTTGATCATCAGATTTCCATCTGCAATGGCTTTTCTTCAAGTCTCCAATCTTCAGGGATGAACATCAGTCAACAAGATGAGAGGAATGTTAAACAGTAAATTGCCTACCAAGGGTGGCTCATTAACTGTTAACATTATACAGACAGGTTTCTCTCAAAAGTTCTATCTTTCAAATACAATCACTAATCCTTCCAAAGGAAGGAGGTGGATATTTGAAAGAGACTTTGAATCACAGAGAAAGGATGGATGCAGACAAAGCATTCCATGTTTGAGAAACAAGCTTTCTAATCTAGAGCTCTGCCTAGCTCCTAAACCCTAGTCTCCTCAACAGCTGCTAGCAAGAATCTCCTCATCAACTCTGGAAGTTGGTCTTCAACACCTGGATCTTCAATGGCTTTATCATCACAAGTCTTCAGCTCTCCCAATCCCCAAGCAATCCCAGTACCCATACAGACAAACAATAATCCCCAGAGGGCACACCACACCAATCAATCAAATACAGACAGTAATATACTAATAGCAGTAGGGGAATCCTAATGATTTCTAAGGGATCTAATAACTACCCATAGTCCCTATAGTCCCATATCCCAAACTTTCAATTTCTAACTCCTAAGGGAAATGAACTAATTCACCTATGTCATCACTTAAACCCTAATTTTGTTCATGTTGTTCTCACCTAAACTAATCACCTAAAACTAATTCCTAAAAATATGAACTAAATTGTATGTACAAGCTAACAATGTCTATTAATCAACCTAAAAAGAATGGACAAAAAATATTAAAGCATTTGATCAAACTAAAATTAACAAAATCATGTATCAAACTAAACTTAACAAAATGCTATTTACAAGAAAAATGCATAAAAAATATTAAAACAAAATAAAATGCCATTTTTATTTTTTCATATTTTTCTAGACAGAGTTATGAATATGTATAAAAAACAAGAAGTGAAAAATAGTCATTTTTGAATTTTATATGAATTTTAAAAGGTGAGAAAAAAAACAAAAGAAATTAAAATCACAAAATATGAAATAAAGGGGGAGGGGTGAGAATAGCATTTGCGCCCAGTTGTATTTTCCATTGGGCCAAGAACCAGGGGTGCAGATATCCATTATGTTAGGCCCAGCGCGCTTCAGAAATGAATTAAAAAAAACAAAAGAAAATGATTAAGCCTCGGTGCAAATAGCAGCTCAATTACGTGCATTCCAATGGGCCTATCCAAAAGGGGGTGGGGATAGTGATTGGATCCAAAGCCCAACGTTTCATTTTAAATGAAACGCGGAGTTTCACGTGAGTCTCTCCCTCCGTTTTTCAATTTGAACAAGGGCCACACGATCAGATTAAAAGGTCAACAAATCAGGATAATCGGACGGCCCCTGGTCATCGTCCCAAATGAGCTAGGGTTTGCAGAAAAAAGCAGCTCCCATGCACAACCTTCGAGCTCCTCATTCTCCCTCAATACGCCATGAAAACAAAACTTGTAAAGACCAAATTCACTCCATTTCTTCCCCTCTACAAGACTATGCTCTTAGTTTTGTCTAAAACTAACTCCATAACAAAACCCGATAGGTAGAACTTCATAGCATACCTACTGCACTCACCAATGGAGCCTCACAATTCTCCAATCCAACTGCCCTATCTTGTTCACTATGTTACCCTGATCTCATCAAGCCAATGCACGCTTATTAATACTCAATATACAACCTATCCTCGATCATCAAAGTTTCAGCACTCTGCCATGGAACTTCACAGAAGTCTCTCTAATTCTCAGAATTCAATCCCCTATGGTCTCTAAGCATTTTGATCCTAACCACATGATCTAAAACTGAATAAATAAGGAGATTCGAAGGGAAATGCCTACCTTGCAAGTGATGATGACTATGGTGGTTCCCCTCCAATTCAGGCCTTGATGCTTGCTTCAAGTGATCTTTAATGGATGCCAATCTTTCTGTTTGCACTGGTTCTTGCTCAACCTTCTTGAATCACCTTATCCCCTTCTTCATGCAACTTGGAGTGAAGCTTTGGATCTCATGAAACAGCCACGAATTCCTCTCAATTCTGTTTGCCAATTGCTCTATGATGATGGTAGATGATGATGATGATAACAAGAATTATGATGATTGATGAGGTTTCAATGGAGTTTGAAAGCAAAATGCAATATGGAGTTATGGAATCAAACTATGTAATGCAAGCACTCTCCATCACCAACCCCTGCACAAATGGCTTCATTTCCTTATATAGATGATGATTAACTGATTGAGAAGCTTCTAGAATGATCTTGGAGGATTCTAGAAAGTGGTGGAAAATTCATGAACTTCTCACTTAATGATACTTTGAATCATCTCATATCATGCTTGCACCTTTGGTAAACTTGTGTTAAAATCTCCTTTCATGAGATATTGGGAGTGTAGGTGTGGAAAAACAAGCTTGGTTTTGCCTTGTGTGAAGATTTGCAAAGGTTCCTTAATATGCAAGCATGAACTTTAAAAAGTAGCCCCCATTTTAAGACCTCAAATCAAAAATCTATTTGAACCATTGTTTTTAAAATGATGTTTGGATTCAAAATGACATATTGGATGACCTATTTTGGATTTGTAGATCTCTCAAACCAATTTTTTATTTCAACTTTTTCAACTTATATGCCTTTTTTAGGTCATTTTTCACCAACTTTGGTCAAGTCTTGTTCCATGCATTTCCAAACTTTCATGACTTCTTTTATAGACTTAAAATGGAATTTTGAGCAACTTTGATGTTGTGAAGTTTTTCATTTGAAGCTTCCTTGTATGAGTTTTAGGCATAGGCTAAGAATGACCTGTAATCACCAGATGACCAAAATACCCTTTGCTTGCCAAGACCATAAGTAGAGTTACACAAATCATATGAAGGCATACCATACCATTCTAGAAATATAAGACAATGATGAACAATTCTTATGTTGACCAGAAATTCATTTGAAATCTCCTTGAGGGGTAAAAATTGCTTGGAAGTCAAGTCACTTTCACAGACAAAATTTCAGATACCTCAGATGACCTGTAACTTGCAAGGACCATAACTTGAGTTCTATAAATCTCCTTAATGTCTTCCACCACTCAAATTAAAGGTCTTGAGATCCTCTACAAGTTCCATGTTGGCCAAGGATCCATTTGAAGCTTGCATTTTGACTTATCTTGTTGGAAATTTGACCTAAATTAGGGGATTTTACACAGAAACCCTAATCTAGAAACTCCTCTTCTCCTTGATTTCTCTTGAATTCTTCTTGACATATCACCATATCCTTATTCTTTATGTCAAATGATGAACCCCACATCTCTCCAATGGCCCTTAATGCCTTTCAATCAGTCAATTGACCTAGAGTTGACCTAGAGTTGACCCCAGATGAAACCCTAGTTGACTGTCTTCAACTGCAATTCTTGTGATCACACCAATGACTTGTCTCCTTATCCAAATGACTTTCTAAGTCTCCCATGATGCCCACATACTCTCCATGCTCTTAATTCACAGCTCCCAACTTCTTTGATGATGCTCAGATACCCTCAGCTAGGAGATAGACTCAATGCTTGATCCACTGACTTCTCCAACTTTCAAATTATTTTCTGATGACTTGAATGAGATTGAATTAGGATAATAATGATTGGTCCCTGATTGGATGACTTGCTATGCAGATGATTAGACTATGTGCATGACTCTATATGCAAATGCTAATGATACTGAAACATAAACCAAGTGAATAAGGTTGGGCAAATTTTAGGGTGCAACAACAACGTCTCGTGAATCTCGCTGTCCACTTCCACATACTTAAAATATGACAGATGGCTCACCATAATGTCTTATTCCCCGCATACCGTGACGATACTGCCACCCATAGCGTACTTCAATTTCTGATGCAGCGTAGAGGTTACAACTCCCGCTGAATGGATCTAGGGTCGACCTAGCAAGCAGCTGTAGGCGGGCTGGATATCCATGATATAAAATACTACATTGACGGTTTCTGGCCCCACTTGAATGGGCAATGTTACTTCTCCGAACACGGACCGCTTGGTCCCATCAAAAGCCCTCACCACTAGATAACTGGGAGTACACAACAACCCACGAGTGTCCAGCTTCATAAGCGCTTTCTTTGGCAATACATTTAAGGAAGACCCGGTATCCACGATCACGTGCGACATAACAGTTCCCCGATATTCCAGCGATATGTGCAGCACATTGTTATGGTTCCTGCCCTTAGGCGTCAAGTCACGATCAGTGAAGCCCAAACCATTACCGGCATTGACATGTGCAACCACTCCTTCGAGCTGGTTGACAGAAATTTCTTGAGGTACATATGTTGAGTTCAAGATCTTCAACAAGGCGTTGCGATGTGCTTCAAAGCAAAGAAACAAATTCAGTATAGAGATCTTTGAAGGCGTCTGTTGTAGGTGGTCAACTATCTTATAGTCGCTCTTCAGCATCCTTTACCAGCAAGTCTTTTTCTACCTCCCGAGAGGTTTCTTCAATGACTGCTTTATCTTTACCCTTATCCACCCGGCCGGCACCAGCATCAGGAGGCGAGAACACCCTTCCACTGCGAGTGATTCTCCCTGATCAAACTAAGTTATCCACAGACCCTACCGGTGGGTACTTCAAGTCCATCTTCTGTCCGTTGCAGTAAACCTCCGCTCCATAATTCCATGGGACAACATTGGTACTTTCGAACGGTATGGGACCAACTTTAGTTATAGTAATCGTAGGTGGCTTGGGAGCAGAAATGTTGACGGTCTTACATGGGATGGCGATTGTAGCAATTTCATCATTCTGCTTGGTCAGCACTTCTTCGGTCTTGCTTTCAATCTTCCGATCAAATTGTAGGACCCCTTCGTCAATCAGACTCTGAATACCTGTCTTCAACTGATCACAACCGTCCATATGCCTCACGCATTCAATATAGAACTCCCCGCATCCTGGGAATACGACCTTTTTCAACAACTTGGCTTTGAAAAAACTCAGTGGTGCCTTTAGATCATCGACTTTCTTCACTACTCAAGTCCTCATCTTTGATAATTGCATTAACCCCAGCCTGTCCGTGGTTAGGCATTGGGTTCTGAATGACATTTGGCACATCGTCGGAGAAATTGATCGTATTGCTGTCCAACAGGTCCTGGACCTTGTGCTTGAAGGCTTTACAATCTTTAATGGTGTGACCGGGTGCCCCAGAATGGAACTCGCAGTGAGCGTTCGTATCGTAACCGTGTGGAGATGGTCCGGTCAGTGGAGCCAGCATCCTCTTCTGAACAAGTTGTAATTGCAGTAGCGCTTGAAGTAGCTGAGAGTATGGCATTGGTGGCGTCTCAAGTCGTCTATTCGCTGGTCGGACTGGATACTTTCTATACCCCTGCTGATTTTGGTTCTGCGGTTGCTGCTGCTGATGTGGAGCTATAGGGATAGTAATGCTAGCGACCCTTTGTTATTGATGGTTCTATGTTGGCTTTCTGTTCCTTCGGGACCCGGATACAAAGTTGGCTTCACCCTCTCTCTTCTTTCCTCCAAACATTTTCTTTCCTCCAGCTGAGGAACCTTCACCATCTTGGATCTTACCAAGCTTAATCCCGTTCTTAACTTTCTCACCAGTGATGATTAGGTCAGAGAAGCTCCCTGACATGCTGCTGATTAGCTTTTCATAATAAACTCCCGGTAAGGTAGCCACAAACATATCTACCAATTCACGTTCAACCACCGGCGGCTGTACCCTGGCTTCCAATTCACGCAGTGCTGCGTGTATTCCTTAAAGCATTCCCTATTCTTTTGTGACAGACTTTGCAGCTGGACCCGGTTGGGCGCCAAGTCAATATTTAACTGGTAATGTCTAACGAATGCTTCTGCAAGTTCCTTCCAGCTACGCATACTCACAAGCTCCAAGCCCATGTACCATTCAAGCGAAGGTCCTGACAGGCTATCTTGAAAGAAGTGCACCAGCAACTTCTCGTCGTCGGAGTACGTCGACATCTTCCTGTAATAAGATCTCAAGTGGACACGAGAACATGTGGTGCCCTTGTATTTATCAAAGTATGGAACTTTGAACTTCGGTGGTACCTTGAGGTCAGGGATCAGCCCCAAGTTGGCCATATCGAGCCCCATAGAATTCAGATTCTCAAGGCTTTTCATCTTATCCTCAAGCATTTTGAATCTCCCGCTAGCCTTAGAAGGTAGCTCAGCCTCATCACCTCTCATTGAGAATACGTCAGCTTGACGATCCTCGTTCCAGGGTTGATGAACATTATCATGGACGATTCCCACAGCTTCGGGTCCATGGAAGTTTCCATTTCCATTGTTACCAGCATTAACTCCAGCGTTGTTACCACTTGTACCGATATTACCAATAGCAGCTCCGATGTTTCCATTACCAGCCTCAGCATTGCCAGTACCTAATCCCGTTTTCCCATTGCCTCCAGCATTGGGAATGATCACAGTCGGCCCTGAATTGTCAGCCCGGGGAGTCTCCACATGAGGAAGGTTGGTAGTTTCACCTCCGTGCAAAACCCCATTGGTGTCAACGCGTGCAATCAAAGGCTGCACGAGGGTTCTGAGTTGCTCTTGCCCACTGGCAACCACCTGCATGATGTCCATGAACTGGGATATCCTCTCCCTAAACTCTTGCGTTTCAGCCTGAACTTGCTCCATAGCTCTGAGTTGATTGGCTCGGGTGGAGTAACGGTGAATTGGTCTGCAGTCAATCCTGAAACACACCTTCGAAAGAAAACACAGGGGTCAGATAAACACGTCCAAGGTGCCTGCTATGCAAGATGATATGCAAATGCAAACATGTGTCTATGCTTTAGGAGAGATTTCCCCCGATTCTAGTTCCAGAATAACAGCGAGACAAATAAGGCGCCAATTACAAAGACGAATCAATATCTGATATATAAAGAGCCCACATAGGTAGCATACAGGAGTTCCTGAATACAACTAAATCAACGGTAACAGATTGACCCCAGCCAACAAGCCTGGTGATGGTCAACAATATATCAGTGAATGAAAGCTACAAAAGAAATTAAGTGCGGCAGCGGGCACAGAAATCTTCCAATAGTTCTTTTTTCTTGGGGTGATCAGGCCTGGTGAGCAAGCCTCGAATAAGCAACTCTCTCTGTCTGACGGTGCTCTGGATCTCTTCAACAAAGTCTTCCCAAGCTCCCTCTCGGAAGCAATCTTCCAATTTGCGTCTCTTGGAATCATCCCTCAGTTTGCACTCTTTCAGGTTTGCCATAGCTTCTTTCAACTTGCACTCAGCGTTACGCTTGAGTGATGCCTCAACTCCAATCTTCTCACTCTTGGCCTTGAGCTGAATCGTCAGTTTGGCGATCTGCTGCTTTAGCTTCTCTTCTCGTTCTTTGTGATTGGTCAGAGTAGTGTTCCACAATGCCTCGAATATAGAGATCTTCAAATATGCCCTGTCCAATTCTTGCTTCTTGGTGGCGAGGACACTATTAACAGCCTTGAAGTCTAACCCCAGACGCTCTCGAGCATCGGTCTCTTTGGTTAAGCTGGTATCTAAATGGGTTATCAACTCGGTTTGCCTCTTGCAGAAGTACACAACTTCACTCTTCTCGCTTCGGTGTTGAGCAATTTCTTTCTCTAGCTCTTCGTTGGCTTTCCTCAACTTTTCCTTTTCTTGCAGCACCTGGTTGTATTTCTGAATGTCAACCATAGTGGGCTTCTCGATCTCAGGAGGATATAATGGTCTAGCAGCAGGATAAGGCATTAGAAACTTCGTGGCTCGCTCACGAATCCAAACCAGGTATGGCTCAAAGGCTTTGTTGTTGCTCTTCCCCAACATTGCTTTACATTTCCTGCAGAGATTTTTCCAAGCATGCTCAAGCTTAACCAATGCATAACCATCCAACAACCCGGTGAGATACAGAGATTCCTATATCTCGTCTTCTTTGGGGGCCTCCTTCAATGCATAACCGAACTGCCTGATCAACAATGACGGGTTGTAATTGATACACCCCTTTCTCCCGATCAGAGAAGCATTGGGAAAACCACTACAACTGTAGACGGGCTCTATACCCAACACATCCCTATCGAACCAAGTGATATTCTCTACAGTTAAACCCATTAGACACTCAGACCAATCTAAAATGTCCACAGAAGAAACAAAGGGACCCGCTTTAGGAATGTGGTTGGCAAACCATTTGTATAGCAAGGGAACACAACAAGACATAATATTCCCTCTCCGGTTCTCGTTCTTATAATGGATAGAGCTGTAAACGTCTCTAAGAAGAGTGGGTACTTGATTCCTTGAGGCGAGAATGTGGAAAGCGTCTACATCCACGAAGTCTGGCAAGTTAGGAAACAGTATGGTACCATATATGCATAGAGCTAATATGGCATTGAACACGATTCAACAGTCCTCCTTGGCAAACTTCTGAGCCTTCTCCACTAGGAAAGATAGAGGACAACCATACATCCCATTCCTTTGAGCCACTCCTCCTTTCAACTCAGACTCATCCAAGTGTAAAGCAACTGCGAGATTGGCCAAATTAGGCTTAGTGTCAACATGATGATAAGGCATTTGATCCTTGAAGGGAAAGCCTAGCAAGTCTGAGTATTCTTCTAGAGTGGGTGCTAGAACATAATCTGGAAACACAAAGCATCTTAACAGAGCATCATAGAACTGTAGCAGAGTATACAAGCCACTGATCTCGTCTTCTAAAATCCTCCCATATGATTTCCTAAAATCCTCTATTACCGAACCATCCGCCAGGGCAATCAACTTCAGTATGGGACCAATGTCTGGAGTAGGAAACTTGTATGCTATTGTCCTCTTCAAAGTCTCCATATCAGAAATACAGAACAAGACCACTAGAATCGGGGAGAGATACGCACCTGCAACACAGACACACGTTAATGAAATGCAAAATGAAAATGCAAGGATGCAAATGCTAAGGATGCAGGCAGGAGATCAAGATTCGGCTGAGCTGTTGAGTGAGGAGGACCAAGATTTTGCTTGAACAAGAACATAACACTGCTTTGATAGGAACCTCTGTTACCAATAAATCGGATTCAAGCGTAGATAAAACCAGGTAGTCTGAAGGTAAAGGTTTCCTGCATAACCCCAACCCCACTCACAGGTATGGACCTAATCCACTGATTAAGGTATGACATCCTATGCGTTCCTCAGCATCACAGAATTTCAAGAAATGATGATACGTTCACCATTTCTGGTTTGGCATCATCACCCCCTGAAGAGGCCTCACTTAGCTTAGTCCCAAATGATCGGTCCCCAAAGTCGACAATCCTCAGATCCAAAATCAATTCCAATCCTAAGGACCAGAAAAGAAATCATCAAAGAAGATCTCGTCTGAGTGCGAATTTCATGGGAACTGGTGTTTGCTAAGTAAACAGGTCCTCCACTAATCTCAACTCTAATGCTATGTTTGCTCTCAAGCCTGGGTCTAGCTTTTCACTCATCAGAACATCCCTCCCCACAACAGCACAATAATGATAATATAATGTCGAAAATAAAATACGGGAAAGTAAAGTGCGGAAGTAAATAAAGTACAACATGAATGTACAAACCCAAAAAGATAAACCAAACAAGCGCTAGGATCGACTCGCATAGGGAACCACGTCCCCAGCAGAGTCGTCAGCTGTCGCAACTGCGAAAAACAACCGGCGGAAAACAGAAGAGTCGCCACCTTTCGTTATTTATCCCAAAGAGAGGGAAAGGAATCGATCGGAAAAACCTAGCGAAAAAGGGAAAGACAAGGTCATCGCAACCAAGTCCTGGGTTCGGGAGTCGGTTACGCAAGGGGAAGGTATTAACACCCCTCACGTCTGTCGTACTCGACGGGATCCACACTTGTTTACTATCTAAAACGGTTGTTTATCTATCTACACTAAAGGCTTACGGGACGAAAAGAAAAGAAAGAGACTCAGTAGAGCATCGCCGCTCTGTGCCTACGTATTCCCTCGTGCAATGGGAAAGTCAGAGTCAGCATAGCTCGGCTAACTAGGGGAGAGAAGAGGGGAAGGTTGCTCGCCAAGATATCGCATCTTGTGCCTACGTACTTTCATCTGGAATGAAAGATCAGAGCGAACATAGTTCGGGCGGACACGAAACCACTGGTTGATTAAGTGCTTTATCGAGTAGAGTTACACCCGTTCCAGCAGTTAGGGACAAAGCCTGTTTGCGGTGGAACCGAAGTTTAACAACACTCTTTTTTTAAAAGGAAGTTTGATTAATCCCGAAGGAAAAAGGTTTAAATTTGTTGTGTTTTTTAGAGAAGAAGTGTTTTGAATTTGAGTGTTTATAATGCATGTTGTACTAAAGTCTAGAACCTAGGATCGAATGCGTCGCATATCGTCCTAAGGACGTATACTAAACACTCTAGGTAATTGAGGAGAAGCCCCTCAATCACCATTTCCCAAGTATAAGGCTCATGGCACAACATCCATTACCTTTATTAAGTGTGTTAAGGTTGTATGAAGATGAGAAGAGAAGACGCACAGAAGGTCTAAGGGAAACTCAGCCCTAACGTTGTCATGCAAAGTGATCCTAAAGTTTGGATTGAAGGGGAAACATCTACCCTAATGTTAGCATACTTGGATTGAACGCCTAATGTTTCTCCTACTCCCATCCTAAACGGAGGGACTAGGAATCCTATGGGGATCATGGCAAGAAAGCACAAGAAGAACAAAGGAAAGATCAATCACAAGTAGAGAAATGCACACATAAAAATGCACAATTAAAATGGTGGGAGGGAGGAAAAATGTGTGGGGCAGCAGCCACCACAAGCGCGTCTCGATCTCAACAACGATGCAAAAATGATGCCAACATGTGGGAACAACAAGAAATGAAAGCAAACGAACATGCAAACGAAAACTCAATTCGAACCACATACACAAGCATGCAAGCAAATGGAAGAATGATCATACATATCAACAACATCATGATTAATCAATCAAAAATAATGACAAACAACTAGAACAATTCAATCCTAATGCATCACACTGATCTATGATGATTCGGATCGAATCGGTATGCGAACATGCAAACAAAACAATAAACATGGCATTCTGGTACAATGTTAATCGGTTAACCCCTGGGGTTAATCGGTTAACACCCTGAAAAGTTTGAAAAAACTGAAGTTTTGAACAGGTTAATCGGTTAACCCTATGCGTTAACCGATTAACACTGTTAAAGTTTAGAAAAATTTGAAAGTTTGAATTGGTTAACCGGTTAACCATATAGGTTAACCAATTAACATTGCACCAGAAGTGAAAAACAACAACAGAAAAAGCACTTAATGCACAAAATCACTTAATCAAGTGATCCAACAGATCAGCTTATCAAATAAGCACGAAATTACACCTGTAAACAGAAAACCAATAGACATGCAAACATGTCTACACAACACAATCTCAATTCACACGGATCGAAATTCAATCAAATATGAAAATCATCATGGAAATGCAAATAAGCTCAAAAATGTTATGGATCTAGAATCTCCAACCTTCGAAGCGGAGATTTGCTCCGGTTAGTGTTGATCTTGCTGTAATTTAGTTCAACGCTAGAATCCCGGAAAACTTCGAGATCCAAGCCAATTATGGTTGTAAAAACGAAGATCCACCAAATTCGAGTCGAAACGCTTCGAATAATCACTTCCAACTCAAGCTCCAAAATCATATCTCAATTTGCACGAAAATTGATAATGAAAATTGATCCAAAGATGAGGATGGATGAAGGTATATGCTCAAGAATCCATTGATTTCAATGAAAAATCAATGAATCCTAATGAAAAAGAGCTTTGAGTGTGGGTTTTGGAAAAGGAGAAGTTGAGAGAATTTGAGAGAGAACTTTGATCAATTCTAAAAAATGAATGTGAGAAATGAGAATTGGCTCCTTTTGGTTTGGAGTAGATCACTTAAATACCATCTAGGTTTGGATCCCAAAGGTGGGGTTTGGAATTTGGATTGGAAAGTTGGTTTGGAGCTAGGCATGGGAATTTGGAGGGAAAATTGAAATAACCAACTTTCAAGAACATTCTAGATCCTTCTTTTTGGTAAAAATGAGTTTCAAGGTGATCAAAATTGGACCCCAAGTGCAAATGGCTTGCAAAATCATGTACAGGGCAAAATCTGCTATGGTTAACCGGTTAACCATAAGCATTAACCGGTTAACACTGTTGAAACTTCAATTCTGAGCTGATTTTCCTTTGGTTAACCGATTAACACCTTCAAAATTTTGAATTTGGCGCCTTTTGGAAGGAAACCTGCCCGTTTGCCTGTTTCTCGCCGTTTTGAGCTCTGCTAAGCTTTTGACACTTGCTCTTGAATATTGTGACTGTGATAATGCTGGATATATACTAAATATTGTCTCCTGATCTAAGCATAACCTGCAACATAAAATCGGTCGCTCGACCGCTGGGCAAAATAAATGTCGTTTCTTCTGATGCTCGCTGCTCAGTTGCTTGCACGGGAATGAAACCTGAGCCACGAGAACCTTGATCCCCTGCCTCGAGAACCAATGCTATGCAAAATGCTGATGCCATATGAAATGCAACGAAAAATAAGCTAAGTAAAGAAAATAGGTTGTGAAAGTTTTAGGGTGCAACAGTTATGATGCAAATGCCAGATGTGATTTTCATTCAGGCGCCCCCGGCCATAATATAGACAACTGCAAAGCCTTCAAGCACAAAGTTTAGGACTTTCTTGACTCAAAGGCTATCAACTTCACCAATGAGGGGCCTAATGTGAATCAAAACCCGATTCCGAATCATGGGATGGCAAGAGCTAATGCCGTTATTGAGGGAGAAAAATTGAATCTGATAACTGATGTTGAGGATTTGAAGACTCCGTTGAGTTTCGTGAAGGCTAATTTGTTGAAGAAAGGAGTATTTCCTGGACGTTCTACTAACTTCTCAGAATGTGAAGCGCAACCTGAGGGTTGTGGTCTTTTGAAGAAGGGTATTCAGGGAATGATTGATGAGGGCTATTTGCAATTTGACACGGTTGTAAGAGAAGACGTTGAGGATAAGGTGAGTAATGATGGAAGCAAAGTTTCTACAATCTCTATTCTATATCGGACAATCAATATTTCAGCGCCTGCTAGGCCAGCGTCAGTTATTATTATTGTACCTTGACCTGTGGGGAATAGGTGTTCTATAATGGGAAGAAACAAGAATTTACAGGATCTTCATGCAGAAGTTCTTCAGTTGGGAATATAGTTGGTGCCGGCGGTATCACTAGAAGTGGCAGGATCTTTTCCCCACCGGAAGTTAATACTTATAGGAATGAAAAAGGGAAGGGTAAGGCCGTGATTGAGGAAAATATCCAACAACAGGTTGGTAATGATGCTTTTTCGAAAGACGCGGAGGAATTGATAATACTCATTCAAAAAAGTGACTACAAGATTGTGGATCACTTAAATCAAACTCCTTTGAAGATTTCCATTCTATCATTATTGTTGTGTTCGGAGGCACATTGAAACGCTTTATTTAAAATTTTGAATTCAGCATATGTACTCCAAGATATTTCTGTTAATTAATTGGATGGGGTAATGGCTCATGTCAATGCTAGCAATGGTTTGAGTTTTACGGACCTGGATTTGACTCTTTCCCGGAGAAACCATAACCATGCTTTACACATATCAATGGAATGTAGAGGGTCCCCACTGTCGCATGTCCTGGTTGATACAGGATCATCCCTTAATGTGCTACCAAAGAAGGCATTGATGAAATTAGATACTCAATGTTTGATATGCACGCCAAGTGATTTAGTGGTGAGGGCTTTTGATGGGTCTAAGAGGTCAGTGTTTAGGGATATTACGATGCCTATTCAGGTAGGATTAGAGATCTTTGATGCAACATTTTATATTATGGATATCCAGCCAACATACAGCTGTTTGGAGGAAGCTGAAATATATGGAGGAAGGGAAAGTTGTTACAGTATGCAGTGAGGAAGATATCATGGTTAGCCATTTGTCATCCTTCAAGTATGTGGAAGTGGATGGGGAGATCCACGAAACATTTTACCAAGCATTTGAAACAGTCCAGATTCAAGAGAAGTCTCATGTAGAAGCCAAAATCCCGGAGGTTTCTATGTCATTGTTCAAGGAAGCCCGTGCTATCGTAGAATCCGGTTCATCATAGAAGTGGGGCTAAGTTCTTAATGTTCCCGTCAAGTAGGACAAGTTCGGCTTGGGATATAAACCCTCCAGTTCTTCTTAAGACATTCCGAGATACAGGGGACCTGTTCAATTCACCAGCGGTGAGGTGATATTTGACAGGATTAATGCCATTGAAGACGATGAAGGTGACAGTGATTGCAATATGGATGCCTAGATTCGTTCATGTACTCCCAGCCAGAAGTTGTGTAACTGGACTACTGAAGAAGTCATTTATGTTACTACTGCAGAGTAATGTTCATCGTTTTGATTATGTTCAGTCCTACGTTCTGCCCAAGGCGTAGTGACCCAATATGTGGGGCCTTCTTGTTGTTTGCACTTTATCATAAATAAAGGACGTTTTTTGAATTCAAATATTGTGATCCCTGTTTTTCTTGTTCTTGTTTTTGCATTATATTAAACATAAAAATGGCAATGTGTTTTGTTTGTTGCATCGTATAATAAACATAAATATCATCATGCAGGTCATTTCTATCAGATACCATCGGTTCGAATTCAGCTATGGCTTCGTATGACTTTGATAATCCCATTTATCAAGAGGAAGAAGAGACTGATGAAGATTGTGAACTACCCGAAGAGTTAGCCAGACTTCTCAAGCAGGAGGAAAGGGTCATTATGCCTCATCAAGAGGATATTGAAGTTATCAATCTGAGTACCAAAGATGACAAGTAAGAGGTTAGAGTTGGGGTTGCGTTGGAAGACAGTATCAAGAGAAGATTGGTTGAAATGCTCCGTGAGTATTAGGATATCTTCTCTTGGTCTTACCAAGACATGCCTGGACTGGATACAGATATTGTGGTACACTGGTTGCCTCTCTGAGAAGAATTTCCACCAGTCAAGCAGAAGTTGAGATGGACGAGGCCTAACATGGCAGTCAAGATCAAAGAAGAAGTTGAACACTGGTTTTCTTGTTGTCACGAATTGCCCTCCGTGGGTCGCTAATATTGTTCATGTTCCTAAGAAAGATGGAAAGGTCAGAATGTGTGTTGACTACATAGATCTGAATATAGCGAGCCCGAAAGACGATTTCCCGCTCCCCCACATTGATGTGTTGGTTGATAACACCACTCAATATTCTGTGTTTTCCTTCATGGATGGATTCTCTGGGTATAACCAGATCAAGATGGCCTAGAGGACATGGAGAAACCTACTTTCATTACCCCATGGGGGACTTTTTGCTATAAGGTGATGCCCTTTGGATTGAAGAATGTCGGGGCAACCTATCACTGAGCAATGGTGACTCTCTTTTATGATATGATTCATCATGAGATCGAGGTATATGTTGATGATATGATTGCGAAGTCACAAACGGAGGAAGGACATCTAGTTAATCTTTTGAAATTTTTTGAAAGGTTAAGGAAGTTCATGTTGAGGATGAACCCTAACAAATGCACCTTCGGGGTGAGATCTGGAAAGGTACTGGCGTTCATTATCAGTGAAAGGGGTATTAAGGTAGATTTTGCCAAAATAAAAGCTATACAAGAAATGCCTGAGCCGAGAACGGAAAAAGAGGTTCGTGGTTTCCTGGGGAGATTGAACATTGCAAGTTTCATATCTCATCTTACAGCCATTTGTGAACCAGTATTCAAATTGTTAAGAAAAGGTCAATTGGTCAGGTGGAATGAAAATTGCCAGAAGGCGTTTGAGAGAATAAAATAGTATCTGCAAGAACCTCCAATACTCATGCCTCCAGTTGTAAGGAGACCTCTGATCATGTATCTCACGGTTCTTGAGAATTCAATGGGATGTGTGCTCGGTCAACAGGACGAGTCAGGTAGAAAAGAGCACGCCATCTACTACCTAAGTAAAAAAGTTCATTGATTGTGAGTCGAGATACTCAATGCTGGAAAAAACATGTTGTGCACTCGCTTGGGCTGCTAAGCGTTTGGGACAGTACATGTTAAACCACACAACCCTGTTGATTTTGAAGATGGATCCTATCAAGTATGTCTTTGAAAAACTAGCACTCCCCAGAAGGGTTTCCCGATGGAAAATGGTTTTAACAGAGTATGATATTCAGTGTGTTTCCCAAAAAGCCATAAAGGGAAGCGTTCTATCAGAATATTTCACTGAACAACCGATTGAGGATTATCAACCAATGAAGTTTGATTTTCCAGATGAAGACGTCATGTTTTTGAAGATGAAATATTGTGATGAGCCTTTACCTGACTAGGGTCCTGAGATTGGATCTCAGTGGAAACTGGTTTTCAATGGAGCCATTAATTCATATGGTAATGGAATTGGTGCAATCATTACAACTCCTCACGGTTCTCATATACCGTTCATTGTCCAATTGACATTCGCCTGCACCAATAATGAAGCTGAATATGAAACGTGCATTATGGGTTTAGAAGAGGCCATTGATCTGAGGATCAATAATCTAGATGTGTACGGCAATTCAGCACTAGTCGTTAATCAAATCAAAGGAGAGTGGGAAACTCGTCAGGCCAACCTGGTGCCTTACAAGAGCTATACAAGGAGACAGTTTCCTTTCTTTGATAGAGTTGAGTTCCATCATGTGCCTAGGGCTGAAAATTAGATGGTAGACGCCTTGGCCATGTTATCATTGATGTACAAAGTGAATTACTGGAATGAAGCTCCAACTATCACCATCACGCGTCTTGATAGACCCGCTTTTGTGTTTGCTATTAAAAAGGTATCAGATGGAAAGCCTTGGTATTTTGATATCAAGCATTTTTCAAGAATCAAGAGTACCCAGCCAGGGCATCCATCAAAGATAAGAAGACTCTGAGGAGGTTAGCCAGTAACTTCCATTTGACATGGTTTTGCTGCGTTGTGTTGACGAACATGAAGCAAACATGTTGATGGAAGAGGTCCACGAGGGTTTTTTTGGTACCCATGCCGGTGGACATGCAATGGCCAGAAAAATGTTAAGAGCTTGGTATTATTAGATGACCATGGAATCCGATTGCTTCAAATACGCCAGAAGATGCCATAAATTCCAGATTTATGCTGATAAGGTGCATGTGCCACCGACCCCTATGAATGTGTAAACATCTCCTTGGCCCTTTGCTATGTGGGGCATTGATAGGATCGAAAAGATTGAGCCGACTGCTTCCAATGGTCATCGCTTCATTCTGGCTGCGATCAATTACTTTATGAAATGGGTAGAAGCAGTTTCCTTTGCCAATGTCACCAGGCAAGTGGTTGCTCATTTTATAAAGAAGGACATCATTTGTCGTTATGGAATTTCGGAGAGAATCATTACTGATAATGGTTCAAATTTGAATAACAAGATGATGAAGCAGTTTTGCCAGAGTTTCAAGATTGAGCATCACAACTCTTCTCCATATCGTCCGAAGTTGAATGGCGTTAATGAGGCAACTAAAAAGAATATCAAGAAGATTGTGCAAAAGTTGGTTGTAACCTATAAAGATTGGCACGAGATGTTGCCCTTTTCTCTTCACGGTTATCGTACTTTGGTGCGTACGTCAACTGGGACAACTCCTTTCTCACTAGTGTAGGGCACAGAAGCAGTCCTACCATTAGAAGTTGAGATTCCTTCTTTGAGGGTATTGTCTGATGCGAAGCTTGACGAAGCTGAATGGGTGCATACCAGGTTGAATCAGCTGAGTTTGATTGAAGAGAAGAGATTGGCAGACATTGCTAATGGCCGGTTGTACCCGAGTAGGATGAAGAAATCCTTTGATCAGAAAGTGCGTCCTAGGTGCTTCCAAATAGGTGATTTGGTGTCGAAAAGGATCCTTCCTCCTTAGATAGATCACAGGAGCAAATGGACTCCCAACTATGAAGGTCGATATGTGGTTAGAAAGGTTTTCTCTGGTGGAGCCTTATTACTATCAACCATGGATGGTGAAGATTTTTTGTCCCCTGTGAACGCAGACGTGGTTAAAAAATACTTTGCTTAAAAGAGACCCGCTGGACAGAAAAAGAAAAGTCCAGACAAATATGGGTCATCCTTGACAAACCATAAAAAGAAAAGGTTCGGGCAAAAATTAGGGATAAAGGAAAAAGAATGAACCCGCAAAGTTGAAAACCTGAAAAGGCGACTTTGACCAAAATGGGTATCCCGGTGGATTGAAAACCCGAAAGGGAGACCCAAGCAAAAGTTAGGGATTTGAAAGCAAACGATTGCGGTCTGCATTCGATCTGTGAAGTTACCCGATACACGGTTATCTCGAAGTAAAGGAATCAGTTCAATCAGTCTTGTTAGAAGGAAAAACATAGGGAACATCGAATATATACAGGTCATAGCTGAATCGATACATGGTGTTTGTCTGTTTCCACATTGCTGACATTTGTATATATTCTTTTTGCTTTTTTACACAATTACCTATTTTCAGGAATTGCACCCGAATTGTAATTCGCCTATTTACATGCCTTTGATCAATAAAGTATTCTTTTCAGTCAAAGAGCTTTTCATTTCTTGTTTTACTTTTACTATTTTGTTTGCAAAAACGTCTGATATTTTTTTATAAACATTACAGGTGAAAACATGAGGCTTTGCAGAGCATAATGAAAGCGATGGATTTTCTTGAGTGATAAGTGTCATAAATGGTAACCGAGGTAACCATTTCACACATGGGGCATCCTATTTGTTTCTTGTTTGTTGCAGGATGACAGGATCCTCTCCCAGTAGAGCTTTTCTCCCTGACGGTAATGCATGGTGAATTATCCCTCTCCTAGCAGGAGTTCAGAGTTGTATTTCCCAGCTGAAGTTTGACTCGTACTCCCCAGCGAGTGTTCGGAGATTGACTACTTCAGATAGAATGCAGTCAGAAATTTGTGTTTCCCCACAGCAGAGGTTTTGTCTTCCCCGCAGAATCCTGTTATCAAATCGGAAGTGCTGTCACCAGCGGAAGTGTAGTGTATCTCTAGGAAAGCAGAGTTTTTTGTCTACCCACAAAGGCTAACCCTCAACAAGGCGGATTTGTCCTCAGCATATTTAGAAGAGTAGGGATGAAGGATATTCCCTTGGTGGCAGGGTGGATTCAATGTTACTCTCCAGCAGAGGCAACGTCCTTAATGTCCTTCCCCAATGGAGTCGACGCTCTGATGTCTCCCTGGAAAGATCAGTATTCATGAACTTCTTCCCTGAGCAGAGTTTAGTGTCGATTCCCTCGACAGATACATCAATGGCAGGTTGGTATCTCCAGCAAAGTCCAATGATCATTGACATCTTTCAAGATCAGTTTTCGGGACGAGCTCCCAACGGATGGTATTCTCATTTTTCTCAGGGAAAATGTTTAAGCAGGGCTTGTTTATTCCCTAGCAGAGTGGAGTTCTTTGTAGATGTTCATGACATTCTCTATGGAGGGGAAAGCATTAACAGAGGTTGCTTTCATCTCTTCTTCAGGATGGAATCTTCAGTAGAAGTCGCTTATATCCCCAGCAGGGTGGATTGTTATTCTTGTATATCCCTAGCAGGGTGGATTATTATTCCTGTATTCCAAGCAGAATGGGGCCTTTAGCAGAAGCTTATCATCCCCACCAGGTGGGATTTCAGTGTTATTTTTGATCCCCCACTTAGTGGAGTTTTGGTGTTTTCCCCAGTAGGGTGAAGTTTTTCAAGGAGAGCTATCCAGGGCGTATTACCCAACAAGGTGAAGTTTTTCCAAGAGGGTCATCCAGGGCATTTTCCTCAACAAGGTTGGTTTGCTGGTCTTCTCATCACACTTCTGGGTTGTGTTCCTTTGCATTTGCATTTGCATAGCATCTTCCTATCACACCCTAATTTTTGACTTTAAAATTCCACCTTCTTTGTGCGTTTCTTGCGTTATTTGCCTTTATAATTTCATATTCGTGTTTATTGCAACTAACCAGTATGTGCTGGTATGTCAAGATTAGTGATACTGTTTCTATAAAATTTAAGCGCTTCAGACTACCTCTGGATCATTTCCAAAGGGCGCACTGTCTTTATCAAGAATTTCAGGTCACAGAGCATTATTTTTAAAAAGAGCAAATTTGATTACACTTTGAATTTTATGATCTTCCGAAATGTGATAGTGTTATTTGTGGCCTCTGCGCCAGAGAATTGAGTTCTATTTTATTTGAAGTGTTCTGATTACCATTTTCAAGCCGTTTGAATGCATAAGTCAAGATCGTTGTGGAAATATAGTGCATTAGGCGTATTTGGGTTTGACTTAAAGTTTTGGCCAGACGGTGTCAATTTATTAATTTTCTTAAGACTTAAAGATGGACTTTTGGTTGCAAGCGTTCAAGTTCTTTTATTTTAAATATAAGCATTTGATATCAAGCTCATGATCACAAGACGTTATTTTGAGTCACAAAGACATCATTTCTCATACATTATAATCAAGTTTGGTTTACAATGTTTACAAGTTACAATTTGGTTACACCTAGTTTCTAATGAAATTCTAAGACTAAGTGTTGATTTTATAATCAAATTTGGTTTACAATGTTTACAAGTTACAATTTGGTTACACCTAGTTTCTAATGAAATTCTAAGACTAAGTGTTGATTCCATTTGGCCCTTTGGGACTTCAAGAACTTCCATTGCTGCTACCACCAGAGATCATAAGCTTGTCATCATCCTACCGGCAGAAAAGAAACACACGTCAGTACACATTTGGATTATACCTTTCTGCTACGGTTCAGATTCATTAGAAAGAAATGTGGCGCCCTCAGATTCGAAAATCATCATCAGGTCCGCAAACATCTAAGCAGGGGAAGGGTAACGTCGGTCCTAGGACGACGGCCGCCAACCTCCAAATCCTACTTTTTCTTAAAGGCAAGAATGTCCAACAATTCAGGTACAGAAACAGGGACAATGCGCTCAGATTCAAAGGAGTCGTCATTGGGCTTTTTTTTCTCTTTCCAAAGACAGCCAACAACCTACGTTTCTCAAAGAAGAGATGTTCAAGTTTTCAGCAACACAAGAAAGCCAAGAACAATCATAACACAAAAATAGACCATGTCAATTTTAATCACAAGAATATCTAAAAGAGAATTCTTGGCTTGTTCAGATGGAGGTTACCATCATCATCACAAGAATAGCGCATTGGACCCTTCGCAACAATCACCGTGGGACAACCTTTAGGCTAACCAAGTTTAACAACATACAACAACATATCTCCAACGTGGCCAAACCTCACAGAGGATTAAACAGTCATATGAACATCAAAGAGTATCATCATTTTTTTTCCAGAACAAGTATCAAGAATAATTAGAAGAAGTAGAAGACAAAATCGAAAACTTCCAAAACACGTGCTGGTACGTTAAAACGAAAATGGAAAGGTATTCACCCTCCATCAAAGAAACATGGCCCACTCTAAATCCATCCAAATCCCGGGTTCTGATTCTGAAATTCCCATATAAGGCTCATCGGCAGAAGGCAACAAATTGTGAGTTCAAGACCAGGCCTAACTTTTAGTTTTCTTTTGAGCTGGAATTGGAAAGAAAACACAGAGTTAAGACAAAATCAATCCTGCAATCACAGAAACAACAAGGCAGAATCAGCAGTAAATTCAGAATCACAAATCATATCATAATTCTTTCCAAAACCGTATTCAACGACAATCTCACATTCAAAGTAGTAATCCCAAATTAATTCGAATAAAAGCTCGCGAGACAGAGAAAGAGGAAGGGAAATGGAAGAGAGGAAGGGAAATGGAGAAGGGCCATGCGGCGGAAGAGAGGAAGAGTCTTTGTGATTAGGGTTTTTCTAGTTTTTTATTTTATATATTGTAAGTCCTGTGTGCACACACCCACGATAACTACCGTACACCCGTGCATCACCACCATTCACCCCCTCCCGATCAACAATCCACGCTGCACAGTTGACTCCCCACAATAAGTCCCAGGAAGCATACCACGCATGACCATCGTCCCCCACTAATCTCTTCATTAACCCTCCTAATCTTAAATAATTTAATCATAATCTAACCTATTTTACTAATTAATTAATTATATAATCATTAATCGAATTTTTCACCTAAATAACCACCTTTTCACACAAATATATCCATTCTACCCAACATTTCAAATTATTTTCCAATCTACCCTAGTTTGGGTTTTTTTTTAATTTTTTTAACAAGGGGGCGCCATGGGGGATGGAGCCTCCCTTATAACTTGTTAGGGGGCGCCATGGGGGTTGGAGCCTCCCTACAAATTATAAAGGGGGCGCCATACCCATTGGAGCCTCCCTTAAACGAAAATTTAAAAAAAATTTTAATGTTTAATTAATTTAAAAATATTTAATAAATAATTATTAATAAATTAATTTTTTTTTAAAAATAATAATTTTGTAAATAAATAATAATAATTAGTATTTTCATATTTTTAACAATTTATAAATAAATAATAATTAATATTTTCATTGATAAATTCTAAACAACAAATAAAAATTAATTTTGATTAAATAAATTTAATCACATACAAATGGCTACATTTGAAAGATCTTGTACACTAATTTCTACGACTCGGTCGATTTAAATGTCCGCCCGTACCGCATCCTCGATTACGCACGTTTCTTGGTGGTCGTTGTGGTGGAGTCGGGTCCACCGTGTCGTCATCAAGCATTTGTATCACTTCGGCCCATGCAGACGGATCCATATCCGTTAAGTCATCCAAATCAAAAGAGTTGCCCATGCCTTCATAGTTAGTTTGGGGTGGTTGGCTAGACGAGGCAATTTCAGGACGATAGCCTGCCTGATCGTAGGGTGGGATGGGTGTAAATGATTGGGTGGGTATTGGTTGATTGGGTGTTTGAAACTGGGAGTATGTGTGGTATTGTGGTGGATGTTGTTGGTATTCGGATTGTGAATGAGTTTGTGTGAATGGAGTGAATTGGTTAGGAGTATGTTCATATGGTTGTGATTGCGTGAGTGGGGGTTGGAAATAGGGTTGGGTGGGGGGTTGGAAATGGGGTTGGGATGGCGGTTGGAAATTGGGTTGGGTTGGCGGTTGGAAATAGTATTGGGTTGATGGTTGGCATTGAGGTTGGGTTGGCGGTTCGAAATAGGGTTGGGATGGTTGTTGGGGCCTTGATGATGAATCTTGTTGGCGTGGGTCATTAAGATACCTTGGATGTGAAATGAAACCAATTGATACAGACCTATACCAAGTCATGTATTGTAAAGATTGTTTCATTTCGTATGGAAACACGTTGTCGGACAAAACGTAGTTGGTGCGATGCCTCCATTCACGACACTCGTGTTTTGCATACTTGGTCCACGAATTATATTCCCATTGATCGGAGACTTTACCGTTGTGATATTTGTCTGGTATGCACTTTGGGGGACATGGAATATCTTGAAGCATTCCAAATTGAAGTTTCACACGGTCACTGTTGTGCATTTCGACGGTGGTGAAGTTGATAATGGGCACCTTTGCACTCCACACCGCAGAATCTTGTCGTTCAACTTGATGAAATGCTTCTAGACCAAGATACGGCCGCCAAATGAACTGAAGCATGAAAAAAAAAAGTTTAGTAATTTCTAATAATTTTCAAGGAGAGCCTAACATTAATGAGGTCAAGTATTTTCAAGAGAAAATACTTGACAACAGCGACGTTGATCAAATGTTCGATAGTCACGAACAATCTGGCCTCGACTATATCGAGGTTTACCTGTTACTCTGCCAAACTGAACATGAGGTTGGTGAAACAACGGATATAGATGAAATTGATGTTGTGGACGAGGAGGAAGAAGATCCAGAGACCATGGTTGATCAAATGGTTAATTTGTTCGGGAGCGGGGACTACACTGCAATGACTCCCCTGCAAGACATAGATGAAGAGGCCCTACCATTAAATCAAGTGTATTGTCCTCCTCAACACATGACGAACTTGCAATGCAGTGGCGAAGATACTTCCTCAGATTATTTCTACAATCCTTCTCAACAAATTGAAAGTGTCTTGAAAGTCGGAAACCAGTACCGCACGAAAGAGGAATGCATGAAAGCCATAAGAAAGTTTCATATGGATAACTTTGTTGATTTTTACATCAATCGGAACGACTCAAAACGCTATGTCGTAGTTTTTCGTAACGCAAGTTGCAAGTTTCGGTTAGCAGCGTCCTATCGGAAAAGAAGTGATTGTTGGGAGATAGGTTCGATGGATCCACCTCATAGTTGCACAACCAACATCAATCGGCAAGATCATGGAAAACTAAGCTCTCAATTGATATCCCAAGAGATTTTGCATCTTGTGGGCGCGGATCCATCTGTGAAGGTCAGCACAATTATCTCTCATGTTGTTGCACGGTTCAACTATACCCCATCGTATAGGAAAGCTTGGATAGGTAGAATAAAAGCGGTGGAACATGTATATGGGAATTGGGAGCATTCTTACCATCAACTTCCACAGTATCTACTAGCACTTCAGAAATATGTTCCTGGTACGATTGTAATATTGGAGTCACTACCAGCATACACTCCTGAAGGAACATGTGTTACTGGAAGTAGGATATTTTCTCGCCTCTTTTGGGCATTTCAACCATGTATCAAAGGTTTTGCATTCTGCAAACCAGTTATACAAGTCGATGGAACATGGTTGTATGGAAAATACAAAGGAACATTGTTGATGGCGGTAGCACAAGACGGAAATAATAATATATTTCCGATTGCCTTTGCCCTGGTCGAGGGTGAGACAGGCGAAGCTTGGAGTTTCTTCCTTAGAAACCTCAGAACACATGTCGCACCACAACCCAACTTATGTCTGATTTCTGACAGACATGCTTCTATTGTGAGCGCCTACAAAAATCCTGCTAATGGTTGGCACAACCCTCCTTCTGTCCATGTCTTCTGCATAAGACACATTGCTCAGAATTTTATGCGGGACATTAAAGACAGAAACCTCCGTAAAAAAGTTGTGAACGCTGCCTATGCCTTAAACCAACCATCCTTCATGTTTCAAACACCCAATCAACCAATACCCACCCAATCATTTACACCCATCCCACCCTACGATCAGGCAGGCTATCGTCCTGAAATTGCCTCGTCTAGCCAACCACCCCAAACTAACTATGAAGGCATGGGCAACTCTTTTGATTTGGATGACTTAACGAATATGGATCCGTCTGCATGGGCCGAAGTGATACAAATGCTTGATGACGACACGGTGGACCCGACTCCACCACAACGACCACCAAGAAACGTGCGTAATCGAGGATGCGGTACGGGCGGACATTTAAATCGACCGAGTCGTAGAAATTAGTGTACAAGATCTTTCAAATGTAGCCATTTGTATGTGATTAAATTTATTTAATCAAAATTAATTTTTATTTGTTGTTTAGAATTTATCAATGAAAATATTAATTATTATTTATTTATAAATTGTTAAAAATATGAAAATACTAATTATTATTATTTATTTACAAAATTATTATTTTTAAAAAAAATTTAATTTATTAATAATTATTTATTAAATATTTTTAAATTAATTAAACATTAAATTTTTTTTTAAATTTTCGTTTAAGGGAGGCTCCAATGGGTATGGCGCCCCCTTTATAATTTGTAGGGAGGCTCCAACCCCCATGGCGCCCCCTAACAAGTTATAAGGGAGGCTCCATCCCCCATGGCGCCCCCTTGTTAAAAAAATTAAAAAAAAACCCAAACTAGGGTAGATTGGAAAATAATTTGAAATGTTGGGTAGAATGGATATATTTGTGTGAAAAGGTGGTTATTTAGGTGAAAAATTCTCATTAATCAGCTTTTTATTCTCTCTTTTAACACAAGTTAATAAATTTTTTTAATTAATTATTTCTAACTAATTCGCACTTTATTTAAATAACCATCTTCTTTTTCTAACTTAATTAATTTACTATTTTATTTAATAAATCAATTTATTTTATTCACTTTTTATTTAATTTATTTCACCAATTTAATAACCCTTTTATAATAATAGAACAAAAACCTATTTCTTTCAATTTGATATAACTTTTATTTATTTAATAAAATCTCCAATTTAATAAAATCTCCTTAGTAAAAATAAATGATAAAACTTCTTTTTTTTAACCAAAACCAATTTATTTAATAATCTTTACCCATTTAGATTTTATTTCTATGAAACCTAATTAATTTATAACCTAAAACATTTTACTAAAACAATAAAACTAATATAACTTTTCCTTAAATTCAATCTCGCATAAAACTTAATCAACGCGACGTTCTCTTTCTAACTCTCGGCTCCGACTTTAATCGAATATTCGCGATCCCTGCGCTTGCCTTGATTCTAGCATTTTATATCAGTTGTGTGGATTTATTATTTTTTTTTTATCGTTATTTATTTTATCGCATTGCATAATATCCAAAGGAAGAACTTGTGCATGACTTCATAAGTTGTGCGCATTGCACCTCATTTGCATCATACTCCCCGCTTGATCCTTGATCCTTTTCAAGTTGATCAGTTTAAGTTTAGATCCTACCCCATAAGGAGGACTTTTTTTATTTTACAACTTAAAATCAACCATATACAACTCAATCAACTATTTATCCCCATTAGAGAATTAGATGTTAGTCATCTTGACAGTTGAGATGTAAATCTCCTTCCTCATAACAATACAATCGAGATATAAGATCTTTTCCGTTTGAGAGTGATAGTGGCATACTCGTCGATAAACGATGCAAAGACCATGCAAAGACCATCTCCTACAAGTTGTGGTGGTTAAGTCGAGTGTTCTCCCTTAAGATGATGACTCGTCTTTTCTCCTAGAATCAATCAATTAACAAACCTAATCACTCTTGGAACCTTGACCATAGTCAAGAAGTTCCTCAAGCCCTTTAGGGGAACTACAAATACTCTGATTCCATTCCCGTCAGGATATGTAGGCACAAGATGCGACGTCTTGGCGAGTATACTTAGAAATAAACCACTAGGTCTTTCACCCTTAAGCAGATAAACCTTAGCAATAAACACAATAAAACAAGAGGTTCTTGTAGAGTACTGCTGAAACTTAGGATGATAGCACCTTCCCTAAGTTTAACCAACCCCCGAACCTAAACTCACTAGCTTTTGTGTTTGCATTGAATTGTGGGTAATTCGATCTTTTTCCCTTCCTTTGGACAAATAAAAGACCGGTGGTGAACAAATGTGCATGATCTAGATCATTACTAGCTGCATCTGAAGCCCTACCTCGTGTAGGCCATGTTTGAGTGCTTAATTTCCATGTTTGATGAAGATCTCAAATGTGCATTCCAAATTTGATTCGTTCGAATCTCTTTATTGAGCCATAATTAAAACCAATGGAGCCTAGATTTGGAATGTATGTGAGTTCAGCTTCATTTTGATATGCATTTTGCTAGGTTTGGTTATGTTTTGTTGATCCGATCTCCGGCCAGTACATCGGAGAAGTCTACCGGAGCTAGGCTTTGCCTAACCTTTTCTTTACTTGACTTATGTTTTCATTGCATTGTTCTAGCATTTGCATTGCATATCATTGTTCATTTGCAGGGGATCAAGAGGTGTACATAGCAAGAGAGGGTTTATCAAGGGTTCCAAGCAAGCATGAGTGCTCATCAAGTCATCAGAAGCTGGTCAGAGCTCTTTGAGAAAGTGAAGGGATATATGTTGCTTATCTCCTATCTTGGAGGCCAATTGAGGATCATCTGAGGATCACAATTTCGTGGATATGGATATGAGATGTTGTGAAACTCATTGAGTGCTTTGAGAGCCATTGTGGAGCTTATGCAAATTGTTATATCATGTGCAAGAGGTTGCAGTCAAAGGATTGTACACCTAGGGTTTCATCTGCCTAGTGTAAGATCCACTGAGGATTTGAGGGAGATTAAGACTTAGTTCTAAGTCTTTGGAGTCATGGAAAGTTGTGTTGAGGCATATAAGATGTTATTTCAAGAATAATTCAAGAATAATCAAGAGTGTGAGAAGTTACTAAATTAGGGTTTCAGAGGTTTGTCGGTGCAAAATCCCTTGTTTAGTGCCTAACTTCAAGACCACATATCTCAAGGTACAAGTGTAATCTCACTTTGACATAACCATGAAACTTTTAGAGCATGTTCTTAGCTTTATTTTGAGCAATAGAACTCGTCCATTGGGTGTCTAGAACTCAAGTTATGATGCTGACAAGTTATGGGTCCTCAGATGAATGTATTTTCAGTCAACAAAAGTCTACCAACTTCCAAGGCACTTTTGACCTAGAATATTGTTTCTCCTTAACTTTTGATGAACATGAAAGTTGTTCTCATGATCTTAGCTTTCCAAAAAGTTCTAGAAGTCATTCATCGCTTTTGTAGAACTCAAGTTATGAAGCTTGCAAGGCAGGGGTATTTTGGGAAAGTGAGATTATAGGTCATTTTCATTATAGTCTTGTTCATCCACTTGTGCACTTCAAATGAAGCTTTTCCCAACATGAAAATTGCTTCAAATGGTATCAATTTCATCCTTGAACATCAAATTGTCATGGATTTGGCATGGATATGAAGATTGGTGAAGAAATTCAATGGAAATTTAAACTTAAAGTCATGAATTAAATTGAATTGGTTTTAATTCATTTTCATGTCATGTTTGTGCATATTTTGAGTCACAATATCACAACAAGGAGAATGCACAAATTGGATTTGTGTTATGCAAGCTAGAACATGTGAAAATGCAAGTAACTTCAAGTAGAAGTTTCACATTCAATCTCCATCATTAGATCAAATCAAGGGAGAATTCTCATCCACATGATCATTACACACTCCCAGCAACTGATTTGAATCAAAATCAAGGAAAATTGGAGGGAATTCACGTGTGCATGAACTTGAATTTCCAATTTGGGCATTTTTGAATTACACTCTAATCAGGCCAAATTGGGCCTCCAAATAATTCCTGATCCAACATATAAAAGCTTCAGATGAATTTTGAAGCTTCATTCGTGCATTTTGGTGGAGAATTGAGCATAACATAGTTGGAAAATTCAAGAGAGAAGTGAAAATCGTGAATCAAAATTGAGGCCATTTCAACTAAAACTAAAGCAAGCAGCATCTTCCTTGATCTTCATTGAGTGGATCTGCATCTTTTTGAGCAAGCAAAGCATTTGTAGAAGCTCCAATGGAGAGACTCCGTTAGGTAATCCTCAAATCAAGATTTCTCTCTTAATATGCATCAATTTCACTCCATTATTGTTGCAAACTGAAGTCCTACATGTGTAGGCAAATTCTGGATAGGTTAGGGTTGTGTTTATGGCAATTTCAATTTGATGCTTGATTCTTTGATCGTTCGAATCTCTCTATTCTTGCATGATAAATGAAAACTAAGCCTGGATTTGGATTCTACGTGGCGTGAGCTTCAATTTGGTATATGATATTGTCCAATTTGGTTGAGTCTAGGACCTGCTACTTTGGTAGTATGATCAGAGACCGTAGCTCCGTCGTCTGGTTTTGTTGTCCGTTTTGATGACTAGGCATGCCATGTGTGCCTTGGACTTTTTGACTTATACTGATCAACAGTTAAGATTGCTTTGACTGGATGGTGTGAATTTGTGGACTGCCAGGTCATAAATGAAACGACGCGTTTCATAGTTGTTGAGTGAGATGGGCTATGAGCGTTATCCACACCCCTTTTCATCCCAGTCTAGTGTATTCAACATGAATAATTGCTATTTGACACGCCTGATTCATTTCTTTTTATTTCTTTTTTTCATTTCATTCTGTTTTGATTTTAATTCATTTAAAATACCTCCAATGATTAAAAAATTCCTCAAAAATAGTTTTAGGACCTTTTGAGATGTTATTTGATTTTAGGAAATTTTTATTTTATTTTTTGGATTATTTTTCAATTAAAATGGGATTTATTATTTGGAGGTGTTTTTAATGGAGTTCTTAATTGTTCTCTTGGTTTCATGCCTTGTTTTTTATTCAATCTTTTGATCTAATGAATGAGAATCATTCCGCATCTCAATAATGAGTTGAATGATTTTTGAGGACACTTTTGCCCCTGGTTTGGTGCATTTTGGTTTGACTTTGATCTCATCTTTGTTGACCCTCGACAATCCTCCTTCAAAGTGGAGCATCCTTGTGAATCAAATTCTTTGATGATGCTTACTTTGATTGTGATCTTTTGGCCTTTGGTTGCCAACACTTTGATGTTCATTTGAGATTTTATTTGGTTATTTTTTGAGCCTTTTTCCTATTTTTGAGGTGACTTGCAAGTCAAGGTACTTCTAAGGGAGGTTCATACAAACACTTGACCTAGTTTGCTTTGGAAATGACACTTGTGGATCCATTGAGCTCTCAATTCTTATTGATTCATACTTCTAACATGTTGAGGTATTCGAATGCTCATTTTTAGGTCATAAACTTGTTCATTGCTTTTTGAGATTTGCATTTCTTTTAGGCTTTCCACTTGAAGTTCAAGTGTTGAATGTGCTTAAGACTTAGGTCTTCTTCCATGACTATGCTTGCATTCTCTTTGGTGCTTTTCCTCCTTTGCTTTGAGCACCTCCTCCTATCATCTTTGCTTTTGTCCAATGACCTTTGGATCCCATTTGAGATTTTTTAGTCCCTCCTTTGGAGGTACTTGAAACATATCATGAATGGTGATTCTTTGAGGACTCCTTTATTGTGTGCTTGCATGATCGTTGAGTTTGATTATGGTTGAGTTTCCCATTTGAGTTCCTTGCTGTCCTCAGCTTTCCTCCTATTCTCGCATTTGATCATGGCTTCTTCCCTTTCTTTTGGTTTGCCTTTGGGCATTGTGGTTGATGGCAAATGGTTGTAGGACTTGTTCTCCCATTTCATCCCACTTTTGTATGCTTGTTTACTCTCTTTTGTGTGCATTATTTCTCCCTTCTTCTTTGCATCTCTCATATGCATGCTTGAGGTTGAGATTTTTTTGTGGAGGCTACTTCCCTACACTTTTTTCCTCCCTCACTTTCATTCTAATTGTGCATTACATGTTTGCATACTTGCATTGTCTTATGCTTTCTTCTTATTCTTCTTTTGTTCTTCTTTGCCATATTCCCTTAGGATATCTAATCTTCCTTGTTCAGGGTTGATTATGATAGACCTTAGGCTTGAGTCCATATATGATAACCTTAGGTAGGATTCCCTTTTATCCCAATCATTGGGGTGCACTTTGTATGAGAACATTAGGTTAAGTCTTAGTTTCCCTTAGAGTGTCTTTCTCTTCTCATCTCAAAACACTTTCAAAACATCTAATAAAGGTTAAGGATTGTTGTAGGTTACGAGCCTTAAGTACTTGGGAAATGGTGATTGGGGGGCCTCCTCTAAATCATCTAGAGTGTTTAGCGTATGTCCTTTGGACGATATGCGACGCATTCGCTCCTAGGTCATAGTCTTTAGTGCAACATGAATTACAAACAATAATCAATGCACTTCTTCACTAAAAAACACAAAAAAAACTTCAAATCTTCTTATCCTTCGGGATCTTAATTTGGAAAACCTTTTTCATAAGGACAGTGTTGTTAACTCTTGGTTCCATCACAAACAGGTAACGCCTAAGTCTCCAATGGTCGAGCTGCATACACCTAACTGCTAGAACCAAGTTTTAACCATACTCGGGCCTAAAACACTTTGAACCAACCGGTGTTCTCGTTAGCCCGAACTACGTTTGCTCTGATTTCTCATACCAGATGAGAATACGTAGGCACAAGATGGCGATGTCTTGACGGGCAACCTTCCCACACCTTTCACCCGTAGTTAGCCGAACTACATTGACTCTGACTTTCCCATTGCACGAGGGAATACGTAGGCATAGAGCGGCGATGCCTAGATTAGATAGTAAACACCCTTTTAGATAGACAACAAAGCATGGAGGGTGTTGCACCCCAAAATTTGCCTAACCTTTTCTTAACTTGGTTTATGTTTCATTTCATTTCTTTCTAGTATTTGCATTCCATAGCATTTTTCATTGAACAGGGGATCAAGAGTTTGTGCATACCAAGAGGAGTCTATTCAGAGGGTTGAGCCTAAGCTAGGGGTTTTACTCAAGTTTAGATGGTCATCAGTCATCAAGGAGTGGGCATTGGTCTTTGGAAAGAAAAGATGGATGTATGTGGTTCAGCTCCTAACTTGGAGGCCAGTTCAAAATCATCAGAGGGTTGTGAAGCCATGGTTATGGATATAAGATGTTGAGAGAGCTCATCCAAATGTTTGTTCCAAGTGTGGAAGGTTATAGTTGAAGTTGTTACAATTAGGGTTTCCATCTGGCTAATCCTCAGTCAATTGTGCAATTGAAGGAGATTAAAACTCAACTCAAAGTCTCTATGGTCATGGGATGTTGTGTTAAGACATATGAGATATCATTTCAAGTTCAATTCATCAAGGATCAAGTGTGTGAGAAGTTACTAAATTAGGGTTCTCAGGGTAAAATCCCCTATTTAGTGCCTGACTTCAAGACCACCTATCTCAAGATAAAAGTTTCATCTCAAATATTTACCAACATGGAACTTGTAGAGCATGTTCTTAGATTTAATTTGAGTACTAGAAGTCCTTGATTGGATTTATAGAACTCAAGTTATGATCCAGACAAGTTACAGGTCATCAGATGAATGTGATTTTGGTCAACAAAAGTCAACCAACATCCAAGCCATTTTTGACCTAGAAGGATGTTTCTCCTCAACTTTTGGCCAACATGAAAGTTGTAGGTCTTGGTCTTGGCTTTCCAAATTGTAATAGAAGTCTTTCGTCTGATTTGTAGAACTCAAGTTATGAGGTTTACAAGTTAGGGGTATTTTGGAAAAGTAAGATTATAGGTCATAAAATTATAGGTCCATTTCACCAACTTGCACACTTCAAATTAAGATTTTTCCAACATTAAACTTGCTCCAAACAGTTTTATTTCCTTATTCAAGTATTGAGAAGTTAAGGAATTGGCTTGGTTTGAGGTCTTGATATTTGAATATTCATGGAAGAATGATTAAAGTGGCAAAATTGGAATTATTTCATTTTTAATCACTTTGGTGCAAATGAGGTGTTTAAGTTAGCCATTTTCAAGGTTTCTTCACTATGAAGTTACACAATCAACATGAGCCATTGAGATCAATTAAGGCTCTAATCCTGACCATTCATGCTCCATGTGATACCAGCAAGTGTTTCAAGCCATTTTGGAGCCAAATTTAGTGCAATTTTCGTGTACATGAAGCTTGAAAAATTCACTTCCTTGGATTTTTGATTGGGCTGCTAAAGGATCAATTTGGGATCAAATATCATCAAGATCCATTGCATAACAGGTTTTGAACCTTCACAATTCATCAGAAGTGAAAATTGAAGCCAAATTGATCAAGTTCATCTTTCAAAAAGCGGGAGAAATTCAAATTTCGAATTTGGAGATTGAAGTTATTTCAAGAGAAATTGTGAATTGAGAAAGCTTCCTTGGAGTTCAGTGAACGATTCTGGGGAATTATCTTCAAGCTTGAGCTCCATTTGAAGACTCAGTGGAAGTTCTCCACTAGGTAATTGAAATTCAACTTTGCACTCTTGTTAAGCATCAATTCACTACCATTTTTGCATACGTGTGACGTAGGATCAATGTAGATCATTAAAATGTAAAACGAACTGGCATTGGTTGTGATTGTTGGATGATGCTCATTTATGTTTGGATCTGGTTTGGCTTGTTTATGCATGATTTTGCTTGTTTGATGCTTGATCTATGATCTACGTGAGCTCTAGATGAGTTTTGGATCAAATTGATGTGGTTTTGGTAAACTTTGATTTTTGATGTTCATTCTTGTTGTTTTTGGTTTGGATGTATATTGCAAGATATGTGGATTTTGAGGCCAGAAATGAGATCCTCGTGATCTCTAGTGCAATTTTGATATAAAAATCGTGCGAAATGGGGAAGAATTGATTTCTGTGTGTGTTGTTGTTGAGGCGCGATGGCCGGACACATGAGGAAGATGATCAGAAACTGTCTAGCGCGTTAGATTGGATGACTTTCTCTTGCAATGGTTGTGATTAAGACACACGGTGGACCGTGTTTAACTTCCTGCATGTGATTCATTTTAAACCTTCATTAATGGGTTGTCAGCGTTTAAACCGTATGATGTGATTACTTGCTATTTGATCCAGCGTCCCAGATTGAATCCCATGGTGTTCCATTGTTGACTTGTTGCATGTGAGTTCCCAGAATTATTTCATTTTTGAATTTATTTGATGGGCCCAGCGCGCCTTGCTTTTGGCACCCCCACTTGGGCCCATTTCCATTTCTGAACTGGATTGGATTGTTATTTGTCACACACTTTTTTTTTTCATTTTATTTCTTTTGTTTTTTATTTTATTTTTCTGTTTACAATTTTAATTAATTAAAATAGTTCCAATACTCCAAAAATTCACCAAAAATATTTTTTGTCAACTTTGAGATGTCTACTTTTTTTTGGATATTTTTATTTTATTTTTCCATTTTATTTTCAATTTAAAAATGAATTAAGTATTGGAATAGTTTTAATTGGTTTGAATTGTAACATGTTTTGTGTTTGCATTTATTTCTCTCATTCCTTTTTGATCCAATGAATGAAAATTGATCCTCATCTTAATGATGAGTTGATCAAATTTTGAGGACCCTTTTGCCCCTGGTTGTTGACTTTTGGGTTGACTTTTGTGGCTTTTCTTTTTGCACTTGTTTCTTCCATTTCAAAGTGGTATATCCAAATGATTTGATTCTTTTGATAGTGCTTGGAAAGGATATTTGTCTTGGTTTCTTGGCATCTGGTTGCAAACTTGTGTAGCTTCTTTTTGCATTTTATTTGATATTTTTTTTAGCCCTTTTCCTATTTTTGAAGTGACTTACAAGTTAGGTCATCTCATAGGACAGCTCACACAAGTGCTTGCTTGTTTCCTTTGTGCTCTTGCTTGCATTTCTTCTTGTTTGGTTTTGGTATTGCTTTTGAGCTCTTTCTTTTCATCTCCCTTCTGTCCAATGACCTTGGAGTGTCATTTAAGGTAGCTTGGTGCCTCCTTAGGAGGAATTTGAAGCTTACCTAAAGTGATGAATCCATGAGGACCCTTTCTTTGTGTTTGTCTTTGTTTGTTTGCTTTTGATGCATCTTTCTCCTTCTTCTTTTCTTTTCTTGCATTTCCATATGCATGCTTGGTTGAGATGAGCTTGTGGTGGCTACTGCCCCACACTATTTTCCTCCCACTATCATTCTACTTGTGCATCTTATGTGTGTATCTTCATTTGCATATGCATTCTTTTTCTTCTTCTTCTTCTTCTTTAGCTTTTCTTTGCCATGCTCCCCATAAGTTCTCTAACCTCTTGAGATTATGATAGACATTAGGTGCCTAACCATGCATGATAACATTAGGTAGTTCCCTTTCAAACTCAACTCTAAGTCCACTTTGCATGATAACTTTTAGGATTGACTAGTTTCCCATTAGTGTTCCTTTTTCTCTTCTCATCTTCAAACAAGTTTAACATACTTAATAAGGATAATGAATGTTGTGCCATGCGCCTTATACTTGGGAAATGGTAGTTGAGGGGCCACCTCTCCGTTGCCTAGAGTGTTTAGTATAGGTCCTTAGGATGATATGCGACGCATTCGATCCTAGATTTTAGACTTTGTTACAACATACATTATGGACACTCTAATTCAAAACACTTCTTCTCTTAAAAAACACAAAAACATTTCAAACCCTTTTTCACCCTTTGGGGGTTCTTAATCAAGGAAAATCTTTTCACAAAAAGAGTGTCGTTAACTCTTAGTTCTACCGCAAACGGTAACGCCTAAGTCTCCAATGGTCGAGCTGCATACACCAACTGCTAGAACTATCTGTTAACCTACTCGGGCCTAAAAACTGTTGAACCAACCTATGGTCCTTTTAGCCCGAACTACGTTTGCTCTGATCTTTTGTACCAGAAGAAAGTACGTAGGCACGAGAGGCGATGTCTAGGCGAGCAACCTTCCCCTTTCTTAGCCGTAGTTAGGCGAACTACGTTGACTCTGACTTTCCCATTGCACGAGGGAGTACGTAGGCACAGAGCGGTGATGCTCTGCCGAGTCAGTTTGTCTTTTCTTTTTCTTTTGTCCTTAAGCCTTTAGCTAGATAGTATCAACACACCCTTTTAGATAGACAACAATGCATGGATCCCGTCGAGTACGACGGACGTGAAGGGTGCTAATACCTTCCCCTTGCGTAACCGACTCCCGAACCTGAGACATGGTTGCGATGACCTGTCTTTTCCCGTTTTCGTTAGGTTTTCTCTGATCGTTTCCTTTCCATCTTTTGGGATAAATAACGAATGGTGGCGACTCTTTTGTTTTTGCCAACCCCTCTTCGCAGCGATGCGACAGCTGGCGACTCTGTTGGGGACCACTTCCCATCCCCTATACGAGTCAATCCTAGCGCTTGGTTGTTTCTTTTTGGTGTATGTATATATGTGTTGTACTTTATTTTCCCACATTTACTTTCACCATTGTATATATCAGTTTTGTTGTACTGTTGGGGGGGAATGTTCCATTGAGAGATAAGCCAAACCCGGGCTTGAGTACAAACATAGCATTATAAGTGGAAAGTAATGGTGAACCTTTATGTTTGGTATGCACTAGTTCCCATGAAATTTGCGCTCAGACGAGATTCTTTTTGATGATTTCTTTTCTGGCCCTTTGGGCTCGAAGGGATTTTGGATCTGAGGATTGTCGACTCTGGGAACCGATCACTTGTGATTCAGCTAAGTGAGGCCGCTTCGGGAGATTATGATGCCAAACCAGAAATGGTGAACGTGTCATCGTTTCTCGAAAGTCTGTGATGCTAATGAACACATAGGATGTCGTACCTTGTCAGTGGATATGACCATACCTGTGAGAGGGATTGGGTTATGCAGGAAACCTTGACTTCCAGACTACCTGGTTTTCTTTACAGTGTGAATCTGTTTTCTTGATACAAGGGGTTTCTATCAGTGACAGTGCTATGTTCTTGTCAAAGCGGAGCGCTGGTTCTTCTCAATCAATAGCATAATAGCCTTGATCCCCTATTTGAATTTGCATTTTCATTTTCATATTGCATATTCATTAACAAGTATTTATGCTGCAGGTGTACATTTCCCTTTGATTCTAGTGTTCTTATTTCTCTGACATGGAGCCTAGTATAACGAAAGACAATAGTATACAAGTTTCCAACACGTGGCATTAGATCTCTGCTGGGTTTGATTTTTGTGGCTAACAGGAAAGTGATGGAAGACTTCAAGGAATCCTATGGGAAGTTGCTGAGTGTTGTCTGCAATCCATCAGTGTATGAGTTGAATGGTCTTTATGCTCTCTTGCAGTTTTATGACCCACAGCTGAGGTGCTTTACTTTTCTTGATTATATTTTGGCGCCTACCTTAGAGGAGTTCTCTGTGTTGTTGGGAATGCCTATTCTTGTTCAGATGCCACTCTATCACACCAAAGCTAAGCCTGATCTGGCTAAGCTTGCTGCTGCTTTGCATTTGGATGTTTCTGAGCTGAAGGGGCATTTGGCTAAGAGGAGTGGAATGCCTGGTTTCCCTTTGCCTTTTCTGATTGAGAAGGCTCAGCAGTTTGCCAAAGATGGTTGTTTGGTGGTGTTTAATGTTATCTTAGCGTTGTGTATCTATGGTATCATGCTATTTCCTAACATTCCGGATTTTGTAGATTTGGATGTGTTCCATATCTTTGCTTCAGGGAATCCTATACCTACGCTGGTAGGCGATGTCTATCATTTTGTACACTACAGGAATGAAAACTGAAGAGAGAAGAATGTATCTTGCTACATGCCTTTATTGTATATGTGGTTTGTGAGTCATCTCCCCAAATCTGGTCTTTTCATTACTACTGCAGGTACTTCAGAATGGTCTGAGAGGTTGATGGGGTTGTCTGCTGAGAATATTATCTGGTTTGACAGAGATATGTTGGGTACTGAGATCATTTATAGTTGCAGAGATTTTCCTAATGTCCCGTTGATCGGAAGGAAAGGATGTATCAACTATAATCCATCCTTGTTGGTTAGACAGTTTGGGTACACCATGAGAGATCCTCCTAAGGAAGAGGAGATACAGGAATCTCTGTATCTCACTAGATTTTTGGAGGGTGATACCTTGCTTAGAGTTGAGGATGCTTGGAGCAGAATTCACAGGAAAGGGAAAGTTTCTATAGGGAAGAGTAACAGTCGCGTTTACGACCCCTATTTGACGTGGATCCAGGATAGAGCAGAGAGGTTACTGATGCCTTTCCCATCTGTTGAGCCATTATATGCTCTAATGATTGAGGAACCTACCACTATTCCAGAAGTACAACCAGTTGTGGTCTGAGAAAGAGGAGCTTCGGAAAGCTAATGAAGAGTAGAAAAAGAGATCATTCATCTCCGGAGTGAGAAGATTGAAGTTGTGCACTCTTTCAGGAGGTAGACTGAGCTTGTGAACAGGTTGGGTACAGATTTGACCAAGGAGATGCGTTCTCGTGAATGTTTGGGTTTAGATCTTAAAGATGTCGGTGATGTTCTCGCTTTTAAGAAGAAAGACTTGGATATGGCTTATCTGGAGATTTCCAAGTTCAATGATCAGCAGAATGCTACTCTTTCCAACAACAAGGAGCGGGAAGATAAGTTGAAGCAACATATTGTTAGAATGAAGACTCAACTCAGGGCGAAGGATGAGAGGATTGCAGATGAAGCCTCACTCAGGCGAGACAGTGATTGCAGACTGAACGAAGCTTTGGCAACCTTGGAGGATTACAAGCTGAGGGCTGATTCGAAGAGGTGAAAACTAGAGGAAGTCTTTGGTGAGGGAGCCTAGGAAGACTATGCCGAGGGGTTACAGACCACTATCAGACAGAGAGAGGCGCTCATTCAGGGGTTACTCGTCAGACCAGACCATCCTGAGACACAGGAGCTGTTGGAGGAGTTTCGTGCTCGTTGCCGTACCTGATGTCTTTCATTTCCTTTGTAGCGTGTTGCTTATGTTTGTATTGACCATCACCAGACCTGTTGGATGAGGTCCTTCTGTTGATTCTTTACACTCAGTTGTATGCTTGTACATTTCCTGTTGGGCCTTTTCTTGTATGTATGAGCTGTTTGGCTCTATGCTTGGCTTTGGGTTTCCTATGTCTCGTTGTTCACGCATGAACTAGAATCGAGGGGAAACATCCCTAATGCATATATACATGTCTGCATTTTGCATATCATTTTTGCATAGCAGGTGCAGCAGAACCATTTTTCTTACCCCTGTTGGTTTGTTAGATTGTTTCAGGATAGACGACTAGACTACTCATCGGTACACCACCAGAGGGAATCAGCGCAGAGTTATGGAACAAGTGCAAGCTGAGATGCTGGAGATGAGGAACAGGATTGCTTAGTTTATGGAGCTGATGTAGGGTGTGGCACATGGCCAGGAACACTTAACGACTCTGGTCCAGCCATTGATTACTCGTGCTGACAAAAATGGTGTGCTTCATGGAGGAACTGCGTCTAATCCTCCTCGTGGTGATGGTACGCCGCATGCTCACGCTATTCCTACAACAGTTATCCCTCTGGGCGGAGGAAACGTCGGTGGAATCCCTGAAGTGGTGAGTGCTATGCATGGCAACAATGTTCCTCAATGGGATGAGGACTAGCAGGAAGATGCATTTTCTATGCAAGATATAGGTGATGGACTACCATCTGAGGCTGATAAAGGGTTTAGGCTGATTGAAGAAAAGATGAGATCTTTTGAGAACCAAAATTCCATGGGGCTAGACATGGCCAATCTGGGGTTGATCCCAGATCTGAAAGTTCCGTTGAAGTTCAAAGTACCTTACTTTGACAAGTATAAGGGAACTACTTGCCCAAGGGTCCATTTGCATTCTTATTACCGCAAAATGTCTGCTTACTCGGATGACGAAAAATTGCTCATGCGCTTTTTTAAAGATAGCTTGTCTGGACCCTCGCTTGAGTGGTATATGGGACTAGAGCCTGTTAATAATCGCAGTTGGAGAGACTTAGCTGAAGCCTTTGTGGAGCACTATTAGTATAATAATTACTTTGCTCCTAACAGGGTCCAACTCCCAAATTTGTCTTAAAAGACCGGTGAATGCTTTAAGGAATACGCCCAGAGGTGGCGCGAACATGCGGTAAGAGTGCAGCCTCCGATGGTGGAGCATGAGCTGATTGATATGTTCGTGGCTACTTTGCCTGGTGTCTATTATGAGAATCTTATCAGTAGCATGTCTAGGAGATTTTCCGATTTGATCATCACTAGGGAGAGGGTAGAGAATGGTATAAAGTTGGGAAAGATCCAATCTGGTGAGGTGCCCTCAGCTGGAGGAGGAGGTAAGAAGGTATTTGGTAATAAGAAGCAGGAAAGTGAGACTAATGCAGTGTCAAGCTCTCGTGGTAGAGGTAGAAATCAGCGTCCATCTTATCGTCAACAGTAGCAGGTTGCTAGTATCACAATTCCAGCCGTTCCTCAACTGCAGCAACCACATCAACAACCGCAACAGCAGAATCAACAGGGTTATAGAAGATTTCAAGACCGGGGTCGGAAAGCAAATAGACAATTTGATGCACCTCCGATGCCTTATCCCAACTGCTTCAGCACTTGTTACAGTTGCAGTTAATCCAGAAGAGAACTTTAGCTCCTTTGACTGGTGCGCCTCCACCCGGTTATGATGCGAATGCTCATTGTGAGTTCCATTCCAGGGAACCTAGACACAACATTGATAACTGCAAGGCCTTTAAACACAAAGTTCAGTATTTGGTGGATAGCAAGGCAGTAAACTTTTCTCACGACGCTCCCAACGTCGTGCAGAACCCCATGCCCAACCATGGGGCAGCCAGAGTCAGTGCAATCATTGAAGACGAGAGTTTAGATCTGATAACTAATGTCAATGATTTGAAGATGCCGTTGGGCTTTGTGAAGGAAAGGTTATTGAAGGGAGGGATATTCCTGGGCTGTAATGAATCGTGTGCTGAATGTTTGAGTCATCCCGAGGGATGTGCGGTGTAACACCCCCTTTCTATACCCCAAATAAATTAAATAAATCAATTAGACACATAGAAAATTTATTTCATCAGAGTTTGATTAAAACATGGTATAAAAGAGGCGCATCGCATTATCATGGAATTAAACACTTACGATACCTGCTCAAAATAGATATGCAACAATGGGTAACCCACATATCAATATTTAGAATAAAGCGGAAACATCCAAATATTGAATCGATCTCATTCATAAAAGTATATACAACCATCAGTTAATTCATGTTTTACAACGTATCCACAACAGATACATACACATATGTATCACAAAAGAATCAGAACAAATGTAACTCCAAAAGAGTCAAAGACTGCCTAACTACCCAGATGTTACATATCAGAGCCATTGACCAAAAAGAATGAAGACACCGCTTCACAAAAAGAACCTCCAGCTTCCTACTCTGCAATGCCTCATAGAGCATTATAAAACAGCAGAAGGGTGAGAAACAACATCATAACAGTTAATGCATAAAATTGTATATATACATAACTCCATAATTATACAAGTTATACTCAAATTATGTTCTCACCACATTAAGCATATACAAATAATCATGTCTCTACACATACACATGAACATTCACTATATTTCCTCCAAACAAATCACATATAACATACACAGTTATATTCACACAACCAATGCATCATACACAGATGACTCATGCAACTCATAGAGACCGACACACGACTCTATGCAGATGCAAATGCGGTACCGACTCATTCAACAAATTCCCTAAGGAATCGAGTATTCAGCAGATCCTCCACGGGATCAAGTACTCAGCAGATTCTCCACGGAATCAAATATTCATCAGATTCTCCACGGAATCGAATATTCAGCAGATCCTCCACGGGATCAAGTACTCAGCAGATTCTCCACGGAATCAAATACTCTAACCAATCCTCCACGGGATTACATGTTATGACCGATTCTCCGAGGAATCACACAATGCAACCGATTCTCCAAGGAATCAAATACTACCATCGTATCATACGAGGTTCTGCAAATCCTCCGAGGGATCAATCGACACAAAAATGCATACTATGCTCACAAACATATTCATTGCATTTATCACATACATAGCACATATCTATCATGCACTCACATTATACACCATTTCACACAAGGTTCACATACCTATTAATCCATCAATGCATTTCTATCTAATTCGAGCAAACGCACAACATTATCAAACGATTAAGATTCACAATCGGCTCCACAATCTAGGATTCACGCCTTTCGGCCACCCACAACACAACATGTTGAAACAGTTCACACATCAATCATTCATATAGGCATTAATCATAATTGAATCAATCAAACATCATGTCATGAACAAACAATAAAACAAATAACACTGCCAGGTTCGCCAACCTTCGCCTGGCGAAGCCACGCAGCGAATGCTCGCTGGCCTTCGCCTGGCGAACTCCCCAGCGAAGTCTACTGGGAGTAATTCTGGAATTACTCGCTGAGGCTCGCTACCCACTCGCCTGGCGAACCTTCGCCAACTCACCTCGCCTGGAGAACTTGCCAGCGAACACAGGGTATTAGCTTCTGACTTGCTTCGCTACAGCTCGCTGGGCTTCGCCGGGCGAAGCTTCGCTGCCATTCGCCTGGAGAACTTGCGAAGACAGAACTTCCATGGCTGTCTCAAAGCCCAAACTCCACACAACCAACCGATTAAATCCAAACCAGTCACATTAGCACAACCCAACCATCACCCGACTAAACTACATCGTCTAATCCGAGTTCTAACCGATTAAAACCTCATTCTACTCACAAAACCAACTTCTAACCTAAGTGGAAAAAGAGTAGAAACTCTACAAAATCCACACACATACACATACAATCATACACATTAAAGAGATGATGAAGTTTCACACCCTTACCGATCGATTGCAAGCTTTGGTAATGATTCCTTGATGATCCTAGGTTTTCCTCTCCACTTTCTCTTCTCTTTCTCTTCTCCTCTTTTCTTTCTCTTGTTTTTCTTCTTATGTTACTATCTTTCTTTCTTTTTCCTCTCTTATTCTATTTCTATCTCTATTTCTTTCCTCTCAAATTCTTTCCAACACTTACCAATCAATTCTCACACTAAAGTGCTAAATGTCTAAAATGCCCTTTTTACTCTAATTCCCCGAAAACTCTCCGAATCGGTAAAATAGATAAAATAAGCAAACACCACATAATAACAATATATAATTTCTCAATTTAAACAAACATCAATTAAATAAATTAAAAGACTCAACAATTAATGGGAATTCAGAATCGGGGCGTTACATGCGGAGCTGAAAAGCTGTATTCAGGGTATGATGAATGATGGAATGTTGTAGTTTGACCGGATTGTTGAAACGATGTCTGAAGAGGTAATGGTTGAAGAGAGGAATGAGGTTGCAACGATCTCGATTCCATACAAAACTATAACTATTTATGCGCCGAGGCCTCCAGCCATTATCATCACCAATGTGTCGTATGAGATTACCAAAGCAATTCCGTTGAACTACGGAGTGGAGGTATATTGTAATGGGTAGAAATAGGAATTGAAGAGCTTGCCGACTGATTCTGTGGATAATCTAGTTGGAGCTGGGGGATTCACTCGAAGCGGAAGAGTGTTCTCGTCACCTGGAATGGTTAATGACAGAGCTGATAAAGGTAAGAAAGTTGTGGTGGAACAAACTTCTCAAGCTGGTGAGAAGAGTTCTTTGGAGAAGGAAGCGGAGGAGTTCATGAGATTGATAAGAAAGAGTGACTACAAGATAGTTGATCACTTGCAACAGACTACCTCCAAAATCTCATTTTTGTCGTTGTTCCTATGTTCAGAAGCGCACCAGAATGCTTTGTTGAGGATATTGAATACTGCTTACGTGTCGAAGAGATATCGGTTAACCAACTTGAAGGGGTTGTAGTGCACGTCAACGCAGGAAATGGTCTAGGTTTCACGGATTTGGACTTGACCCCGAGGGGCAGGAATCATAATTGTGCGTCGCATATTTCAATTGAATGTCGTGGAGCCGTCCTGTCTCATGTGCTGGTGGATACGAGATCGTCTTTGAATGTGCTTCCGAAGAAGGCACTGATGAAGTTAGATACCTCGGGGCATTACGTGTACGCCAAGTGACTTGGTAGTACGTGCTTTTGACGGTACCAAAAGATCTGTATTTGGAGAGATGACATTGCCTATTCAGGTGGGTCCCGAAGTATTTGACGCGATATTCTATATTATGGACATTCAGCCTGCCTATAGATGTTTGTTGGGCCGTCCATGGATTCACTCAGCGGGAGCCATAACTTCCACGCTACACCAGAAGCTCAAGTACATGGTGGGTGGTAGCATTATCACTGTATGCGGAGAGGAAGAAATAATGATCAGTCATTTGTCTTCGTTTAAATATGTTGAGGTAGATGGTGAAATCCATAAGACTCTTTGTCAAGCTTTTGAGATGGTACAGATTAAAGACAAAGTGTCTATTGTGAGCAAAGCGCCCCAAGTGGCCATGTCATCCTTCAAGGAGGCCCAAGCAGCAGTGCAGGCTAGGGCAGAACCAGGTTGGGGTCAAGTGTTGGATATACCCCATAAGTAGGATATGTTTGGTCTGTGATACCACCCATCTTCTTCATCATCCTCACAGAACGCGTCGCGCTACAAAGGGCTGGTACAGTTTACCAAAGGCGGGGTTATCTTCGAGCAGATCAACGCTGTTTCAGATGAAGACGGGGATAGCGACTGCGATATGGACTCGTGGATTAGGTCGTGCATTCCAGGACAAAGCCTCAACAATTGGTCTATCGAGGAATTCATTCAAGTGACAACAGAAGAGTAATACTTTGCTTTTCTGATTATTGTACAACCCTATGTTCTACCCGGAGCATAGTGGTTTTTGTCTTCATGGCCTTATTGTTTATGCTTGCACAATCTTTTTCAATTAATCAAAGGGCGTTTTTCTGCATTAAAATATTGTGATCCTTGTTTTTCATGTTTTATGTTTAACAATAAAATGGTAATGTGGCTTTGTGCTTGTTTTGCATATCATTTTAAGCATTCAACCATTATCATTGAAGGATTCACATTGCAGATGACATCGCGCCAGAGACATCTATGACTTGCTTGGACTTCGACAATCCGATATTTCAAGCCGAAGAAGAGATTTATGATGATGAAGACTTACCAGAAGAGCTTGCTAGACTATTGACACAGGAAGAAAAGGTTATTCTGCCTCATCAGGAGGAAATCGAGGTTATTAACTTGGGTTCTGAGAAATTGTGAGGAATGTTCGAAGAGGGGCTGCGTTGCAAAATGACATCAAGCAAAGATTGGTCGAGATGCTCCGTGAGTATAGTGATATCTGTTGTACCCAACAATTTGACCAACCTCGTTTCTTAATCTTTGGCTTATGTTTCATTGCATTTTAGCATCTTGCATTTGCATAGCATAGTTTCTTATAGGGGATCAAGTTTTTGTATGTGTCCTATCGAAGAGGAGAGCCTTATTGACCACAAGCTCAAGCAGAGGGATTGGTAGAGGTTGTTATGTTGTTGTCATCATCATGAAGATATTTGAGCTCTTAGAGAGGAGGGGTGTGCCACAACATTATCAAAGAACCATTAGAAAGTTGTCAAGAGGTCCATGAAGATTTATCATTGGTGTAATCATGAGGTAGAGGCTTGTTGAGTACCTCAGAGGTCATTGTGGAGAGGGAATGGTCACTCAGTTCATCTGCACAATGCCGAGGCAAAAAGGATGGAATTAGGGTTTCACTTTTAATCAGGATAAGTTTGTTTTTGGAGTAATACTTGCTCCCACTTTTAATCACTTTTAACCATCAATTTTAATCAGAAGAGCTTCAATTGATCAATCAATTGAAAATCAGGAGATTTGGGGGAAAAGCCAACTGTGTAGGGAAAAAGTCAACTCCTTACTTTTTGAGGTCAAGATCATGTTCTTCAAGTTCAATATGACCCACGAATGGAATTTGATCAAGAAAAGTCAAGGGAATCATGAAAAATCAAGAATTGTTGAAAGTTTCCATTTTGGGGAATTAGGGTTTTAGAAACTTTCCATTTATGGAAAGTTTCATTGTTAAAGCACCATCTTCAAGGCCATTTTCTTCATGATCAAGGTTTCAAATGGACTTGGCTCAAACATCAATATTGTTCCTTGTATTTCAAGCTTTCTTTTGATTAGCAATTCATAATCATATGATACTTGGAGCTCAAGTTATGATCAATCAAAGTTTGAGATTTTTAATGACTTCAAAGTTGGCAACTTGGACAGATTTTTGCACTCACTTTGCAAGTCAATTTTCATCACTTTCTTGATGTCAAATGAAGCTTTATCCCAAATGAAATTTGTAGAGAATGTTACAAGCTTTCCAAAAATTCAAAGAAATCCTCAATATGATTTGGGAAGCTCAAGTTATGGATGTGCAAAGTCGAGGAAAAATAAGGAAAAATCCATAACTTCGAATTTTTTCTAAGTTATTTGTAGACAACCTGCATGCCATGCTTTTCAACCTCAAATTTTATGATTTTCCAATGATCAAATGGAACTTCCACCAACATGAAATTTGTTCTACTCCTCATGCCCTCTTTCATTTGAGCACAAGATCTGAGCAAATGGAGTTGTGTGCACAAAGTTATCATTGCTCAAAGTTGGTGTGTTGAACAATTTTTCAAAGGATGAAATATGTGACATTCTGATACAAGTTCACTGACTCTTCTTTTTCTTCTTTCAGAGGGCAACTGATGGTGTGGTTATTGCCAGGTCAAAGCCATCGAGAAGGGTTACTCGGTGATAATGACCTTAGGGTCTGAACCATTTGGCTCCAATTGATGCTTTAGTGATAATGACCTTCGGGTCTGAGTGATAAATGCCGTATGCTGCGTAATTCGACGCTCGGTAGGGAGTTGGTAACGGCTTCGGTCGTGGCCCTCCCAGCCGCTCGAATTCTCACGCCCTAAGATGAGTAACTGAGGGCTGAAGTTCTTTTGATTGAAACTATTTCTTAAGTCTGAAATGAGCCATGGTCTCTTGCTTTTTTTTGTCATGAGTTGAACTTGATGCAATCTTGTTTTTGAACAGAATTTTATTGTGAATGGGTTGTTTACGTTGCCTTTCGTGGGCTGTATCATTCATCATACTTTGTTACCTGTTGTGAATTGTTTATGCAGCTTGTAACCCATTTTTTGCTTTGAGTTTAGTTAGGAACTTTGGAAAATTCAGATGCTGTTCTTGGTGAATTTCAGGTTTGGAAAAAAAATGAGCACAAAGTGATTAGATCTGCCGGCATCCGGGTCTGAATCCAGCTTGACTATACTGCCTTACTCTCATAGTTTGGAAATCCAATCGCGGCGAAACGAATCAGTCCCACTTCATTTATATTTTTCTATCTCTCGGATGTCCCATTTTGATAAGAACATGTATTACCTGATCTGACGCCTACGGCGCGGATCGGTAACGGGGGTAGGATGCGGCTTCGGTTGTGCCACTCCCGGCACTCGATGATGACAATGTTCTGAGAGTGTCAAATTCATCTTTCTAACATCTTCCTACTCTGTTCTGTTTTGTTTCTCTTATTTTTTTTGCAGGTGATCGGGAACTTCGAGGAACACTCAAGGGAAGGATACCATGAAGAAGCTTTAGGAGTTTTTAGGATTTAGGATTTAGGATTTTTTAGAGTAGATGTAACATTTGTAAATGTAATCTCACAGCAATTCAAATGTGAAATGATTCACTTCCTTTTGTAAAATGATATTCTTATGAAATAAAAATTCCATGATCATTCAACTTTGAATCTATTTATATTTATTTCTAGTTATAAATTATAAACATTTGTGAATAAATCCACAAATATTTAAATTCATTATTCTAGTCATAAACCATAAATACTCACGAATGATATTCTTGCTCATGTACTTGTCTCGTTGGTAATCCTAATCTCATCACCTGACTTCATTCATTTGGATTCTAGCCAACAATATTCTCCTCATTTTCTAACCAAACGCGAATGTGCGCCGTAATCACAACAGATTTAGTATCAATGATGATATTGCCCGTAATTGAATTCCACTGACCAAATGATATAAGCAACAATCCAATAATACCCAATTAAACTGCGCCTTATTAACAGCAACGGAAATGCTCTGGAAATAAACCATGAGCGATAAAATGGACCTTAAATCCAGTTATGCCCGACAAATTTCGATACCGAACACATCGAATTGGCACCTTGATATAATCAAAACAGGTGATAAATAAATGCCTCAGAAATAGTGTCTCAAGTGTCTCACAGCTCAGTAACAGCCCGTCTTCAAAGAATTAGCGGGATCCACGTAAAAATGACCAAAATACCCTTGGGACCAAATCTGAAGTCTTGGAAATCCTTTTAGCCTGATTAAAGTCAAAACCCTAGTTTTGGATGCACTACTTAGGAGGTGCGTTGTCTGAGGGAATTGTCAACTCTTCTGACCAATCGTGAATTTTGTGAACCTTGTGAACCTTCTTGGAACACAAAGTCTTGTATTGTGAGGGCAAATTTTGGGGTGCAACAGCTGCCCCTGTTCAATTTTCTGAAACCTGAGGGGTTAGATTGGTATATTTGCCAGTCGTAACCTGGAAGGTTGAAGGGGATTGAACACAAAAGCCCAAAAATTTGCACTCACCAGTGCATGGAGTGATATTGATGGTTGGTTGAACATGATTGAGTGGGCTTAAAGATGCCACTAGGGGCAAGTTCTTCAGTAGTATAATGAGAACTGTCAGGAGTCTAGAGTAATACTGATGTAACAGCATGTCTTCATGGGGATAGAGCAATCAATAATGATAACCCTAAAGCAGTCTTGAAGCAATGATATGATTTCAGGAGGATAGAACAATGAATGGTTCTAAAGCAGTCTTGAAATAATAATGTGATATGTCTTCAGGAGGATAGAGCAATCAATAGCTCTAAAGCAGTCTTGAAGTAATGATTTCAGGAGGATAGAGCAATGGATAGCTCTAAAGCAGTCTTGAAATAATAATGTAGTTTCAGGAGGATAGAGCAATCAATAGCTCTAAAGCAGTCTTGAAATAATAATGTAGTTTCAGGAGGATAGAGCAATCAATAGCTCTAAAGCAGTCTTGAAATAATAATGTGATATGTCTTCAGGAGGATAGAGCAATCAATAGCTCTAAAGCAGTCTTGAAGTAATGATTTCAGGAGGATAGAGCAATGGATAGCTCTAAAGCAGTCTTGAAATAATAATGTGATATGTCTTCAGGAGGATAGAGCAATCAATAGCTCTAAAGCAGTCTTGAAGTAATGATTTCAGGAGGATAGAGCAATGGATAGCTCTAAAGCAGTCTTGAAATAATAATGTAGTTTCAGGAGGATAGAGCAATCAATAGCTCTAAAGCAGTCTTGAAATAATAATGTAGTTTCAGGAGGATAGAGCAATCAATAGCTCTAAAGCAGTCTTGAAATAATAATGTGATATGTCTTCAGGAGGATAGAGCAATCAATAGCTCTAAAGCAGTCTTGAAGTAATGATTTCAGGAGGATAGAGCAATGGATAGCTCTAAAGCAGTCTTGAAATAATAATGTAATATGTCTTCAGGAGGATAGAGCAATCAATAGCTCTAAAGCAGTCTTGAAATAATAATGTGATATGTCTTCAGGAGGATAGAGCAATCAATAGCTCTAAAGCAGTCTTGAAGTAATGATTTCAGGAGGATAGAGCAATGGATAGCTCTAAAGCAGTCTTGAAATAATGTAATTTCAGGAGGATAGAGCAATCAATAACTCTAAAGCAGTCTTGAAATAATAATGTGATATGTCTTCAGGAGGATAGAGCAATCAATAGCTCTAAAGCAGTCTTGAAGTAATGATTTCAGGAGGATAGAGCAATGGATAGCTCTAAAGCAGTCTTGAAATAATAATGTAATATGTCTTCAGGAGGATAGAGCAATCAATAGCTCTAAAGCAGTCTTGAAATAATAATGTGATATGTCTTCAGGAGGATAGAGCAATCAATAGCTCTAAAGCAGTCTTGAAGTAATGATTTCAGGAGGATAGAGCAATGGATAGCTCTAAAGCAGTCTTGAAATAATGTAATTTCAGGAGGATAGAGCAATCAATAGCTCTAAAGCAGTCTTGAAATAATAATGTGATATGTCTTCAGGAGGATAGAGCAATCAATAGCTCTAAAGCAGTCTTGAAGTAATGATTTCAGGAGGATAGAGCAATGGATAGCTCTAAAGCAGTCTTGAAATAATAATGTAATATGTCTTCAGGAGGATAGAGCAATCAATAGCTCTAAAGCAGTCTTGAAGTAATAATGTAATTTCAGGAGGATAGAGCAATGGATAACTCTAAAGCAGTCTTGAAATAATTAGATGGCTTCAGGAGGATAGAGCAATGAATAGCTCTAAAGCAGTCTTGAAGTAGTAATATGACCTCATGAGGATAGAGCAATGAATAGCTCTAAAGCAGTCTTGAAGTAATAGGATGATTTCAGGAGGATAGAGCAATCAGTAGCTCTAAAGCAGTCTTGAAGTCATGAGAGGCTATCAGGAGGATAAAATAACCCTGAGGTTACAATAAAGCAGTCCCAAAGTAATAAGAAGCTCATCAGGAGGATAAAGTAATCTTGAGGTTACAATAAAGCAGTCCCAAAGATCATAAGCTTGTTTGTCGGATAATTAACCTGAAAACAAGGTAACATTCTGTATAACAACATTAGTGTATGCATGTATGACATGATGCACTTAGGTAATGTACTATAGACATATATGTTATGGTATGATGTATGATATGACACTGTTGGAAGTGTCTGGATATCCTTGTATAACAACTGCTGGCCAAAGAAAATAAATCCCGATTCGTTGTTGAAGAATATATAACCCTCCGTCTGCTGGGGATAACAAGGTATAGATAACCTCCCGTTGTTGGGGATAACAAGGTATAGATAACCTCCCGTTGTTGGGGATAACAAGGTATAGATAACCTTCGTTTTCGTTTGATAGTAGGATAAGTATAACATCCCGTCTTCGTTCATCGTGCCCTTATTGGAAAGTAATTTCCCGTATATCCGTATGAGGATAAAAGAGATGGATATAAATTCCAGGGGAGATTAGACTTTGTGAAAATGGATTAGTCCTACTGATGGTTTGTAACTGTCTTGTAAAGATGAACCGGCGAAGCTTCGTTGAAATCCTTCCCTCGTTCGTCCTTAGTAAATACTATTACTGCATTTTCATGCATTTCTGGTAAACATCAATCATATTAAAAGCATACATGCATTTCTGGTAAACATCAATCATATTCAAAGGCATACATACATTCAAACACAACCAATGGACGTTTCGCTTATGTAAATAGGGTAAAAGTAAATCTGGATTCAAAAGATGGAATTTATTTATATCAAAAGTGACCCATACACGGGTAAGTTTGTACAAGGAGACATAAACCCTAGTAAGAGAATTTTGTCATGAAGTTTTACAAAAAGAATCAGCTATGTGGGAAATAATCCTATTGAGTTTCAATTCTACTATTGCCACTCAAGTATCTCATCTTCTTGCTGTTGAGACGGAAACGATTGGATTGAGCTTTATCTGTTTGAGCTTGAGTAAGTAGTACAAATGGTTGCAGTTTCATGAGTGATCCAAAAGAGACATAGTCATACGCTTTAATCCCTAACTTTTGCCTGGATTGCCCTTTCAGGTTTTCAATCCACCGGGATACCCTTTTTTGCCCAAGCCGCCTTTTCAGGTTTTCGACTTGCCGGGTGTACATCTTTTTATATATATATCCCTAATTTTTGCCCAAACCCTTTTGGTTTGCCGGGATGCCCTTATTTTTGCCTAGGCCTGTCAACCTAGCGGGTCTCTTTTTATGCGTAGTATTTTTTAACTATGTCTGCGTTTACAGGTTGTGGGAAGTCTTCACCATCCATTGTAGTCAGTATCATGGCACCTCCTGAGAACACTGTCTTGACTACAAATGGTCCCTCATATGTTGGAGTCCACTTGCCCCTAGGATCACCCTGTGGTAATATGATACACTTGATTACCAAGTCACCAGCCTGATATACCTTTGACTTAACCTTCTTGTCAAAAGCTTTGATCATCCGTTTCTGGTACATCTGGCCATGACAAACTGCTGCTAACCTTTTCTCATCAATCAAATTTATCTGGTCAAGTCGAGTCTGAATCCACTCATCTTCATCCAAGCCTGCATCCTTCATAATTCTCAAGGAGGGGATCTGAACTTCAATAGGCAGAACTGCTTCCATACCATAGACTAAGGAGAATGGGGTTGCCCCTGTTGAAGTACGTATTGTAGTACGATAACCATGCAGAGCAAATGGTAACATCTCGTGCCAATCCTTGTAAGTAACAGTCATCTTCTGTGCAATCTTCTTAATATTCTTATTAGCAGCTTCACCTGTCCCATTTATCTTTGGACGATACGGAGAAGAGTTGTGATGCTTAATCTTGAACTGCATCTTCGAAATCAACAAGGTAGTATGGGTCAACATATACTGTCTTAGTCGGCGAGCAGCCCATGCCAAAGCGCAGCAAGTTTTCTCGAGCAGTGAGTATCTTGTTTCACAGTCGGTAAACTTTTTGCTAAGGTAGTATATTGCCTGCTCTTTTCGACCAGACTCGTCATGTTGCCCCAATACACACCCCATTGAGTTGTCTAATACTGTTAAATACATAATCAAGGGTCTTCCATCAACTGGTGGCATTAAAATTGGGGGTTCTAGCAAATATCTCTTGATTTCATCAAAGGCAGTCTGGCACTCATCATTCCATTCCATCACCTGATCTTTCCTCAACAACTTGAAGATTGGCTCACAGATGGTAGTTAATTGGGAAATAAATCTTGCAATGTAGTTCAATCGTCCCAAGAAACCTCTATCCTCCTTCTCAGTACGGGGAGCTGGCATCTCTCGTATAGCTTTCACTTTTGCAGGATCCACTTCAATACCTTTTCCACTGACAATGAAACCCAGGAGCTTTCCAGACCTAACTCCAAAAGTACACTTGTTTGGATTTAATCTCAACCTGTATTTCTTCAACCTCTCAAACAACTTGTGCAGATGATCAAGATGTTGTTCTTCATTCTGAGACCTGGCTATCATATCATCCACATATACCTCTATCTCATGATGAATCATATCATGAAACAAAGCCACCATAGCATGCTGATATGTTGCCCCTATCTTGACCTCTTTTCTGTTTTCTTCAGTTCCCAGACAACTTCGACTGGCTCTTCATGTAGCTGTATAGCTTTCTCTTCTTGTTGTAACAACCTAGCAAGCTCTACAGGTATTTCACGATCGTCCTCGTCTCCGTCTTCAGTTTGATAGATCGGATTCTCGAAATTGTAATTGGCAATAGTAGAACTGTTATCAACTGGATCCAGAGTGGATGAGGATCGGCATTTTAGTGACGTGGGTGTGTGTAAGAACACATAGCTGATAAAGCAAAAATAAAAGAAAAAGAAAGACAAGGAACACAATATTTACGAAAACGAAACGTCCATTGATTTTATGGAATGAAGTATGCAAATGAAATGACAACCCGTAACGAGCACACCATTGTGCCCCGGGTAAGGCACATGGCTTGAAAGTTTAAATTTAAAAACATAACACAGTAATAGTATTTACTCCTGACTAAAGGAGATAGGGACAACATCTTCAGCTTCCCAATTATTGAGTCCAGCACCCACAGTAGGAAAAATCCATGCCTCCAAGTTGAAAGTGTTTACATGGATGACAAAGTATTCTTCCTCTCCAAAGACAGTAACAACTTTTCCATTCACCGGATATCTCAACTTTTGATGTAATGTGGAGGTCACAGCACCTGCCCCATGGATCCAGTGACGACCAAGCAGACATGAGTACGAAGAACGAATATCCATCACATAGAATGTAGCAGTAAACACCTGAGAGCCAACCTTGATTGGAAGATCAATTTCCCCATGCACTACTCTTCTAGAACCATCAAAAGCCTTTACCACAATATTACTGGGCTTCAATACCGTATCTTCAGGACTCAGCTTGTTCAGGACTTCCTTAGGCAACACATTCAGAGAGGAACCATTGTCTATCAGCACATGAGATAGGGTAGTGCCCCTGCATTCAATTGAAATATGCAAGGCCCTGTTATGATCCCTCTTGGCAGGGGTCAAGTCAGCATCAGAAAATCCTAACCCGTTGTCATAGGTCAGGTGAGCAACACAATTCTCAAACTGGTCCACAGAAATTGCACTGGGTACATGAGCCATCTTTAAAAATTTGATCAATGACTTGGCATGAGCCTCAGAACATAATAACGGGGAGAGCATAGAAATCTTTGAGGGAGTATGCCCCAGCTGATCAACAATATCATAATCACTCTTGCGAATGATTTTCAATACTTCTTCCATCTGCTTAGAGAGGTCATCAGCAGCTGGCACATCAGTAGATACAGGCTCAATAACAGGACCCTTGCCCCGAGCATCAGTGGTGGAAGTAACAGCAGGAGTAACTGCACTCTTAGAAGCAACTGGAAGAGAGAAGACTCTTCCACTACGAGTGATCTTGCTAGATCCAGCAATATTATCAATGTCAACAGGCATATCAGGTAAAGGCTCCTGCTTGACACCATGGATGTAAACATCAGACCCATAGTGCCAAGGCACAACTTTGTCAGATGTATAAGGAATAGGACCAGGAGTGGTAATGATCAGAGGAACTACTCTGGCTTCAGCAACAACTTTCACAGGACCTTCAGCAGTGATCTGGATTGGGCCCTGATGAGTGATTTTAATGGGACCCTTTGAAGTGATTCTTAGTGGTACTTTGTCAACCATGTCAACCTCTTCAATCTTTTTACCCTGAGTCAGATGATCCACCATACTTTCTACAGATGCTGGTCTTCTTTCAAACACTATAGTATATTTATCCATGAGACGTTGAATCCCATCTCTCAAAATGAAGCAACTATCCGGCTTATAGGTACAATATAGACAATCTTCATGACAACCTGGAAAGATCCCAGCTTGTACTAACCTCTTTTTGATAACAGACAATGGTGTGCTCAACTCCATAACTGAATAGACATGCAGATCTTCATCAATATCTTTATCAATGGCGTTGACAGTCTTCTCGTGATTTGGCATTGGAGCTGTAATCACATTTGGAGTACCTGGTGGATCAAACTCAATTTCTCCAGCATCAATCATATCCTGAATTTTGTTCTTCAAGACCCAGCAGTTATTAGTATCATGTCCTGGACAGTTTGAATGATATGCACATCGTGCATTGGGATTGTACTTGGGAGAGGTAACATTGGGATTCCGAGGGGCCTCCCTCAGGGTAATAAGTTCAGCTTTCAACAAGTGTTGCAATGCCTGAGCCATTGACATGTTGATCTTCGTGAACTGTCTTCTAGCCCTCTGTTGGTTGCCTTGAGGCTGCTCTGTTGTTGCAGGAGTTGGATTTGAAATATGAACTGCACTAACAGACTGATGCCTTCTGTTACGATCAGGCTGACCATACACAGCATTAGATTCTTTCTTCCCAGTGGGAGGCTTCTTTGCAGCACCTGATGAAGAAGTGCCCATTTGGATCTTACCACTCTTGATGCCATTCTCTACTCGCTCTCCTGTCATGATCAACTCAGTGAAGCCAGATGATGAGCTTCCAATGAGATGACTGTAAAACGGACCATTCAGCGTACACATGAACATATCAACCAATTCCCTATCAGTCAAAGGGGGTTGAACTCTTCCAGCTAAGTCTCTCCACTTCTGAGCATACTCCTTAAAGCTTTCTTTGGCACCCATAGACATGCTTGCTTTATGAAGTAGCTTTGTTAGCTCTAGGATCCTTGCTTGGCTTGCTTTGTAATGAGCCTCGAAAGTATCCCTTTGCTCTTTCAGTTGGATCCATGATCTCTGCAAGTCTTCCATATCAGTAGGCATGTCTGGGTGAAGGATGGTATAAGCTGTGTCTCCTTCAGCAACAGGTTCCATGGTAACCGGTAGGATGGCAGGATATGGCATCATGAGTGTCTGAGCACGAAATCATACCCATCTGAGATAAGCCTCCATAGGAATGGTGTACTTAGGCTCCAGTGTCTTGCTGTCAATCCTGTTTACCTTTTCCCAAGCTCGTATGAATCTCTGACGGTAACCCTGAAGATCGTTGTCGTAGTCAAACACAATGCCCTGAATCAACATGTCATGTGGACCATCGCTCCGGGCGTGACCAAACTGTCGTAAAGCTAGAGATGGGTTGTAGGTGATGCCTCCTCTTATGCCTAGAAGTGGTACATTAGGAAACTCCCCACAACGGTCAATGATGGTGACATTCTCCATAGATCTGGAGCACCAATGGATGTCTGAGTGAGAAAGTGACATGATCCTCTTGGACCATCTGAACCCTTGCTCATTCTTCATTACTGAGCGAGGAAGGTGAGAAATAAACCACCTAGAAAGTAAAGGTATGCAGCACATCAAAGTTCCTCTTGCCCTTGTAGTACGGGTGTGAAGAGAATGTAGGATGTCTCCAAGTAAGGTAGGCACTGGATTGTGACTCAGGAATATGTTGATGGCATGAACGTCTATGAACTGATCAGGATTGGGGAACAACACTAAGCCATAAATCAATAAGGCTAAGATCTCCTCAAAAGCATCGTAGCTCATAGCCTTCAAGAGCATTTGAGCTTTATCCACTAATACCTTGGCAAGAATACCTTTAACTCCACTTCTCGTCTCTAGAACAATGTCAGACTTCTTCAGATGTAGAGCTGCAGCAATAACTTCTGGTTTAAGCTCCTTCTCTAAGCCTGTGAATGGCTTCTGATCAAGAACAGGTATACCCAGAAGTTTAGAGAACTCCTCCATGGTTGGAACCAGCTGATAATCAGGAAATGTAAAGCAATGGTGCTTAGGGTCAAAGAACTGAAACAGCACACTCATCATGTCTTCACTGAACCCTGAAGTAACTAGATCCAATAAGTGACCATGTCTCTTGTTGAACTGGGAATGATCAGGCACTAGGGAAACCAACTCCTTGAGCTTGGGAGGTATCCCTACAAAGTTGATCCTGATGGTGTTTCTACGAGCAGAAGCCATGACCTGCAACAAAGAACAAAAATAAATCCCTTGGTCCTTGAAATGGTTAGGGAAAATGATATGCTCATGATGCATGATGATGTCATGATGTTATGTTCAATCACAAACATGTGGCACACACAAACAAGTCACACCATAGCCCTAGGTTTAAAGGCTTGCATGAGGTTCAAAGGCAAGTACCCTCCCCTGAAGTTAGATGGTTCATCCTGTCCTACCAGGTTCTAAGGGATCTCAATATCATTGATCCTTCACAAGGGTGGTTGTTCAGAAGGCAACTTACTTGCCAACCAAAACCCTCCAAGTTTAAGATCTCAATGAGCGTAGTATCGAGTGTCAACCAACTTCAGTCTGCACCAAAGCCGGTTACCTCACTACTCTCTAAAGGCCAAGATGAGTTAACTAGGGTTCTAAAAGTCAGTTAGTGCATTGACAACATATGGCAGCCTCAATATTATCCTCAACTTGACTTAAGGAATATAAGCACCAACCAAGAAGTCGCACTAACTATGGCCACCAGATCAACCGTATCGATATACGTCGTACAGTTTCCTTGGTCTATTGCCATTTACCTAAGGTACACTAGATCCGGGTTAGGACCTTTCACACATGAGAGCACCCCAACAATATAATAATAAAGCAAACAAGGCAAACAATTTAAAGTGATCTTAATTCCTAAGGGTACCCCTCTTAAATAGATCCCCAGCAGAGTCGCCAGTTCTGTAACACGGTGGGAGAACTGACTTTAAACAATGTTGCGGATAGCAAGAGTCGCCACCGACTTTTATTTTATCCATAAGGAAAGGTTATAAAAGAACAGGAAAGACCTTAGAGAATATTTTGGGTCCGGGGGGTAGGTTATGAAAAGGGAAGGTATTAGCATCCTTTTCATCCATGGTTATCCATGGGCTCTTAGGTACTTAAGCTCACTTTTGAATTGTTTTGAAATTGTAGTATGTGAATAGAAAATTTTCAGAATAGTTAATAAATAATCCATGTAAGGATGTGTTAAGAACTTGTTTGAAAACTTGTTGAAAATTTGTTTAAGTGCGAAACAATTTTGAAGTGAGCAAGCACCTAGGAGTAACCTACCCTAATGTTTAAAGGTCTTTCTTATTCTTCATTCTTTCCTTTAGTAAGACTATCCCTACTATAATGGAGTAGGTAGTCCTTACTTTGGATGTTAAGGGACATGTGAGGGACAATTGGATTTTTGAAGGCCATTGTGGGATGTAATAAGCACATATAAGGGACCATCATCATTTTTCGAAAGGGACTCGATTCGTAAAGGCAACCATAAGGGACTTTGATGATTTTTCTATTTGAGGGACTTGCTTTATACACCCCACTTAACCAGTATTCGTAGGCAACTTGAGGGATATCCTTAGGAAGTGAGACGGCGATTGAAATCGACTTACGTGTGTGACGTGTTTATTTTAATTATCTTTATTTAAAAGTGATCTAAATTTATTTTAATATTACATACATGTTGTTACACTCCCTAATTACTAACCATAATAATAATTAAATAATTAAACAACTTTACATCCAAGAAACAATTACAAAATAATAAGCAAAATAATTAAATAAAATATAAATAAGCAATAATAAATAATAAAGGGGGTTAATTCTAAGTTTACTCGGCAAGACATCGCATCTTGTGCCTACGTATCCTTACGGGAGTGGAATCAGAGTAATCGTAGTTCCCCTCAATAGGGAGGTTAGAAACTTCTTGACTGTGGTCAAGGTCTCAAGGGGAATAAACGCATCTTAAGGACACGCTTACGTGGAGTGTAGAAACTCCAAATCTCTACGTTGAAATGTTAAGTTGTAATTAGGGTTAAATTAGGGATTCCACGGCGGGAAACCCTAAAATGAGCGCGGCGGCTCTTTGACCTAATGCTAGGGTTGAAACAGTAACTTTGCCTGCGGCGAAGCATTTGTGAAAATTAGGGTTTGAAGTTTGTGGTTTTGAATTTTAAAGGTTTGAGGGTTTGAGGACTATCGGCACGGTGGCCAAACAGTTAGACCTAACCTTAGGATGTGTGTAATGTGACAGAATAATAGCGAAAGTGTGAGAAATTTAAATCATACATCAGCGGAAATTTAAATGCGGAATTTAAAACACGATTATTAGGATTTGCAAGGATTACAGACGAGGAACAGTTACAATGATAATGCAATTTGAATTAAAAATACGCAAACATAAATGGTAGCAACGTAACAAGCTGCGAAAATGAATAAATTGCGTTAGTAGATAGGACCAGACAGTAATCAGAATAATTATGAGATAAACGCGTGGAATTAGAGATTTGTATTGTTTATTTTTTATGCATGAAAAGAACTTTGATTTTAAATCAACATAGAAACTTTAACAGTAAAAAACGTCTAAGGTTAATTTTTTTCAAAAAAAGTTTTAACTTGATTAAAGGAAGAGAAAAGTTTTATTTTATAAAAAGTTTAGTTATTATATTAAAAGATGTTTCAATTATTATTTTAAAAAAATGGTTAGGTATTTATTATTTTTTTTTTATATATTTTTGCATCTTTTTATTATTTAAGTTAAAAAAAACAACATAACAAAAAAACGGAAAAACTAAAACAAACAATAATAAAAGCAGTTGGGCCGGTAGTAACGCCCGGTCCCAACCCAACTCATACAGTGAAATGAAAAGACCAAGACTTATTAGGGTTTTGAAACCCTGTACGCCCTTTTCGACGGCGCCGTTCTCACGTTCTTATTCTCTCTCGTCTCTCATGCTCTTCGTCTTTCTCCTGTGGCCGTTGATCGTTCCTGAAACAACAATAAACAATATCAAAAAAAACCACAACACCGATTATCACTCACTCTTTGAGGGTTTCGCTGAGATGCGAAGCTGAGGCTTGGGGCGTTGATCGCTCGTCGTTCGCGATGAATGGCGCTGGTGGTCTTCCCGTTTGGGTAGTTTATGCTTGATGGCGACGTTTGATCGAGGTTGATGGATCGTGATGCTTCAATAGGCGATGATGAGACTTTGATTTCTCTGAGCCCGTTCAACGACGAACCTGAAGTCTCGTCGACGGTTATGGGTCTGTGGCCGATGATGTTTTCTGCTGAGGCCAGAGTTGGTTGATGATTCACGGTGAGAACGTTCTGATTTCTTGTGATCTTTTTCGGCCCCTTTTTGCACTATTCCGCTCTGCTTCGTCTAGGGTTTCAAAGGTGGTATCGTTCTCTCTTATACCTTCTCTGATATTCGAAATGGGCCTTGGATATCTTATTGTGATGGATTTCTGACTGAAAAACTTTCCTTTTCCGAAACTGATTTGATTTCGTTTGCCTGATTTGTTCTGATTGAGATTTCTTCCCTTTTTGAAACTGATTGGATTTTGTTTTATTGATCTCTTTTGGATTTGACTGATATGCTTTGATTATCTGGATTTTATTGGATTGCATTTGGGTTGACTTGTCTTTCCGGATTTTTTCAGATGTGGATATCTAGCCTTGAGTTTCGATTTGCTTTGGATAACCGTTTCTCAGGATTTGAATCTTGGATATTTGATTTTATTTGGATCCGCTGGACATCTGTTTTGCTTTGATTAACTGGGTTCCATTGTGATCTGAACTGATGTGAGTTTCTGGTAGTTTTAATCGCTGCCTATTTTTCTGATAAACTTGCATTCCTCTGGTCTTTCTGTTGAACTGTTATAGCTTGCTTTGTCTCAACTGATTTCACTGTGAGTTTAGGGCTATGATGTGTGAACTGAGCCCTTATGCGTTGCCATGTTCGATTTTTCATGTGAACCTCAAATTTGGTTGGATGTTGTTGCGACTGGTATGACCTGCATTCACCCTGTGTTCTTCTGGTATGACCTTACGAACTCATTTGCAAAATGTAATCGAGGGTTCATTTATGTTTTGTTTGGTTTTGAGACAACCTTTATGATGTTATTTGATTGTTGTTTTCAGACCTTGACCCGTGGGGATCTTATTTGAGGCGAGTTTCAGCTGACCAAATTTGGGATTCTTTGTTTGATTGTTCTTGCGCTGAGCTTGTCTTGAACCGAACTTATTCTTTTGATTTACTGCCTTGTTGCTGTTGTTTCAGATATTAGTATTGGCTCTGATTCGTTTTCTGATACAAGTTCACTGACTCTTCTTTTTCTTCTTTCAGAGGGCAACTGATGGTGTGGTTATTGCCAGGTCAAAGCCATCGAGAAGGGTTACTCGGTGATAATGACCTTAGGGTCTGAACCATTTGGCTCCAATTGATGCTTTAGTGATAATGACCTTCGGGTCTGAGTGATAAATGCCGTATGCTGCGTAATTCGACGCTCGGTAGGGAGTTGGTAACGGCTTCGGTCGTGGCCCTCCCAGCCGCTCGAATTCTCACGCCCTAAGATGAGTAACTGAGGGCTGAAGTTCTTTTGATTGAAACTATTTCTTAAGTCTGAAATGAGCCATGGTCTCTTGCTTTTTTTTGTCATGAGTTGAACTTGATGCAATCTTGTTTTTGAACAGAATTTTATTGTGAATGGGTTGTTTACGTTGCCTTTCGTGGGCTGTATCATTCATCATACTTTGTTACCTGTTGTGAATTGTTTATGCAGCTTGTAACCCATTTTTTGCTTTGAGTTTAGTTAGGAACTTTGGAAAATTCAGATGCTGTTCTTGGTGAATTTCAGGTTTGGAAAAAAAATGAGCACAAAGTGATTAGATCTGCCGGCATCCGGGTCTGAATCCAGCTTGACTATACTGCCTTACTCTCATAGTTTGGAAATCCAATCGCGGCGAAACGAATCAGTCCCACTTCATTTATATTTTTCTATCTCTCGGATGTCCCATTTTGATAAGAACATGTATTACCTGATCTGACGCCTACGGCGCGGATCGGTAACGGGGGTAGGATGCGGCTTCGGTTGTGCCACTCCCGGCACTCGATGATGACAATGTTCTGAGAGTGTCAAATTCATCTTTCTAACATCTTCCTACTCTGTTCTGTTTTGTTTCTCTTATTTTTTTTGCAGGTGATCGGGAACTTCGAGGAACACTCAAGGGAAGGATACCATGAAGAAGCTTTAGGAGTTTTTAGGATTTAGGATTTAGGATTTTTTAGAGTAGATGTAACATTTGTAAATGTAATCTCACAGCAATTCAAATGTGAAATGATTCACTTCCTTTTGTAAAATGATATTCTTATGAAATAAAAATTCCATGATCATTCAACTTTGAATCTATTTATATTTATTTCTAGTTATAAATTATAAACATTTGTGAATAAATCCACAAATATTTAAATTCATTATTCTAGTCATAAACCATAAATACTCACGAATGATATTCTTGCTCATGTACTTGTCTCGTTGGTAATCCTAATCTCATCACCTGACTTCATTCATTTGGATTCTAGCCAACAATATTCTCCTCATTTTCTAACCAAACGCGAATGTGCGCCGTAATCACAACAGATTTAGTATCAATGATGATATTGCCCGTAATTGAATTCCACTGACCAAATGATATAAGCAACAATCCAATAATACCCAATTAAACTGCGCCTTATTAACAGCAACGGAAATGCTCTGGAAATAAACCATGAGCGATAAAATGGACCTTAAATCCAGTTATGCCCGACAAATTTCGATACCGAACACATCGAATTGGCACCTTGATATAATCAAAACAGGTGATAAATAAATGCCTCAGAAATAGTGTCTCAAGTGTCTCACAGCTCAGTAACAGCCCGTCTTCAAAGAACTAGCGGGATCCACGTAAAAATGACCAAAATACCCTTGGGACCAAATCTGAAGTCTTGGAAATCCTTTTAGCCTGATTAAAGTCAAAACCCTAGTTTTGGATGCACTGCTTAGGAGGTGCGTTGTCTGAGGGAATTGTCAACTCTTCTGACCAATCGTGAATTTTGTGAACCTTGTGAACCTTCTTGGAACACAAAGTCTTGTATTGTGAGGGCAAATTTTGGGGTGCAACAGCTGCCCCTGTTCAATTTTCTGAAACCTGAGGGGTTAGATTGGTATATTTGCCAGTCGTAACCTGGAAGGTTGAAGGGGATTGAACACAAAAGCCCAAAAATTTGCACTCACCAGTGCATGGAGTGATATTGATGGTTGGTTGAACATGATTGAGTGGGCTTAAAGATGCCACTAGGGGCAAGTTCTTCAGTAGTATAATGAGAACTGTCAGGAGTCTGGAGTAATACTGATGTAACAGCATGTCTTCATGGGGATAGAGCAATCAATAATGATAACCCTAAAGCAGTCTTGAAGCAATGATATGATTTCAGGAGGATAGAACAATGAATGGTTCTAAAGCAGTCTTGAAATAATAATGTGATATGTCTTCAGGAGGATAGAGCAATCAATAGCTCTAAAGCAGTCTTGAAGTAATGATTTCAGGAGGATAGAGCAATGGATAGCTCTAAAGCAGTCTTGAAATAATAATGTAGTTTCAGGAGGATAGAGCAATCAATAGCTCTAAAGCAGTCTTGAAATAATAATGTAGTTTCAGGAGGATAGAGCAATCAATAGCTCTAAAGCAGTCTTGAAATAATAATGTGATATGTCTTCAGGAGGATAGAGCAATCAATAGCTCTAAAGCAGTCTTGAAGTAATGATTTCAGGAGGATAGAGCAATGGATAGCTCTAAAGCAGTCTTGAAATAATAATGTGATATGTCTTCAGGAGGATAGAGCAATCAATAGCTCTAAAGCAGTCTTGAAGTAATGATTTCAGGAGGATAGAGCAATGGATAGCTCTAAAGCAGTCTTGAAATAATAATGTAGTTTCAGGAGGATAGAGCAATCAATAGCTCTAAAGCAGTCTTGAAATAATAATGTAGTTTCAGGAGGATAGAGCAATCAATAGCTCTAAAGCAGTCTTGAAATAATAATGTGATATGTCTTCAGGAGGATAGAGCAATCAATAGCTCTAAAGCAGTCTTGAAGTAATGATTTCAGGAGGATAGAGCAATGGATAGCTCTAAAGCAGTCTTGAAATAATAATGTAATATGTCTTCAGGAGGATAGAGCAATCAATAGCTCTAAAGCAGTCTTGAAATAATAATGTGATATGTCTTCAGGAGGATAGAGCAATCAATAGCTCTAAAGCAGTCTTGAAGTAATGATTTCAGGAGGATAGAGCAATGGATAGCTCTAAAGCAGTCTTGAAATAATGTAATTTCAGGAGGATAGAGCAATCAATAACTCTAAAGCAGTCTTGAAATAATAATGTGATATGTCTTCAGGAGGATAGAGCAATCAATAGCTCTAAAGCAGTCTTGAAGTAATGATTTCAGGAGGATAGAGCAATGGATAGCTCTAAAGCAGTCTTGAAATAATAATGTAATATGTCTTCAGGAGGATAGAGCAATCAATAGCTCTAAAGCAGTCTTGAAATAATAATGTGATATGTCTTCAGGAGGATAGAGCAATCAATAGCTCTAAAGCAGTCTTGAAGTAATGATTTCAGGAGGATAGAGCAATGGATAGCTCTAAAGCAGTCTTGAAATAATGTAATTTCAGGAGGATAGAGCAATCAATAGCTCTAAAGCAGTCTTGAAATAATAATGTGATATGTCTTCAGGAGGATAGAGCAATCAATAGCTCTAAAGCAGTCTTGAAGTAATGATTTCAGGAGGATAGAGCAATGGATAGCTCTAAAGCAGTCTTGAAATAATAATGTAATATGTCTTCAGGAGGATAGAGCAATCAATAGCTCTAAAGCAGTCTTGAAGTAATAATGTAATTTCAGGAGGATAGAGCAATGGATAACTCTAAAGCAGTCTTGAAATAATTAGATGGCTTCAGGAGGATAGAGCAATGAATAGCTCTAAAGCAGTCTTGAAGTAGTAATATGACCTCATGAGGATAGAGCAATGAATAGCTCTAAAGCAGTCTTGAAGTAATAGGATGATTTCAGGAGGATAGAGCAATCAGTAGCTCTAAAGCAGTCTTGAAGTCATGAGAGGCTATCAGGAGGATAAAATAACCCTGAGGTTACAATAAAGCAGTCCCAAAGTAATAAGAAGCTCATCAGGAGGATAAAGTAATCTTGAGGTTACAATAAAGCAGTCCCAAAGATCATAAGCTTGTTTGTCGGATAATTAACCTGAAAACAAGGTAACATTCTGTATAACAACATTAGTGTATGCATGTATGACATGATGCACTTAGGTAATGTACTATATACATATATGTTATGGTATGATGTATGATATGACACTGTTGGAAGTGTCTGGATATCCTTGTATAACAACTGCTGGCCAAAGAAAATAAATCCCGATTCGTTGTTGAAGAATATATAACCCTCTGTCTGCTGGGGATAACAAGGTATAGATAACCTCCCGTTGTTGGGGATAACAAGGTATAGATAACCTCCCGTTGTTGGGGATAACAAGGTATAGATAACCTTCGTTTTCGTTTGATAGTAGGATAAGTATAACATCCCGTCTTCGTTCATCGTGCCCTTATTGGAAAGTAATTTCCCGTATATCCGTATGAGGATAAAAGAGATGGATATAAATTCCAGGGGAGATTAGACTTTGTGAAAATGGATTAGTCCTACTGATGGTTTGTAACTGTCTTGTAAAGATGAACCGGCGAAGCTTCGTTGAAATCCTTCCCTCGTTCGTCCTTAGTAAATACTATTACTGCATTTTCATGCATTTCTGGTAAACATCAATCATATTAAAAGCATACATGCATTTCTGGTAAACATCAATCATATTCAAAGGCATACATACATTCAAACACAACCAATGGACGTTTCGCTTATGTAAATAGGGTAAAAGTAAATCTGGATTCAAAAGATGGAATTTATTTATATCAAAAGTGACCCATACACGGGTAAGTTTGTACAAGGAGACATAAACCCTAGTAAGAGAATTTTGTCATGAAGTTTTACAAAAAGAATCAGCTATGTGGGAAATAATCCTATTGAGTTTCAATTCTACTATTGCCACTCAAGTATCTCATCTTCTTGCTGTTGAGACGGAAACGATTGGATTGAGCTTTATCTGTTTGAGCTTGAGTAAGTAGTACAACTGGTTGCAGTTTCATGAGTGATCCAAAAGAGACATAGTCATACGCTTTAATCCCTAACTTTTGCCTGGATTGCCCTTTCAGGTTTTCAATCCACCGGGATACCCTTTTTTGCCCAAGCCGCCTTTTCAGGTTTTCGACTTGCCGGGTGTACATCTTTTTATATATATATCCCTAATTTTTGCCCAAACCCTTTTGGTTTGCCGGGATGCCCTTATTTTTGCCTAGGCCTGTCAACCTAGCGGGTCTCTTTTTATGCGTAGTATTTTTTAACTATGTCTGCGTTTACAGGTTGTGGGAAGTCTTCACCATCCATTGTAGTCAGTATCATGGCACCTCCTGAGAACACTGTCTTGACTACAAATGGTCCCTCATATGTTGGAGTCCACTTGCCCCTAGGATCACCCTGTGGTAATATGATACACTTGATTACCAAGTCACCAGCCTGATATACCTTTGACTTAACCTTCTTGTCAAAAGCTTTGATCATCCGTTTCTGGTACATCTGGCCATGACAAACTGCTGCTAACCTTTTCTCATCAATCAAATTTATCTGGTCAAGTCGAGTCTGAATCCACTCATCTTCATCCAAGCCTGCATCCTTCATAATTCTCAAGGAGGGGATCTGAACTTCAATAGGCAGAACTGCTTCCATACCATAGAATAAGGAGAATGGGGTTGCCCCTGTTGAAGTACGTATTGTAGTACGATAACCATGCAGAGCAAATGGTAACATCTCGTGCCAATCTTTGTAAGTAACAGTCATCTTCTGTGCAATCTTCTTAATATTCTTATTAGCAGCTTCACCTGTCCCATTTATCTTTGGACGATACGGAGAAGAGTTGTGATGCTTAATCTTGAACTGCATCTTCGAAATCAACAAGGTAGTATGGGTCAACATATACTGTCTTAGTCGGCGAGCAGCCCATGCCAAAGCGCAGCAAGTTTTCTCGAGCAGTGAGTATCTTGTTTCACAGTCGGTAAACTTTTTGCTAAGGTAGTATATTGCCTGCTCTTTTCGACCAGACTCGTCATGTTGCCCCAATACACACCCCATTGAGTTGTCTAATACTGTTAAATACATAATCAAGGGTCTTCCATCAACTGGTGGCATTAAAATTGGGGGTTCTAGCAAATATCTCTTGATTTCATCAAAGGCAGTCTGGCACTCATCATTCCATTCCATCACCTGATCTTTCCTCAACAACTTGAAGATTGGCTCACAGATGGTAGTTAATTGGGAAATAAATCTTGCAATGTAGTTCAATCGTCCCAAGAAACCTCTATCCTCCTTCTCAGTACGGGGAGCTGGCATCTCTCGTATAGCTTTCACTTTTGCAGGATCCACTTCAATACCTTTTCCACTGACAATGAAACCCAGGAGCTTTCCAGACCTAACTCCAAAAGTACACTTGTTTGGATTTAATCTCAACCTGTATTTCTTCAACCTCTCAAACAACTTGTGCAGATGATCAAGATGTTGTTCTTCATTCTGAGACCTGGCTATCATATCATCCACATATACCTCTATCTCATGATGAATCATATCATGAAACAAAGCCACCATAGCATGCTGATATGTTGCCCCTATCTTGACCTCTTTTCTGTTTTCTTCAGTTCCCAGACAACTTCGACTGGCTCTTCATGTAGCTGTATAGCTTTCTCTTCTTGTTGTAACAACCTAGCAAGCTCTACAGGTATTTCACGATCGTCCTCGTCTCCGTCTTCAGTTTGATAGATCGGATTCTCGAAATTGTAATTGGCAATAGTAGAACTGTTATCAACTGGATCCAGAGTGGATGAGGATCGGCATTTTAGTGACGTGGGTGTGTGTAAGAACACATAGCTGATAAAGCAAAAATAAAAGAAAAAGAAAGACAAGGAACACAATATTTACGAAAACGAAACGTCCATTGATTTTATGGAATGAAGTATGCAAATGAAATGACAACCCGTAACGAGCACACCATTGTGCCCCGGGTAAGGCACATGGCTTGAAAGTTTAAATTTAAAAACATAACACAGTAATAGTATTTACTCCTGACTAAAGGAGATAGGGACAACATCTTCAGCTTCCCAATTATTGAGTCCAGCACCCACAGTAGGAAAAATCCATGCCTCCAAGTTGAAAGTGTTTACATGGATGACAAAGTATTCTTCCTCTCCAAAGACAGTAACAACTTTTCCATTCACCGGATATCTCAACTTTTGATGTAATGTGGAGGTCACAGCACCTGCCCCATGGATCCAGTGACGACCAAGCAGACATGAGTACGAAGAACGAATATCCATCACATAGAATGTAGCAGTAAACACCTGAGAGCCAACCTTGATTGGAAGATCAATTTCCCCATGCACTACTCTTCTAGAACCATCAAAAGCCTTTACCACAATATTACTGGGCTTCAATACCGTATCTTCAGGACTCAGCTTGTTCAGGACTTCCTTAGGCAACACATTCAGAGAGGAACCATTGTCTATCAGCACATGAGACAGGGTAGTGCCCCTGCATTCAATTGAAATATGCAAGGCCCTGTTATGATCCCTCTTGGCAGGGGTCAAGTCAGCATCAGAAAATCCTAACCCGTTGTCATAGGTCAGGTGAGCAACACAATTCTCAAACTGGTCCACAGAAATTGCACTGGGTACATGAGCCATCTTTAAAAATTTGATCAATGACTTGGCATGAGCCTCAGAACATAATAACGGGGAGAGCATAGAAATCTTTGAGGGAGTATGCCCCAGCTGATCAACAATATCATAATCACTCTTGCGAATGATTTTCAATACTTCTTCCATCTGCTTAGAGAGGTCATCAGCAGCTGGCACATCAGTAGATACAGGCTCAATAACAGGACCCTTGCCCCGAGCATCAGTGGTGGAAGTAACAGCAGGAGTAACTGCACTCTTAGAAGCAACTGGAAGAGAGAAGACTCTTCCACTACGAGTGATCTTGCTAGATCCAGCAATATTATCAATGTCAACAGGCATATCAGGTAAAGGCTCCTGCTTGACACCATGGATGTAAACATCAGACCCATAGTGCCAAGGCACAACTTTGTCAGATGTATAAGGAATAGGACCAGGAGTGGTAATGATCAGAGGAACTACTCTGGCTTCAGCAACAACTTTCACAGGACCTTCAGCAGTGATCTGGATTGGGCCCTGATGAGTGATTTTAATGGGACCCTTTGAAGTGATTCTTAGTGGTACTTTGTCAACCATGTCAACCTCTTCAATCTTTTTACCCTGAGTCAGATGATCCACCATACTTTCTACAGATGCTGGTCTTCTTTCAAACACTATAGTATATTTATCCATGAGACGTTGAATCCCATCTCTCAAAATGAAGCAACTATCCGGCTTATAGGTACAATATAGACAATCTTCATGACAACCTGGAAAGATCCCAGCTTGTACTAACCTCTTTTTGATAACAGACAATGGTGTGCTCAACTCCATAACTGAATAGACATGCAGATCTTCATCAATATCTTTATCAATGGCGTTGACAGTCTTCTCGTGATTTGGCATTGGAGCTGTAATCACATTTGGAGTACCTGGTGGATCAAACTCAATTTCTCCAGCATCAATCATATCCTGAATTTTGTTCTTCAAGACCCAGCAGTTATTAGTATCATGTCCTGGACAGTTTGAATGATATGCACATCGTGCATTGGGATTGTACTTGGGAGAGGTAACATTGGGATTCCGAGGGGCCTCCCTCAGGGTAATAAGTTCAGCTTTCAACAAGTGTTGCAATGCCTGAGCCATTGACATGTTGATCTTCGTGAACTGTCTTCTAGCCCTCTGTTGGTTGCCTTGAGGCTGCTCTGTTGTTGCAGGAGTTGGATTTGAAATATGAACTGCACTAACAGACTGATGCCTTCTGTTACGATCAGGTTGACCATACACAGCATTAGATTCTTTCTTCCCAGTGGGAGGCTTCTTTGCAGCACCTGATGAAGAAGTGCCCATTTGGATCTTACCACTCTTGATGCCATTCTCTACTCGCTCTCCTGTCATGATCAACTCAGTGAAGCCAGATGATGAGCTTCCAATGAGATGACTGTAAAACGGACCATTCAGCGTACACATGAACATATCAACCAATTCCCTATCAGTCAAAGGGGGTTGAACTCTTCCAGCTAAGTCTCTCCACTTCTGAGCATACTCCTTAAAGCTTTCTTTGGCACCCATAGACATGCTTGCTTTATGAAGTAGCTTTGTTAGCTCTAGGATCCTTGCTTGGCTTGCTTTGTAATGAGCCTCGAAAGTATCCCTTTGCTCTTTCAGTTGGATCCATGATCTCTGCAAGTCTTCCATATCAGTAGGCATGTCTGGGTGAAGGATGGTATAAGCTGTGTCTCCTTCAGCAACAGGTTCCATGGTAACCGGTAGGATGGCAGGATATGGCATCATGAGTGTCTGAGCACGAAATCGTACCCATCTGAGATAAGCCTCCATAGGAATGGTGTACTTAGGCTCCAGTGTCTTGCTGTCAATCCTGTTTACCTTTTCCCAAGCTCGTATGAATCTCTGACGGTAACCCTGAAGATCGTTGTCGTAGTCAAACACAATGCCCTGAATCAACATGTCATGTGGACCATCGCTCCGGGCGTGACCAAACTGTCGTAAAGCTAGAGATGGGTTGTAGGTGATGCCTCCTCTTATGCCTAGAAGTGGTACATTAGGAAACTCCCCACAACGGTCAATGATGGTGACATTCTCCATAGATCTGGAGCACCAATGGATGTCTGAGTGAGAAAGTGACATGATCCTCTTGGACCATCTGAACCCTTGCTCATTCTTCATTACTGAGCGAGGAAGGTGAGAAATAAACCACCTAGAAAGTAAAGGTATGCAGCACATCAAAGTTCCTCTTGCCCTTGTAGTACGGGTGTGAAGAGAATGTAGGATGTCTCCAAGTAAGGTAGGCACTGGATTGTGACTCAGGAATATGTTGATGGCATGAACGTCTATGAACTGATCAGGATTGGGGAACAACACTAAGCCATAAATCAATAAGGCTAAGATCTCCTCAAAAGCATCGTAGCTCATAGCCTTCAAGAGCATTTGAGCTTTATCCACTAATACCTTGGCAAGAATACCTTTAACTCCACTTCTCGTCTCTAGAACAATGTCAGACTTCTTCAGATGTAGAGCTGCAGCAATAACTTCTGGTTTAAGCTCCTTCTCTAAGCCTGTGAATGGCTTCTGATCAAGAACAGGTATACCCAGAAGTTTAGAGAACTCCTCCATGGTTGGAACCAGCTGATAATCAGGAAATGTAAAGCAATGGTGCTTAGGGTCAAAGAACTGAAACAGCACACTCATCATGTCTTCACTGAACCCTGAAGTAACTAGATCCAATAAGTGACCATGTCTCTTGTTGAACTGGGAATGATCAGGCACTAGGGAAACCAACTCCTTGAGCTTGGGAGGTATCCCTACAAAGTTGATCCTGATGGTGTTTCTACGAGCAGAAGCCATGACCTGCAACAAAGAACAAAAATAAATCCCTTGGTCCTTGAAATGGTTAGGGAAAATGATATGCTCATGATGCATGATGATGTCATGATGTTATGTTCAATCACAAACATGTGGCACACACAAACAAGTCACACCATAGCCCTAGGTTTAAAGGCTTGCATGAGGTTCAAAGGCAAGTACCCTCCCCTGAAGTTAGATGGTTCATCCTGTCCTACCAGGTTCTAAGGGATCTCAATATCATTGATCCTTCACAAGGGTGGTTGTTCAGAAGGCAACTTACTTGCCAACCAAAACCCTCCAAGTTTAAGATCTCAATGAGCGTAGTATCGAGTGTCAACCAACTTCAGTCTGCACCAAAGCCGGTTACCTCACTACTCTCTAAAGGCCAAGATGAGTTAACTAGGGTTCTAAAAGTCAGTTAGTGCATTGACAACATATGGCAGCCTCAATATTATCCTCAACTTGACTTAAGGAATATAAGCACCAACCAAGAAGTCGCACTAACTATGGCCACCAGATCAACCGTATCGATATACGTCGTACAGTTTCCTTGGTCTATTGCCATTTACCTAAGGTACACTAGATCCGGGTTAGGACCTTTCACACATGAGAGCACCCCAACAATATAATAATAAAGCAAACAAGGCAAACAATTTAAAGTGATCTTAATTCCTAAGGGTACCCCTCTTAAATAGATCCCCAGCAGAGTCGCCAGTTCTGTAACACGGTGGGAGAACTGACTTTAAACAATGTTGCGGATAGCAAGAGTCGCCACCGACTTTTATTTTATCCATAAGGAAAGGTTATAAAAGAACAGGAAAGACCTTAGAGAATATTTTGGGTCCGGGGGGTAGGTTATGAAAAGGGAAGGTATTAGCATCCTTTTCATCCATGGTTATCCATGGGCTCTTAGGTACTTAAGCTCACTTTTGAATTGTTTTGAAATTGTAGTATGTGAATAGAAAATTTTCAGAATAGTTAATAAATAATCCATGTAAGGATGTGTTAAGAACTTGTTTGAAAACTTGTTGAAAATTTGTTTAAGTGCGAAACAATTTTGAAGTGAGCAAGCACCTAGGAGTAACCTACCCTAATGTTTAAAGGTCTTTCTTATTCTTCATTCTTTCCTTTAGTAAGACTATCCCTACTATAATGGAGTAGGTAGTCCTTACTTTGGATGTTAAGGGACATGTGAGGGACAATTGGATTTTTGAAGGCCATTGTGGGATGTAATAAGCACATATAAGGGACCATCATCATTTTTCGAAAGGGACTCGATTCGTAAAGGCAACCATAAGGGACTTTGATGATTTTTCTATTTGAGGGACTTGCTTTATACACCCCACTTAACCAGTATTCGTAGGCAACTTGAGGGATATCCTTAGGAAGTGAGACGGCGATTGAAATCGACTTACGTGTGTGACGTGTTTATTTTAATTATCTTTATTTAAAAGTGATCTAAATTTATTTTAATATTACATACATGTTGTTACACTCCCTAATTACTAACCATAATAATAATTAAATAATTAAACAACTTTACATCCAAGAAACAATTACAAAATAATAAGCAAAATAATTAAATAAAATATAAATAAGCAATAATAAATAATAAAGGGGGTTAATTCTAAGTTTACTCGGCAAGACATCGCATCTTATGCCTACGTATCCTTACGGGAGTGGAATCAGAGTAATCGTAGTTCCCCTCAATAGGGAGGTTAGAAACTTCTTGACTGTGGTCAAGGTCTCAAGGGGAATAAACGCATCTTAAGGACACGCTTACGTGGAGTGTAGAAACTCCAAATCTCTACGTTGAAATGTTAAGTTGTAATTAGGGTTAAATTAGGGATTCCACGGTGGGAAACCCTAAAATGAGCGCGGCGGCTCTTTGACCTAATGCTAGGGTTGAAACAGTAACTTTGCCTGCGGCGAAGCATTTGTGAAAATTAGGGTTTGAAGTTTGTGGTTTTGAATTTTAAAGGTTTGAGGGTTTGAGGACTATCGGCACGGTGGCCAAACAGTTAGACCTAACCTTAGGATGTGTGTAATGTGACAGAATAATAGCGAAAGTGTGAGAAATTTAAATCATACATCAGCGGAAATTTAAATGCGGAATTTAAAACGCGATTATTAGGATTTGCGAGGATTACAGACGAGGAACAGTTACAATGATAATGCAATTTGAATTAAAAATACGCAAACATAAATGGTAGCAACGTAACAAGCTGCGAAAATGAATAAATTGCGTTAGTAGATAGGACCAGACAGTAATCAGAATAATTATGAGATAAACGCGTGGAATTAGAGATTTGTATTGTTTATTTTTTATGCATGAAAAGAACTTTGATTTTAAATCAACATAGAAACTTTAACAGTAAAAAACGACTAAGGTTAATTTTTTTCAAAAAAAGTTTTAACTTGATTAAAGGAAGAGAAAAGTTTTATTTTATAAAAAGTTTAGTTATTATATTAAAAGATGTTTCAATTATTATTTTAAAAAAATGGTTAGGTATTTATTATTTTTTTTTTATATATTTTTGCATCTTTTTATTATTTAAGTTAAAAAAAACAACATAACAAAAAAACGGAAAAACTAAAACAAACAATAATAAAAGCAGTTGGGCCGGTAGTAACGCCCGGTCCCAACCCAACTCATACAGTGAAATGAAAAGACCAAGACTTATTAGGGTTTTGAAACCCTGTACGCCCTCTTCGACGGCGCCGTTCTCACGTTCTTATTCTCTCTCGTCTCTCATGCTCTTCGTCTTTCTCCTGTGGCCGTTGATCGTTCCTGAAACAACAATAAACAATATCAAAAAAAACCACAACACCGATTATCACTCACTCTTTGAGGGTTTCGCTGAGATGCGAAGCTGAGGCTTGGGGCGTTGATCGCTCGTCGTTCGCGATGAATGGCGCTGGTGGTCTTCCCGTTTGGGTAGTTTATGCTTGATGGCGACGTTTGATCGAGGTTGATGGATCGTGATGCTTCAATAGGCGATGATGAGACTTTGATTTCTCTGAGCCCGTTCAACGATGAACCTGAAGTCTCGTCGACGGTTATGGGTCTGTGGCCGATGACGTTTTCTGCTGAGGCCAGAGTTGGTTGATGATTCACGGTGAGAACGTTCTGATTTCTTGTGATCTTTTTCGGCCCCTTTTTGCACTATTCCGCTCTGCTTCGTCTAGGGTTTCAAAGGTGGTATCGTTCTCTCTTATACCTTCTCTGATATTCGAAATGGGCCTTGGATATCTTATTGTGATGGATTTCTGACTGAAAAACTTTCCTTTTCCGAAACTGATTTGATTTCGTTTGCCTGATTTGTTCTGATTGAGATTTCTTCCCTTTTTGAAACTGATTGGATTTTGTTTTATTGATCTCTTTTGGATTTGACTGATATGCTTTGATTATCTGGATTTTATTGGATTGCATTTGGGTTGACTTGTCTTTCCGGATTTTTTCAGATGTGGATATCTAGCCTTGAGTTTCGATTTGCTTTGGATAACCGTTTCTCAGGATTTGAATCTTGGATATTTGATTTTATTTGGATCCGCTGGACATCTGTTTTGCTTTGATTAACTGGGTTCCATTGTGATCTGAACTGATGTGAGTTTCTGGTAGTTTTAATCGCTGCCTATTTTTCTGATAAACTTGCATTCCTCTGGTCTTTCTGTTGAACTGTTATAGCTTGCTTTGTCTCAACTGATTTCACTGTGAGTTTAGGGCGATGATGTGTGAACTGAGCCCTTATGCGTTGCCATGTTCGATTTTTCATGTGAACCTCAAATTTGGTTGGATGTTGTTGCGACTGGTATGACCTGCATTCACCCTGTGTTCTTCTGGTATGACCTTACGAACTCATTTGCAAAATGTAATCGAGGGTTCATTTATGTTTTGTTTGGTTTTGAGACAACCTTTATGATGTTATTTGATTGTTGTTTTCAGACCTTGACCCGTGGGGATCTTATTTGAGGCGAGTTTCAGCTGACCAAATTTGGGATTCTTTGTTTGATTGTTCTTGCGCTGAGCTTGTCTTGAACCGAACTTATTCTTTTGATTTACTGCCTTGTTGCTGTTGTTTCAGATATTAGTATTGGCTCTGATTCGTTTTCTGATACAAGTTCACTGACTCTTCTTTTTCTTCTTTCAGAGGGCAACTGATGGTGTGGTTATTGCCAGGTCAAAGCCATCGAGAAGGGTTACTCGGTGATAATGACCTTAGGGTCTGAACCATTTGGCTCCAATTGATGCTTTAGTGATAATGACCTTCGGGTCTGAGTGATAAATGCCGTATGCTGCGTAATTCGACGCTCGGTAGGGAGTTGGTAACGGCTTCGGTCGTGGCCCTCCCAGCCGCTCGAATTCTCACGCCCTAAGATGAGTAACTGAGGGCTGAAGTTCTTTTGATTGAAACTATTTCTTAAGTCTGAAATGAGCCATGGTCTCTTGCTTTTTTTTGTCATGAGTTGAACTTGATGCAATCTTGTTTTTGAACAGAATTTTATTGTGAATGGGTTGTTTACGTTGCCTTTCGTGGGCTGTATCATTCATCATACTTTGTTACCTGTTGTGAATTGTTTATGCAGCTTGTAACCCATTTTTTGCTTTGAGTTTAGTTAGGAACTTTGGAAAATTCAGATGCTGTTCTTGGTGAATTTCAGGTTTGGAAAAAAAATGAGCACAAAGTGATTAGATCTGCCGGCATCCGGGTCTGAATCCAGCTTGACTATACTGCCTTACTCTCATAGTTTGGAAATCCAATCGCGGCGAAACGAATCAGTCCCACTTCATTTATATTTTTCTATCTCTCGGATGTCCCATTTTGATAAGAACATGTATTACCTGATCTGACGCCTACGGCGCGGATCGGTAACGGGGGTAGGATGCGGCTTCGGTTGTGCCACTCCCGGCACTCGATGATGACAATGTTCTGAGAGTGTCAAATTCATCTTTCTAACATATTCCTACTCTGTTCTGTTTTGTTTCTCTTATTTTTTTGCAGGTGATCGGGAACTTCGAGGAACACTCAAGGGAAGGATACCATGAAGAAGCTTTAGGAGTTTTTAGGATTTAGGATTTAGGATTTTTTAGAATAGATGTAACATTTGTAAATGTAATCTCACAGCAATTCAAATGTGAAATGATTCACTTCCTTTTGTAAAATGATATTCTTATGAAATAAAAATTCCATGATCATTCAACTTTGAATCTATTTATATTTATTTCTAGTTATAAATTATAAACATTTGTGAATAAATCCACAAATATTTAAATTCATTATTCTAGTCATAAACCATAAATACTCACGAATGATATTCTTGCTCATGTACTTGTCTCGTTGGTAATCCTAATCTCATCACCTGACTTCATTCATTTGGATTCTAGCCAACAATATTCTCCTCATTTTCTAACCAAACGCGAATGTGCGCCGTAATCACAACAGATTTAGTATCAATGATGATATTGCCCGTAATTGAATTCCACTGACCAAATGATATAAGCAACAATCCAATAATACCCAATTAAACTGCGCCTTATTAACAGCAACGGAAATGCTCTGGAAATAAACCATGAGCGATAAAATGGACCTTAAATCCAGTTATGCCCGACAAATTTCGATACCGAACACATCGAATTGGCACCTTGATATAATCAAAACAGGTGATAAATAAATGCCTCAGAAATAGTGTCTCAAGTGTCTCACAGCTCAGTAACAGCCCATCTTCAAAGAATTAGCGGGATCCACGTAAAAATGACCAAAATACCCTTGGGACCAAATCTGAAGTCTTGGAAATCCTTTTAGCCTGATTAAAGTCAAAACCCTAGTTTTGGATGCACTGCTTAGGAGGTGCGTTGTCTGAGGGAATTGTCAACTCTTCTGACCAATCGTGAATTTTGTGAACCTTGTGAACCTTCTTGGAACACAAAGTCTTGTATTGTGAGGGCAAATTTTGGGGTGCAACACCATGCCGTTTCCTTTTTCTGATATTGGTTGTTTGAATTTTCTTTTGAAACTCATTCCATGGCATGTTTGGAGTTTTCTCAGAGCATCACTTTGTTTTAAATTGTATCAGTTTGTAAACTTTGATCCTATGTGCACCTCAAGATATCCCATTTGCATGAGTGTTCAAATTTTTGTGTGAGTGTGGTATTTGGAAAAATGAATTGCACCATCCTCTTCCTCGTGAAAAAACAAGCAGTTTTGGTTTAAATTTCATTGAATTTGGTTAAGATTTGAAGAAGTTAGAATCGAATCGTTTTTGGCCATTTTGACTTGCCTTGCCTTGAAGCTTGCCCAGAAAACGCGCCTTTTATGGTATATGTTTTAATGGGGTGGCTTGATACAACGGATGTATCGCCACCCCAGTGGTTATTTGCCTTGCCTTAAGTACCTTGCCATGCCTCTGGACCTGAGTTTGACCCCCAACGGGGGCGTTTTTACTCTTTTTCATTATTTTTCATGTTTTTTAATATTTTTCTTTCCTTTTCAATATTTTGATCACACGCGCATGGTGGCTGGTTTGGCCGTGTTATGTGCCTGCAGCCCCAAGGTCATGGGTTCTACCATTGGTGTAGACCTTTCCTTCTTTTTAGCAACTTGTTTATTCTATTTCTTTTTTATTTTGTTTTAATTATTTCTTGTTTTGTTTTATTTATTTAAAAATAATCTTAAATATCATAAAATTCCAACAAAAAAAATCATATTTTTAATATTTTATTGTGTTAATTTATTTTTCTTCTTTTTTATTTATTTTATTTCATCATTTTATTTTGAATTTACAAATTAATGTGCTTTGTGGCTTATCACTTATTCCAATCAACTTTCTTTTCTTTTTTATTTCATTTGTGAGTGAATTATTTAGTGTTTACTTGGCCTTGTGCCATGATCCCCTTAGGATTCCTAGTCCCTCCGTTTAGGATGGGAGTAGGAGAGACATTAGGTGTTCAATCCTATGCATGAAAAAATTAGGGTAGTTCTTCCCTTTCATCCCAACCTTATCATAACCTTAACATTAGAAGTGGAAAGTAGTGATGGACCTGTATGGTAGCATGCACTAGTCCTCACAAAATTTGCGTTCAGACGAGGTTTTCTTTGAAGACGTCTCATCCTGCTGGTCAGGACGGAGATGTTGGATCTGAAAGTTGTCGACTCTGGAGACCGTTCATTTGGGAGTTAGCTAAGTGAGGCCGCTTCGTGAGACAATGATGCTAAACCAGAAAATGGTGAACGTATCATTGTTTCTCGAAAGTCTGTGACGCTGATGACCGTATAGGATGCCAGACCTTGTTGGAGATAAGTTCATACCTATGAGTGGGAGGGTTTTGCAGGAAACCTTGACCTTCATCCTACCCGTTTGTCTTACTAGTATGAACAGTTACAGTGGGATCCTTGTACTAGTGCTATGTGGTTTTCTCGCCAAAGTGTAGCGCTGGTTCATCTCCGTCAACAGCGCAACAACTTGATCTTCTATTGCATTTGCATTTTGACATTAACATGTATCTGTGTTTCAGGTGTGGACTTTTTCCTTGATTCTAGTCATCTCAATCCACTGCTAACATGGAAGCTTGCCTAAAGAAAACAGTCGTGTACAAGTTCCCGGATCCAGAGATTGGATCCCTGCTTAAGTTAATCTCCATGGCTGATCACAGAGTGATGGGAGACTTCAAGAAGGAATATGGAAGGATTTTGAGCTATGTCTGCAAAGCTTCAGTGTTTGAAGTACAGGGTCTTCATACTTTGCTTCAATTCTATGATCCTCAACTGAGATGTTTCACCTTCCCTGGGTATGTGTTAATGCCTACCTTGGAAGAATTTTCCATGCTGCTAGGGATCCCAGTCTTGGCACAGATGCCCTTCTACCACTTTGAGACAGAGCCTGACTTGACGAAGCTTGCAAACTCTCTTCATTTGGAAGCCTCAGAGTTGAAGGGGAAAGTGAGTTGGAGGAATGGAATGCCCGATTTCACATTGCCTTTCTTAGTGGAAAGAGCCCAACACTTTGTGAAAGAAGGATGCTGGGTTGTTTTCAATTCCATCTTAGCTCTTTGTATCTATGACATAATATTGTTCCCGAATGTTCCAGATTTCATTGACTTGGACGCTTTCCATATCTTCGTCTCCAAGAACCATGTACCAACGCTCCTAGGAGATGTGTATCATTTTGTCCACTACAAGAATGAGAACATGAGAGGGAAGAATGTTCTTTGTTGTGTGCCTCTCTTATATAGATGGTTTCTTTCGCACCTACCCATGTCTGATCCTTTTATTGACATCTATGGCACTGCTGATTGGTCGGAAATGTTAATGGGTCTAACTTCTGAAAACATTGTGTGGTTTAATAGGGATATCTTAGGCGTGAATTTTATTTACAGTTGCGGTAATTTCCCTAATGTGCATTTGATCGGGAGGAAGGGAGGTATTAACTACAATCCCGCTCTCATCGTCAGACAATTTGGCTATGCTCTAAGAGGACCTCAAATGGAAGAGGAAATACATGAATCCCTGTATTTCCCTGGTTTAATCGACAATGAGACTCTGATCAGAGTAGAGAAGGCTTGGAGTAAAGTTCGTCGTGAAGGAAAATCCTCCTTGGGCAAGAGCAATTCTAGGGCCTACGAACCTTACATGGAATGGATTCAGGAGAGAGTCGAGAGATTGTTTCTCCTCTTTCCAGTAAGAGATCCTTTGTATCCCATAGTAGTTGTAGAGCCTACGACAATCGAGGTGCAGAAATACAATCGACTATGGGCCGAGAAGGAAGAACTGCGTAGGGCTAATAAAGAGTTAGAGAAGGAAATTGTCCAGCTTAGGATCGAGAGGAGTCTAGCCATCCAGTCATCCAGGAAGCAAACAGAGTTGGTAAACAAGATGGGTACAAAATTGACAAAGGAGATCAGCACCCGAGAACGAATAGGTAAAGATTTGAAAAGCGTCAGTGATGTCCTCTCAAGCAAAAAGAAGGAGTTGGAGAAAGCTCATCTGAACATATCCAAGTTTGAAGCCCAATGGAATGCTCTTTTAACCAACAAAAAAAAAAAAGAGGATGGACTCCGATTGCAGGTTGAGAGTTTGAAAAATCATCTTCGAGTCAGAATCAAGAATAGTCCAGGTCATGCAATGCATCTATTCGAGACCGAACAAAAACTTCACCAAGCTCTTGCAACGTTGGAGGAATAAAAATTAAGGATCGACCTAAAGAAGCCAAGATTAGAAGATGTTTTTAGAGAGGGTGCTTTGGAAGACCATGTTCAGAGTCTGCAAGATACTATCAAGAAGAGGGACTCACTCATTCAAGGATTGATTGACAGGCCCGATCATCCGAACACAAAGGAGTTGCTAGAAGAGTTCCGGACTCGACACTGCTTCTGACATTTTTTTCTCTTATTTGTTGTTATTTGTATTCTGACCATCACCAGGGTTGTTGGATGAGGTCACAATGGCTCTTTTTGTATCCCTTTGGTGATGTATGATGATACTCTACGGTTCATTTTATTTATGACATGTTTTTCTGGCTACCTCTGTGGTTTTTCATTCTCTTACCATGACTGTGGAACTAGAATCAAGGGGAGAAATTTCCCTGAAATACATTTGCATGTCTGCATTTTGCATCATTCCTCATTTGCATTGCAGGTGTTCTGTTTCTGTTAACCTCACCTTTTCCTGTGGCTCTCCAGAGTTTGTTTCAGGATTGATGGCCAGCCAATTCACTGTTATTCTACACGAGGAAACCAACAAAGAATTATGGATCAAGTTCAACTCGAGCTCCAAGAATTTCGTGATAGGATGGCACAATTCATGGAAATGATGCAGGGGGTCGCCAACGGCTAGGAAACCAAACTAGAATTCCTATCCCAGGTCCAATGGGCGTTGTGCAGGGTAACAATGCTCCCCATTGGGAACACGACGAGCAATATGATGTCTTCTCCATGTGAGACCTTGGGGCAGGATTACAATCTGACGCTGATAGAAGATTCAAGGCAATAGAAGAAAAAATGAGGAGCCTTGAAAACTAGAATGCTATGGGTCTTGACATGTCCAATCTAGGACTGATTCTGGGACTTAGAATTCCTCCAAAGTTTAAGGTTCCAGACTTTGACAAATATAAAGGGACGAATTGTCCCAGAGTACACCTTTGGTCCTACTATAGGAAGATGTCGACATATTCAGATGACGAGAAGTTGCTTATGCACTTCTTTCAGGACAACTTGTCTGGTCCTTCATTGGAGTGGTACATGGGGTTAGAGCCAACTCAAGTCAAAAGTTGGAGGGATCTAGCAGAGGGCTTCGCAAGGCACTACCAATACAATAGCGACTTGGCACCGAACAGAGTGCAGTTGCAAAATCTATCACAAAGGAACAACGAGTGTTTCAAAGAGTATGCCTAGAGGTTGCGTGAACTAGCGGCTAGAGTTCAGCCTCCAATGGTGGAGAGGGAATTGATTGATATGTTTGTGGCGACCTTGCCAGGAATATATTACGAGAAGTTAATTGGAAATATGTCAGGGAGTTTTTCGGATCTGATTATAACTGATGAAAGAGTAGAGAACGAGATAAAACTGGGAAAGATACAAAGTGGAGAAGGGACCTTGTCTAGAGGTGGGAAGAAATTTTCGGTAATAGGAGAAAGGAAGGGACCTTGTCTAGAGGTTGTTTGGTTAATCCAGAAGGATGTTCACGTTTGAGGAGTTATATTCAGAATATGATGGATGAGAGGTTTTTATAATTTGACAAAATCAGTAAGGAGGATGACGAGACGAAGATTAATGAAAAGAAGGATGAAGTGTCCACGATCTCTATCCCATATAAGAATATCAACATTTCTACACCACGGAGGCCACCGACAATTGTGATTGAAAAGGCAGGACCGATGCCTTACGAGAGCACTAAAGCGATCCCCTGGAATTATGGGGAAGAGGTGTTATGTAATGGGTAGAAACAAGAATTGAAGAGTTCGCCTTACGAGTCGGTCGACAATCTGGTCGGAAACAGTGGGGTGACGAGAAGTGGAAGAGTGTTCGCGCCTCCGGAGGTTAGTACTAGAAGAACTGACAAGGGGAAGGAAAAGGTGGTGATTGAAGAGGATCCACGGCAGGGAGAGAAAGAAGCTTCATTGAAGGACGCAGAAGAATTCATGCGCTTGATCGGAAAGAGTGACTACAAAATCGTAGATCACTTACAGCAGACACCCTTCAAGATTTCAATCCTGTCTTTGTTGTTGTGCTCCGAGGCACACCGAAATGCGCTTCTAAGGATCTTGAACACAACCTACGTGCCACAAGAGATTTCAGTTATTCAGCTATAAGGAGTGGTCGCACATGTTAATGCTGGAAATGGACTAGGGTTCACTGATCTCGACTTAACACCCAAAGGAAGGAATCATAACCACACTCTACACATCTCCATGGAGTGTAGGGGGCGGTTATGTCACACGTATTGGTAGATACAGGGTCATCACTCAATATGCTACCCAAAAAGGCCTTGATGAAACTAGACACTCGGGGATTAATCTGCACTCCTATTGATTTAGTCGTGCGGGCATTTGACGAAACAAGGAGGTCCGTGTTTGGTGAAGTGACTCTTCCAATTCAAGTCGGTCCTGAAATCTTTGACGCCATTTCCTATATAATGGACATCAAGCCAGCATACAACTGTCTGCTAGGACAACCATGGATCCACTTGGCAGGCGTCATACCATCGACCTTGCACCAAAAACTGAAGTATATGGAGGATGGAAACATAGTCACTGTCTGTGGTGAAGAAGACATCATGATTAGTCAGTTGTCTTCAATCAAGTATGTTGAGGTTGAGGGGGAGATCCACGAGTCCCTATGCCAAGCCTTTGAGGGTGTTCAAGTTAAGGAGAAAGCACCGATTGAAGTCAAAGCGCCAGAATTTGCTATGTCGTCCTACAAGGAAGCACAAGCCGTAGTGAAGTCTAGATTAGCGCAAGGGTGGGGGCAGGTGGTAAGCGTCCCAAACAAACAGGATAAGTTGGGACTGGGGTACAACCCATATGCATCATCTTCATAGAGCGCTCCGCGCTACAAAGGGCCTGTCCAGTTCACCAGCGACGGGGTAATATTCGAGAGGATTAATGTCGTATCAGATGAAGAGGGAGACAGCGGCTGCGACATGGATGCGTGGATCAAGCCATGTATCCCTGGCCAGAGTTTGAAGAATTGGACTGTGGAAGAAGTTATCACTATGACTTACAAAGAGTAATTAGTTTGTTTTGGTTAATGTATTGCCCTATGCTCTGCCCGGAGCATATTAGTCTTTATTTGTAGGGCCCTATCTGTTATGTGTGTGAACAATCTTTTTTATCATCAATCAAAAAGGAGTCTTTTCATTCAAAATTTGTGATCCTTGTTTTTCTTGTTTTTATTTTCTAACAATGAAATGGCAATGTGGTTTGTGTTTGTTTGTTTGCATATCATTTAAGCATAAAATTATCATCATTGCAGTTTACACATTTCAAATACCACCGACACAGACTTGTCTATGACTCGGTGTGACTTTGACAATCCGATCTTTCAAACGGAAGAAGAGATCAAAGAAGACGAAGACCTGCCCGAAGAGCTTGCCAGACTATTAAGACAAGAGGAGAAGGTCATCCTGCCTCATCAGGAGGAAGTTGAAGTCATCAACCTGGGAACAGAGGAGGATAAGGAGGAAGTCAGAATAGGGGCCGTGCTGCAAAGTGATGTCAAGCAAAGATTGGTTGAATTTCTCCGAGAGTATAAGGATGTCATTGCTTGGTCATACGAAGACATGCTTAGACTCGTCACAGATATTGTAGTTCATCGCCTGCCTCTCCGAGAAGAGTGCTCTCCTGTCAAGCAGAAATTGAGAAGAACTAGGCCAGATATGGCAGTGAAGATCAAGGAAGAAGTCCATAAGCAATTGGACGCTGGATTTCTTGCTGTGACAAACTACCCTCCGTGGGTCGCTAACATCGTGCCCGTGCCTAAGAAGGACGGAAAAGTCAGGATGTGTGTTGACTATAGGGACTTGAAAAGAGTGAGCCCGAAGGATGATTTCTCGCTCCCCCATATTGACGTGCTCGTTGATAACATCGCACAATACTCAGTGTTTTCTTTCATGGACGGTTTTTCGGGCTACAACCAGATCAAGATGGCACCGGAGGATATAGAGAAAACGACTTTTATTGCACCATGGGGGACGTTTTGCTATAAAGTAATACCTTTTGGGTTGAAGAACATAGGGGCAACCAATCAACGAGCAATGGTGACCCTCTTTCACGACATGATTCATCACGAGATTGAGGTTTACGTCGATGATATGATGGTGAAGTCCCAAACAGAGGAGGGGCATCTGGTGAATCTTCTAAAGCTATTTGAGAGGTTAAGGACGTTCAAACTAAGGCTGAATCTAAACAAATTTACTTTCGGTGTACGGTCAGAGAAGTTGTTGGGGTTCATTGTCAGCGAGAAAGATATTGAGGTCGATCCTGCGAAGATCAAGGCAATACAAGAAATGCCAGCACTAAAGACCGAGAAAAAGGTTCGTGGCTTCCTGGGTAGATTGAACTACATTGTGAGGTTCATATCTCACCTCACGACCACATGTGAACCAATGTTTAAACTATTGAAGAAGGATCAGGCGGTCGTCTGGAACGAAAATTGCCATAGGGCGTTTGAGAAGATAAAAGAGTATATGCAGGAACCTCCAATACTGATGCCCCCGGTGGCTAGAAGACCGTTGATAATGTACTTAACGGTTCTTGAGAATTCCATGGGTTGTGTTCTCGGTTAACATGACGAGACTGGAAGAAAAGAGCATGCAATTTACTACTTGAGTAAAAAGTTCACAGACTGTGAGCCCAGATACTCAATGTTGGAGAAAACTTGTTGCACACTCGCTTGGGCCGCCAAACGCCTAAGGCAATATATGCTACACCATACAACCATGTTAATTTCGAACATGGGTCTGATTAAGTACGTATTTGAAAAGCAAGCACTGTTAGGAAGGATTGCTAGATGGCAGATGGTTTTGACAGAATACGAGATTCAATACGTGTCTCAGAAAGCTATTAAAGGGAGTGTTATGTCCGAGTATCTCGCAGAGCAACCAATTGACGACTATCAGTCAATGAAGTTTGATTTTCCCGACGAAGACATTATGTACTTGACGATAAAAGATTGTGATGAGTCGTTGCCTGACGAAGGTCCTGAGTTGGGTTCCAAGTGGAAATTGATCTTTGAAGGTGCTGTTAACTCCTACGGTAGTGGGATTGGGGCAATCATTACGACTCCCCATGGCTCTCATATACCGTTCACTACAAGGTTAACATTTCCATCCACCAACAATGAAGCCGAATATGAAGCGTGTATCATGGGTATCGAGGAAGCAATCGATTTGAGAATCAAGAACCTTGATATCTACAGTGATTCAGATTTAATGGTCAACCAGATGGCAAATTCCTTGCCTACATTGTCTTCAATGTACAAAGTGAACTTTTGGAATGATGCACCAAGAATCATCATCTCACGCCTTGATAGGCCGACATTCATTTTCGCAATAGAAGAAGCTTCTGATGGTAAGCCATGGTATTACGTATCCAGAACTTTCTCAAGAATCAAAAGTATCAGCCTGGGGCATCGGCCCGAGATAAGAAGACCTTGAGGATGTTATCTGGTAACTTTTATCTGAATCCAGACGGTGTACTATATCGAAGTAACTTTGACTTAGTGCTGCTAAGATGTCTGGACAAAAAAGAAGCGAATTTGCTTATGGAAGAGGTCCACGAAGGAGCCTTTGGAACACATGCAGGTGGGCACGCCATGTCTCGAAAGTTGTTAAGAGCAGGGTATTATTGGTTAACTATGGAGTGTGATTGCTTCAAGTACGCCAAGAAATGCCACAAATGTCAGATTTAAGCCGACAAGATTCATGTGCCACCGTGTCCTTTGAAAGTCATGTCATCCCCGTGGCCTTTCTCCATGTGGGGCAATGATATGATTGGCAAGATCGAGCCGACTGCATCCAATGGACATTGTTTCATCTTAGTAGCTATTGACTATTTCACCAAGTGGGTCGAAGCAGCCTCCTATGCTAATGTCACCAAGCAAGTTGTAGCTCGGTTCATCAAAAGGGACATCATCTGCCGCTATGGGATACCCGAGAGGATCATTACTGATAATGGTTACAATCTGAATAACAAGATGATGAAGGAGCTGTGCCAGAACTTCAATATTGAGAATCACAATTTGTCTCCCTATCGTTCGAAGATGAATGGCGCTGTGGAAGCGGCCAACAAAAACATAAAGAAGATAGTGCAGAAGATGGTTCTGACCTATAAGGATTGGCACGAGATGTTTCCCTTTGCTTTACATGTACATTGTACCTCGGTACATAATTCAACTGGGCAACTCCTTTCTCGTTGGTATATGGTATGGAAGTTGTCCTGCCATTGGAGGTCGAGATCCCTTCTTTATGAGTTCTAACTAACGTCAAACTAGATGAGGCAGTATGGGTGAAGAACAGGCTAAATCAACTTAGTTTGATGGATGAGAAGAGGTTGGCGTTTATTGCATACGGTCGCCTGTATCAGAGCAGGAGAAGAAAGCCTATGATAAGAAGATGCGTCCTCGAAGCTTTCAGGAAGGTGATTTGGTGTCGAAACGGATTCTCCCACCACAGAACGATCACAGGGGAAAATTGACTCCCAATTATGAAGGTCCGTATGTTGTGAGGAAAGTCTTCTCCAGAGGAGCCTTACTACTTTAAACCATGGACGGTGCAGATTTCATGTCCCCTGTGAACCCAGACGCAGTCAAAAGATACTTTGCTTAAATATAGACCCACTGGAAAGAAAAAAAAAGAAAAAAATCTAGGCAAGAATGGGGCATCCCGGCGAACCATAAAAGGATAGGTTCGGGCAAAAATTAGGGATAAAAAGAAAAAATGTGAACCCACAAAGTTGAAAACCTTAAAGGGCAACTTTGGCAAAAAAGGGTATCCTGGTGAATCGAAAACCCACAAGGGCGGTTTAGGCAAAAGTTAGGGATTTGAAAAGCAAATGAGTGCGGTCTGCGCATTGATCTTCAAATCATAGTGGATTATGGGAAAACTCGAGAGTCAGCCGTTCAAATCAATCTCTTCAGAAGACGAAGTATCGGAAAGGCGTCGAAGTCACGCGAGTCATAGTCGAGTCGCTCTATGGTGGTTGTCTGTGCCACATTGTCGACATTTTGTATACTCTTGTGCATTGTGTATATTTTTCTTACGCAGCTCTCTCATTTTAGGAGTTGCATCCGTTGTAAATTTGCCTATTTACAGGCCATTTATCAATAAAACATAATATTCAGAAAACTTTTGTTTTTGATTCAACTTTTACCGTTTTGTTTGCAAAAGACGCATGATGTTTTGATAAAATTTTGCATACATAAACGTGTGGACTCTACAAACTATAATTGAAATGATGTTTTTGCTTGAGTAATGCCACATGTGACAATTAAGATGATGCTGGCTACACAAAACATATTTGTTTGTTTGTTATTCGCAGGACCCTCATCCTCGAGACTTTTCTAGAAGTCCTTCATCTGAAGAAAGCGTGCAGGCTAAGCGTGTTCACATACCCAGCAGGTTAGAGCCTCGTATAGTTAAGGATATCCTCAGCAGGTCGAGATTGATATCTCCAGTGTAGTAGGATCGTCTCCAGCAAGTAGATGTGGAGTTATCCCTAGTAGTAGAACAAAGTTAGAGTTTCATTCTCCCCACAGAGTCCAAGTCTTTGACACCTTTCCCTTCAGAGTCTAGGTCATTAACTCATCCCTTAAGCAGAGGTTGATATTGTTAAGTTTTGTGCTCATTTTCCCCGAGCGGGGGTCGATGCTGATTCCCTCGTTGCCTAATCCCCACCAAAGTTAGCGGAGTTAATTTTCCTCCCCATAGAGTGGGACTGACTTAGAGATTGTTATTCTCCATCCTCAACAGAGAGAGAGCTTGGGACGGTTCCCTAGTAGATCTTATTCATAATCCCTAACAAATTGCAAATTAAATCTTCAGTAGAGCGGAATCTCTGGCAGAATAGAGCCATCCCTCAGCAGTCTACCTTGATTCCCCAGCAGAGTTGTCTGTTCCCCAGAATGTTATATTTTGGCAGACCATCCAGGGATGATTTCCCCGGTAAAATGTAGTTTTTGTGTCCAACCGAGTTGTTAGTTCCCCAGAAGAGTTGCATTCTGGTAGGCCATCCTGGACGTTTTCCCCAGCAGAGTTTGGTTTTGATCCCCAACGGAGTGGATTTATGCTTAGCAGAATAGTTTTACCCAAAAGTTTTCTCAGAGGCCATCCAAGGCTTGTATTCCCCAGCATGAGCCCGTTCGTATTAGGCATGTCTAGTCTTTCCCCAGCGGAGTTTGGTTGCCTCTCTTTAGCATTTATTTGTCTAAAGTGGTTCCTTTGCATTTGCATCGTGCATAGCATCCTCCCAAACACATAGCATTTCCATTTCATATGGAGCATTACGCCATATTCAAACATATGCATGTGTACCATAAGTAAGGGTGGTGCCTCTCTGTTCAGAGGTGTATTTCCAATAGATGGTTTGTTTACTTTGCATGCATGGTAACCATGGCAATTTTAGATTTGTTTTACATTGAATATCCAGACTCTGGCTTATTACGTTGAGTATCCAGACTCCGGTTTATTATGTTGAGTATCCAGGCTCCGGCTTATTACGTTGAGTATCCAGACTCCGGCTTATTACGTTGAGTATCCATCCGGCTTATTACGTTGAGTATCTAGACTCCGGTTTATTACGTTGAGTATCCAGGCTCCGGCTTATTACGTTGAGTATGCAGACTCCGGCTTATTACGTTGAGTATGCAGACTCCGGCTTATTTCGTTGAGTATCCAGACTCCGGCTTATGACGTTGAGTATCCAGACTCCGGCTTATTACGTTGAGTATCTAGACTCAAGTATCCAGACTTCGGCTTATTACGTTGAGTATCCAAACTCAAGTATCCAGACTCCGGTTTATTACGTTGAGTATCCAGACTCTGGCTTATTATGTTGAGTATCCAGACTTCGACTTATTAAGTTGAGTATCCAGACTCCGACTTATTACGTTGAGTATCCAGACTCCGACTTATTACATTTAGTATCCAGACTTCGTCTTATTACGTTGAGTATCCAAACTCCGACTTATTACGTTGAGTATCCAGACTCCGGCTTATTATGTTGAGTATCCAGACTCCGGCTTATTATGTTGAGTATCTAGACTCTGGTTTATAAAGTTGAGTATCCAGACTCCGGTTTATTACGTTGAGTATCCAAACTCCGACTTATTACGTTGAGTATCTAGACTCCGGCTTATTACGTTGAGTATCCAGACTCCGACTTATTTCGTTGAGTATCCAGACTACGACAATTTGAAATGGTATTCTTAAGCCTGTATGGTAGCCAGACCATGGCACAATTTTTGATGGACGAGTGTTGCACCCCAAAATTTGCCCAACCGATTTTCTCGTTACTGGCTTTTGTGTCATTTCATTTTCTTCTAGCATTTGCATTGAATAGCCTTCGTTCTTTTTACAGGGGATCAAGGTTTTCCTGTGGCTCGGAATTCATTTTTGGTGCAAGCAATCAAAGTAGCGAGTATCTCTGGCATTTCTTTTGCCCAGCGGTCAGGCGATCGATTTTATTTTGTAGGTTAATTTCGGATCAGGATCAGCGCTCAGGCTCATAACAAGCATTTTCACAGTAATAATGTTCAAAAATGAGGTTCAACAGCTAAACAGAGCTCCAGATAGTTGAAACTGGGCAAACGGGCAGGTTTCCCTCCATAAGGCGCCAGAATTCAATATTTGTAGGTGCTAATCGGTTAACCTATATGGTTAATCGTTTAACCAAAGGAAAATTAGCCCAGATTTGGAATTTTAACAGTTTTAACCGATTAACGCACATGGTTACTCAGTTAACCATAGCAGATTTTGCCCTATACGTGATTTTGCAAGCCAATTGCACTTGGGGTCCAATTTTGATCACCTTGGAGTTCAAATTCTCACTTGGGAAGGATCTAGAACATCTTTAAATTTTAGATTTCCCTCCAAAATCCCATGCCACTTTCCAAACCTTGATTTCCAATCCAAATTCCCAAGCCTAGCTTTGGGATCCAAACCTAATTGATATTTAAATGATCCACTCCAATTCTCCAAAAACCCTCAATAACCAAAACTCACTCAAAGCTCTTTTTCATTGGAATTCTTGATTCTTCATTGGAATCAATGAATTCTTGAGCATAAACCTCCATTTACCATCATCATTGGATCAATTTTCATAATCAATTTTCATGCAAATTGAGATCTGATTTTGGAGCTTGAGTTGGAAGTGCTTATTTGGAGTAATTTGTCTTAAAAGTGTTTGATCTTCATTCATAGAACAACAATTGACTTGGATCTTGAAGTTTTCTGGATTTCTAGCATTTGATCTGCTCAAATTCAGTTGATCAACATTTACCGGACCAAATCTCCGCTCCAAAGGTTGGATCCGAATCTGTTTTTAGCTTATTTGCTTTAATCATGTGGATCTTCGTATTCGATTGAATTTGTGTTGATTTAATCCATGTGATATGTGAATCGACTGTGTAATTGTGTATCCATGCTGTTGGATCTCTGTTTTCTGTTGTTAATTTCGTGCTTAATTGATAAGTTTATCTGTTGGAACCTTAGGTAAGCTGTTTTGTGCTGGAAGTGATTTTCTGCTGCTGTTTTTGGCTTCTGGTATAGTGTTAATCGGTTAACCTATATGGTTAACCGATTAACCAATTCAAATATTCACATTTTTCAAAGTTTTCAGGGTGTTAACCGGTTAACGCCTGGTGTTAACCGATTAACACCTATGAATTTCCAGATTTTCACTTGTTTTACACAGGTTAACCGATTAACAGTATGTGTTAACCGATTAACATTGCGCCAGAATGTCATATTTTCTGTTTTGCTTGCTTGTTTGCATACTGATTCAAATCGAATCATCGTAAATCAATACGATGCATTAGGAGTGAATTATTCTGGAGTTTTGGTTGCTGTTCTCGATTATTTTAATCGAGACTTCCTTGGCATGTGCTTGCATTTTGATTTCTTTTAATTTTTGCATCTTTATTGTTTGCATCAATTCAAGGTCGAGATGAGGTTGTGGTGGTGTCTACCCCACACTAATTTTCCTCCCTTGCTTGTGTGCTGCATTTTCTGTTTGCATCCTTATTTTCATACTTGTTTGTGCTTGGTTCCTTCTTCTTTTATCTTTCTTCCCTTAGGATCTCTTATCTCTTTTGAGATTATGATAGACATTAGGTTCCCAACCATCCATGACAACATTAGGTAGATGTTTCCCTTTTGTATCCTAACCTTTGGTCCACTTTGCATGCTAACACTAGGATTGATCTAGTCCCCCCCTTAGACCTTCCGTGCGTCTCTCTTCTCATCTCAAAACCATGCTAATTCATCTAAAAAAGGCGATAAACGTTGCGCGCTACGAGCCTTAATCTACATGGGGAATGATGAGTGAGGGGTCTCCTCTCGCTTATCTAGGGTGTTTAGTATACGTCCCGCTTAGGGGAGATAAACGACGCATTCGCCTCCATGTCATAGTCTTAAGTGCAACGTGAATCATAAACCGAATTAATTCACTTCACTAAAAAACACAAAACAAAATTCAAACCTTTTTCCTTCGGGATTAATCAGAAACCTTTTTCAGAAAAGAGTGTTGTTAAGCTTCAGTTCTACCGCAAACAGGTTTTGTCCCTAACTGTTGGAACAGAGGTTTAACCTTACTCGATTAAAACACTTAATCAACCCGTGGTTTCGTGTCATCCCAAACTATGTTTGCTCTGATCTTTCATACCCGATGAAAGTACGTAGGCACAAGACGCAATGTCTTGGCAAGCAACCTTCCCCCCTTTTCTCACGTAGTTAGCCACACTATGTTGACTCTGACTTTCCCATTGCACGAGGGAATATGTAGGCACAGAGCTGCGATGCTCTGCCGAGTCTCTTTTCTTTTCTTTTTCTCCGGTGAGCCTTTAGCGTAGGTAGATTAAGCACACCCTTAGATAGACAACAAGCGTGGATCCCATCGAGTAAGACGGACGTGAGGGGTGCTAATACCTTCCCCTTGCGTAACCGACTCCCGAATCCAGGACTTGGTTGCGATGACCTCGTCTTTTCCTTTTTCGTTAGGTTTTTACGATCGTTTCCTTTCCCTCTCTTTGGGATAAATAACGAAAGGTGGCGACTCTTTTGTTTTCCGCCGGGTGTTTTTCGCAGTTGCGACAGCTGGCGACTCTGCTGGGGACTCTAGTTCCCTATGCGAGTCACTCCTAGCGCTTGTCTGTTGCATCTTTGGGTATTTACTTTTGTACAGTTTTTTTCTTTATGTACATTATCTGTTGTATATTATTGCATTTTGCATTCTTGTTACTGTTGTGCTGTGGGTTGCGTTGTTCTACCGAGAGATAAGTCGGACCTGGGCTTGAGTATACACATAGGATTAGAGTGGAGATTAGTGGGAGCTTGTGTGGCATTTGGTTGCGCAATAGCTAGCGTGAAATTCACATTCAGACGAGGTTTTTCTTTGGAAATATTCTATCATGCGCGTCTGGTGCAGTTGAGGGAATATTGACTTAGAGAGGCTGTCGACTCTGGAGACCGTTCATTTGGGGAGTCAAATAAGTGAGGCCGCTTCGTTAGACTATGATGCCAAACCGGAAATGGTGAACGTATCATCGTTTCTAGAAAGTCTGTGACGCTAACCACCCGCATAGGATGTCGTACCTTTCAAGAATAGAACCCACATGTGAGAGGGATGGGTTTTGCAGGAAACCTGGCCTTCAACCAACCCGGTTTTCCTTGTCACGTGCAGACTGTTGATCCTGAATGTTCCGTCCAGTGTGTTATGTCAGGGTTTTGATCAGAGCAGAGCTATTGTTGAATTTAGTCAACGGCACAACAACGAGTTTGCGCATTGGATACTTTGATCCCCCGTCTGTTGCATTAGCATTTTGCATTGCATTGCATTTTCATTTCATATCTGCATATCCATCCTCAGCCGGAACAGGGAGCTCACCCATCTTTTGTCTGCTCCGTTAGTTGATTTCTCGACATTCGCATTGGACTTGAATTAGCTTTTGGCAGAATTATGAACTCAGCATAGCAGAATATGGTTGTTACAAGGGCAGAGTTTGAATTGATGAAGAATCAGCTAGATCAACTCATGGAAGCCATGACAGCTATGACCAGATGAGAGGCCGGTATTCAGAGGACTCCAGCGAACAATATTGCTCAAGCCCAGCCTGTGCAGATTCCTGTTGAAGAGCATCCTATTGCCAGAGATAGAGATTTATCTTCTCTTCATGACACGGACTATCAGAATTTCACCTTCCCTGTGCCAGAATTTCAGAGGACTATTCCAAAGGTTAATGCTGAAGATCCGCAGACTGTTGAGTTTATGAGAAAATGTCAACTGTCGGAGGAAAAGCTTGATGCCCTGATGAGTCAGGATACCCTTAATTGGAATGCTTCGAGCATGTGTTTGGTGCCCGGTCTTGTGATGCCGCCGAAGTTTAAAATGCCAAATTTTGAGAAGTTCAAACGGGATACTTGTCAGAAGCAGCATTTGGTGATGTTCTACAGAAGAATGACTTCACATGTCCAGAATGATCAGCTTATGATTCACTATTTCCAGGATAGTCTGAGTGGAGCATCGTTGAATTGGTACATGCAGTTGAAGAGTGGTTGCATCCGATCATGGTCAGATTTAGCCAATGCCTTTGTGACGCAGTACAACTTCAATCTCAACATGGCTCCCAGCCGCGTGCAGTTGCAGGAATTATCTCAGGCGGACAACGAATCCTTCAGAGGATATGTGTAGAGATGGCTAGAGTTAGCTGCTCATGTTCAACCCCCGCTTCAGGACAGGGAGTTGATTGATATACTCTTGGGTACCTTGAAAGGCTATTACGTTGACAAGCTAATCAATGATGGAATGTCGAACTTTGCTGACTTGGTGATAATGGGTGAACGTACCGTGAGTGGAATTAAGAGCGGAAAAATTCGAGACATCTCAGATATCACAGTGTATGAAAATGAATCAGTTGTTAGTTCTCAAGAGTAATGGGAGAAAGAAAGTGATGTTATCCCAGAATCTCCTGTACCTCAGATTCAATTTTCAGATACTTCGAGTGTTCAGAGTCAGCAATCTGTTGGGTCTGAGTATCAAAAATCTGTTTCCCTTCAGAGTCAACAATCATATCATCGTCAACCGTGTCAGGATGCTAGATGAAGACCGAGGAAGCCAGAAAGGCATTTTACTCAGTTGCCGGTATCGTACAGTAAGTTGTTGCCGGATTTGATCAGAGGTCGGTTGATAGTGCCAAAGAAGATTAATCCAGAAATCTCGCCATATCCGCCAGGCTTTGATGTCAACGCCCGCTGTAAGTACCATGCTGGGGCACATGGGCATTCAACTGAAGACTGTAAGGTGCTTAGAAGCCAAGTTCAGACTCTGCTGGATTCCAATAGGATCTCAATCACGTCTCAGGGTGTTCAGACTAACGATCTTCCCTCATCCAGCTAAGTGGGTGTGTCAGTTCTTGTTATGGAGGAATTCACCGAGAGCAGTTGTTCAGAAGAGTATCAAACTGAAGACTCATTTGAGGGTTGTATGCCTGTGTAGAATTTGTTCATTATTGTATGCTGAACATCGCCAGGTTATACGATCAAATAGATCACAAGAACCCCCGCAAAGTTATGGAGCAAGTTCAAGCAGAGTCGAGAGAAGTCAAGAGCCAGATGGGGCAGTTCATCGCAGACATGCAAGCGTTATGCTTGGATCAGAATGCGCTCATAGAGGAGACCAATCAGTTAAAAACTCAGGTGGGCTTAATCATGGAAGTGATAAGGAACGTGCTCAGAAAAGAAGATGATCAAGTGCCTGAGGCTGCAGCAAAGATGCTTGCGCCACTTCTGTCTGTGGAACCTATACTAGAGCGTAATGTGTGTCAGAGATCTTCTGCACAACTAGAGGTTCCAAAACTTCTGTGTCATCAACTGCGTCCCGTTTCTCAAGATAATCCCAAGGACAGGAAGTATGCTCAAAGGATAAAATCACCAGACATAATCTTCGATCAGATTCCCATGGATTATGCTCAGTTGGTGCAGCTCTTGCTCCAAATTTAGTTGGTTACGCCTTAGACTTTGGCTCCATTTACTGGACAGCCACCACCAGACTATGTTGTCAATTCTCATTGTTATTTCCATGCTGGAGGACAGGGGCACAACGTTATGAACTGTAAAGCTTTTAAGCATAAAGTTCAGGACCTGATTGATTCGAAGAAAATTGAATTCACGACGGGCGGCATGAATGTATCAGGCGAATTTATTCCCTATCATGCAAAAGGGAGGGATACTCCTATTCCTGTTCCTAAAGCTGCAGTAGGTCAAGAGTATATCCTACAATCTCTGGTGTCAGAATCCCCTTGCCCATAGTTACTGCCTGTTCCTGGATTGAGCTTAAGGATGAAAGCGCCCGAGCAAAGAGAGTCCTCAAGAGTCGAAACCCAGTTGCCGGATGTTTCTGTTGTTCAGAGTTCATGATCTTTTGAGTCATCGCATCAAGATTACTGTCGCCAGATTCAGAGTAGGTCTCGCAACAATTTGAAAAGAAGGAATGCTCCCTCTTCATCCAGTGCCTATGTCATACAGCCAACTGCTGCCGCACCTAGTTCGGAACTCTAGTGGATCCCAAAGCTCTCAAACCGGTGCCAGAACCTTACCCTCTCGGGTATGATCCTAGGGCCCAATGTGGATATCATGGAGGATCCACGGGGCACTCATTTGAAGATTGCGAGGCTTTTCAAGCCAGGGTACAACAGTTGATAGACCGAAGGTGCATATCCTTTCCAGGAGGAAGGTTGGTCGTACATCGCTCGTCTGATTGAGTTTGAAGACTTCAAGGGTCTCATCCCTCAGCTGCTAATCAGTGTGAAAGCCTAGTTAGCTGGCAATTTTTGTTTTATCTTGTTATTTCTTTATGTTTTTTATTTCTTTTCTGTTAAAAGTGAAAACTCATTTGTAAAACTTGTTGTTTTCGATTGATATTAATGAAATGAATATGCATGTTTTATTTAATCCATTCGTGTTCACTAATTGCTTTTTATAGATGTCATACGCTTGTTTAAGCGGAATCCGAGGAGGATGACGAAATTGAAAGACGCGCAAGCTTCCGAATGTATGCTTTTGGATAAAAACCTGCTGAGGATGTACAAGCATTGTTTCAAATCCCCAAACACCGGAGATATAAGGATGATAATCCCTTGTCAACTCCTTTGAGCCTAGTAGTAGGAGTTTCTTTCTAAAAATGAAAAACCCTCAATCATAACCCGGGGCAGGGTAGGTGTTAGCTAATTTGACCGAGCATCCAAATTGCAAAAAGGAGTGTTCTGATTCGACGATCAATCACACCTCTAGAGGTCGTGCCTAAAAAATCCTCAGTGGACCAAGGAGTGAAATAGTCACAATCCCTTTACCAATTCAGACAAGCCGGTGTCACACGATTTGTCCAAATAAAAGGAAGAAAAAGAAAAGAATCAAAAGAAGAAGCTCGCTAAGTCGAATCTCGGAAAAAGCGACTTAGGAAAAAATTAGGGCATCCCGCTGGACTTTGAAATCAAAAGAAGCTCAAAGGAGCCAGTCCAGGCAAAATCAGGGAAATCAGAAAAAGAATGAAAAATAAGTCGTGTGATTCAGGCACCAAAGACGAAAAGTGAGTGGTTGTCACTAGGAAAACTTGTGGTTTCCCAAACCATCACTCTTGTCATTCAACCTCTGAGAGGTGGGCGCTAGTGTCGAATTAGCTGAATATAGGATTGGAGAATATCACGGAGAGTGGGGGGTTAAAATGAACTTTGAGCCTTTATCCTTTCCTTGTAAACCGTGAACCTGACTACGTTACAACCTGAAAAAGTCCTAATTGAAGCAGGTTTGTTTCGAAAGCATACTTCAGTAAAGATTGCATCGAAACTGACTCCTAAAAGGATTCCTCTTGCAGCGTTGTATTAATGTTGACATGAGTCGTTCATTATATGTCACAAATTTTTCCAGTGAACAGAATTGGATTTCGAAACTGTCATATGCATTGCATTTAATATATCTTGTATGCAGAACAATTTGCTTTACTTGTGAGTAAGCACTTGACAGTAGGAAAGTTTCCACAATGGAAAGTTTGATCAGGATAGAATGCAGAATGCCTGAATACTCCGTCGAACTGGGGCAAGCTATATCAAATGATCACGGCATGGGAGCCATCCAGCCAAAAGATAGTTAATAGGGGAATCCGGTGGATATCTCGCGGATATAGGTATCATCCCCAGTGAAGTCGCCAATCAGGGGCAAAGCCATTGCAGGCTGGGGCAACCACCCTAAGAGCGCAGAAGTCATTTTCTTGTCCAAGGGTCAACCAATGAAGCACCTCTCCGAGATTCAGAATTCTGAGGCAGTTCATATCAAATCATCGGGGTTATGAGATTTCAGATTTCCTTTCGAGGAAAATCCCCACAGAGATCCCGCGGGCTGGGGCGAAATTTGAAGAGTAGGAATTGTTCCTCTCCATATCATCAGAGCTACTCGAAGCCATTCAAGCAGGTTCAGTCAATCTTCGAGTTCAACACGAATGTCGGGAAGCTATTCCTTGACCCTTCACAGACAACCCAAAGTTTAGGAAGAATTCGTCTGTTTTCTCCAGCAAGTCCAATCATATTTGGCACATACGGTTATCCCCAGCGGAGTTGGCTTTGTTTTCAACATTTATTTTGCTGGAGCGGTTCTGCTGTATCTAGCTTTCCCCGCAAGCCTGAGCTTGCATTTGCATCTTTGCATATAGTTATCATATTTGCATCATCTTTGCATTGCATCCTCAAATGCGTAGCATTTCCATTTCGTATGGAGCATTACGCCATATTCAAACATACACATATGCATACAAAGCATAAGCCAGTTTCTGTCAGCTTTCCGCAACAACTTGAATCGCTCTTCAATGAGTACATGGGCATTTTCTCCAACAACTTTATTCATACAAGTTGTCGGGTTACTCGGGTTAAGCTTTGTCCATCAGTCCTCTGATGATGACATCCCCAAGCAAAAAAGCTTTGTCCGTCAGTCCTCTGATGATGACATCCCAACAGATTTTCTTTCCGTCAGTTCCTATTGACGATGTGTTTCTCCAAGCATATTTTCTTTTCGCCAATTCCCGTTGACGACGTGTTTCCCCAACAGTTTTTTCTCTCCGTCTATCCTTAGACGATGCGAGATTTGGATATGGTTTTCTTACTGTCTATCCTTAGACGGTGTGAGGTTTCGAATATGGTTTTTCTTTCCGTCTATCCTTAGACGATGTGAGATTTGGATATGGTTTTTCTCTCCGTCTATCCTTAGACGACGTGAGGTTCGGACATGGTTTTCTCTCCGTCTATCCTTAGACGACGCGAGGTTTAGACATGGTTTTCTTTCCGTTTATTGGAGGAGATGATGTTTTAAGATGGTTTTCTTTCTGTCAATTCCTATTGACGATGTGGCCCTTTGAAGATATTTTCTTTCCATCAATTCCTATGGACGAAAGAATTCTGCAATTCGATAAATGGTTTTGAAGTGTGGTATTGGTGTCTTACCGTCTATCCTTAGACGATGTGAGTATTGGTGTCTTACCGTCTATCATTAGACGATGTGAGTATTGATATTTGTTTCTGTCTATCCTTAAACGACGTGAACGTTATGGTGTCTTTGCGTCTATCATTAGACGATGTGAGTATTGATATTTTTGTCCGTCTATCCTTAGACGATGTGAATGTTATGGTGTCTTTCCGTCTACCTTTAGACGATGTGAGTATTGGATCTCTTTCTGTCTATCCTTAGACAATCTGAACGTTGGATATTGTTTCTCTCCGTCTATCCTTAGACGATGCGAGATTTCAAGGCGATATTTTGTATTGGTGTCTTTCCGTCTATCCCTAGACGATGTGAGTATTGGTGTCTTTCCATCTACCTTTGGAAGATGTGAGTATTAATTTTCTTCTTGGGGTTCTTTACCAGATGATCAGTCAGCTTGTTGCCGTTGCAACTGTCTGTATTCAGTTTTCGGAGACGTTTCCCCAATCAGAGTTGCAGTTTATTTCTGCGGTTGGCAAATTTCTGGATTTCTTTGGTAATCAGCCGTCTTTTACCTTGATTGTTTGAAAGCCGTTCGCTTTTCACCCAATCAGGTCCAAGTCGTTTGAATAGGGGCAGCTGTTGCACCCCAAAATTTTCCCAACCGGTTTTCTCGTTACTGGCTTTTGTTTCATTTCATTTTCTTCTAGCATTTGCATTTCATAGCATTCGTTCTTTTGACAGGGGATCGAGGTTTTCCTGTGGCTCAGAATTCATTTTTGGTGCAAGCAATCAAAGCAGCGAGAATCTCCGGCATTTATTTTGCCCAGCGGTCAGGCGACCGATTTTATTTTGCAAGTTAATTTCGGATCAGGATCAGCGCTCAGGCTCATAACAAGCATTTTCACAGTAATAATGTTCAAAAATGAGGTTCAGCAGCTAAACAGAGCTCTAGACAGTTGAAACAGGGCAAACAGACAGGTTTCCCTCCAAAAGGCGCCATAATTCAAAATTTGAAGGTGTTAATCGGTTAACCTATATGGTTAATCAATTAACCAATGGAAAATTAGCTCAGATTTGGAATTTTAATAGTGTTAATCGATTAACGCATATGGTTAATCGATTAACAATAGCAGATTTTGCCATGTACGTCATTTTGCAAGCCAATTGCACTTGGGGTCCAATTTTGATAACCTTGGAATTCAAATTCTCACATGGGAAGTGTTGCGGTGAAATTTGGATATCAAGCTATTGATTAACTTGAATCTTAATTCATTTACAACCGGTCTTTGATTTATCCGAAGGAAAGGTTAAAGAAAGGAAAAACCTAAAAGGGAGAGATCTAAGGTTCGGGGGTTGGTTAAATTTAGGGAAGGTATTAGCACCCTAAACTTCCGTAGTACTCTACGGGAACCTTTTGTTTATTTTTTTTTATTTCATTAATTATTTTGCTTTAGGGTATATACAAAGGATTGAAAATTAAAAAAGACCTAGGGGTTAATTCTAAGTTTACTCGGCAAGACATCGCATCTTGTGCCTACATATCCTTACGGGAATGGAATCAGAGTAACTGTAGTTCCCCTCAAAAGGGAGGTTAGAGACTTCTTGACTGTGGTCAAGGTCTCAAGGGGAATAAACGCATCTTAAGGACACGCTTACATGGAGTCTTAAACTCCGATCTCTATGTTATAAATTGTTAAGTGCATTAGGGTTAGGTTAGGGATTCCGCGGCGGGAAACCCTAAAATGAGTGCGGCGACTCTTTGACCTAAAGCTAGGGGTAGTTTTGTAATTTTGTCCACGGCGAGACATTTGTGAAAAGTTAGGGTTTGAAGTTTTGAGGACTATTGGCGTGGCGGCCAAACGACTAGACCTAATCCTTCGGAAGGATAAAACTGTAAAAAAATGTGAAAATATGACAAATCATTATATGGAGGAATAATTAAGGTACAAAAATAAGAAAAGTAATAAAGGCAGAGGGTATAAAGAAACAAAGAAACATTTTTGAAAACATGAAGAATATGAAAATATGTAATGACACTTAGAATGAAGTGAGGGAGAAAAATAGTGTGGGGCTGTGGCCACCACAAGCACATCTCAACCTCGAGCATGCACATGAAATGCCAAAAGAAAGAAAAGTAATAAAAGGGTACATAAAATGACACGACAAACATCAAACATCAGGAGTTCCTTACGAAAAGGTTTTAATTTTTTAATATTTTAATTATAAAAAAAAGGTTTTAATTTTTTAATAAAAAATATTTAAGTTAAAATTATAAAAAAAAATAATTTTAAATTATAAAAAAAAAAGTTTTTGGAGGAAAAGTCTTTTCAGTTTTTTTTAGAACAAAAAAGGTTTTTCATCCAAAAAAAGGCTTTTCAGTTTTTTGGGAAAAGGTTTTTACTAAAAAAAAGGTTTTAATAATAAATAAAAAAAGGGTTTTGATTTTAAAAAAGGTTTTGATAAAAAAGGGTTTTGATATTAAAATCTACGGACCTAAACACACATGGAGATTAACATGGCAAAATATGCACATAAACATGAAAAAGCAAAAGGTTTAGTAATTTAACGGACCTAAACACATTAACATGGCAAAATATGCACATAAACATGAAAAGACAAAAGATTTAGTAATTTAACCTACGAAGCGGAGGTTTTCTTCGATAAATGTGAAAAAGGTTTGAATAAGGGAACACTGGAGAACTTCAATCCTTCTGACGAGTTGTGGGAATGACCGTCTTTCTTCTCTGGGGATCTCCTTTGTTTCTCCCTTTCTCTCTCCTCTTTTCTGAAAAAAAACCTTCTGCCCCCCTTTCAACAAGGCAACACATGTATATATAGGGAACAAATTAGGGTTAATACCAAATTGTCAATAATGTCCCTAAAGCCCATTTTAAAGCCCAAACTAAATAATTAGTTAAGAAAAAAATAAAATTTAAATAATTTAAAATAATTAAAATAAACTTAAAATAAAAACTAATAATCCTATTGATTCCTAAAATCAAAAATATTATAAAAAGAACAAAATTTTTCCTAATATTTTTTATTTTATGATTTTTTGGATATTTTTATGAATAATTTAGAAAAAAGTGAAAAAAAATAATATTTTAAAAAATGATTTAATTAAAATACGAAAATAATAATTAAATAATAATAAAAAACTATTTTTGTTATTTTTTAATGAGAGATAGAAACATTTAGAGTAAAAATAATAAAAAACAAAAAAGTGACAAAGGTGAGATTCGAACTCTCAACCTCTCACACTCACAACTCCTTACACATGTCCTCTTGCCAATTGGGCCATTTTTACTTTTTAGAAAAACAAATACATGTCATATGATATTTACCTGCAAAAAGTCAAACGACTACACAAATTTGTTAGTAATTGATTAAATGCAATGAAATGCGACGACAAATCTTAGGGCAAAATTTGGGGTATTACAGGAAGGATCTAGAACATCTTTAAATTTCAGATTTCCCTCCAAAATCCCATGCCACTTTCCAAACCTTGATTTCCAATCCAAGTTCCAAAGCCTAGCTTTGGGATCCAAACCTAATTGATATTTAAGTGATCCACTCCAAATCAACACATAAAAAAACCTTCATTTTTCACTCTCACTTCAGATTTGATCTCATCTCTCTCAATTCTCCAAAAACCCTCCATAACCAAAACTCACTCAAAGCTCTTTTTCATTGGAATTCTTAATTCTTCATTGGAATCAATAAATTCTTGAGCATAAACCTCCATTTACCATCATCATTGGATCAATTTTCATAATCAATTTTCGTGCAAATTGAGATCTGATTTTGGAGCTTAAGTTGGAAGTGCTTATTTGGAGTAATTTGGCTTAAAAATGTTTGATCTTCCTTCATACAACAACAATTGGCTTGGATCTTGAAGTTTTCCGGATTTCTAGCATTTGATCTGCTCAAATTCAGTTGATCAACATTTACTGGAGCAAATCTCCGCTCCGAAGGTTGGATCCAAATCTGTTTTTAGCTTATTTATTTTAATCATATGGATCTTCATATTCGATTGAATTTGTGTTGATTTAATCCATATGATATGTGAATCGACTGTGTAATTGTGTATCCATGTTGTTGGATCTCTGTTTTCTGTTGTTAATTTCGTGCTTAATTGATAAGTTGATCTGTTGGAACTTTGGATAAGCTGTTTTGTGCTGGAAGTGATTTCCTGCTGCTGTTTTTGGCTTCTGGTACAGTGTTAATCGGTTAACCTATATGGTTAACCGATTAACCAATTGAAATATTCACATTTTTCAAAGTTTTCAGGGTGTTAACCGGTTAACGCCTGGTGTTAACTGATTAACACCTATGAATTTCCAGATTTTCACTTGTTTTACACAGGTTAACCGATTAACAGTATGTGTTAACCGATTAACACTGCGCCAAAATGTCATATTTGTTGTTTTGCTTGCTTGTTTGCATACCGATTCACATTGAATCATCGTAAATCAATACGATGCATTATGAGTGAATTATTCTGGAGTTTTGGTTGTTGTTCTCGATTATTTTAATCGAGACTTCCTTGGCATGTGCTTGCATTTGCATTTCTTTTAAGTTTTGCATCTTTATTGTTTGCATCAATTGAAGGTCGAGATGAGCTTGTGGTGGTATCTATCCCACACTAATTTTCCTCCCTTGCTTGTGTGCTGCATTTTCTATTTGCATCCTTATTTTCATACTTGTTTGTGCTTGGTTCCTTCTTCTTTTTTCTTTCTTCCCTTAGCATCTCTAATCTCTTTTGAGATTATGATAGACATTAGGTTCCCAACCATGCATGACAACATTAGGTAGATGTTTCCCTTTTGTATCCTAACCTTAGGTCCACTTTGCATGCTAACACTAGGATTGATCTAGTCCCTGTCATACCCCAAATTTGTCCTACCTTTTTTTTCAAAATTTTTATTTGCCCGATTTTGTTTTTAATTTACCTCGCTTATACTGCGTAGCGTAATTTTCCAGCAAAAACAGGCATTTTTCTTTTTTAGCCCAATAAATTTTGACACGTGGCATTTGTTTGTGATTTATTTATGCTACGTAGCATTTATTTTTGTATATATTTATAATTATTTTTGTTTCATAATTTCTTTTTATTTTTATAATATGTAAATATAATAGTTTTAATATTAATCAATTATTTAGTTTAGATTAGGTTAATTTTTTAATAATTAGTATTATTTTTGTATATCTTATTTGTATTGATATATATTAATAATATTGGTAATTAATATTCTTTTTTAAATTTTTAGTGTATTCTATTTATGATTATTAATGCTTCTTTAATATATATTATTTAGATTACACTATTATTATTTTATTTAGGTTGTTAATATTAATTAATAATTATAAGAAAATTAATTAAAATCAATTTTAAAAATGGAAGTTGGGGAAGACCCATGATTGGCCCATTAGGGTAGAAGCAGACGACATATAAGGAGGGGAGGAGAAACTCATTGGGGCAACTACTATTCACAATCCCTAAAAAAAAAAACCCTAAATGAGCCGCCCCAAATTCAAAACCCTAGTCACTGTTCATGATCCCCTAAAGTTACCAAATCGGCGCTGGAAAAATCCCCAACAAGAAACCCGAAAACGGTGCCGCTCACCCCTTCTCCCTTGTCAAAATCCAACCCTTCATCTTCTCCATCCGAAATCCCACTCGCCTCCTTCCCTTTCATCATCCTCGACAGTAACCGCGAAACACAGTAACTCTCGCATTCCCTAATTACTGTAGTTCGGCTACTTCTTCTTCCTCAATCCATAAACCCGTCGCCGAAACCCCTCAACCTCTTCTCTTCAAATCCACACACCTGCACGCAAAACTCTCCGCCACTATAATCCCCCTTCGAAACCTTCACCGATCTGTCATAATCTCGCCGGCAGATTCGTCATAACCAAACCTTCAAGACCCTCAGCTCAAAACACTTCCAACATCGTGAGAGCTCAGGTCACAGAGAGAAGGAAAAAGTTGGCCGTGTTTGTGTCTGGGGGAGGATCTAACTTCAAATCGATTCACGAGGCATCCAAAAGGGGGTCACTTCATGGAGATGTCATTGTATTGGTGACGAATAAAAGCAATTGTGGAGGTGATGAGTATGCAAGAAATAATGGTATACCAGTTATATTGTTCCCTAAAGCAAACGATGAATCTGATGGATTATGTCCTAACGACCTTGTTGATACACTAAGTTGAAATGCAAAGCAAAAAAAAATCAATTTAGCTATGACTAAATTTGCAAAAGGATAAACAAATACAGTGATATGGTACATTTTTTCAACAGGAGATTGGAGGTTGATTTTATTCTTTTAGCTGGATACCTCAAACTTATACCAGTGGAACTGATCCGAGCTTATGAAAGATCAATATTTAACATTCATCCATCACTTCTTCCAGCTTTTGGAGGCAACGACCACTTTGGTATGAAGGTTCATAAAGCCGTAATTGCTTCTGGCGCAAGATTTTCATGTCCTACAATTCATTATATGGATGAACACTACGACACAGGGCGTATCCTTGCCCAGCGTGTCGTCCCTGTGCTTGCTAATGATACTGCAGAAGACTTGGCTGCCAGGGTTTTAAGAGAGGTACAACAGCAGTTCATCAACAACAGAGTAGATTGTAGCAGCGAAAGCCCATCGAGATCAATCTCTCTTTATTGCCGACGTTGCCGAGTTGCGACAACTCCGGCAACGACTCCGTAAGCCATCAAGGTTTTTAACAACAGCTCGTGGTTTCGAACAACATCCCAGCCGTAGAAACAATAGGATCACGGCTTTGTGTTCAGCAGGGCGATCCTAACCATGACTCCCTGCTTTATTTTTCCCATTTCGGTAACATTTTTGATCCATTAGTTTATCTTGTATTACATTCTGATATGATTTGCGGGTTATTCGCTGCCGGTCACGTTGGTTCAAGTGTTGATGTTACTACTGAATATTTATGTGATAGCACAGTTTTTGTAGATATTTCGGTTTTGACTTCTTGATGATATTTATGTGCTGCTACATTGCATTGGGTTAGCTACTATTGAGAATGGTTGTTGTGATATGCATATTGTTTTGTTTGCTAGTTGTTAGATTGAATAAGAGGTACTCTGTTGGTTCTCTTAAGGTTCGATTCACCGTTTTTGAACATTTGATTTTGAGTTTCTGATGAGCCGAGAGTGCGTTGGATTTGTTGGGATTCAGTTTTCTTTGCAGTTTCAATTTTCAAATGTTTCTATTTTAATCTCGCAAAGTTATTTTCGCAGCTGTTAAATAGTTCAGTATAGTTGTATCTTGGGTTAAATGCACATCTTGATCTCATCATTATGTAATAGTTCATTTTGTTGTGTGTATAATTTCACTTGTCGGTTGCCGGTTCACGTTGCGTGTGTAGAGTTTAAGTCGATTTTGCAATGTGAGACTTCCGCTCCCATTACAGTTTGAATACGGTGTTGCTTGCATTGTTTGCTACTGATTTCATGTTATCCCTTCGAGTTGATAAATCACCATTCTATGTTTTGCTGATGCGATCTCGTGTTTGAATACGATTTATATGCTACTGATGTTACATTGTAGTGAATATCTCATTTTAAAATCATTAAGGTGCAATTTACTTGTCAGTTCGTTCTTGTTATAGTTTTATATTGTTTTTTTTGGAATATTGGACTGATGCAATGTATTAAAAGATGTTGCTCAAGCTTGGTTTGAGTTATGGTTTCAATTTCGGTCATAATTATGTTGCTGCTTACTGCCTTTGTACTGTGTGTTTTGAGATTTTGCTCCATTTTTTTTACCTCACTCAATTTGAAGGAGTATTGAGCAAGTTATTTTTTGTGTATTCAACTATAAAAATATTTAGAGTTTGAGTATCATGTGCTACTGGATATTGGTTTCAATTCAGCTTTTGATTTCAAAGTTCAGTTTAAGATCGTGGGATCAATTTGTATGGTAGTTATAATTTTCAATACAATTATGGCCCTGTTGTATATACTGCTGCTGTTTGTGGAAAGAGCTGATTTGGTATTTTAGTATTTTAGTGGCATTTAGACTTAGAATGTTAAGTTACAATGTTTTTTTAAAAAAGACCTTTGAAATGCAGATGGTATTATTGATTAACATTGTCGCATGTGTTTCGATAACTTTTCGATGTCGAGCAATTTGAGTTGGTTACTGTTAGAATCCAGGTCTGTTATCGTTTGTAGTTTCCGATTTGATTTCATATGTCGTGACTATTGTTTGACATGCCAAAACCTCTATGCTGTGATAAATACCATGAAGGCCGGTTTACTTCCTCTTTGTTTTCTCTAAGAAAAAGTAAGTATATTTTCTGCTGGTGTACCTTTTACTGGTATGCCGTTGATCACATTTATTGCCACGTTCAAAATAGCGGATGTTGGTTGTTGTTTTACAGAGCCTGTTTTTATGCTTGATGAGAATTGGATGAGTTGAAGATTGTGGCTATTTTGAGCATATTGTTAACAGTGTTTGGATATCAATACCGTAAGTCCCGTATGTGATTTGGTTGTATCGATTTAGTTTGCGCCATTAGTTTTTTTTAAAAAGAAAATTTTCTGATTCACTATGCACATTCTGTTTAGCTAAATCATGTTGGTTATGGTAGCCACATGTTTTTGCTGTAGATATCTAAAATTGCAATTGGCATTCGTAGATTTTTTCTAGTTATTTGATTTAGCTTAGAATAAATAATGGTTAGGGATAACAGATTATTATTAATTAATCTTATACTTAGACCACTAAAACAGTTAATTTTGACTTTTCACTAATGTCAATTTTTTTTAGTCTTAATTAGATTTTAAATATTTTAATACAATCTATTTTTTTCAAATATTTTCCTAATTAATTTATCGAAAGTAGTGGGCTCTTGGGGTCTAGCATCCCTTGAGTCCTTGAGCAACTGTTCTCGAGGCGCACACCCTTGAGTTACGGTTGTTCCATTTTTCGATTTTCAACTTGTTGTTATTCAATTTAATTGAAATTTCTAAAAAGATATTTTAAAAAAATATTTTTATTAATTAGATATTTTTGTGATAAATTCCAAATATTCATTCTTTTAAAATAAAATACACTTCAAAATTATTACCAAATTAATACTTTTAAATAATAAACTTTTCAAAAAATATACTTTATTTAAAACCTATTTCTTCTCAAAGATATTAAACTTTTTCAAAATAATTAGTTATGATTGATTTTTCTCAAAACTCTTTACAATTGATCAATTAATTCTATAAAAATTAAGACTATTTTTCTTATTTAAATTAAACTATTTTCTCAAACAAATTTTAAAACAATTAAATTCTTGGATCTTGCCTTCCTTGAATTTTTTAAGCGACCGCTCTCGAGGTGCACACCTCGAGTTGTGACCCCTCCGATCTGATTTTCAAGAATACCTAGCGTGCCTAATCCGAACACGCTAACTTATTCAAATCATTTTTCTAATCAAATTGCGAAAGAACTGAGTTCTTGGAGTCTTGCACTCCTTGAATTCATGAGTGACAACTATTGAGACGTACGCCTTGATTAGCGCGTCATTCGAACTTTCGTTTCTAAAACACTTCTCCTAATTATTTGGACAAGTACTCTTACTGTCCAACAAACATATTTCATAATTAATAGAATGAAAAAGATGTCGTTGGGATCTAGCATTCCAACGATATCCCGACTAATTGATTACGAGGCCGACGTCTCGTTTATCGAGTAGTCGTCATTCCTCCTAATTTTTCAATCCGCATAACCTCGTTTCTCACCCTCGTGTGATTGAGTCAAAAATCTTTTTCAATTCAAACTCTTTCACGTCTAAACTATCCATCAAACATATTTCGAATGAAAAAAGGTATCTTTAGGATCTAGCATTCCAATGATGTCCCGATTACTTGGTTACGAGGCCGACGTCTCGATTATCGAATATTCGTCATTCCTCCTAACATACAACCCGTCTAACCTCGTCTCTCACCCTTGTATGATCAAGTCAGAACCCTAGTATGTTTCTAAACCATACGTCAAATTCAAATCATTTTTCTTAATCAAATTACGAAAGAACTGAGTTCTTGGATTCTCGAATGACAACTATTAAGGCGTACGCCTTAGGTAGCGTGTCATTCGAACATTCGTCCCTAAAACACGCGCCCTAACTATTTGGACAAATACCTTAATTGTCCATCCAAATACACTTTCACAATTAATTGAGTGAAAAAGGTATTATTGGGATCCAACATTCCAATAATACTCCGATTAATTGATTGCGAGACTGGCGTCTCGATTATCGAGTATTCGTCATTCTCCCTTAAAATATTCAATCCAACTCTCTTCTCTCGCCCTCGTGCGATTGAAACTTCCTTAAACACTAATTTCGAAATTAGTCGAATGAAAAAGGTGTCGTTGGAATCTAGCATTCCAATAACATCCCGATTAATTGATTGCGAGGTCGACGTCTCGTTTATCGAATAGTCGTCATTCTCTATCAAATTACCTAACCAAACTCCTATTTCTTGCCCCGCGCAATCGAAACCTTAAACATATTCAAATATATCCTCTGACCAAAACATCCAATGCGATAAACACTAAATTCCTCACCCTCGTGCGATTTCCAACCAAAACAACTCTTCTCAAAGAACATTGTTTAGTCCCTTCTTCCGCGCATAACAAACTCGTGCTTCAGCCTCCCCTAGAGAGCAGACAAGCCAACGTTTAGCAGTTAGAATGCGACATAAACACTCGTTCGTTCACAAACCTTTTACCATAGTTAGCCGAACTACGGCTGCTCTGATTTCTCACATCCGTTGAGAATACGCAGGCACAAGATTGCGACGATCTTGGCGAGCACAATCCCTTCCTTTACCCGTAGTCCCACGAACTACGAATGCTCTAATTTTCCACTTCTTATAAGTGAAGATACGTAGGCACAAGGTCCCCAATCCTTGGCGAGCACCCTATCTTAAAACCACCCATTCCCCCTATAGGAGAAACCTTAGAATAAAACAAACAATCATAGTTAACTTTACTCTCGAATCGATCAAGAGGTTCCCGTTGAGTACAACGAACATAGAGGGTGTTAATACCTTCCCTCTGCGTAATCGACTTCCGAACCTAGATTGTTGGTTGCGATGACCATGTTCTTATCCCTCTTAAAGGTTTTATCGATATTTTCCTATTCCATCCTTGGAATGAATAAAGTTCGGTGGCGACTCTGTTTCGAACAGTATTTTCCGCGTCCATCGCGAGGATCGTATTTTTCGAGGTACGACAGATGGCGACTCTGCTGGGGAATACACATTGCCCTATGCAAGAGAGAGTCAAGCCTAACTTGACTCGATTTGAGAGTGCTAACCTTTTGCTTAACTGTTTTCTTTATGCTTATTTTCTCCTATTGTTTATTTCTTGTTTTTTCTTTCTATCGTATGTTGTTTATTATATTTGCCTGCTGGATTCGGGGATAACATTGCAAGTAAAGCTTGTTGCTACTGCGAAAATCGGCGCCGACTGAACAGAAGAGTCGCCACCGTGCGTTATTTATCCCAAAGGAGGGAAAGGAAACGCTCGAGGTAAACCTACCGCAAAACGGGGAAAGGAATGGTCATCGCAACCAAATCCTGGATTCGGGAGTCGGTTACGCAAGGGGAAGGTATTAGCACCCCTCACGTCCGTCGTACTCGACGGGATCCACGCTTGTTTTCTTGTACAGATTGTTATTCTATCTATTCTACAGGTCTGGGGTTAAAAGAAAATAAAATGACTCGGCAAAGTATCGCACTTTATGCCTACGTATTCCCGTCTGGAACGAGAAATCAGAGTCAACGTAGTTCGCCTACCTACGGGAAAGGAGGGAAAGGTTGCTCGCTAGGATATCGCATCCTATGCCTACGTACTTTCATACAGCATGAAAGATCAGAGCAAACGTAGTTCGGGCCACGTACGACACAAGTCTGTCTTGATTGCTTTTATCTCCTTCTAAAAAAGGGTTTTCCTGATTAGCAGTCCAAGCGTACAAAAATGACATTTTGATGAGTTCACATTCTTTTACGGAAGAAGTGTCTTTTATTGTGTTTGAAATATTTATTGTATTTTTCTGTTTGTTTTGAGAAAGAAGAGACAGAACTCTAACCTACGGTTGAAAAGGGGAATCAAACTAACCTAATGTTATCATGCATGGGTTAAGACCTAATGTCTATCATGCTCCTCTCTTGCGCAGAGAGAAACAGAGATCCTAAGGGATAAAAGGAAACAGAAACAATAGCATATATACAATAAAACAGTAAAATGCATGGATGCAGCAATACAAGCGAGGCAAGGGAGTCCCACTCAACCTCGAACCTAGAAAACAACAGGCAAAAGCGAACCAGATTCTCTTTCAACCTAACAGGTTAAATGGCAAACAATACAGTCCGGGAAATTCAAACAATACATCAAAAATTATAAACAGCAAAAATAAACAGCCAACAGCAGTCTTCATCAACATCTGTCTTCAAGTCATCTTCAACCATCTACAGGCTTCAAGCAAGCATCAGTACTCATCTTCACAGCCTTCAAGCAAGGTCTCTATCTTCAATCTTTCATGGCTTTTCTTCAAGTCTCACTCTCCAGGATGAGGAACAGGTAAGAGGATGAACTGAAATGTTAAACAGTTAGTTGACCACCAAAGGTGGCAAACAGACTGTTAACAATATGTAGAAAGTTTCTCTCAAGAGTTCTATCTCTTAGACACTGTCACCAAGCCTTCCAAAGGAAGGGGGTGAGTGTCCTAGAGAGACTCTGCATCATAGAGAGGGATGGAGGCAAACAAGACCTTCCATGTTTGTGAATCAAGTTGCTATTCTAGAGCTCTACCTAACTCCTAGATCCTATAACCTTCAACAGCTGCCAGCAAGGTACACTCTTCTTCAACTCTGGAAATTGGTCTTCATTCTCTTTTGTCTTCAATGGCTTCATCAGCAAAGTCTTCAGCTCAACCCAAACCCCAAGCAGGCCCAATACCCCACACAGTCAAACAAATAACCCTAGAGAGGGCACCCCACACAATCAACCAATTACAAGCATATACTAATAGTATTAATAGAATAGGGGAAGTCTAACATTTTCTAAGGGATCTATTACTTACCCTCAATACCCCTATATTCCCATCATTTAATTTTGTCCTAAAGAAAACCCAAAAGAAATTGCTTTATTATACCTATATTATATTCACAACCCTAAATGATTAGCCTAATGCTTTCTAATCAAACTACCTAAAATAAATCCTAAAAAATTGGTATAAAAATCAAGGGGGCACCTAATATATGTATCTAGTTATACTAAAAAAAATGGCCTAAAAAGATTATGAGAACCACCTAAAAGAAATTCTACAAAAACTATATACAAATTAAAAGTATTAAAAAGGCATTAAAAGAAAAAAATATGCAAAAATATTAAAAGAAAATAAAATGGAAATTTTATTACATGATATTTTTCTACACAGAAATATGAAAATGGTAAAAAAACAACCAATCAAAAATATGGAATTTCCAATTTATTATGAATTTTTGAAGTTTGAAAAATTTTGGAGGAAAATTAATATGAGAATTGATGCATGGGGTGCAGTTAGTAATGATTTTAAGTTGAAAAATGGATGATGGGCCCAGACTGGGGGTGCGTGTAGCAAGGCGCGCCTGGGCCCAGTTTAATCAGAAAATACAAAAGAAAAATAAAAACCAAAACGGTGCAGAAAGTAATAAATGCAGTTCAAAATGAGTGGGCCTTGATATTGGGGGTGTGGCTAGCATTTTGGACTAATCCCAAGAAGGGACTTTAAATGAAACGAAGCGTTTTGCTTCAGACTCTTCCCTCTCATTTCAACTTTGAATCGTGGCCAACGGATCAACATTTCAGTCAAACAAGTCTTGCTCATCCAACGCACGATATGCTTCGTCTTCCTCATGCCTAGGGTTTGTATGAAACAGCCATGGAAACTGAACCTCATGCATCATCTTCTCCTCACTCGTGTCTGCTCAATTCTTCATCAAACTCAAAATTGTAAAAAGCAAAGTCACTCCAAATTCATCACTGAATCCATCTATAGTATTGGTTTCAATTGATATGCCTTAGAATTCAAAACCCGATGCCAACCTCCATCAATGGTGCATGAACAAATCTCAGTATTCTCCAGTTTCTTGATATCAAAACGATCACCTCCTATCACTGATCAACCTAAGCCAAAGAACTAATGCTAACACTCAATATTAAGAGAGTTCTATGTCCAAACAGTTGGTGTGCTCCAATGTCAAACTCCATGAAATGCTCTCAAACTCACTGGAATTGATCATCTACTTATTCCTAACAGTTCTAACCTAATGATTCTACATCATGCTATCTATTCTATGTCAATTCGAAAGAAATACCAACCTGGTAGAAATCTGAAAACAGATGGATGAAACCTTGGATTCACAGCTAGCAATGCTCTAGGATTGATCAATGGAGGTGGATCTTGATACTGTATGCAGCAAGTCTTGCTCAAATGCTTTGGATTCTTGTAACCAACTCTTTTTGCAATTTGGATGATGAACTTGCAACACACGAATCTTGCACCAATACACTTGGATCTTGCTTGCAATGTAGTCTATGATGAATATGGAGTATGGTAGGATCAATAATTTTGCAGAATGATGAGGAATTGGGAGAGTTTGAATGAATTTGCAAAAATGCAAGAGAGAATGAAACTATGTGTTTTGGATCAAAATGAAGTGCAACCCTGCATTGAATGAGCTCTAGGGTTTATATAGATGCCCATGGAATCATCTAGAAATTGCTGGAAGCTTCTTGTACACAAATCCCTTGTGATTTGGCATATGTTACTTTAATCATAAGCAAGCCATGATAACTCTCCAATTTTGAACTAAACTCAAAAATCCACTATTGCCAATGGTCTCAAAACATTCTTTCCAATCAAAATGACCTATAATTTCATCCCATTTGGACATGTTATGAAAAATTCCCAAAAAATGGCTATTTAATGACTTAAATCATGCCTTAATTAGGTCATTTTTGCAAATATGAGGTACACCCATTTTCAAACCTCCATGACCACTTTTCTAGACTCAAAACATCATTTGGAACAACTTTGATGTTGTGAAGTTTTTCATTTGAAGCTTTCTTGTATGAGTTTTAGGCATATGCTTGAAATGACCTGTAATTTCCAAATGACCAAAATACCCTTTGCTTGCAAAGGTCATAAGTAGAGTTCCACAAATCAGATGAAGGCATACTATACCTTTATAGAAATATAAGATCATGAGGAACAACTCTCATGTTGACCAAAAATACCTTTGAAAGCTCCTTGAGGGGTAAAAGTTGCTTGGAAGACAAGTAACTTTCACAGACAAAATTTCAGATGCCTCAGATGACCTGTAACTTGCAAGAACCATAACTTGAGTTATATAAATCTCCTTGATGTCTTCCACCACTCAAATTAAAGGTATTGGGATCCTCTACAAGTTTCATGTTGGCCAAGGATCCATTTGAAGCTTGCATTTTGAATTATCTTGCTTGGAAGTTTGACCTAAACTAGGGGATTTTACACAAAAACCCTAATTTAGAAACTCCTCTTCTTCTTGATTCCTATTGATTTCTCCTTGGCACAACACCACATCCATATCTACATGTCAAATGAGGCATCCCACATCTTTCAAACAGGTCTTGATGCCCTTCAATCAAGCATTTGACCTAGGGTTGACCTAGGGTTGACCCAGATGAAACCCTAGTTGACTGTCTCCCATTGTGGCTCTTGTAATCACATCAATGACTTGTCTCACTTTCAAAATTACCCTCTAGGTCCTCCATGATGTCTATGTACCCTCCATGCTCAATTCACAGCTCACAACTTCTTTGATGATCTTCAAATACACTCCAGATAGGAGATAGATCCACTGCTTGGTCCACTGACTTCTCTAGGTTTCAATTTCTTTCTGATGACTTGGATAGGCTTGAATTTGGATAATAACCTCTTGATATGCCCATAAGAATAAGAATAGTACTTGGTCCCTTGTTGGATGACTTGCTCATGCTATGCTATGCAGATGAATTAATTGTGTACATGACCTAATATGCACATGCTAATGCAATTGAAACATAAACCAAATGAAGTAGGTTGAGCAAATTTTAGGGTGCAAAAACTGCCCCTATTCAAGCGACTTGGACCCGACTAGGTGAAGCGCGAACGGCCTTCAAACATTCGAGGTACGAGACGGTTGAATACTAAGAACCCGGAAATTTGCCAACCGCAGAAATGAACTGCACGACTGCTTGGGGGACAAATCTAATTTCAATATTATCTTGTCAATACTAGAATGAACTTATCGACTTCACCGGGAGAAGTACTTCTGTCAACACAACATGACCCTGCCAACGATACAGGAAAATCACTCTGTCACCATAACATCGTCATCACTCCGCCACCACTGCGGGAAGATAATCTGAAAACAATAACAACACCGCCATCGCTACGGGTACTACTTTATCATTACTACAGGAAATGACTCCGCCACCACTGCGGGAAATAACTCCGTCACCACTACGTGAAAATAACTCCGCCACCACTGCGGGAAATAACTCCGTCACCACTGCGGGAAATAACTCTGTCACCACTATGGGAAAATAACTCCGCCACCACTGCGGGAAATAACTCCGTCACCACTACGGGAAAATAACTCTGTCACCACTACGGGAAAATAACTCCGTCATCACTACGGGAAATAACTCCGTCATCACTACGGGAAAATAACGCCGCCATCGCTATGGGAAATAACTCCGTCACCACTACGGGAAAATAACTCCGCCACCACTGCGGGAAATTACTCCGCCACCACTGCGGGAAATAACTCTGATACAGCTTTTCTGCTTATCTTTGCAGCAGCTAGCTCTTATCAATCACATGGGTAACACGATATGAGTCTAGTCTTCCAATTTTCAGTACTGACATGGCAGTAAATCTGAGAAGGACTCTACTAGGGATTTTCTGAATCCACACTACCAGGCAACTTCCAAAAATCGATTCACGAAATCTTTTGATATTGTTATAACAACGATCTTGAAGAAATACTCCGCTGGAGGGGTAAGAGAAACTTAAACAAGCAACTCTGTGGGGAATAATGCCACAACTGACATTATCGTTGAATGTCTCACGCCGATATCTTGAATGTTTGGCAATTAATTTGAGCAAGAGCTCCCTCCACCTGCAAGGGGAACAATACTTGAAAACCAACGGTCAACTAACCTGGTTTATGTTTCAAAATGCATATGTTTGACAATGACGTAATGCTCCATTCGACATGGAAATGCTACGCGTTTTTATTTGGTAGATGCGAATATGACACTATATGCCAATGCAAATGCAGACTCGAACTGCTGGGATACAGAAACCACTTCAGCAAAATAAATGCTGAAGATAATGCCAACTCCGCTGGGGGTAACCGGGCGTTACAGAATTGTTCCAGCAAAATAAATGCTGGAAGAGTGAAGCCCGCTTCGCTGAGGAATAGCTAAATGCGCCAATCATGATTGGACTTCTGCTGGAGAGTGAACGGGTATCACACGGTATTCCGGCAAAATAAATGCTAGGACACACAACCAACTCTGCTGGGGAGAGTCTTAATCTTCGAGTTCCACTGGGAGGAAAGAAAACACTTGCTGAAAAGAGAGAACTCCGCTGGGGATGAAACGATTCTCTTGGGGAAAATCAACTGACTCCGCTAGGGGAGAGTAAATGACCCTACTGGGAAGGGTAAACTGTCTAAGTACAGCTCACGAGTTGGAAATGTTAATCTTCTGAGGCTAAACCACTCTGCTCGGGATGCACTGTCTGAATACTGCCTTTGATCTCGGAATCGCCAATTCTGCTGAGGGTGGATGACCCTGCTGGAGAATGTCCTTCGGATAAGCTGCGACTAGCTGGGGAATTCGATCCTTCTTCAGTAAGGAACATTGTCATCTCAGAAGCTCGACCTTCGTGGGAATCGAGTCTTTCTGTTACAAGCCTCTGGTTAGTACTGCAATCTTTTGATCGTCCACTTCATACGGCTACGAACCCTGCAACACCACAAACAAGACAAGACAAGTCTATGCAACCAAATCTATTCAGGTTAGTGTTAGTGACATTATTTTTAGTTAATTCAAAGTTTTAGCAATCATTGGCAAGGGCCAGCGACGTTATACACTTGCTAGTTCTATTAAACCTAGGCGTTTATCATGTACAAAACAGTAAAGAATCCGTATCAAATACTGAATAACATGTTTTATTGATTAGGCCCCTAAATGGGCAGAGTTTTGTACACGGGATGTAACTCCTGAAAAGAGGAAGCTACGCACAACAAATACACAAGTATGCGCAAGAAGCATAAATATAATGACAAATCAAATTTGTACACATGTCGGCAATGGGATGCAGACGAACATCACGAGCTGATCCTCCTATGAATCGCCCGACTCTAATGCTTTCCCGGTATTCACACTTCCGAAGAGATTGTATCTGATAATCGACCCCTCAGGTATATTCTCCCGCACCAATGCGCACCGCAGTGTCGAATTCGGACCGCAGTCATTTGCTTTTCAAATCCCTAACTTTTGCGTGAACCGCCCTTTACGGGTTTTTAGTTCACCGGGATACCCTTTTTTGCCGAAGCCGCCCAGTGTAGGTTTTCAACTTCGCGGGTGTACATTTTTTTCAATTTTATCCCTAACTTTTGCCCGAACCTTTCATTCTGTTTTTGGTTCGCCAGGATGCCCCATTTTTGCCTGGACTCTCTTTTTTCTGTCCAGCGGGTCAATTTCAAGCAAAGTATTTTTTAACTGCGCCCGAATTCACATGCGACGTAAAGTCTTCATCGTCCATGGTGGACAACAATAAAGCCCCTCCTGAAAAGACTTTTCTGACAACGTATGACCCTTCGTAGTTGGGGGTCCACTTGCCCCTGTGATCTGCCTGTGGCGGGAGAATCCTCTTTAGCACAAGGTCGCCCGTCTGAAAGCTTCGAGGATGTATCTTCTTATCATATGCTTTCTTCATTCGGCTCTGGTACAAACGACTGTATGCTAGAGAAGCTAGTCTCTTCTCATCCATTAAACTCAGCTGGTTCAACCTGTCTTTCACCCATTCTGCCTCGTCTAGTTGGACATCTAGTAATACCCTCAGCGAAGGAATCTCAACCTCCAATGGTAACACTACTTCCATTCCATATACCAACGAGAACGGGGTTGCCCGGTTGATGTGCGTACCGTCGTACGATAACCGTGCAAAGCAAAAGGTAGCATCTCATGCCAATCCTTATAGGTTACCACCATCTTCTGGACAATCTTCTTTATATTCTTATTGGCCGCTTCAATAGCGCCATTCATCTTGGGTCGGTAAGGGGAGGAGTTGTGATGCTCGATCTTAAAATTCTGACACAACTCCTTCATCATTTTGTTATTCAAGTTCGAACCGTTGTCAGTAATTATCCGCTCGGGGATTCCATATCTGCAAATGATATCTCTCTTGATGAATCTGGATACCACCTTCCTGGTCACGTTTGCATAAGATGCCGCTTCCACCCACTTGGTAAAATAATCAATTGCTACTAGAATGAACCGGTGTCCATTAGAAGCCGTCGGATCGATCTTTCCAATCATATCGATTCCCTACATCGAGAATGGCCATGGCGATGACATCACGTTCAGAGGACTCGGAGGCACATGGATCTTATCTACATAGATTTGGCACTTGTGACACTTCCTCGCAAACTTGAAACAATCAGTTTCCATAGTTAGCCAAAAATAACCTGCCCGCAGCAGCTTCCTCGTCATAGCATGCCCACCCGCATGCATACCAAATGTACCCTCATGTATTTCCTCCATGAGCAGCTTCGCCTCTTTTTCGTCTACACAACGTAGTAGCACCAAGTCGTGATTTCTTCTGTATAAGACACCGTCCGGATTCAAATAGAAATTACCCGCCAATCTCCTGAGAGTCTTCTGATCTTGACTGGATGCCCCAGCCGGATACTCTTTATTTTTCAGGAAATTAAGGATATCAAAATACCACGGTTTATCATCAGATGCTTCGTCAATGGCAAACACGAAGGCGGGTCTGTCAAGCCGAGAGATAACAATTCTGGGAGCCTCATTCCAGAAGTTGACTTTGTACATGGAAGACAAAGTGGCTAGGGCGTCAGCCATCTGATTCTCTGCTCGCGGTACATGATGCAATTCAACCTTGTCAAAGAAAGGCAACAATCTCCTTGCGTAATTCATGTACGGTATCAAATTAGGCTGACGTGTCTCCCATTCTCCTTTTATTTGATTCACCACCAAAGCTGAGTCTCCGTATACATCCAGATTTTTGATTCGCAAATCAATGGCTTCTTCAAGTCCCATGATACAAGCTTCGTATTTGGCTTCATTATTGGTAACTGGAAAGGTCAACCGAGCGGTAAACGGGATGTGCGACTCGTGTGGAGTAGTGATGATTGCCCCTATTCCGCTACCGTAGGCATTTACAGCTCCGTCAAAGATCAACTTCCATTTGGAACCCAATTCTGGTCCTTCGTCTGGAAACGGCTCTTCACAATCTTTCATCTTTAGGTACATGATATCCTCGTCAGGAAAATCAAACCTCATCGATTGGTAATCCTCAATAGGCTGCTCTGCCAAGTACTCAGACAATACACTCCCCTTTATAGCCTTCTGCGAGACATACTGGATGTCGTATTCGGTCAAAACCATCTGCCAACGGGCGATTCTCCCCGATAATGCCTGCTTTTCGAATACATATTTGATAGGACCATCTTCGAGATGAGCATGGTTGTATGATTCAGCATGTATTGCCTCAAACGCTTGGCGGCCCAGGCTAGCGCGCAACAAGTTTTTTCGAGCATTGAATATCGAGATTCACATTCAGTAAACTTCTTACTCAAGTAGTATATTGCATGCTCTTTTCTTCCTGTCTCGTCGTGTTGACCGAGAACACAACCCATACTTCCCTCAAGAACTGTCAAATACATAATCAAGGGTCTCCCTGCCACTGGGGGTATCAAAATAGGAGGCTCCTGCAAATACTGCTTTATTTTATCGAACGCCTTTTGACAATTTTCATTCCACGTTACAACTTGGTCTTTTTTCAACAGCTTGAATAACGGCTCACACGTAGCCGTTAGGTGAGATATGAACCGAGCGATGTAGTTCAACCTCCCTAAAAACCCGCGCACCTCTTTTTCTGTTCTAGGCGTCGGCATCTCTTGTATTGCTTTTATTTTTGCAGGATCAACCTCTATTCCTTTTTCGCTCACGATAAACCCCAGCAGTTTACCCGATCTCACCCCGAAGGTGCACTTGTTAGGGTTCAGTCTCAGCCTGAACTTCCTAAGCCTTTTCAATAACTTCAGCAGATTCACCAAATGCTCTTCCTCCGTCTGGGATTTGGCAATCATATCGTCGACATAAACCTCGATCTCTTTATGCATCATATCATGAAAAAGAGTTGTCATTGCACGCTGATATGTTGCCCCAGCATTCTTCAATCCGAAGGGCATAACTTTATAACAAAATGTTCCCCAAGGTGTTATGAAAGTAGTCTTCTCCATGTCTTCTGGCGCCATTTTAATCTGATTATAGCCCGAGAAGCCATCCATGAAGGAGAATACGGAGAATTGGGCAGTGTTGTCAACTAGCACATCGATGTGAGGAAGCGGAAAATCATCTTTCGGGCTCGCTTTGTTCAAATCACGGTAATCTACACACATTCTCACTTTACCGTCTTTCTTTGGCACTGGTACAATATTAGCGACCCATGAGGGATATTTTGTAACAGCTAGGAAACCAGCATCCCACTGCTTTTGAACCTCCTCCTTAATTTTCACTGCCATATCAGGTCTAGTTCTGCGAAGCTTCTGCTTGACCGGCGGGCATTCTTCTTTTAACGGCAGGCGGTTGTTGCACCCCAAAATTTGCCCAACCTTTTCTAACCTAGGTTTATGTTTCAATTGCATAGTCATTTGCATTGGTATCATGTACATAGTGTATTCATCTGCATTGCATAGCATAGGCAAGCTATCTTAATCAGGGGATCAAAGTTCTATTCTTATCTCAAGAGGCATATTCAAGGGTTTCATTCATATTCAAGACTACTCAGGTCATCAGGGAAGAATTTGAGCTTTGAAGAGTTGACAGGTTGATCAGTGAGTTCTCCCCTATCTTGAGGTTATTTGGGGATCATCAGAGGAAGTGTGAGTCATGAGCCAAGAGCATGAGGTGTGTATGGATGTTATGAAGAGCCTAGATGATCATTTTTGAGGAGTAACCAAGTCATTGGAATGATTGTAAGAGCCTCAGTTGAAGTCAGTCTACTAGGGTTTTATCTGGGTCAACACTAGGTCAACCCTAGGTCAAAGATTTGTTTTGAAAGGCACCAAGGATCATTTTAAGAATGTGGGATTCATTATTTTCTATATGGATATGGATATGGTGTTGTGCCAAAGAAGAATCAACAGGAGTCAAGGAGAAGAGGAGTTACCAAATTAGGGTTTCAGTGTAAAATCCCCTGATTTAGGTCAAACTTCAAAGCAGTGTAACTCAAGATGCAAGCTTCATATGAATTTCTGGTCCACATGAAACTTGTATAGTATCTTCATAGATTTAATTTGAGTGGTGGAAGTCATCAAGATGATTTATAGAACTCAAGTTATAGCTCTTGCAAGTTACAGGTCATTTGAGGGCACTGAAATTTGTCTGTGAAAGTTGTCTGTCTTCCAAGCAACTTTTGACCTTCAAGGAGATTTCAAATGGATTTCTGGCCAGCATGAGAGTTGTTCCTTATTGTCTTAGATTTCTAGTAAGGTATGGTATGCCTCCATATGATTTGTGGAACTCTACTTATGTCCTTGGCAAGCAAAGGGTATTTTGGTCATTTGAGAATTACAGGTCATTCTTAGCCTATGCCTAAAACTCATACAAGGAAGCTTCAAATGAAAAACTTCACAACATCAAAGTTTCTCAAAATGTCATTTTAAGTCTAGAAAAGAGGTCATGGAAGTTTGGAAATGCATAGAACAAGACTTTACCAAAGTTGGTGAAAAATGACTTAAAAAAGGCATATAACTTGAAAAAGTTCACATGAAAAATTGGTTTGGGCAATCTACAAATCCAAAATGGGTCATGTAATATACCAAATTGAATCCAAACAACATTTTAAAGAGATTGGTTCAGCCACTTTTTTGAGTTAGGGATTAAATTTTGGACTTGCTTTGTAAAGTTCTTTCTTGCATAATAAGGCAACTTTGCAAAACTCAACATAATGAAGGGATCAGCTTGTTTTTCACACATACACTCCCAATAACTCATGAAAGGAGATTTTCAAGTGTGCTAAAGGGGCTGTAGAGGATATATCATGATATGAGGTGTGAGATGAGATGGTTTTCATTATGTCATATTCATGAAGTTTCTAGAATCCTCTAAGATCAATCCAGAAACTTCTAGGCATTTCCATCATCATCTATATAATGAATGTGGATCATTGGTGGAAGAGGTTGGTGAAAAGAGAGTGAGGAGAGAGAGAATTCCATTGTTGCTTCAATTGTAAGAAAGAGTGAATTCATACAATCAACACCAATTCTGTTCATTCTTCTTCTTCATCCACAATATATTGAATCTCTTGAGTGCATACATGTTGAATTAGAGAGCCATCCATGGAAGATTGATGAGCTAGGGTTTGAAGTTTCAAGATCCATAACAGTTTCGAATCTCTTCATCCAAGCATTTTCCATACATTCCTTTGCAAACAGAAAGATCTCTACACCTCAAGGATCATCTGAGGAGCTAGCCAAGTCTTGGATTGCACGAATTCTCAACTGTCTCCACCAATATTCAAGGTATGAAGTTCAATTCGTATCTCTGTAATTATGACCTGTTAGCATGTTTCTTTAGGGTAGATTTGCTAGGGTTAGCTAGAAGATGATGTGCCGAAACTTAGGGCACCATTGATGATGATTCATGTCAGGGCAGTCAAACTTTTAGGGTCAAGAACTCATGGGTTAGGGCAAGATAATCTTAGCTTTTTGGTTTAGAGTGATTAGAATAACACATAGAACATTCTAGTATAGTTTGAGCAAGTTTAATGACCATGCATATCAGGTGCAATTCTTGGTGCCCTAAGGTTACAACTATCGAGTTTAATTATAGAGTGAGTTTTAGAAAAATCTAAGTGTAGGATCTTGTAGAGGGCTTTGAGTAGGCCATTTTTTATTTTTGGATCGTGGGATTTGGTTGAGTGAGGAGAGAGAACAGAGCTGTGGAAGTTCATGCATGGGAGAGGAAAATCCTGCAAACCCTAGGTCTCGTGAGGAAGACGACACCATGGTCGTTGGATCAAGTCCAGATCTTGACTTTTTAAACCAATCTGACGGTCGAGATTCAAACTCAGAAACGGAGGGAAAGAATAATAGTGAAACGATGCGTTTCACTTAATGAAACGCCTGGGCCTGGATCAGCAATGCTAACCCCACCCCCCAAACCTAAGCCCAATGGAATTGAACTTAAAATTGTTGCTTCCTGCACCGAGCGTTTCATCTTTTTCTTTGTTTTTTATTTTGAATTTCTGAAACTAACTGGGCTTAACATAATTGATATCTGCGCCCCCACCTTCTGGCCCATCAGCCATAATGAACTGAGCGAAGTTAATTTTGACACCCCTCCCCAATTTAATTCACTTCTTTGATTTTTATTTTCTTTAATTTTCTAGCACCTTTAAAAAATCATAAAAAATCAGAAAGTTGATATTTTTAATTGCTTCTTTTTGTGGTAGATTCATAATTCTGTTAAGAAAAATATCCAATAATAAAAATAGCATTTTATTTTGTTTTAATATTTTTTGTGTATTTTTCTTGTAAATAGCTTTTTAATGAGTTTAGTTTAGTACTTAATTTTGTTGATTTTAGTTCAATTAGTTCCCCTTACATTTTGAATCCATTCTTTTTAGGGTGATAAACTTAGGACTTCAACTTGTATATAGGATTTAATTCATAATTTTAGGATTAATTTTTTGGTAGCTTGATTAGGTGAGATTAGAGTGGTTAAAAGTAGGGTTTTAAGTGAGCATAGGTGAGATAGATTAATTCTTTTAGGAATTTTAATTTGATTTTGGGGTATGGGACTATAGGGGTTATGGGTAGATAATAGATCCCTTAGAAAATATTAGGCTTCCCCTATTACTATTAGTATATTGCTTGTATTTGATTGATTGTGTGGTGTGCCCTCTTTAGGGTTATTACTTGTCTGTGTGGGGTATTGGGTTTGTTTGGGGCTTGGGGTTTGAGCTGAAGACTGTGCTGATGAAGCCCATTTGAAGATTAAACAATGGATACCAACTTCCAGAGGTGATGAGGAGTATCTCTTGCTGGCAGCTGTTGAAGGTTCTAGGATCTAGGAGTTAGGCAGAGCTCTAGAGTAGAAAACTTGATTCACAAACATGGAAGGTTTTGATTGCCTCCATCCCTCTCTATGATGCAGAGTCTCTCTAAGACACTCACCCCCTTCCTTTGGAAGGCTTGGTGATAGTGTCTAAGAGATAGAACTCTTGAGAGAAATATTCTATGTGTTGTTAGCAGTCTGTTTGCCACCTTTGGTGGTCAACTAATTGCTTAACACCCAGTTTATTCTTGTGATTGATTCCTCAGCTTGGAGAGTAGGACTTGAAGAAAAGCCATTGGGAGATTGAAGATAAAAGACTGATGTCTGCTTGAAGCCTGAAGATGGTTGCAGATGCTGATGAAGACTGCTTTTGCTGTTTGTTTTAGCTATTGATGATTCCTGATGTATTGTGTGAATTTCCCTGACTGTATTGTTTGTTGTTTAACCTGCTGGGTTGAAAGTGAATTCTGTTCACTTTTGCCCATTGTTTTCTAGGTTCGAGGTTGAGTGGGACTCCCTTGCCTCGCTTGTATTGTTGCATCCATGCATTTTACTGCTTTATTGTATATATATATATCTGTTGTTTCTGTTTTCGTTTGTCCCTTAGGATCTCTGTTTCTCTCTGCGCAAGAGAGGAATATGATAGACATTAGGTCTTAACCCATGCATGATAACATTAGGGTAGATTTTATTCCCTTTTTCAACCCTAGGATTTGTAGAGTGTCATCTCTTCTTTCTTCAAACAACAGAAAACATTAATAAAGGTTATAACAAAAGTGAATTCATTTCTTCCGTCAAAAGATTTGAACAAACATCAACCTTTTTGCAATAAGAAAACCCTTGTTTAAGGTGAGATTTTTCATAAAAGACACTTGAACAGCTTGTGTCGTGCGTAGCCCGAACTACGTTTGCTCTGATCTTCCATGCAGTGTGGAAGTACGTAGGCATAGGATGCGATATCCTAGCGAGCAACCTTCCCCACCTTCACCCGTAGTTAGGCGAACTACGTTGACTCTGATTTATCGTTCTAGACGGGAATACGTAGGCATAAAGTGCGATGCTTTACCGAGTCATGTTTTCTTTTCTTTTCAGACCTCATCCTTTAGTTTAGATAGAAGTGTAATCCGTACAAACCAAGCAAGCGTGGATCCCATCGAGTACGATGGACGTGAGGGGTGCTAATACCTTCCCCTTGCGTAACCGACTCCCGAATCCAGGTTTTGGTTGCGATGACCATACCTTTTCCCGTCTTTGCGTTAGGTTTACTTCGAGCGTTTCCTTTCCCTCCTTTGGGATAAATAACGCACGGTGGCGACTCTTCTGTCAGCCGGCGCCGATTTTCGCAGTAGCGACAGCTGGCGACTCTGCTGGGGACTCTACTGGGGATCCAACGTCCCCTGGCTGCTAAGGACTGCGATAGTTCCTTATGCATTTGGGATCCAACGTCCCTTAAGAGAGTCAATCCTAGCGCTTGTTTTCCCGTCGAGGATTTTGTATGGATTTATATTTCTGTCATTTACTTCCAGCAGTATATTATTGTTATTATTGCTATATTGGGGTGTGACGGGTGTTCTATGATTGAGAGATAAGCCGGACCTGGGCTTGAGTGCACCTAGATTTAGAGTGGAGATTAGTGGGCGCGCACGTGCTTTGCATGTCCTAGTGTCCCGCGAAATCCACACTCAGACGAGGTTCTTCTGGTTGGCCTCCTGTCCTACCCTTTGGGTGGCTCGGGTTGCTGGTTAGTTGGATTGTCGACTCTGGGGCCCGATCATTTGGAAGTTGGCTAAGTGAGGCCTCTTCAGGATTTGATGATGCCACTCCTTCTGGGAATCGTATCATCAACCCTGAAAGTCTGTGACGCCGACGACCGCATAGGATGCCATACCTTTGTCAGTTACTAGGACATCTACCTGTGAGAGGGTTTCGGGGTTATGCAGGTAACTAGACCTTCAGATACCGGTTATTTCTTGATCAGAGATCCTGAGTATTTATGGACAGTTGTGAGGTCTATCAGAGACCAGTCAGAGCTATGGTATGAGGTCTATCAGAGACCAGTTGGAGTTATGTTATGAGGTCTATCAGAGACCAGTGTTGGAGCTTTGTGTTAGGTCTATCTGAGACCAGGGTTTGAGGAATTCTGGAGGGTCTATTTGAGACTTGTTGATATGGTTCAGGCTTCTCGGCTATAGCACTTGGTCCCTGTTGCATGTTACTTGCATTGCATTGTTTGCATAATCATTATCATTGCATCCCATTAACGTGTGTCTGTGCTGCAGGTGCATTTGCATATTCCCTGGTTCTAGTGTCTGGACTTCTGAGTATTGATCATGGCTGGTTTGAGGATGACAGTTGCCTACAAGCTACCTATCCCTGATATTACTCCCCTCCTGGGTCTGATTTCTCTTGCTGACGAGGATGTCTGTAGAAGCTTCAGGCAGAGTTACGGACGGTTGTTGAGTTTGGTTCGCAAATCCACTGATGATGAATTGAATGGGCTGTACACCTTGATGCAATTCTATGACCCTGCTTTGAGATGTTTCACGTTTGCTGATTTTATCTTGGGGCCCACCATGGAGGAGTATGTAGATTTTACTGAGCTGCCGGTACAGAATGCAGTTCCTTTTATTCACTCTGCCGCTGAGCCCAAGTTGGAGGATTTAGCTAAGGCCTTGCACATGAATGCTTCTGAGCTGTTGATGACTTCTTGGCGAGGGGTTCCAGGTTTCTCTCTCCAATTTCTGGTTGGAAAGGCTCAAGAATACGCCAAGAATGGGTGTTGGGTGGTCTTTCACGCTATTTTGGCTCTATGCATTTATGGGATAGTGCTGTTTCCCAATTTCCCAAACTTTGTGGTCATGGATGCATTTCATCTGTTTGCTGCTGGAAACCCGGTACCCACACTGATCGGGGACTTCTACCATTCAATGCACTACAGAAATGAGAACAGGAGAGGCAAGAATGTCTCTTGTTGCGTGCCTTTGCTGTACATGTGGTTTAAGAGCCATCTTCCCCTGAAGGGACCTTTTGTGAATAGTGCAACTACAGCTGAATGGCCAGAGCGTATGATGAGGTTATCTTCTGAAGACATTGAGTGGTTTGACCGAGACTTGCTGGGGTCTGAGCTTATTTTCAGTTGTTCTGGGTATCCTAATGTTCCTTTGATAGGAAGAAAGGGGTGTATCAATTACAACCCATCTCTGTTCGTCCGCCAGTTTGGATATGCGTTGAAGAACCCACCTCAGGAGGAAGAAGTACATGAATCTCGGTACTTCACCGGTGATTTGAATGGAGAGCTACTAGACAAGCTTCGGCATGCCTGGATGCGTATTAACAGAAAAGGGAAACCACTGTTGGGGAAGAATGATTGTCAGGCGTATGCACCCTACAAAGTTTGGATCCAGGAAAGGGCAAGACAGTTACTGATGCCATTTCCAGCTGCTCCGGTCCCTGTTCATATTCCGGTAGAGGATCCAACCACTGTCACTATGAAGGTCTACGAGCAAGTTGTGAAAGAAAAGGAAGCCTTGATGAAGATTAATGGAGAGTTAGAGAAGGAGCTAGCTCAGATGCGTAGTGAGAAGAATAAGGCTGTACGTTCTTTCCAACAGCAGATCGAACTAGTAAACAGGCTAGGTGCTGAGTTGACTGAGGAGAAGAAGAAGCGTGAACGTCTGGGTCAAGAGTTCAGAAGCTCTCATGACATGTTGGAGTCCAAAAAGAAAGCACTTGACGCCGCTCACCGAGAAATCTCTTCTTGTAACAAGACATGGAATGCTACGCTGACCAACAACAAAAAGAGGGAAGATAAATTGAAGCAGCAAATTTCTGACCTCGAAGAGCAGTTGAAGGCTAGCATTGAGAAGCATGAAGAGGAGGTAATGGCCAGATACAGTCTCCAGAAAGCATTGAACAAGGCCATCGAAGGCAGGAACGAAGCTGTGTCTCAGAAGCGGAAGCTAGAGGATCGCTTCGGAGAAGGGGCATGGGAGGAAACCGCTGGTGACGTGCGACGTGTTCTCAAGAGAAGAAACCAGCTTGTCGAGGGTCTGCTTACCCGACCAAGTCATCCAGAGACCAAGAAGTTAATAGAAGAGTACCAGGCTTATGGGAGTACTTGATCGTTTCTTGTATGCTTTATTTGCATAGCGCTGACCATCACCAGGATTGTTGGTTGAGGTCATGCCTTCTTTTTGTACACTCAGTGATATTGTATTTTTGGGCTTCTCTGCAATATACGAGGTTTTCTATGATTCGGCTCCAATCACCGTATTACTAGCACTGTCACTGCACTGGCACATTCACACTAGAATCGGGGAATGATAATCCCTAATGCACAGACACATATTGCATTTTGCATACATACTCATATTTGCATTACAGGTTTGTGATCCGTGTATCTTATCTCCTGCATCTTTAATTCAGGTATTTACAGGATTGCAGAAAAGCGGGTCCACCGTTACTCTACAAGGATCAACCAGAAGAAGATCATGGACAACGTGCAGAGTGAAATGCAAGAGATGCGTGACAGGATGGCCCTGCTCATGCAAACCATGGAGACTATCGCCAAAGGGCAAGAGCAGCTGCAGAATCTGGTTCAACCGATAGTCGCACGGGCTGAAAACAACGGGACACCGCATGGTGAAAACATTGCTGCTTCTCCTCGAATTAAGAATCGTCAAAGTGCTGATGTTATTCCCGTAACCGGTTTGAATGCTGGAGAAACTGGTCCTGTAGGTGGAGGTGGGAACACCGGTAATGTGAATGCCAATGCAGATACTGCTGGGGTATTTGTGGGTAATATCAACCAGGGTTTTAATGGGGGCGTTGAGAATGTCGGAATGAATGGTATTAATGGTAACCAGGGCTTCAATGGTGTGAATATGGGATATGGCAGCATGGCTGGCGCCAAGGCTGGGTTTGGTGGCTATGGTAATCTTGGATATGGAACTGGCGCATACAACGCTCAAGAGATGGGCAATCTGAGGTATGACCCCAGGTACGTCCAAACGGGCCCGGGCCGCGATGCAGATTATGTTGGATATGATACAGTACCTCGCTGGGAGGATCTTCAGGAGGATGTGTTCTCTGGTCAGAACGAGGGTTATGAAAGGGCTAGGGATGACAACCATCGGATGAGGTTGCTAGAAGAGAAAGTGAACGGATTGGCCAGCCAGAATGCTCTCGGGCTAGATATGTCAAATATGGGGTTAGTCCCAGGGTTAAGGGTCCCGCTGAAATTCAAAGCACCGTCATTTGATAAGTACAAAGGGGATACATGTCCTAGGGTGCATGTGCGCGCGTTTTACAGGCGCATGTCTGCGTATTCTAAGGATGAAAAGATGCTAATGCACTTCTTCCAGGATAGCCTGTCAGGGCCATCGCTGGAGTGGTACATGAGCTTGGAGCCTACTCAGATCAGGAGTTGGAAAGAGCTGGCAGAGGCTTTTGTTCGACATTATCAATATAATAGTGATCTCGCCCCTAACCGAGTCCAGTTGCAGAGCATGTCTCAGAAGTCTAGTGAGAGCTTTAAGGAATACGCCCAGAGATGGCGAGATTTGGCTGCTAGGGTGCACCCTCCGATGGTAGAGCGTGAAATGATGGATATGTTCATAGGAACTTTCTCTGGAATGTACTATGACCGGTTGCTCAATTTTTTGATGAGTACTTTCTCTGAGTTGATCTTGATGGGGGAGCGCATTGAAAACGGGGTAAAAATTGGTAAAATTCAAGCGGGTGAGTCCAGTTACGCAGGAGGTAATAAGAAGACGTTTGGTGGTAAAAGGCAGGGTGACACCAATGCCGTATACAATGCTCGACGAAGGAATAAAGGTCAGAAATGGCGTCAGCAGTCGCAAGTTGCAAGTGTAACCATTCCAGGGCCGTCTCAGCAGCAGAGACAACAACCACCGCAGCAGGCTCAGCAGCAGCCTAATAATAATCAGCGCAGACTTCAGAACCCACGACCGAGGAGAGTATTCGAGGTGCCGCCGGTATCATATGCAGAACTCCTTCAAACTTTGTTGAAATTGCAGCTAGTCGAGAAGAGGACCTTAGCACCACCAACCGGCCAGCCACCAGTCGGATATGATGTTAATGAGCACTGTGACTTCCATTCGGGTGCACCAGGGCACAATATTGAAAATTTCTTAGCTTTCAAGCATAAAGTACAGGATTTGCTTGATAGTACGACTATTAACTTCGGGAAGGAAGGTCCCAACATCACGCAGCAGCCCATGCCCAAGCATGGTGGGGCTGGGGCCAATGCAATCCTGGTAGATGATGAGTTGAACTTGGTTTCAGAAGTGAGCGAGCTGAAAACCCCTTTGAGTTACGTAAAGCAGCGTTTATTGAAAGGAGGTGTCTATCCCGGTTACAGTGAAGAGTGTGATGACTGTTTAATTCAGCCTGAGGGCTGTGAGAAGTTGAAAAGGGGAGTTCAAAGTTTGATTGATGAAGGAACCTTGCAGTTTGACAGGCGAGAGAAGTCTGTTGGGACAGAATCTGAAGAAGAGCGTAGGGAGATTGCTACGATCACCATCCCGTTCAAATCAGTGACAATTTCGGCATCATCGAAAAGGCCGACCATTACTATTACCAAGGCTAAGCCAGTCCCTTTTGAAAGCACAAAGGCAGTCCCGTGGTGCTATGGTGCCGAAGTGTATTGTAATGGGGAGAAGATTGACTTGGATGATCCGCCAGCGGGATCCGTGGATAACATAGTGGGAGCGGGTGGTATAACCCGGAGCGGGAGAATTTTCACTTCACCTGAGGTTGAAGCAGAGAGGCTTGCCAGGGGTAAGAACAAAGTTGTTGAGGGGGAATCTTCGGGGGGTAAAGAGAAAGAGCCGATAACCAAAGATGTGGAAGAATTCATGAGGTTAATTCGCAAAAGTGATTACAAGATTGTAGAGCACCTGCAGCAGACCCCGTCAAAGATCTCCATATTATCGCTGCTGTTGTGTTTTGAGGCGCATAGAAATGCCCTGTTGAAGGTACTTGAGACATCCTTCGTGCCGCAAGAGATTTCAGTTAATCGGCTGGAGGGAGTTATGGCACATGTTAGCGCTGGGCATGGTCTGGGATTCACGGATTTTGACTTAACACCTCGAGGGCGTGATCATAATAATGCTTTGCACATCTCTATCGAATGCCGGGGCACTGTTTTATCCCATGTGCTGGTAGACACTGGGTCCTCGTTGAATGTGTTACCAAAGAAAGCCCTGTTGAAATTGGACACCCGTGGGTTGTTGTGCACACCTAGTGATTTGGTAGTGAGGGCCTTTGACGGAACCAGGAGGTCAGTATTCGGGTCAATAACGTTACCCATCCAGGTAGGACCGGAGGTGTTTGACACAGTGTTTTACATCATGGACATACAGCCTGCATATAGCTGTTTGATCGGGAGACCTTGGATTCATGCCGCTGGGGCAGTGACTTCTACACTCCATCAGAAGCTGAAATATATGGTTGAAGGGAGTATTGTGACAGTGTGTGGCGAAGAGGACATCTTAGTCAGTCATTTGTCTTCTTTCAAGTACGTGGAGGTAGATGGAGAGATTCATGAAACGCTGTATCAGGCGTTCGAAGGGGTGAAGGTTAAAGAAGAAGCTCCGGTGAAGAGTGAAGGGCAAGAGGTGGTCGTCTCCTCATATAAAGAAGCCAAGGCGTTGGTACAATCAGGAGAGACTCAGAAGTGGGGGCAGGTTCTGGACATCCCAGTGAAGCAAGATAGGTATGGCTTGGGGTACCGCCCATCTCCCTCGCAGAGTGCACCTAAGTACAAGGGACCTGTCGTGTTCACGCCCGGAGGAGTTAGCTTCGAGAGGATTAATGCTGTGTCTGATACGGAGGAAGTGGATAGCGATTGCGACATGGACGCATGGATTCGACCCAGCACGCCGGGGAAATGCCTATGCAACTGGTCCATCCAGGACGTCATCCAAGTCACCAAACAGTAATGCATTGTTTTTTCAATCATTGTATGATCACATGCCTTGCCCGGGGCATCGATGATCTTGTCTTAGGGCCTAACTGTTTACCTGTATGTTTGCATGATCAATAAATGACGGCGTTTTTTACATTCAAATGATTGTGATCCTTTTCTTTCTGTTTTTTATTTTTCAATAAAATGGCAGCGGGGTTATGCATTTTGCTTGTACATCATTTTGAAGCACTTAACCGTTTCCCTCGCAGGATTCATGAATTTTCAGATGACACCGACCAAAAACTTCCTATGACTCGTTTAGACTTCGAGCATCCGATCTTCCAAGCTGAGGAGGAGATTGTGGAGGATAGTGACTTACCAGAAGAGCTTAGTCGGTTATTGAAGCAAGAGGAGAGAGTCATTCTGCCTCACCAGGAAGAGATTGATATTGTCAACTTAGGGTCTGAAGAATGCGTCAGGAATATCCGTATAGGGGCCGCATTGCAAGTGGACATCAAGCAGGAGCTTATTGAGATGCTGCGTGAATATAGTGATATATTTGCTTGGTCTTATGAGGACATGCCAGGTTTGGATACTGATATGGTTGTTCATCGTCTGCCGTTGAAGGAAGATTGCCCGCCTGTGAAGCAGAAACTCTGAAGGACTCGTCCTGACATGGCCGTAAAGATAAAGGAAGAAGTGCAGAAGCAATGGGATGCTGGGTTCCTGGCTGTTACCACTTATCCCACTTGGGTCGCTAATATCGTGCCGGTGCCAAAGAAAGATGGCAAGGTTCGAATGTGTGTTGATTATAGGGATCTAAACAAGGCGAGCCCGAAAGATGATTTCCCGCTGCCGCATATTGACGTGTTAGTTGACAATACGGCTCAGTTTTCAGTATTCTCTTTCATGGATGGATTTTCGGGGTACAACCAGATCAAAATGGCTCCGGAGGATATGGAAAAAACGACCTTTATCACCCCGTGGGGAACCTTCTGTTATAAAGTGATGCCATTTGGTTTGAAAAATGCTGGGGCAACGTACCAGCGGGCTATGACAACGCTTTTTCACGACATGATGCACAGAGAGATTGAGGTGTATGTCGATGACATGATTGCCAAGTCTCAAACAGAGGAAGAGCATCTGGTTAATCTGCTGAAGTTGTTCAAGAGGCTGAGGAAGTTCAGGCTGAGGCTGAATCCCAACAAATTTACCTTCGGAGTGAGATCCGGGAAGCTACTGGGGTTCATTGTGAGCAAGAAAGGAATCGAGGTCGATCCTGTAAAAATAAAAGCAATACAAGAAATGCCAGCACCGAGAACAGAAAAAGAAGTCCGTGGATTCTTAGGGAGGTTGAACTACATTGCTAGGTTCATCTCTCACCTAACGACCACGTGTGAACCATTATTCAAACTGTTAAAGAAAGATTAAGCGGTGGTCTGGAACGACAATTGCCAAAGGGCATTTGAAAAGATAAAAGAATACTTGCAGGAACCTCCGGTGTTGATACCCCCAGTAGCGGGACGACCACTGATTATGTATCTGACGGTTCTTGAGAATAGTATGGGTTGTGTTCTCGGTCAACATGACGAGACAGGACGGAAAGAGCATGCAATTTACTACTTGAGTAAAAAGTTCACGGACTGTGAATCTCGATACTCTATGCTCGAAAAGACGTGTTGTGCATTGGCGTGGGCTGCCAAACGTCTAAGACAGTACATGCTGAATCATACAACCATGCTGATATCGAAGATGGATCCGATCAAATATGTGTTTGAGAAGCAAGCGCTCTCTGGAAGGATTGCTAGATGGCAGATGGTATTGACAGAATACGATATCCAGTATGTTTCCCAGAAGGCTATTAAGGGAAGTGTTCTGTCCGAATATCTCGCCGAACAACCAATTGAGGATTATCAGCCTATGAAGTTTGAGTTTCCTGATGAGGACATAATGTACTTGAAAGCTAAAGATTGTGATGAGCCGTTGCCTGGTGAAGGTCCTGAGCGGAGTTCCCAGTGGCAACTGATTTTTGATGGGGCTGTCAACTCATACGGTAGCGGGATCGGGGCAATCATTACAACTCCCCACGGGTCGCACATCCCGCTCACGGCCAGATTGACTTTTTCAGTGACGAATAACGAAGCAGAGTATGAAGCCTGCATTATGGGGTTAGAGGAGGCTATTGATTTGAGGATCAAGAATCTGGACGTATATGGGGATTCAGCGTTGGTTGTGAATCAGATTAAGGGAGAGTGGGAGACCGCCAACCTAATCTGGTGCCGTACATGAATTATGCGAGAAGGTTGCTACCTTTCTTTGATAGGGTGGAGTTCCATCATGTACCTCGGGCGGAGAATCAAATGGCGGACGCCCTTGCAACGTTATCCTCGATGTATAAAGTCAACCGTTGGAATGAGGCTCCCAGCATTGTCATCTCTCGCCTTGATAGGCCGGCCTTTGTGTTTGCAATTGATGAAGCATCTGACGGTAAACCTTGGTATTTCGACATACAGAACTTCCTAAAGAATAAGGAATATCCGGCTGGGGCATCCAGTCGCGATCAGAAGACTCTAAGGAGATTAGCAGGCAACTTTTATCTAAATCCCGACGGCGTTTTCTATAGAAGGAACCACGATTCGGTACTCCTCCGGTGTGTAGACGAGAAGGAAGCCAACTTGCTCATGGAAGAGGTCCATGAGGGAACTTTTGGTACACATGCCGGTGGGTATGCTATGACTCGAAAGTTGTTGCGGGCAGGGTATTACTGGTTAACGATGGAAACTGACTGTTTCAAGTTTGCCAAGCGGTGTCACAAGTGCCAGATCTATGCAGATAAGATCCATGTGCCACCTAGTCCACTGAACGTTATGGCATCCCCATGGCCTTTCTCCATGCGGGGAATCGATATGATTGGCAAGATTGAGTCTACTGCTTCTAATGGGCATCGCTTCATTCTGGTCGCGATCGATTACTTTACCAAGTGGGTGGAAGCATCATCTTACGCCAATGTGACGAAGCAGGTGGTGGCCAGATTTATCAAGAAGGATATAATTTGCAGATACGGTATTCCTGAACGGATCATTACTGATAATGGTTCAAACTTGAACAACAAGATGATGAAACATCTTTGTCGGGATTTCAAGATCGAGCATCATAATTCATCTCCCTACAGACCCAAGATGAATGGCGCTGTTGAAGCGGCCAACAAGAACATAAAGAAGATTGTCCAGAAGATGGTGGTAACGTATAAGGATTGGCATGAGATGTTGCCATTCGCTTTGCACGGTTATCGTACTACAGTGCGTACATCAACCGGGGCAACACCGTTCTCACTAGTATATGGCATGGAGGCTGTCCTGCCATTGGAGGTTGAGATACCATCTTTGAGGGTTTTACTAGATGTTAAGCTGGACGAGGCAGAATGGGTGAGAAGTAGATTGAATCAGCTGAGCTTAACAGATGAGAAGAGGCTGGCATCCATTGCACATGGTAGGCTGTATCAGAGCCGGATGAAGAAAGCGTTCGACAAGAAGATTCGACCTCGAAGCTTTCAGACGGGTGATCTTGTGCTGAAGAAGATTCTCCCACCGCAATCGGATCACAGGGGCAAATGGACTCCCAATTACGAAGGTCCATACGTCGTGAGAAAGGTCTTCTCCGGAGGAGCCTTATTGTTATCCACCATGGATGGTGAAGACTTTTCGTCCCCTGTGAACTCGGACGCAGTTAAAAAATACTTTGCTTAAAATTGACCCGCTGGACAGTAAAAAGAGAGTCCAGGCAAAAATGGGGCATCCTGGCGAACCAAAAAACAGAATAAAAAGGTTCGGGCAAAAGTTAGGGATATAATTGAAAAAATGTACACCCGCGAAGTCGAAAACCTACACTGGGCGGCTTCGGCAAAAAAGGGTATCCCGGTGAATCGAAAACCCGCAAAGGGCGGTTCACGCAAAAGTTAGGGATTTGAGAAGCAAATGACTGCGGTCCAAGTTTGATTGTTAACGGTTTGGGAGCATCTGGGGGTCAATTATCCAAAGCAATCTCTTCCGAAAACAAAGATCGGAAAGCGTCAGAGTCCGACGAGTCATAGGAGGATCAGTTCATGGTGTTCGTCTGTAACACGTTGCCGACATGTGTACAAATTTTATTCTGTATATTTGTATACTTCTGCATTTTGTTTATGTGTGACTACCTCTTTTCAGGAGTTGCATCTGATGTACAAATCTTGCCTATTCTCAGGCCGTTATCAATAAAGTGTTTTATTCAGTGTAGTGTGTGACTTTGGTTTTAATCTTTTACAGTTTTGTTTGTAAAAAGCGCCGATGTTTTTGATAAACTTACATGCGTGTAAACAGGCGGGCCTCGGCCGATGATTGTTAAAACCAGAAATTACCTGAATGGTTGTCGTGGGTGATTACCAAGATGTTTCTTTTTTTTGCATAGCTTGCCTTGTGTTTGCTTGCTGACTTTTGCAGGTATTCGAAAGCTTACAAAGTTCCCCGCCAGAGTCCATGGCAGGCTGGTACCCTCTCCAGAGGTTGAATGTTGTGTCTTCCCCCAGTGAAGTCGCCCCAGGCAAAATTGAATGTTGTCTCCCCAGAAGAGCGGAAATCGCGTCAAAGGAAAAGATCAATGTATCTTCAGTAGTTCAGAATTAGCTTATCAAGCAGAGCAGAGTCCTCCTCAGCGAAGGTCAAGACAAATGTGATTAACTTCCCAGAGAGTTCTTGTGCAGTGCAAATCAGAATGTGTAGTTCAATCCCCAGCTCAGTGATAGCGGGATGATTTCCCCAGCTCAGTGATAGCAGGAGAGGTTCCCCACAGTGTGATCAGGTGGTTGGAGCTGCTGAAAGGAGTTTTCCCGAGCACGATTGTCCTTTCTTTCCCCAGCAAGTCGCTTTTCCTCGTCAGGAGGATCGTCCTCAGCAGATTTTGGAGTTTTGAGTTCGTGAGCTACTTTCCTAGCAGGATGGTTATCCCCAGCGGAGTTAGTTCATCTTTCCAACATTTATTTTGTTGGAAGCGTATCGGTAGTATTCCGGTCATCCCCGGCGGATCCAGTTTGGCTTCAGCATTTATTTTGCTGAAGTAACTCTTTGCATAAGCATGCGTCATGAGCATTTGCATTCTACGCGAGTACGTAGCATTTCCATGCAGTGTGGAAGCATTACGTCATTATCAAACGTGCATTTTTGAAACATAAGCCAGGTGGTTACCTCTTTGGTTTCTGATGTGTTATTCCCTGCCGATAAGAGAAATCGTGATTCAGGAAGATATTGATTTGTGGTCAAAGCAACGCAGTGATCGTATTCGTATGGCACGTAGTGATCGTGTTGATAATACCATGGGAACTTGTGACGCGGAGCACGCAGGGATCGTGGCTATCGTATCAGTTGGTTTTGTTGGTCGGCATGCGCAATAATCGTAGTCGTCCTATTACATGGGTTGGTTTTGTGGCACACGCAGTGATCGTGTCGACATCATTTTGGGGGTTTGTTGGTCGAGACACGCAGTGATCGTGTTCATCATATTGGTGGTTGAAGTATGCAGTGAACGTGTTCGCCTCTTCTATGTGGATTTATTCCGTCTGGCACGCAGTGATCGTGTTTATCTCATCCGGTTGGATTTATGGTCGATGTGATTTTGGTTGTAACGCAGCACGCAGTGATCGTGTTTGTCGTGTTTGTCCCATTATGTGATTCTGTTTGTGGCATCAAGACGCGCAGTGATCGTGTTCATCTTGTTACAGAGGGTTGTTGTGCCAGGCACGCAGTGATCGTGTTCGTCATGTCATATTCCCCTAGCAGAGTTGCTTGATCAAGCATTTCTCTTTCTCCCCAGCCGAGTCCTTATCAGGGTACGGAGGAAATGGCATAATGCAGATTTTGGGTGGTTACCCACAGTTACCCCAGTAGAGACGTAATCCCCAGCGGGGTGGTCTTCAACAAGATACTTGGTTAAGTTCCTCGTAGTCCCCGGCAGGGTATTCTTTGACAAGTCGCTTGGTTAAGTTACTTGTATTCCCCCATCCGAGTCTTTCTCAGGATGCTGTGGAGACAGCGTTAGAAGACGGTAATGCAGTTTGTGGGTCGTTACCCGTAGTGCCTCCAATAGAATTATGTGCTCCAGCAGGGTGTTACTTCGATGAATTAATTGTTAAGTCCCTCATAGTCCCCAGCAGGGTACTCGCCGCAGGAGTTGTTTGTTTAAATTCCTCGTATTTTTTCCACAAGGTTATTCTCGTCAGGGTGCTTGGTTAAGTTCCCAATTTCCCCAGCAGGTGTTTGACGGCAGTTGTCAGAATTGTCCTCTCAGAGTTACTTAGTTAAGTTTCTCATTTCCCCGCAGATTCGGTTGTTCATGTCTTCGAACATTGTCTCGTTTGTTTAAGTGTTTGCTCGTTTCTTCAGGATACGAAAGGTTGATCAGTGAAGTCAACATGACAAGTGAAGTCAATATTCTCCCGCTGGTTAGCGTGTGCTCGGTTGATAAGTGAGATCAACAGAGGTTGATAAGTGATGTCAACGATTTCTCGTGTGGTGTATGCTCATTTCTTCGGAATGGAGTGGTCTGCGGACAATATCAGACTATTTTACAAAAACAGATTGACAGAGGAGTGGTTAGTTGTTGCCGTGACAACAGAAGTCATTTCCCTGAAGGGTTTTCCCCAAGCAGTGGTCGTATTCGCAATTTATTTTTGCGGTTGGCAAATTTCCGGGTTCTTTCGTATTCAACCGTCTCGTACCTCGAATGTCTGAAGGCTGTGCGCTCTTCATCCAGTCAGGTCCTAGCCGCTTGAATAGGGGCAGCTGTTGCACCCCAAAATTTGCCCAACCTTTTCTAACCTAGGTTTATGTTTCAATTGCATAGTCATTTGCATTGGTATCATGTACATAGTGTATTCATCTGCATTGCATAGCATAGGCAAGCTATCTTAATCAGGGGATCAAAGTGCTATTCTCATCTCAAGAGGCATATTCAAGGGTTTCATTCATATTCAAGACTACTCAGGTCATCAGGGAAGAATTTGAGCTTTGAAGAGTTGACAGGTTGATCAGTGAGTTCTCCCCTATCTTGAGGTTATTTGGGGATCATCAGAGGAAGTGTGAGTCATGAGCCAAGAGCATGAGGTGTGTATGGATGTTATGAAGAACCTAGATGATCATTTTTGAGGAGTAACCAAGTCATTGGAATGATTGCAAGAGCCTCAGTTGAAGTCAGTCTACTAGGGTTTTATCTGGGTCAACACTAGGTCAACCCTAGGTCAAAGATTTGTTTTGAAAGGCACCAAGGATCATTTGAAGAATGTGGGATTCATTATTTTCTATATGGATATGGATATGGTGTTGTGCCAAAGAAGAATCAACAGGAGTCAAGGAGAAGAGGAGTTACCAAATTAGGGTTTCAGTGTAAAATCCCCTGATTTAGGTCAAACTTCAAAGCAGTGTAACTCAAGATGCAAGCTTCATATGAATTTCTGGTCCACATGAAACTTGTAGAGTATCTTCATAGATTTAATTTGAGTGGTGGAAGTCATCAAGATGATTTATAGAACTCAAGTTATAGCTCTTGCAAGTTACAGGTCATTTGAGGGCACTGAAATTTGTCTGTGAAAGTTGTCTGTCTTCCAAGCAACTTTTGACCTTCAAGGAGATTTCAAATGGATTTCTGGCCAGCATGAGAGTTGTTCCTTATTGTCTTAGATTTCTAGGAAGGTATGGTATGCCTCCATATGATTTGTGGAACTCTACTTATGTCCTTGGCAAGCAAAGGGTATTTTGGTCATTTGAGAATTACAGGTCATTCTTAGCCTATGCCTAAAACTCATACAAGGAAGCTTCAAATGAAAAACTTCACAACATCAAAGTTGCTCAAAATGTCATTTTAAGTCTAGAAAAGAGGTCATGGAAGTTTGGAAATGCATAGAACAAGACTTGACCAAAGTTGGTGAAAAATGACTTAAAAAAGGCATATAACTTGAAAAAGTTCACATGAAAAATTGGTTTGGGCAATCTACAAATCCAAAATGGGTCATGTAATATACCAAATTGAATCCAAACAACATTTTAAAGACATTGGTTCAGCCACTTTTTTGAGTTAGGGATTAAATTTTGGACTTGTTTTGTAAAGTTCTTTCTTGCATAATAAGGCAACTTTGCAAAACTCAACATAATGAAGGGATCAGCTTGTTTTTCACACATACACTCCCAATAACTCATGAAAGGAGATTTTCAAGTGTGCTAAAGGGGCTGTAGAGGATATATCATGATATGAGGTGTGAGATGAGATGGTTTTCATTATGTCATATTCATGAAGTTTCTAGAATCCTCTAAGATCAATCCAGAAACTTCTAGGCATTTCCATCATCATCTATATAATGAATGTGGATCATTGGTGGAAGAGGTTGGTGAAAAGAGAGTGAGGAGAGAGAGAATTCCATTGTTGCTTCAATTGTAAGAAAGAGTGAATTCATACAATCAACACCAATTCTGTTCATTCTTCTTCTTCATCCATAATATATTGAATCTCTTGAGTGCATACATGCTGAATTAGAGAGCCATCCATGGAAGATTGATGAGCTAGGGTTTGAAGTTTCAAGATCCATAACAGTTTCGAATCTCTTCATCCAAGCATTTTCCAGACATTCCTTTGCAAACAGAAAGATCTCTACACCTCAAGGATCATCTGAGGAGCTAGCCAAGTCTTGGATTGCACGAATTCTCAACTGTCTCCACCAATATTCAAGGTATGAAGTTCAATTCGTATCTCTGTAATTATGACCTGTTAGCATGTTTCTTTAGGGTAGATTTGCTAGGGTTAGCTAGAAGATGATGTGCAGAAACTTAGGGCACCATTGATGATGATTCATGTCAGGGCAGTCAAACTTTTAGGGTCAAGAACTCATGGATTAGGGCAAGATAATCTTAGCTTTTTGGTTTAGAGTGATTAGCATAACACATAGAACATTCTAGTATAGTTTGAGCAAGTTTAATGACCATGCATATCAGGTGCAATTCTTCGTGCCCTAAGGTTACAGCTATCGAGTTTAATTATAGAGTGAGTTTTAGAAAAATCTAAGTGTAGGATCTTGTAGAGGGCTTTGAGTAGGCCATTTTTTGTTTTTGGATCGTGGGATTTGGTTGAGTGAGGAGAGAGAACAGAGCTGTGGAAGTTCATGCATGGGAGAGGAAAATCCTGCAAACCCTAGGTCTCGTGAGGAAGACGACACCATGGTCGTTGGATCAAGTCCAGATCTTGACTTTTTAAACCAATCTGACGGCCGAGATTCAAACTCAGAAACGGAGGGAAAGAATAATAGTGAAATGATGCGTTTCACTTAATGAAACGCCTGGGCCTGGATCAGCAATGCTAACCCCACCCCCAAACCTAAGCCCAATGGAATTGAACTTAAAATTGTTGCTTCCTGCACCGAGCGTTTCATCTTTTTCTTTGTTTTTTATTTTGAATTTCTGAAACTAACTGGGCTTAACATAATTGATATCTGCGCCCCCACCTTCTGGCCCATCAGCCATAATGAACTGAGCGAAGTTAATTTTGACACCCCCTCCCCAATTTAATTCACTTCTTTGATTTTTATTTTCTTTAATTTTCTAGCACCTTTAAAAAATCATAAAAAATTAGAAAGTTGATATTTTTAATTGCTTCTTTTTGTGGTAGATTCATAATTCTGTTAAGAAAAATATCCAATAATAAAAATAGCATTTTATTTTGTTTTAACATGTTTTGTGTATTTTTCTTGTAAATAGCTTTTTAATGAGTTTAGTTTAGTACTTAATTTTGTTGATTTTAGTTCAATTAGTTCCCCTTACATTTTGAATCCATTCTTTTTAGGGTGATAAACTTAGGACTTCAACTTGTATATAGGATTTCATTCATAATTTTAGGATTAATTTTTTGGTAGCTTGATTAGGTGAGATTAAAGTGGTTAAAAGTAGGGTTTTAAGTGAGCATAGGTGAGATAGATTAATTCTTTTAGGAATTTTAATTTGATTTTGGGGTATGGGACTATAGGGGTTATGGGTAGATAATAGATCCCTTAGAAAATATTAGGCTTCCCCTATTACTATTAGTATATTGCTTGTATTTGATTGATTGTGTGGTGTGCCCTCTTTAGGGTTATTACTTGTCTGTGTGGGGTATTGGGTTTGTTTGGGGCTTGGGGTTTGAGCTGAAGACTGTGCTGATGAAGCCCATTTGAAGATAAAGAATGGAGACCAACTTCCAGAGGTGATGAGGAGTATCTCTTGCTGGCAGCTGTTGAAGGTTCTAGGATCTAGGAGTTAGGCATAGCTCTAGAGTAGAAAACTTGATTCACAAACATGGAAGGTTTTGATTTCCTCCATCCCTCTCTATGATGCAGAGTCTCTCTAAGACACTCACCCCCTTCCTTTGGAAGGCTTGGTGATAGTTTCTAAGAGATAGAACTCTTGAGAGAAATATTCTATGTGTTGTTAGCAGTCTGTTTGCCACCTTTGGTGGTCAACTAATTGCTTAACACCCAGTTTATTCTTGTGATTGATTCCTCAGCTTGGAGAGTAGGACTTGAAGAAAAGCCATTGGGAGATTGAAGATAAAAGACTGATGTCTGCTTGAAGCCTGAAGATGGTTGCAGATGCTGATGAAGACTGCTTTTGCTGTTTGTTTTAGCTGTTGATGATTCCTGATGTATTGTGTGAATTTCCATGACTGTATTGTTTGCTGTTTAACCTGCTGGGTTGAAAGTGAATTCTGTTCACTTTTGCCCATTGTTTTCTAGGTTCGAGGTTGAGTGGGACTCCCTTGCCTCGCTTGTATTGTTGCATCCATGCATTTTACTGCTTTATTGTATATATATATCTGCTGTTTCTGTTTTCGTTTATCCCTTAGGATCTCTGTTTCTCTCTGCGCAAGAGAGGAATATGATAGACATTAGGTCTTAACCCATGCATGATAACATTAGGGTAGATTTTATTCCCTTTTTCAACCCTAGGATTTGTAGAGTGTCATCTCTTCTTTCTTCAAAACAACAAAAAAACATTAATAAAGGTTATAACAAAAGTGAATTCATTTCTTCCGTCAAAAGATTTGAACAAACATCAACCTTTTTGCAATAAGAAAACCCTTGTTTAAGGTGAGATTTTTCATAAAAGACACTTGAACAGCTTGTGTCGTGCGTAGCCCGAACTACGTTTGCTCTGATCTTCCATGCAGTGTGGAAGTACGTAGGCATAGGATGCGATATCCTAGCGAGCAACCTTCCCCACCTTCACCCGTAGTTAGGCGAACTACGTTGACTCTGATTTCTCGTTCCAGACGGGAATACGTAGGCATAAAGTGCGATGCTTTACCGAGTCATGTTTTCTTTTCTTTTCAGACCTCATCCTTTAGTTTAGATAGAAGTGTAATCCGTACAAACCAAGCAAGCGTGGATCCCATCGAGTACGATGGACGTGAAGGGTGCTAATACCTTCCCCTTGCGTAACCGACTCCCGAATCCAGGTTTTGGTTGCGATGACCATACCTTTTCCCGTCTTTGCGTTAGGTTTACTTCGAGCGTTTCCTTTCCCTCCTTTGGGATAAATAACGCACAGTGGCGACTCTTCTGTCAGCCGGCGCCGATTTTCGCAGTAGCGACAGCGGTGCACAACCATATCTGTATCAAGCCCAGGCATGTCTTCATACGACCAAGCGAACACATCACTATACTCTCTGAGCATTTCAACCAGTTTTCGCTTGACGTCACTCTGCAGCGCGGCTCCTATACGAATGTTCTTTTCAATCCCTTCCGACCCCAGGTTAATAATTTCGATGACCTCCTCATGAGGCAGAATGACTCGTTCTTCTTGCTTTACCAACCAAGACAATTCTTCGGGAACGTCGCCATCTTCAACAATCTATTCTTCGGCCTGAAATACCGGGTGCTCAAAGTCGAGACGAGTCATAGGCGGTTCAATGATGTCATCTGAAAATGTTATCCTGCAAAAGGAATGGTTAAATGCTTCAAAATGCGTATAAAGCGAATAACCACGTTGCCATTTTATTGTAAAACACAAAACAGGAAAAACAGAGATCGCAATATTTGTACATGAAAAAACGCCTTTTATTTAATGTTTAAACAACGCAGTGTACATAACAGCACAACCCTAAGCAAAATCATGATGCCTCGGGTAAGGCACCGGATTGTTCAACAATTAAGAAAACAAAGTATTACTGTTTGTGAGTCACAGGAACAATCTCCTGAATAGACCAATTGCATAATCCTTGTCCTGGCACGCTCGGCTGAATCCAAGCATCCATGTCGCAGTCGCTGTCTCCTTCTTCGGAATCTGAAACAGTGTTGATGGCCTCGTGACACACTCCACTAGCTATGATTGTTATAGGTCCTTTGAAACGGGGTGCCCCTGCAGCAGGCGTTGATGACGACGGTTGATATCCCAGCCTAAATCGGTCCATCTTCACGGGAATATCCAGCACCTTGCCCCAGCCTTTTGTCTCACCAGTCTTCACTAGAGCTTGAGCTTCCTTGTATGACGAGACGGCTACCTCTAACGCTTTACTCGGCCCGGGACCTTTGTCTTTGATGCGCAACCCTTCAAAGGCTTGACAGGGTGTTTCATGAATCTCGCTGTCGACTTCTACATACTTGAATGATGACAGATGGCTAACCAATATATCTTCTTCTCCACAGACTGTGACTGCCCCAGCACCATGGATCCAGGGTCGTCCGAGAAGGCAGCTGTATGCTGGCTGGATGTCCATGATATAGAATTCAGTTGTGAAAACCTCCGGCCCCACCTGTAGAGGTAACGTTATGGATCCAAAGACTGTTCTTCGCGTACCATCAAATGCCCTGACTACCAAGTCACTAGGCGTACAAAGGATTCCCCTGACGTCCAGTTTCATCATCGCTTTCTTAGGCAGCACGTTTAAGGAAGATCCGGTGTCTACCAGTACATGAGACATGACTGAGCCCCTACACTCAACAGAGACGTGCAACGCCATGTTATGCTCTCTCCCCTTCGGGGTCAAATCAAAGTCTGTAAATCCCAAGCTATGGCCTGCGTTCACATGCGCCAACACCCCCTCCAGCTGATTCACGGAAACATCTTGGGGTACGAAGGACGTATCCAGAACTTTCAACAATGCATTTCTGTGAGCTTCAGAACACAATAGCAACGACAGTATGGATATCTTTGACGGCGTCTGTTGAAGGTGCTCAACAATCTTATAATCACTCTTGCGAATAAGGCGCATAAACTCTTCCACATCCTTCGATGACGTTTCTTTTTCGTTCCTCTGCACCTGGACATTCTCATTCATCTTTCCTTTTCCCTTCGCCAGTCGTTCAGCCTCTACCTCAGGCGATATAAAGATTCTCCCACTTCTTGTCATCCCTCCGGTACCGACGACGTTGTCTACAACCTCAACTGGCTGCTTACTAACATCAATTTTCACCCCATCACAGTATGCTTCCAACCCATAGGTCCAGGGGACTGCCTTAGTGCTCTCATAAGGGATTGGTCCGGCCTTGGTGATAGTGATCGGCGGTCGCCTGGCCGGCGCCGTTATGGTTATTGTTTTTCGGGGAATCGTCACAGTAGCTACATCACTTCGCTCGTCCGCTGATAACTCTGCAGGTTCTTCAACTGCCGTTCAGTCGAATTGTAATGTGCCTCCATCTATTAAGGTCTGAATACCCTTCTTCAATTCAGCACACCCCCCAGCTTGGGTCCAACACTCTAAACAATACTCGTCGCAACCTGGATACACACCTCCTTGCAATAACCTTCTCTTTATCTCGCACAACGGTGTCTTGAGGTCATCAACATTCATAATCAAGTTCAAACCCTCCTCGGTTAAAATAGCATTTGCCCCATGGTTGGGCATGGGCTTTTGTACTATGTTCGGACCCGCCTGTCCAAAATTGATAGCCTTACTATCCAATAGATCCTGCACCACATGCTTGAACGCGTGGCAACCCTCTATATCGTGGCCAGGAGCCCCGGAGTGGAATTCACAGTGCTTGCTTATGTCAAATCCGTATGGAGGAGTGCCCGTTACTGGCGCCATAGTTCTCTTTTCCACCAAGTTCAAACCCAGTAATGTCTGTAGCAATTCTGCATACGTTGAAGGAGGCGTTTCAAACACCCTCCTTGGTTTTCCCCCTGGATTCTGCGCTGAGCAGGATGTACCCCCTGTTGTGGCTGCCGTTGCTGTTGTTGCATTGGTTGTTGCTGAAATGGAATAGTAACACTTGCCACCTGCTGCGGCTGATTGTACTGGCTTCGCCCTCTGCCCCGGCCTCGGCCTCGGCCCCCAAACACTGCACTTGCATCACCTTGACGGCGCCCGCCGAAAGCCCTTCTGTTACTGCCAGCTGAAGTGGATTCCTCAGCTTGGAATCTTCCCTGTTTAATGTTGCTTTCAATCTTCTCTCCCATCAGGATTAAGTCTGAGAAACTGCCCAAAGAAGTATGAAACAACTTGTCGTAAAACATGCCAGTAAATGTTCCTATGAACATATCATTCATTTCTTTGTCCTCCAAAGGATGATGAACTCGAGCAGCCATGTCGCGCCATCTCTGTGCATACTCTTTAAAGCTCTCGCCCTTCTTCTGGGACAATCCCTGCAATTGGACCCGGTTGGGTGCCAAGTCACTGTTGTACTTATAGTGAGCCACAAACGCTTCGGCCAGCTGCTTCCATGTCTTTATCTGTGTTGGCTCCAACCCCATATACCATTCAAGGGAAGGACCAGACAAGCTATCTTGAAAGAAATGCATCAGCATCCTCTCATCGTTTGAATACGCCGACATCCTTCTGTAGTATGACCGCACGTGCACCTTTGGACAGGTATCCCCCTTATATTTGTCGAATGTGGGAGCTTTGAATTTTATTGGTACCCTCAGGCCAGGCACTAGACCCATTGTAGTCATATCTAAGCCAACAGCGCTTTGATTCACGACCCCCTTCATCTGCTCCTCGAGCATCTTGATTCTCTGAGAGTCATCCATAGGACCTTCGAAACCTCCACTGGAGAAAGCATCCTCTTGCTGATCTTCTAGCCAATTACTGTTCCTAGTTCTGTATCCATCGTATCTGTTGTTATGGCCAACTCTAGTCTGATTCATTACAGGGCCTCGCCCCCTGTTACCATACCCCGGAGCGACTCCTGCAGGTCCAAAAGCCATTAACCCAGCGCCATTTCCATTTCCGAATCCGCCATAACCCTGATTAGCCATACCAAATCTGTCCTGTCCGAAGCCCTGAGCGTTGAAGCCGTACTTCCCAGCATGATCAAACCCCTGGTCATTGAAGCCGAATCCATTATTACCGAAGCCATTACCTCCCATATTATCACCCAGGTTGACATCTCCGAGCCCAACGTTGTTGACGACAGTCTCGTTACCGATTCCAACGTTACCGTTCCCGGCGGCAGCGCCGTTTTTCACATTGACAACAGGTATGTTTACCACAGGTGGAGCTACCGGTGTGGGGGTACCATCCCCGTGAATAGTGTCAACTCGCACAGAATTATGGTCTTCATTTCCGTGCCCAGCATTTCTTACCAACAAAGGCTGCACCAAAGCTTGCAAATTCTCCTGGCCTTTCGCAATGGTCTCCATTGTCTGCATGAATAGCGCCAGCTTCTCACGCATGTCCTGCATTTCATTCTGTATCTGATCCATAATTCTTCGGCAGTTGGTACGAGTGGAGTATCGATGCGGGCGCTGACCTTCAATCCTGAAAAGACCTAGGAAAATGCAGGAAATTAGATACAGTTCAATGATCACCTGTAATGCAATATGAATGTGAATGCAATGCAATATGTGTCTGTGCATTAGAGCGTATCATTCCCCGATTCTAGTGCGGATGTGTCAGTGCGGTGACAGTGCTAGCAATACGATGTTCGGAGCCGAATCACAGAAAACACCTCATATATTGCAGAGAAATCCATTAAGCCCAGAATACAATATCAATGAATGTACAATAAGAAGGCATGACCTCAACCAACAATCCTGGTGATGGCCAGCGCTATGCAAATAAAGCATACACATTAATACATGAAATGGTCAAGTACTCCCATAGGCCTGGTATTCCTCTAATAACTTCTTAGTCTCTGGATGACTTGGTCGGATAAGCAGACCCTCAACAAGTAGATCTCTTCGCTTGAGAACACGTCGCAAATCACCATCGGATTCTTCCCATGCCCCTTCCCCGAAGCGATCCTCTAGCTTCCGCTTCTGAGACACAGCTTCTTTCTTGCCCTCGATGGCCTTGTTCAATGCATTCTGGAGACTATATCTGGCCATTACCTCCTCTTCATACTTCTTAGTGCTAGCCTTCAACTGTTCTTCAAGTTCAGAAATTTGCTGCTTCAATTTGTCTTCCCTCTTTTTGTTGTTGGTTAGCGTAGCATTCCACGTTTTGTTACAAGAAGAGATTTCCCGGTGGGCGGCATCGAGTGCTTTCTTTTTGGACTCCAACATGTCATGAGAGCTTCTGAACTCTTTCCCCAGGCGTTCACGCTTCTTTTTCTCTTCAGTCAATTCAGCACCTAGCCTGTTTACTAACTCGATCTGCTGTTGGAAAGAATGCACAACCTTGTTCTTCTCACTACGCATCTGAGCGAGTTCCTTTTCTAACTCTTCATTGATCTTCATCAAGGCTTCCTTTTCTTTTACAACTCGCTCGTAGACCTCCATAGTAACAGTGGTTGGTTCTTCCACCGGAATATGAACAGGGACTGGTGCAGCTGGAAATGGCATCAGCAACTGTCTTGCTCTCTCTTGGATCCAAACTTTGTATGGTACATAAGTCTGACAATCATTCTTCCCCAATAGTGGTTTCCTTCTTCTGTTGATACGCATCCAGGCGTGCTGAAGCTTGGCTAGTAACTCTCCATTCAAATCACCGGTGAAGTACATAGACTCCCGTACTTCATCCTCCCTAGGTGGGTTCTTCAACGCGTATCCAAACTGGCGAACGAACAGAGATGGGTTGTAATTGATGCACCCTTTTCTTCCGATCAAAGGAACATTAGGGTACCCAGAACAACTGAAGATAAGCTCAGACCCCAGCAATTCTCGGTCAAACCACTCGATGTCTTCAGAAGATAGTCTCATCAGGCGCTCTGGCTAATCAGCTGTAGTTGCACTATCTACAAAATGTCCCTTCAGGGGGAGATGGCTTTTAAACCACATGTTCAACAGCGACGCACAACAGTAAACAGTCTTTCCTCTTCTGTTTTCATTTTTGTAGTGCAATGAATGATAGAGATCTCCAATCAAAGTGGGTACCGGGTTGCCAGCAGCAAACAGATGGAAAGCGTCCAAGTCCACAAAATTGGGTAAGTTGGGAAAAAAAACTATTCAGTAGATGCATAGAGCCAAGATAGCATTAAAGACTATCCAGCACCCGCTCTTGGCGTACTCTTGAGCTTTGCCAACCAGAAAATCAAGGGAGAAACCTGGAATCCCAAGCCAAGAAGTCACTAATAGTTCAGAAGCGTTCATGTGCAAGGCCTTAGCTAAGTCCTCCAGCTGGGGCTTAGCGTCACGATGGATGGAAGGAACCTTATTTTGTACCGGCAGCTCGATAAACTCTACGTATTCTTCCATGGTAGGCCCCAAAATAAAGTCAGCAAACGTAAAGCACCTCAAGACAGGGTCATAGAATTGCATCAAGGTATACAGCCCATTCATCTCAACAGCAGTTGGCTTGCAGACCGGTCTCAACAATCTTCCATGACTCATCCTGAAACTTCTCCTAACCTCCTCATCAGCAAGGGAGTAATGTCAGGTGTAGGTAACTTGTACGCGGCTGTCATCCTCAAACCGGCCATGATTAATACTCAGAAGTCCGGACACTAGAACCAGGGAATATGCAAATGCACCTGCAGCACAGACACACGTTAATGGGATGCAATGATAATGGTTATGCAAACAATGCAATGCAAATAAAATGCAACAGGGACCAAATGCCATGGCTGAGAAGCCTGAACCACATCATAAGTCTCAGATAGACCATCCATAATTCCTCAAACCCTGGTCTTGGACAGACCCAAAATAAAGCTTCAACTCTGATCTCTGACAAACCCCATACATAGGCTCCAATCAAACCTCAGACCCAATAATCACTCCAACTTGGTCTCTGACAGACCCCAATAACTGTCCATAAGTATCCTGAATCTCGAATCAAGAATAAACCGGTATCTGAAGGTCTAGTTACCTGCATAACCCAAACCCTCTCACAGGTAGGTGTCCTAGCAACTGACAATGGTATGGCATCCTATGCGGTCGTCGGCGTCACAGACTTTCAGGGTTGATGATACGATTCCCAGAAGGAGTGGCATCATCAAATCCTGAAGAGGCCTCACTTAGCCAACTTCCAAATGATCGGTTCCCAGAGTCGACAATCCAACTAACCAGCAACCCGAGCCACCCAAAGGGCAGGACAGGAGGCCAACCAGAAGAACCTCGTCTGAGTGTGGATTTCGCAGGACACTAGGACATGCAAAGCACGTGCGCGCCCACTAATTTCCACTCTAATTCTAGGTGCACTCAAGCCCAGGTCCGGCTTATCTCTCAATCATGGAACACCCGTCACACCCCAATACAGCAATAATAACAATAATATAATGCTGAAAGTAAATGACAGAAATCTAAATCCATACAAAATCCTCGACGGGAAAACAAGCGCTAGGATTGACTCGCGTAGGGAACCGTTGGAGTCCCCAGCAGAGTCGCCAGCTGTTGCTACTGCGAAAATCGGCGCCGGCTGAACAGAAGAGTCGCCACCGTGCGTTATTTATCCCAAAGGAGGGAAAGGAAACGCTCGAGGTAAACCTACCGCAAAACGGGGAAAGGAATGGTCATCGCAACCAAATCCTGGATTCGGGAGTCGGTTACGCAAGGGGAAGGTATTAGCACCCCTCACGTCCGTCGTACTCGACGGGATCCACGCTTGTTTTCTTGTACGGATTGTTATTCTATCTATTCTACAGGTCTGGGGTTAAAAGAAAATAAAATGAATCGGCAAAGTATCGCACTTTATGCCTACGTATTCCCGTCTGGAACGAGAAATCAGAGTCAACGTAGTTCGCCTACCTACGGGAAAGGAGGGAAAGGTTGCTCGCTAGGATATCGCATCCTATGCCTACGTACTTTCATACAGCATGAAAGATCAGAGCAAACGTAGTTCGGGCCACATAAGACACAAGTCTGTCTTGATTGCTTTTATCTCCTTCTAAAAAAGGGTTTTCCTGATTAGCAGTCCAAGCGGACAAAAATGACATTTTGATGAGTTCACATTCTTTTACGGAAGAAGTGTCTTTTATTGTGTTTGAAATATTTATTGTATTTTTCTGTTTGTTTTGAGAAAGAAGAGACAGAACTCTAACCTACGGTTGAAAAGGGGAATCAAACTAACCTAATGTTATCATGCATGGGTTAAGACCTAATGTCTATCATGCTCCTCTCTTGCGCAGAGAGAAACAGAGATCCTAAGGGATAAACGGAAACAGAAACAATAGCATATATACAATAAAGCAGTAAAATGCATGGATGCAGCAATACAAGCGAGGCAAGGGAGTCCCACTCAACCTCGAACCTAGAAAACAACAGGCAAAAGCGAACAAGATTCGCTTTCAACCTAACAGGTTAAATGGCAGACAATACAGTCCGGGAAATTCAAACAATACATCAAAAATTATAAACAGCAAAAATAAACAGCCAACAGCAGTCTTCATCAACATCTGTCTTCAAGTCATCTTCAACCATCTACAGGCTTCAAGCAAGCATCAGTACTCATCTTCACAGCCTTCAAGCAAGGTCTCTATCTTCAACCTTTCATGGCTTTTCTTCAAGTCTCACTCTCCAGGATGAGGAACAGGTAAGAGGATGAACTGAAATGTTAAACAGTTAGTTGACCACCAAAGGTGGCAAACAGACTGTTAACAATATGTAGAAAGTTTCTCTCAAGAGTTCTATCTCTTAGACACTGTCACCAAGCCTTCCAAAGGAAGGGGGTGAGTTTCCTAGAGAGACTCTGCATCATAGAGAGGGATGGAGGCAAACAAGACCTTCCATGTTTGTGAATCAAGTTGCTATTCTAGAGCTCTACCTAACTCCTAGATCCTATAACCTTCAACAGCTGCCAGCAAGGTACACTCTTCATCAACTCTGGAAATTGGTCTTCATTCTCTTTTGTCTTCAATGGCTTCATCAGCAAAGTCTTCAGCTCAACCCAAACCCCAAGCAGGCCCAATACCCCACACAGTCAAACAAATAACCCTAGAGAGGGCACCCCACACAATCAACCAATTACAAGCATATACTAATAGTATTAATAGAATAGGGGAAGTCTAACATTTTCTAAGGGATCTATTACTTACCCTCAATACCCCTATATTCCCATCATTTAATTTTGTCCTAAAGAAAACCCAAAAGAAATTGCTTTATTATACCTATATTATATTCACAACCCTAAATGATTAGCCTAATGCTTTCTAATCAAACTACCTAAAATAAATCCTAAAAAATTGGTATAAAAATCAAGGGGGCACCTAATATATGTATCTAGTTATACTAAAAAAAATGGCCTAAAAAGATTATGAGAACCACCTAAAAGAAATCCTACAAAAACTATATACAAATTAAAAGTATTAAAAAGGCATTAAAAGAAAAAAATATGCAAAAATATTAAAAGAAAATAAAATGGAAATTTTATTACATGATATTTTTCTACACAGAAATATGAAAATGGTAAAAAAACAACCAATCAAAAATATGGAATTTCTAATTTATTATGAATTTTTGGAGTTTGAAAATTTTTGGAGGAAAATTAATATGAGAATTGATGCATGGGGTGCAGTTAGTAATGATTTTAAGTTGAAAAATGGATGATGGGCCCAGACTGGGGGTGCGCGTAGCAAGGCGCGCCTGGGCCCAGTTTAATCAGAAAATACAAAAGAAAAATAAAAACCAAAACGGTGCATAAAGTAATAAATGCAGTTCAAAATGAGTGGGCCTTGATATTGGGGGTGTGGCTAGCATTTTGGACTAAGCCCAAGAAGGGACTTTAAATGAAACGAAGCGTTTTGCTTCAGACTCTTCCCTCTCATTTCAACTTTGAATCGTGGCCAACGGATCAACATTTCAGTCAAACAAGTCTTGCTCATCCAACGCACGATATGCTTCGTCTTCCTCATGCCTAGGGTTTGTATGAAACAGCCATGGAAGCTGAACCTCATGCATCATCTTCTCCTCACTCGTGTCTGCTCAATTCTTCATCAAACTCAAAATTGTAAAAAGCAAAGTCACTCCAAATTCATCACTGAATCCATCTATAGTATTGGTTTCAATTGATATGCCTTAGAATTCAAAACCCGATGCCAACCTCCATCAATGGTGCATGAACAAATCTCAGTATTCTCCAGTTTCTTGATATCAAAACGATCACCTCCTATCACTGATCAACCTAAGCCAAAGAACTAATGCTAACACTCAATATTAAGAGAGTTCTATGTCCAAACAGTTGGTGTGCTCCAATGTCAAACTCCATGAAATGCTCTCAAACTCACTGGAATTGATCATCTACTTATTCCTAACAGTTCTAACCTAATGATTCTACATCATGCTATCTATTCTATGTCAATTCGAAAGAAATACCAACCTGGTAGAAATCTGAAAACAGATGGATGAATCCTTGGATTCACAGCTAGCAATGCTCTAGGATTGATCAATGGAGGTGGATCTTGATACTGTATGCAACAACTCTTGCTCAAATGCTTTGGATTCTTGTAACCAACTCTTTTTGCAATTTGGATGATGAACTTGCAACACACTAATCTTGCACCAATATACTTGGATCTTGCTTGCAATGTAGTCTATGATGAATATGGAGTATGGTAGGATCAATAATTTTGCAGAATGATGAGGAATTGGGAGAGTTTGAATGAATTTGCAAAAATGCAAGAGAGAATGAAACTATGTGTTTTGGATCAAAATGAAGTGCAACCCTGCATTGAATGAGCTCTAGGGTTTATATAGATGCCCATGGAATCATCTAGAAATTGCTGGAAGCTTCTTGTACACAAATCCCTTGTGATTTGGCATATGTTACTTTAATGATAAGCAAGCCATGATAACTCTCCAATTTTGAACTAAACTCAAAAATCCACTATTGCCAATGGTCTCAAAACATTCTTTCCAATCAAAATGACCTATAATTTCATCCCATTTGGACATGTTATGAAAAATTCCCAAAAAATGGCTATTTAATGACTTAAATCATGCCTTAATTAGGTCATTTTTGCAAATATGAGCTACACCCATTTTCAAACCTCCATGACCACTTTTCTAGACTCAACACATCATTTGTAACAACTTTGATGTTGTGAAGTTTTTCATTTGAAGCTTTCTTGTATGAGTTTTAGGCATATGCTTTAAATGACCTGTAATTTCCAAATGACCAAAATACCCTTTTCTTGCCAAGGTCATAAGTAGAGTTCCACAAATCAGATGAAGGCATACTATACCTTTCTAGAAATATAAGATCATGAGGAACAACTCTCATGGTGACCATAAATCCCTTTGAAAGCTCCTTGAGGGGTAAAAGTTCCTTGGAAGACAAGTAACTTTCACAGACAAAATTTCAGATGCCTCAGATGACCTGTAACTTGCAAGAACCATAACTTGAGTTCTATAAATCTACTTGATGTCTTCCACCACTCAAATTAAAGGTCTTGGGATCCTCTACAAGTTTCATGTTGGCCAAGGATCCATTTGAAACTAGGGGATTTTACACAGAAACCCTAATTTAGAAACTCCTCTTCTTCTTGATTCCTCTTGATTTCTCCTTGGCACAACACCACATCCATATCTACATGTCAAATGAGGCATCCCGCATCTTTCAAACAGGCCTTGATGCCCTTCAATCAAGCATTTGACCTAGGGTTGACCTAGGGTTGACCTAGATGAAACCCTAGTTGACTGTCTTCCATTGTGGCTCTTGTAATCACATCAAGGACTTGTATCACTTTCAAAATGACCCTCTAGGTCCTTCATGATGTCTATGTACCCTCCATTCTCAATTCACAACTCACAACTTCTTTGATGATCTTCAAATACACTCCAGATAGGAGATAGATCCACTGCTTGGTCCACTGACTTCTCTAGGTTTCAATTTCTTTCTGATGACTTGGATAGGCTTGAATTTGGATAATAACCTCTTGATATGCCCATAAGAATAAGAATAGTACTTGGTCCCTTGTTGGATGACTTGCTCATGCTATGCTATGCAGATGAATTAATTGTGTACATGACCTAATATGCACATGCTAATGCAATTGAAACATAAACCAAATGAAGTAGGTTGAGCAAATTTTAGGGTGCAACAAAGCTCTACACCCGAGCTTTGGAAAAAGAAGAGAGAAAACATAGTTTAGAATTGGTAGTAATTAGTGTTATTCCCCAATGACTCGCTCCTTGTGTGCCTAGCATGAAAGCTCCTCCAGAATAGACCTTTTCGTAGATCCTATCGTAACGCAGCTAGCCTGTTACACGATTTGATTCATGAAGGGTCCATGACTCTGGGAACCACTCGTAGAACCAGTTTCTATATTGGTAGTCGTGTAGTGTTAGTCTCCGAGGACCCGCTCCTCGTGTGCCTAGCATGAGGACTCCGCTTAGGAGAGACCTGTTGCACCCTAAAATTTGCCCAACCTTATTCACTTGGTTTATGTTTCATTATCATTAGCATCTGCATATGGAGTCATGTACATAGACTAACCATCTGCATGGCATAAGCATAGCAAGCCATTCAACAGGGGACCAATCATGATTCTCATCTCTAGAGGCCTATCAAGAGGTTATCATCATAATTCAACCTCATTCAAGTCATCAGGAAAGAATTTGAAAGCAAAGAGTTCAGCAGATCAAGCCTTGAGTCCATCTCCTAGCTGAGGATATCTGAGGATCAACATGAGGGTTGTGAGCTGTGAAGTGAAAGCATGGAGAGTATCTAGACATCTTGAGAGACTTAGAAAGTCATTTGGAGAAGTAGACAAATTATTGATGAGAGCACAAGAGCTATAGTTGAAGACAGTCAACTAGGGTTTCATCTGGGTCAACCCTAGGTCAACCCTAGGTCAATTGACTGACTTAAGAGGGCATTCAAGTCTATTGGAGAAATGTGGGGTTCATCATTGGACATATGAAGAAGGATATGGAGATATGCCAAGGAGAATTCAAGAGAAATCAAGGAGAGGGGGAGTTACTAAATTAGGGTTTCTCTGTAAAATCCCCTAGTTTAGGTCAAATTTCCAAGCAAGATAAGTCAAAATTCTAGCTTCAAATGGCTTCTTGGCCAGCATGAAACTTGTAGAGGATCTCAAGACCTTTAATTTGAGTGGTGGAAGACATCAAGGAGATTTATAGAACTCAAGTTATGGTCCTTACAAGTTACAGGTCATCTGAGGTATCTGAATTTTTGTCTGTGAAAGTGACTTGACTTCCAAGCTAGTTTTACCCCTCAAGGATATTTCAAATGAATTCTTGGTCAACATAAGAATTGTTCCTCATTGTCTTAGCTTTCTAGAATGGTATAGCATGCCTTCATATGATGTGGAGAACTCAACTTATGGTCTTGGCAAGCAAAGGGTATTTTGGGCATTTGTGAATTACAGGTCATTTTATCCTATGTCCAAAACTCATACAAGGAGGCCTCAAATGGAAAAACCTACAACATCAAACTTGCTCCAAATGGGATTTTAAGTCTAGAAAGAAGGTCACAAGTTATTGGAGAAGCTCATAACATGAAGTTACATAATTGGTCAAAATATGAACTAAAATGGCTTATAAAGTGAATAAATTCAAGATGGAAAATGGTTTGGGAGATTTCTAAGTCCAAATGGAGAATTCCAATATATGATTTTGAATGGAAAAACAATTCTAAGAACAATGGTTCAAACACTTTTTTGAGTTTAGAAGGAAAAAAAGAAGTTATCTTTGGTTACTTGTAATTGAAGAAACATAACCAAAATGGATCAAAGTTGGAAAACAAGGGAATGTGCAAGATGGATCTAGAATGTTCATTTGGGGTCTATATATTCATGAAATGAGAATTTTGCAAGGGTTGGCTTCATTTGCACCAAGAATTCCACAAAATTTCTCATTCTTTTACATTGAAGTTTCATTCCAAATCTCACAAATTCTTCACCAATTCTCATCCACATCAATTCAATCTTGTTCAATCATCATCATAGATCATCATCCAATCAAGGATCAAGTGTGAATCATCCATTCTCAAGCACTTTCTTCAAGAACATCAAAGTTGAAGTTTCCATTGGACAGCATAATTCAAGCCAAGAATCAACAAGGAATTGCATACAGAATCACATACATCAAGGATTGATCAAGATCCAACACCTAGAAGCTTCAGATCCACGAGTTCCATAGCTGTTTTCAAGCTTTTTACACCAGGTATGTTTTCATTCGATTTGCTTGATTCAGTTAGTTTAACATGTTGTTGTTAGTTTAGATGCAATGTAGGTGGTTAGGAGAACAAGTAGGATGAATTTGGAATGATTTGGTGATGGTTGTTAACAGGTGCAACAAACTGTTAGGGCTTGAATCTCCTAGGTTAGTGCATCATAATTGTAGCTTGATAGCGCAGGTTGATTACCTTTAGTTATAGGTTAGATTAGGATAGGTTTGAGGAAGAATTGTGTTGATGCATATCAGTGTAATTTCATGGTGGCCAGAGTTTGATGTCATCGGGTTTGTTGATCTAGTGAATTTCAAAGCAATCTAATGCCATAGGATTGTAGAGTGAGGAATTCTGAGCATGTTTCATGTTTATGGCGTGGCATTTCATTGCGTGTAGAAGGAGAACAGAGGAGGTGAAGTTTAGTCGTGCATGAGCTCTCATGGAGTAAAACCCTAGGTTTCAGATTCAAAGGAGGAAGACATAATCTGGTCCATTCATTTGGAGTTAGACTTTTGAATATTAGGGTGATCGTGTGGTTCACATTCAATCTGATTTATGGAGGGAATTGACCTGGGTGCCAAAACGCACCGTTTCATTAATTGAAACGGGCGGGCCTCAGGATGTTATGCTATCCCCACCCCCAATGTTAGGCCCAATTGCAATCTGAACATGATTTCACTGCTATTTTCACCTCCCAGCTCGTTTGTTTTATTTTCATCAATTCTGAGTGATGACTGGGCCTTGGTAAATGCGCTAAGCGCACCCCCCATTGTGTGGCCCATCCTGATTTGAACTGGGCGTGATTTCTATTCTAACCCCCCCTCCCTCATTTTAATTCATTTAATTTTGTTAATTCATTTTAATTCTTACCAATTTTCATTAATTCATAACTAATTCATAAAAAATCATTTTCACTCCATTCTTTTTACAATATTTTCTTTAGGATGTCTAGAATATTATAGGAAAATAAAATTGCATTTTTACTTTTATTTCATATTTTTTCCATATTTTCTTAATAAATGGCATTTTAAATAAATCCATTTCATGCATGATTTTAATAATTTTTGTTCTCTTACATGCTTTAATATTTTTTGTTCATTCTTTTTATATTGTTTAGATGAGATATTCAACTTGTAGAAATATTTTAGTTCCCATTTTTAGGAGTTAATTTTAGGTGATTAAAATAGGCTTGAACATCATGTACAAAACTAGGGTTTTAGGTGACAACTTAAGAAGCTTGATTTCATTTCCCTTAGGACTTAGGATTTAAATAGATTAGTTATGGGGCTATAGGGGCTATGGGTAGTTACTAGATCCTTTAGAAAAAGCTAGGGTTCCCCTACTGCTATTAATACTGTCTGTATATCTGTTGTCTGGTGTGGTGTGCCCTCTGGGGATTGTTGCTTGTTTGTTTGGGTATTGGGTTTGTCTGGGGCCCTGGGGAGCTGAAGACTTGAGAAGATGAAGACCATTGGAGATCCAGAGATTGAAGATCAACTGTCAGAGTTGAGGAGGAGGTTCTTGCTAGCAGCTGTTGAGGAGACTAGGGTTTAGGAGCTAGGCAGAGCTCTAGACTAGAAAGCTTGCTTTTCAAACATGGAATGCCTTGTCTGCATCCATCCTTTCTCTATGATGCAAAGTCTCTTTCAAATATCCACCTCCTTCCTTTGGAAGGATCAGTGAATATATTTGAAAGATAGAACTTTTGAGAGGAAACTTTCTGTTAAATGTTAACAGTTGAGGAACCACCCTTGGTAGGTAATTAACTGTATAACATTCATTCACTTCACTCCTGTGACTGATCCCTCATCCTGGAGGTTTGAGCATGAAGGAAAGCCATTGCAGATAGAAGACTGATGATCAAAGCCCTTGCCTGAAGGTCATGAAGATGGAGATTGATGCTTGTTGAAGCCTGTAGCTGATTGGAGATTATTTGAAATCAAGATGTTGGATCAGAGCTGCTGATGCTGTTTCTTTTGCTGTTGTTTTTCATTTGCTGATGTATTGATTGGTTTTCTGAGCTGTATTGTTTGCTGTTTACCCTGTTGGGTTGAAAGTGAAGCCTGTTCACTTTTGCCTATTGTTTTCTAGGTTCGAGGCGGAGTGGGACTCCCTTGCCTCGCTTGTACTGTTGCATCCATGCATTTTACTGCTTTACTGTATATATCTGATATTGTTTCTGTTTCTGCCTATCCCGTAGGATCTCTGTTTCTCTCTGTGCAAGAGAGGAGCATGATAGACACTAGGCCTTAACCCATGCATGATAACAGTAGGATAGTTTGTTTCCCTTCGCAACCGTAGGTTAGAGTTCTGTCTCTTTCTTTCTCAAAAACAAACAGAAAAACACATAAAGATTTCAAACACAATAAAAGACACTTCTTCCGTAAAAGAATGTGAACTCATCAAAACGTCATTTTTGTCCGCCGGGACTGTTAATCAAGAAAAACCTTTTCAGAAGGAATAAAATCAATCAAGGACAGACTTGTGTCGTACGTGGCCCGAACTACGTTTGCTCTGATCTTTCATGCTGTATGAAAGTACGTAGGCATAGGATGCGATATCCTAGCGAGCAACCTTCCCCTCCTTTCCCGTAGGTAGGCGAACTACGTTGACTCTGATTTCTCGTTCCAGACGGGAATACGTAGGCATAAAGTGCGATACTTTGCCGAGTCATCTTTATTTTCGTTTTATTTTCTTTTAACCCCTGACCTTTAGCGTAGATAGAATAACAATCCATACCCGAAAACAAGCGTGGATCCCGTCGAGTACGACGGACGTGAGGGGTGCTAATACCTTCCCCTTGCGTAACCGACTCCCGAATCCAGGTTTTGGTTGCGACGACCATACCTTTCCCGTCTGTGCGAGGTTTACTCTGAGCGTTCCCTTTCCCTCCCGTGAGATAAATAACGCACGGTGGCGACTCTTCTGTTCAGCCGGCACCGATTTTCGCAGTAGCGACAGCTGGCGACTCTGCTGGGGATCCAACGTCCCCTGGCTGCTAAGGACTGCGATGGTTCTTATGCATTTGGGATCCAACGTCCCTTGAGAGAGTCAATCCTAACGTTTGTTTTCCCGTCGAGGATTTTGTATGGATTTATATTTTTGACCTTGTATTTTCAGCTTTGTATATTGATTATTATTGCTATATTTGGGGTGTGACGGGTGTTCTGATATTGAGAGATAAGCCGGACCTGGGCTTGAGTGCACCTAGAATTAGCGTAGAAAGTAGTGGGCGCGTGCCGGCTTTGCTTGCATTAGTGTCTCATGAAATCTACACTCGGACGAGGTTCTTCTGGTTGGCTTCTTTTTCTACCCTTTGGGTCGAAGGGGTTGTTGGTCAGCTGAATTGTCGACTCCGGGAACCGATCATTTGGAAGTTGGCTGAGTGAGGCCTCTTCAGGATTTGATGATGCCACTCCTTCTGGGAATCGTATCATCAACCCTGAAAGTCTGTGACGCCGACGACCGCATAGGATGCCGTACCATTGTCAGTTACTAGGACATCCACCTGTGAGGGGATTCAGGGTTATGCAGGTAACTAGACTTTCAGACTACCGGTTATTTCTTGATCAGAGATCTTGGTTATTTATGGAGAGTTATGAGGTCCGTCAGAGACCATTTGGAGATGTGTTCTGAGGTCTGTCAGAGACCAATTATAGATATGATTTGAGGTCTATCAGAGACCAGTTGGAGTTATGGGTTGAGGTCTGTCAGAGACCAGTATTGGAGTTTTATTTTGGGTCTATCTGAGACCCGGGGTTTGATGACTTCTGGATGGTCTATCTGAGACCTTTCTTGATTGGGTTCAGGCTATTCAGCTGCAGCTTTGGTCCCTGTTGAATGTTACTTGCATTGCATTGCCTGCATATCCATTACCATGTGCATTTCACTAACGTGTGTCTGTGCTGCAGGTGCATTTGCATTTCCCTAGTTCTAGTGCCCGGACTTCTGAGTATTGATTATGGCTGGTTTGAGGAAAACAGTTGCGTACAAGCTGCCTTCACCTGATATTACTTCTTTGCTTGGTCTGATATCTCTTGCTGATGAAGGGGTTAGGAGAAGCTTCAGAATGAGCCATGGGAGATTACTGAGATTAGTCTGTAAGCCCACTGCTGATGATATGAACGGGCTATACACCTTGATGCAGTTCTATGACCCCGCATTGAGATGCTTTACTTTTGCTGACTTCATCTTGGGACCTACTATTGAGGAATATGTGGAGTTTACTGAGCTTCCCGTGCAGAACAAAGTTCCCTTCATTCACTCTGCTGCTGGGCCCAAGTTGGAGGACTTAGCCAAAGCCTTGCATATGAACGCTGCAGATCTGTTATTGACTTCTTGGCTTGGGGTGTCAGGTTTCTCTCTGGATTTCTTAGTCGCCAAAGCTCGGGAGTACGCCAAGAACGGTTGTTGGGTGGTTTTCAATGCTATTCTGGCTCTATGCATTTATGGAATTGTGCTGTTTCCTAACTTGCCCAACTTTGTGGATTTGGATGCTTTCTATTTGTTTGCTGCAGGCAACCCAGTGCCAACTATGCTCGGAGACTTCTACCACTCATTGCACTATAAGAATGAGAACCGAAGAGGGAAAGTTGTTTACTGCTGTACTCCTCTGTTGAATATGTGGTTCAAAAGTCATCTCCCCGTGAAGGGACCCTTTGCAGATAGTGCAACCTCAGCCAGCTGGTCAGAACGCCTGATGAGGCTATCTTCCGAAGACGTTGTATGGTTTGATCGAGATTTGTTGGGATCTGAGCTCATCTTCAGTTGTTCTGGGTACCCTAATGTGCCGCTGATAGGAAGAAAAGGGTGTATCAATTACAACCCTTCTCTATTCATTCGCCAGTTCGGATATGCGCTGAAGAATCCACCTCAGGAGGAAGAAGTACAGGAATCTCTGTACTTCACCGGAGACGTGAAGGGGGAGTTATTAGCCAAGTTGCAGCATGCCTGGACGCGTATTAACCGCAGAGGGAAGCCTTTGTTAGGAAAGAACGACTGTCAGGCCTATGCACCTTATAGAGTTTGGATTCAGGAGAGGGCTAGTCAGTTGAAGATGCCATTTCCAGATGCACCAATTCTCGTTCCCGTCCCGGTAGCAGAGCCAACTACTGTTTCTAGAGAAGCCTATGAATAGGTTGTGAAGGAGAAAGAAGCCTTGATGAAGATTAACGAAGGGTTAGAGCAAGAGTTAGCCCAGGCACGCAGTGAGAAAAACAAGGCCGTACATGCTTTCCAACAACAGATTGAGCTGGTAAACAGGTTAGGAGCTGAGTTGACTGAGGAAAAGAAAAAGCGCGAACGTCTGGGGCAAGAGTTCAGAAGTTCCCATGACATGCTGGAAGCCAAAAAGAAGGCGCTCGACGCAGCACGCCGAGAAATCTCCTCTTGCAATAAGACTTGGAATGCTACACTCACCAACAACAAGAAGAGGGAAGATAAGCTGAAGCAGCAAATTTCCGACCTCGAGGAAAAGTTGAAGTCTAGCATCAAGAAGTGTGAGGAAGAAGTGATGAACCGGTATAGTGTCCAGCATGCACTGAACAAGGCAATCAAATCCAGAGATGAAGCAGTGTCCCAGAAGCGAAAGTTAGAAGATTGCTTCGGAGAAGAAACATGGGAAGAAACTGCTGAAGATGTGCGCCGTGTCCTTAAAAGGAGAAACCTGCCTGTTGAAGGGCTGCTTGATCGACCAAGCCATCCGGAGACCAAGAAGTTGTTAGAGGAGTACCAGACTTTTGGGAGGATTTGATCATTTCACGTAGTTATTTGTATGCTTTATTTGCATAGTGCTGACCATCACCAGGATTGTTGGTTGAGGTCATGCCTTCTTTGTACTCTCAGTGATATTGTATGATTCAGCTCCGATATACGAGGCTTTCTATGATTCAGCTCCGATATTCCTATTGTCAGCACTGTCACTGCACCGGCACCTTCGCACTAGAACTGGGGGAATGAACTTCCCTAATGTACAGACACATTGCATTGCATTCATATTCATATTGCATAACAGGTAATCTTTGAATGGTGTCTTATCTCCTGCTCTGTACCAGGTACTTAACAGGATTCCAGATCAACATCCGCACCGCTATTCTACACGCTCCAACTGTCGGAAAGTCATGGACCAAATTCAGAACGAGATGCAGGATGTGCGCGAGAAGCTCGCCCTCTTCATGCAAACCATGGAAGCTATAGCAAAAGGGCAAGAGAACTTGCAGGCCATGGTCCAGCCTCTGTTGGCTCGCAACGCTGGTCATGGTAACGAAGATCATCAGTCTGTCCGGGTTGATACTGCTCATGGAGACGGCACTCCCACGCCAGTGGCTCCGCCTGTCGTCAATATACCCGCTGCTAATATCAACAACGCTACCGCTGCTGTGAATGGTAACGTCGGAGTGGGGAATGAGACTGCTGTCCATAATGCTGGGCTGGGTGATGTCAATGTGGGAGATAATCTCGGAGGCAATGGCTTTGTCAATACTGGGTTCGGATTCAACGATCAGGGATTTGACAACACTGGCAAGTATGGCTTTAATGCTCAAGGCTTTGGGCAAGATGGTTATGGTATGGTCAATCAGGGTTACGGAGGCTTTGGAAACGGAAATGGTACTGGATTTGTGGCTCATGGTCCTGCTGGAGGTGTTCAAGGGTACGGCAACAGAGGCCGAGGTCCCGGGATGAACCAGATCAGAGCTGGACGTAATAATGCATATGATGGATACGGGGCTGGAAATGGTCTGTGGCAAGAGGATCAACAGGAGGACGCCTTCTCTGGAGGAGGCTTTGAAGGGCCGATGGATGATTCTCAAAAGATTAGAATGCTGGAAGAGCAAATGAAGGGAGTCCTAAATCAGAGTGCTGTGGGTCTGGACATGGCAACTATGGGCTTGGTACCTGGCTTGAGGGTGCCAATTAAATTCAAGGCGCCTGCGTTCGATAAGTACAAAGGAGATACATGTCCGAAAGTGCATGTACGAGCTTATTACAGAAAGATGTCTGCATACTCCACTGATGAAAGAATGCTCATGCATTTCTTTCAGGATAGTCTGTCGGGCCCTTCCTTAGAGTGGTACATGGGGTTGGAGCCAACTGATATCAAGACCTGGAAGCAATTAGCGGAGGCGTTCGTAGCCCATTACAAGTATAACAGCGACCTGGCGCCCAATCGGGTCCAGTTGGCCGGGCTTTCGCAGAAGAAGGGGGAGAGTTTTAAAGAATACGCGCAAAGGTGGCGCGATATGGCTGCCAGGGTCCGTCCTCCTGTGGAAGATAAAGAAATGAATGATATGTTTGTCGGCACATTCACCGGGCTGTTTCATGATATGCTATTTCATACGTCTCTGGCCAGTTTTTCAGACCTGATTCTGATGGGTGAAAAGATTGAGCGTAATATTAAGCAAGGAAAGTTCCAAGTCGATGAATCAACTGCATCTGGCAGTAATAAGAAAGCTTATGGTGGGCGCCGTCAGGGCGAAGCTAGCGCGGTATTTGGAGGCCGAGGCCGAGGCCGAGGCAGGGGAAGAAATCAATATCGTCAGCCGCAGCAAGTGTCGAGTGTTACAATTCCGTATCAGCAACAACCAATCCAGCAGCAACAACAGGTTCAGCAGCAACCAATGCCACAGCAGCAGCAGCCTCAGCAGGGGGCACAGCAGGCTCAACGAAGATTCCAGGGCAATAAGCCGAGAAGGGTGTTCGAGAAGCCTCCCTCTAACTATGCTGATTTATTGCAGACTTTGTTGGGATTGAATCTGGTAGAGAAAAGGACTTTGGCACCGATAACGGGAACTCCCCCGTTCGGATATGATGCAAATAGACACTGTGAGTTTCATTCTGGGGCCCCGGGCCACGATATAGAAGGATGCCATGCTTTTAAGCACGTTGTGCAGGATCTTTTGGACAATAAGTCTATCAATTTCGGAACGGCAGTTCCGAATATAGTCCAGAAACCCATGCCTAATCATGGGGCCAACGCCGTGCTGACTGAGGAAGGTCTGAATCTTATTATGAATGTTGAGGATTTAAAGACGCCGCTGAGCGAAATAAAGAGCCGACTGTTGCAAGGAGGTGTTTACCCAGGATGTAATGAGTACTGCTTAGATTGTTGGGCCCTAGCTGGGGGGTGTGAGGATTTGAAGAAAGGCATCCAGGCCTTGATTGATGAAGGTATATTGCAGTTTGATCGAACAGCAACTGATGAGCCGGCAGGGGCAGTAGTGGATAATCGGAGTGATGTGGCCACAGTGACAATTCCTCGGAAGACGATCACTATTGCAGCACCAGCTCAGCGACCACCGTTTATCATAACTAAAGCCGGGCCAATCCCGTACGAGAACACAAAAGCGGTCCCATGGTCATATGGGCTAGAGGTGTATTGTGATGGGATTAAGATCGATGTTAACAAGCGGTCAGCGGAGGTTGTGGATAATGTTGTTGGTGCAGGAGGCATGACGAGGAGTGGCAGGATCTTTATATCTCCTGAAGTGGAGGCCGAAAGGCTAGCGAAAGGAAAAGGTAAAGTGGTTGAAAATGTTCCGGTACAAGCCAGTGAAAAAGAAGCAGCATCGAAAGATGTAGAAGAATTCATGCGCTTGATTCGAAAAAGTGATTATAAAATTGTGGAGCATTTGCAGCAGACACCGTCCAAAATATCTATTCTGTCATTGCTGTTGTGTTCGGAAGCTCACCGAAATGCTTTGTTGAAAGTCCTGGACACTTCTTTTGTACCCCAGGATGTCTCCGTGAATCAGCTAGAAGGAGTATTGGCACATGTAAATGCAGGCCACAGTCTGGGCTTTACTGATTTTGACTTGACTCCGAAAGGAAGGGATCATAATATGGCATTACATGTATCTGTTGAGTGTAGGGGATCGACAATGTCGCACGTATTGGTTGACACTGGATCGTCTTTGAATGTGATGCCAAAGAAGGCGATGATGAAGCTGGATGTTCGAGGAATTTTGTGTACACCCAGCGATTTGGTAGTCAGAGCATTTGACGGCACGCGGAGAACAGTCTTCGGATCGATTACTTTGCCTCTGCAAGTGGGGCCGGAAGTGTTTGCAACGGAGTTTTATATCATGGATATACAGCCTGCATACAGCTGCTTGCTGGGAAGACCCTGGATTCACGGGGCAGGGGCAGTCACGTCTACCCTGCATCAGAAGTTAAAGTATATGGTCGGAGACAGCGTAGTCACCGTGTGCGGAGAAGAAGACATCCTGGTCAGCCATCTATCTTCGTTTAAATATGTGGAAGTCGACGGGGAGATCCACGAGACACCATGCCAGGCATTCGAAGGTTTGCGCATAAAGGACAAGGGTCCCGGGCCGAGCAAAGTGCCAAAGATAGCTGTCTCATCGTATAAAGAAGCTCAAGCGCTAGTGAAAGCAGGAGAAGCCAAGGGCTGGGGCAAAGTACTGGACATTCCTGTGAAAATGGACCGGTTCGGACTGGGGTACCGACCGTCGTCATCAACTCCTTCCGTGGGGGCCCCTCATTTCAGAAAGTCAATCACCATCTCTGCCAGTGGAGTATGCCATGAATCTGTCAATGCTGCTTCAGAGTCTGATGAAGGGGACAGCGACTGTGATATGGATGCCTGGATTCAGCCAAGCACGCCAGGACAAGGACTGTGCAACTGGTCTATTCAGGAGCTTGTTCCTGTGACTTTTAAACAGTAATGCTTTGCTTTATTAATTGTTGAATAATCTGGTGTCTTGCCCGGGGCGTCAGGATTTGCTTAGGGCTGTGTTGTTATAAACATTGCGTGTTAATCATTAAATAAATGGCGTTTTTCTTCATGTGCAAATACTGTAATCCCTGTCTTTCCTGTTTTGTATTTTTCAATAAAATGGCAATGTGGTTATTCGCTTTATACGCATTTTGAAGCACTTAACCATTCCTTTTGCAGGATAACATTTTCAGATGACATCCTTGAGCCACCTATGACTTGTCCCGACTTTGAGCACCCGGTATTCCAGACCGAAGAAGAAGTTGTCGAAGATAGCGACGTTCCTGAAGAACTGTCTTGGTTGGTGAAGCAAGAGGAAAGAGCCATTCTGCCTCATGACGAGGTTATCGAAATTATCAACTTGGGGTCGGAAGGGGTTGAGAAGAATATTCGTATTGGAGCCGCACTGCAGAGTGATATCAAGCGAAAACTGGTTGAAATGCTCCGAGAGTATAATGATGTATTCGCTTGGTCGTATCAAGATATGCCAGGGCTCGATACTGATATGGTTGTGCATCGCCTGCCACTGAAAGAAGACTGCCCGCCTGTCAAACAAAAACTTCGCAGAACACGACCAGATATGGCAATGAAGATCAAAGAGGAGGTTCAGAAACAGTGGGACGCTGGTTTCCTGGCTGTGACGAAGTATCCTTCATGGGTTGCCAACATCGTACCGGTGCCAAAGAAAGATGGCAAGGTTCGAATGTGCGTGGATTATAGAGATTTGAATAAAGCAAGCCCAAAAGACGATTTTCCACTTCCTCATATTGACGTGTTAGTTGATAATACTGCTCAGTACTCCGTATTCTCCTTCATGGATGGCTTTTCAGGCTATAATCAAATTAAAATGGCGCCAGAGGATATGGAGAAGACAACTTTCATAACGCCGTGGGGAACATTTTGCTATAAAGTGATGCCCTTTGGTTTGAAGAATGCTGGGGCAACATATCAGCGTGCGATGACGACTCTTTTTCATGACATGATGCATAAAGAGATCGAAGTTTATGTTGACGATATGATTGCCAAATCCCAGACGGAGGAAGAGCATCTGGTGAATCTGTTGAAGTTGTTTAAAAGACTTAGGAAGTTCAGGCTGAGGCTGAACCCTAATAAATGCACCTTCGGGGTGAGATCGGGTAAACTGCTGGGGTTTATCGTAAGCGAAAGAGGAATAGAGGTCGATCCTGCTAAAATAAAAGCGATTCAAGAAATGCCGACGCCTAAAACAGAGAAAGAGGTGCGCGGGTTTTTAGGGAGATTGAACTACATTGCCCGGTTCATATCTCACCTAACTGCCACGTGTGAACCATTATTCAAACTCTTGAAGAAAGATCAAGCTGTGACGTGGAACGAAAATTGTCAAAAGGCGTTCGATAAAATAAAGAAGTATCTGCAGGAGCCTCCTATTTTGATACCCCCGGTGGCAGGGAGACCCTTGATAATGTATTTGACGGTTCTTGAGGGAAGCATGGGTTGTGTTCTCGGTCAACACGACGAGACGGGGAGAAAAGAGCATGCAATCTATTACCTGAGTAAGAAATTTACAGATTGTGAATCTCGATACTCAATGCTGGAGAAAACTTGTTGCGCGCTAGCCTGGGCCGCCAAGCGTTTGAGGCAGTACATGCTGAATCATACAACCATGCTCATCTCGAAGATGGATCCTATCAAATATATATTCGAAAAGCAGGCGTTGTCAGGTAGAATTGCCCGGTGGCAGATGATCTTGACTGAATACGATATTCAATACGTCTCGCAAAAGGCTATAAAGGGGAGTGTGCTGTTTGAGTATCTGGCGGAGCAGCCTATTGAAGAGTACCAATCAATGAGATTTGATTTTCCTGACGAGGATATCATGTATCTCAAGATGAAAGATTGCGAAGAGCCGTTACCAGACGAGGGACCAGAGCCGGGGTCCCAGTGGAAGATGATATTTGACGGAGCTGTGAATGCTTACGGTAGCGGAATAGGGGCAATTATCACTACGCCACACGGGTTGCACATCCCGTTTACTGCCCGATTGACCTTTGCCGTTACCAATAATGAGGCCGAATACGAAGCTTGTATAATGGGGCTTGAAGAAGCCATTGATTTGCGAATCAAGCATCTAGACGTATACGGAGACTCAGCTCTAGTGGTGAATCAGATCAAAGGGGAATGGGAGACACGTCAGCCTAATTTGACACATTATATGAATTATGCAAGGAGATTGTTGCCTTTCTTCGACAAGGTTGAGTTGCATCACGTGCCGCGGACAGAAAATCAAATGGCTGACGCCCTTGCCACTTTGTCTTCCATGTACAAGGTCAATTTCTGGAACGAAGCTCCCCAGATCACTATCTCTCGGTTGGACAGGCCAGCTTATGTATTTGCTATTGATGAAGCGTCTGATGACAAACCGTGGTATTTTGATATCCTTAATTTCCTGAAAAATAAAGAGTATCCGGCGGGGGCATCCAGTCAAGATCAGAAGACTCTCAGGAGATTAGCGGGTAATTTCTATTTGAACCCAGATGGCGTCTTATACAGAAGAAACCACGACTTGGTGTTGTTGCGTTGTGTAGACGAGAAAGAGGCGAAGCTTCTTATGGAGGAAATTCACGAAGGTGCCTTTGGCACGCATGCTGGTGGACATGCTATGACGAGAAAACTGCTGAGGGCAGGTTATTTATGGCTGACGATGGAAACTGATTGTTTCAAGTTCGCAAGGAAGTGCCACAAGTGCCAAATCTATGCTGACAAAATACATGTGCCTCCGAGTCCTTTAAATGTGATGTCATCTCCATGGCCATTCTCGATGTGGGGAATCGATATGGTTGGAAAGATTGAGCCGACGGCTTCTAACGGGCATCGGTTCATCCTCGTAGCAATCGATTATTTCACCAAGTGGGTGGAAGCGGCGTCTTATGCAAATGTAACGAAGCAAGTGGTGGCTAGATTCATCAAGAGAGATATCATTTGCCGATATGGGATCCCCGAGCGGATAATCACGGATAATGGTTCAAATCTGAACAACAAAATGATGAAGGAGCTCTGTCAGAATTTCAAGATCGAACATCACAACTCCTCCCCTTACCGACCCAAGATGAATGGCGCTGTCGAGGCGGCCAATAAGAATATCAAGAAGATAGTCCAGAAAATGGTGGTGACTTATAAGGATTGGCACGAGATGCTACCTTTCGCTTTGCACGGTTATCGTACGACGGTACGCACATCAACCGGGGCAACTCCGTTCTCGTTGGTATACGGAATGGAAGCGGTATTACCATTGGAAGTTGAGATCCCTTCTCTGAGGGTATTGCGAGACGTTCAGCTGGACGAGGCAGAATGGGTAACGAATAGATTGAACCAACTGAGTTTGATGGATGAGAAGAGGCTAGCTTCTCTGGCATACGGTCGTTTATACCAAAGACGAATGAAGAAAGCGTACGACAAGAAGATACTTCCGCGAAGCTTTCAGACGGGCGATCTTGTGCTGAAAAGGATTCTCCCGCCGCAAGCAGACCACAGGGGCAAGTGGACCCCCAACTACGAAGGGCCATACGTTGTCAGTAAGGTCTTTTCAGGAGGAGCGTTGTTGTTGTTCACCATGGACGGAGAAGACTTTGCATCACCTGTGAATTCGGACGCAGTTAAAAAATACTTTGCTTGAAATAGACCCGCTGGACAAAAAAAGAGAGTCCAGGCAAAAATGGGGCATCCTGGCGAACCAAAAACAGAATGAAAGGTTCGGGAAAAAGTTAGGGATAAAATTGAAAAAATGTACACCCGCGAAGTTGAAAACCTACACTGGGCGGCTTCGGCAAAAAGGGGTATCCCGGTGAACTGAAAACCCGTAAAGGGCGGTTTACGCAAAAGTTAGGGATGTGAAAAGCAAATGACTACGGTCCGAACTTGATATTCAATGAGCATCAATGCGGGAGAATACATTTGGGGAGTCAGTTATCGGATACAACCTCTTCAGAAGTGGGGATACCGGGAAAGCATTAGAGTCGGACGAGTCATGGGAGGATCAGTTCGTGGTGTTCATCTGCATCCAGTTGCCGACATGTGTACAAAATTTAATTTGTCAAAATATTCTTGCTTCTTGTGCATACTTATGTATTTGCTTTGCGTAGCTTCCTCTTTTCAGGAGTTACATCCCGTGTACAAAAGAAACTCCGCCCGTTCAGGGGCCCAATCAATGAAAATGTGTTATTCAGTATTTGATGCCTGTTCTTTACTGTTTTGTGCATGATAAAACGCCTAAGTTTATTGAAACTAGCATGAGTGTAACATCGCTGGCCCTTGCCAACAATCGTTAAAGCTTTGAATTAACTGAGTGTAACGTCACTAACCTGAATTGATTTGATTGCATAGGCTTGTCGTGTCTTGTCCGTGTTGTTGCAGGTTTCATAACCATACGAGGAAGATGATCGACAGATTGCGACAACAAAAGATTAAGTCCCCACGCAAGTCGTGCATGTTCTTCCTGAAGAAGAATGGAATTCCCTAGCTAGCCGTAGCTTATCCAAAGGACGTGCTCCAGAAAGGTTATTCGTCCTCAGCAGGGTTTGGCGACTCCAAGATCGTAAGGCTGTATTCAGATAGGTTCATCTGTCCCCGCAGGGTCATGCATTCTCCCCCAGCGGAGTCAACTAATTCTCCCCAAAAGAATCATCCCAGCGGAATTCTCTTTGCAAGTGTTTTCATTCCTTCCAGTGGAATTCGAAGATCAAGACTCCCCCAGGCAGAGTCGATGGTGGGTCCTGTCATTTATTTTTTCAAGGATACTGGTGATATCAGTTCACGTTCCAGCAGAAAGTCCGATTGAATTATGCGCATCTGCTATTCCCCAACAGAGTTATATTCCCCAGCAGGATGGTACTTCAACAAGGTGTTTGGTGGGTTCCCAATTTCCCAGCGGGATGACTTCACCCTTCCAGCATTTACTTTGCTGGAATAATTCTGTAGCATCAGGCTATCCCCAGCGAGTTGGTATTATCCTTCCAGCATTTATTTTGCTGGAGCAGTTTCTGTACTCCAGCAGTTCAGGCGGAGAGAGCTCTCGCTCAGATGAACAATCAAACAGTCAAGATCTCGGCATGAGACATTCAATGATAATGTCAGTTTCGGCAGTATTCCCCACAAAGTCTGCAGGATAAGTTTCTCTTTGTCCCCAAGCAGAGTTACTTATGGCCCCACCAGAGTTTTTGTTGAAGTTCCTCTAGTCCGATCAGCGGATTGTTTCCTTCAAAGTTGTTGTTACGTCAACATTCAAAGGATTTTCATGAATCAGAATTTTAGAGGCCACCGCCGGTTATCAGAGCAGGCGTCCGATAGTTGGTTTCCCGACATCCTCAGTAGAGTTCGTCTCAAAGTCGCTGTCACGTCAGTGCTGAGAAGTTTGTAGGTGTGGATCAGTGGAGAACCAAGTCCTGACGTGGACGATTTATTCCAGGATTGGCGGGTTTTCTTCAGAAGTGGGCGTCCTAACGTGGACAGATTTATTTCCCTGGATTGGTGAGGTGTGTTAGTCCTATCGTGGGCAGATTCGGGTTCTCGAAATTAGTGGAGTGGGAGGTCATGACGTTGACAAAAGTGGTTACTTTTTGGGTTGGTGTCCTAACGTGGACAGATCAGACCAATGTGTGAGTCCTTACGTGGACAAGTTATTTCCCCAGTGAGACCAGGGTGTGAGTCCTTACGTGGACAAGTCTTATTTCCTCAGCGAGTCGAAGACGCCTGAGTCCTAACGTGGACGAATCAAGACGAGATCAGTGTCCTGACGTGGACGAATCAGAGAAATTATTATTCCTAATAAGGAGAAATGGGTCCTAACGTGGACGAGGTAGTCCTTACGCGGACGTATCAAAAGATAGTTTCCTTACGTGGAAATGACAGTATTCCTGACGCGGAAAGATTGGAGTCCTTACGTGGACAGATTAAGATGGCATTCCTTACGTGGAAAAATGAGTCCTGACGCGGACAAATCGAGAAAGAGTTGGTATTCCTTACGTGGAAAGATCAGAGTCCTTACGTGGGCATATCAAGAGCATTCCTTACGTGGAAGAAAAATGGTTTCCTTACGTGGAAAGACGAGTTTATTCCTTACGTGGAAAGATTGAGTCCTCTCGCGGACATATCAAAGCTGATTCCTGACGTGGAAGAAGATTATTCCTGACGTGGAAGAAATTGAGGTCCTTACGTGGACAGATTCAAGAGAGGGTGGTTCCTGACGTGGAAGAGTGGTACACTCCTTACGTGGAAAGTTGAGTCCTGACGTGGACAGGTTCAGAATCAAAGGTTGGAGTCCTTACGTGGACAGATTGATATAGTTTTCCTGACGCGGAAAGAAGGTTGTTTCCTAACGTGGAAAGATGAAAGGGTTAGTCCTGGCGTGGACAGACGCAGAACAGATGACTCCTAACGTGGAAGAGTTTTATTCCTAACGTGGACGATTCAGTTTATGGAAATACAGACGAATTATCCCCAGCGGAGTTGCCGAGATTTTTTCTGGGTTAACAGTAAGTGGAGTCCTAACGTGGACAGGTTCTAGTTGAGATTTCTTCAAATTGATGACAGACAGAGTCCTAACGTGGACAAGCAAGCAAGCAATCTGTGATGACAGAATCCTCTTCAGGACGATGAAGACAATCCCCAGCACGGTCGCGCGAGATCAGTGGGTTACTGTAGCAGTCAGATTCAGCTGATGAATGTCGTTCCTCAAGCAGGAGCGCAATTTAGTTCTGCAGTTGGCAAATTTCGGGTTTCACTAGTATTCAACCGTCTCGTACCGCGATTGTCTGAAGGCTCCGGGCTCTTCATCCAATCGGGTCCAAGTCGCTTGAATAGGGGCAGCTGTTGCACCCTAAAATTTGCCCAACCTTATTCACTTGGTTTATGTTTCATTATCATTAGCATCTGCATATGGAGTCATGTACATAGACTAACCATCTGCATGGCATAAGCATAGCAAGCCATTCAACAGGGGACCAATCATGATTCTCATCTCTAGAGGCCTATCAAGAGGTTATCATCATAATTCAACCTCATTCAAGTCATCAGGAAAGAATTTGAAAGCAAAGAGTTCAGCAGATCAAGCCTTGAGTCCATCTCCTAGCTGAGGATATCTGAGGATCAACATGAGGGTTGTGAGCTGTGAAGTGAAAGCATGGAGAGTATCTAGACATCTTGAGAGACTTAGAAAGTCATTTGGAGAAGTAGACAAATCATTGATGAGAGCACAAGAGCTATAGTTGAAGACAGTCAACTAGGGTTTCATCTGGGTCAACCCTAGGTCAACCCTAGGTCAATTGACTGACTTAAGAGGGCATTCAAGTCTATTGGAGAAATGTGGGGTTCATCATTGGACATATGAAGAAGGATATGGAGATATGCCAAGGAGAATTCAAGAGAAATCAAGGAGAGGGGGAGTTACTAAATTAGGGTTTCTCTGTAAAATCCCCTAGTTTAGGTCAAATTTCCAAGCAAGATAAGTCAAAATTCTAGCTTCAAATGGCTTCTTGGCCAGCATGAAACTTGTAGAGGATCTCAAGACCTTTAATTTGAGTGGTGGAAGACATCAAGGAGATTTATAGAACTCAAGTTATGGTCCTTACAAGTTACAGGTCATCTGAGGTATCTGAATTTTTGTCTGTGAAAGTGACTTGACTTCCAAGCTAGTTTTACCCCTCAAGGAGATTTCAAATGAATTCTTGGTCAACATAAGAATTGTTCCTCATTGTCTTAGCTTTCTAGAATGGTATAGCATGCCTTCATATGATGTGGAGAACTCAACTTATGGTCTTGGCAAGCAAAGGGTATTTTGGGCATTTGTGAATTACAGGTCATTTTATCCTATGTCCAAAACTCATACAAGGAGGCCTCAAATGGAAAAACCTACAACATCAAACTTGCTCCAAATGGGATTTTAAGTCTAGAAAGAAGGTCACAAGTTATTGGAGAAGCTCATAACATGAAGTTACATAATTGGTCAAAATATGAACTAAAATGGCTTATAAAGTGAATAAATTCAAGATGGAAAATGGTTTGGGAGATTTCTAAGTCCAAATGGAGAATTCCAATATATGATTTTGAATGGAAAAACAATTCTAAGAACAATGGTTCAAACACTTTTTTGAGTTTAGAAGGAAAAAAAGAAGTTATCTTTGGTTACTTGTAATTGAAGAAACATAACCAAAATGGATCAAAGTTGGAAAACAAGGGAATGTGCAAGATGGATCTAGAATGTTCATTTGGGGTCTATATATTCATGAAATGAGAATTTTGCAAGGGTTGGCTTCATTTGCACCAAGAATTCCACAAAATTTCTCATTCTTTTACATTGAAGTTTCATTCCAAATCTCACAAATTCTTCACCAATTCTCATCCACATCAATTCAATCTTGTTCAATCATCATCATAGATCATCATCCAATCAAGGATCAAGTGTGAATCATCCATTCTCAAGCACTTTCTTCAAGAACATCAAAGTTGAAGTTTCCATTGGACAGCATAATTCAAGCCAAGAATCAACAAGGAATTGCATACAGAATCACATACATCAAGGATTGATCAAGATCCAACACCTAGAAGCTTCAGATCCACGAGTTCCATAGCTGTTTTCAAGCTTTTTACACCAGGTATGTTTTCATTCGATTTGCTTGATTCAGTTAGTTTAACATGTTGTTGTTAGTTTAGATGCAATGTAGGTGGTTAGGAGAACAAGTAGGATGAATTTGGAATGATTTGGTGATGGTTGTTAACAGGTGCAACAAACTGTTAGGGCTTGAATCTCCTAGGTTAGTGCATCATAATTGTAGCTTGATAGCGCAGGTTGATTACCTTTAGTTATAGGTTAGATTAGGATAGGTTTGAGGAAGAATTGTGTTGATGCATATCAGTGTAATTTCATGGTGGCCAGAGTTTGATGTCATCGGGTTTGTTGATCTAGTGAATTTCAAAGCAATCTAATGCCATAGGATTGTAGAGTGAGGAATTCTGAGCATGTTTCATGTTTATGGCGTGGCATTTCATTGCGTGTAGAAGGAGAACAGAGGAGGTGAAGTTTAGTCGTGCATGAGCTCTCATGGAGTAAAACCCTAGGTTTCAGATTCAAAGGAGGAAGACATAATCTGGTCCATTCATTTGGAGTTAGACTTTTGACTATTAGGGTGATCGTGTGGTTCACATTCAATCTGATTTATGGAGGGAATTGACCTGGGTGCCAAAACGCACCGTTTCATTAATTGAAACGGGCGGGCCTCAGGATGTTATGCTATCCCCACCCCCAATGTTAGGCCCAATTGCAATCTGAACATGATTTCACTGCTATTTTCACCTCCCAGCTCGTTTGTTTTATTTTCATCAATTCTGAGTGATGACTGGGCCTTGGTAAATGCGCTAAGCGCACCCCCCATTGTGTGGCCCATCCTGATTTGAACTGGGCGTGATTTCTATTCTAACCCCCCCTCCCTCATTTTAATTCATTTAATTTTGTTAATTCATTTTAATTCTTACCAATTTTCATTAATTCATAACTAATTCATAAAAAATCATTTTCACTCCATTCTTTTTACAATATTTTCTTTAGGATGTCTAGAATATTATAGGAAAATAAAATTGCATTTTTACTTTTATTTCATATTTTTTCCATATTTTCTTAATAAATGGCATTTTAAATAAATCCATTTCATGCATGATTTTAATAATTTTTGTTCTCTTACATGCTTTAATATTTTTTGTTGATTCTTTTTATATTGTTTAGATGAGATATTCAACTTGTAGAAATATTTTAGTTCCCATTTTTAGGAGTTAATTTTAGGTGATTAAAATAGGCTTGAACATCATGTACAAAACTAGGGTTTTAGGTGACAACTTAAGAAGCTTGATTTCATTTCCCTTAGGACTTAGGATTTAAATAGATTAGTTATGGGGCTATAGGGGCTATGGGTAGTTACTAGATCCTTTAGAAAAAGCTAGGGTTCCCCTACTGCTATTAATACTGTCTGTATATCTGTTGTCTGGTGTGGTGTGCCCTCTGGGGATTGTTGCTTGTTTGTTTGGGTATTGGGTTTGTCTGGGGCCCTGGGGAGCTGAAGACTTGAGAAGATGAAGACCATTGGAGATCCAGAGATTGAAGATCAACTATCAGAGTTGAGGAGGAGGTTCTTGCTAGCAGCTGTTGAGGAGACTAGGGTTTAGGAGCTAGGCAGAGCTCTAGACTAGAAAGCTTGCTTTTCAAACATGGAATGCCTTGTCTGCATCCATCCTTTCTCTATGATGCAAAGTCTCTTTCAAATATCCACCTCCTTCCTTTGGAAGGATCAGTGAATATATTTGAAAGATAGAACTTTTGAGAGGAAACTTTCTGTTAAATGTTAACAGTTGAGGAACCACCCTTGGTAGGTAATTAACTGTATAACATTCATTCACTTCACTCCTGTGACTGATCCCTCATCCTGGAGGTTTGAGCATGAAGGAAAGCCATTGCAGATAGAAGACTGATGATCAAAGCCCTTTCCTGAAGGTCATGAAGATGGAGATTGATGCTTGTTGAAGCCTGTAGCTGATTGGAGATTATTTGAAATCAAGATGTTGGATCAGAGCTGCTGATGTTGTTTCTTTTGCTGTTGTTTTTCATTTGCTGATGTATTGATTGGTTTTCTGAGCTGTATTGTTTGCTGTTTACCCTGTTGGGTTGAAAGTGAAGCCTGTTCACTTTTGCCTATTGTTTTCTAGGTTCGAGGCGGAGTGGGACTCCCTTGCCTCGCTTGTACTGTTGCATCCATGCATTTTACTGCTTTACTGTATATATCTGATATTGTTTCTGTTTCTGCCTATCCCGTAGGATCTCTGTTTCTCTCTGTGCAAGAGAGGAGCATGATAGACACTAGGCCTTAACCCATGCATGATAACAGTAGGATAGTTTGTTTCCCTTCGCAACCGTAGGTTAGAGTTCTGTCTCTTTCTTTCTCAAAAACAAACAGAAAAACACATAAAGATTTCAAACACAATAAAAGACACTTCTTCCGTAAAAGAATGTGAACTCATCAAAACGTCATTTTTGTCCGCCGGGACTGTTAATCAAGAAAAACCTTTTCAGAAGGAATAAAATCAATCAAGGACAGACTTGTGTCGTACGTGGCCCGAACTACGTTTGCTCTGATCTTTCATGCTGTATGAAAGTACGTAGGCATAGGATGCGATATCCTAGCGAGCAACCTTCCCCTCCTTTCCCGTAGGTAGGCGAACTACGTTGACTCTGATTTCTCGTTCCAGACGGGAATACGTAGGCATAAAGTGAGATACTTTGCCGAGTCATCTTTATTTTCGTTTTATTTTCTTTTAACCCCTGACCTTTAGCGTAGATAGAATAACAATCCATACCCGAAAACAAGCGTGGATCCCGTCGAGTACGACGGACGTGAGGGGTGCTAATACCTTCCCCTTGCGTAACCGACTCCCGAATCCAGGTTTTGGTTGCGACGACCATACCTTTCCCGTCTGTGCGAGGTTTACTCTGAGCGTTCCCTTTCCCTCCCGTGGGATAAATAACGCACGGTGGCGACTCTTCTGTTCAGCCGGCACCGATTTTCACAGTAGCGACAAGACCCTATCGTACTCTCGTTATAATACAGCTAGCCTGTTGCGTAATGTTGATGCGATCGGTGTCCGTGATCCTGGGAACCTTATCCATCAACATAGAAGCTATCCCGTGAGTGGGTCTGTGGGTACAGAGTCTAGAACTTGCCTTGTATAGTCTACCGGTTAGGGCGCTTTGACTTGCTTATGTTTTCCTGGATCTTGTTTGTGCCTGCATTGCATTTGCATATCATCGCATTTGCATATCATCGCATTTGCATTCCATTTGCATTGCATATTTTCCCAAAACCAAAAAGCTCATCCATCCTTTGTCCATAATCCGCAGTTGATTTCCCGACACCCGTATCGGACTTGAAGCAGCTTTTGGAAGAATCATGAGTTCAGAAGAGCAGAACCAGTTTGCATCAAGAGCAGATGTTGACTTAATGAAGAACCAGTTGGACCAGCTTGTGGAAGCTATGCTAGCCTTTTCAAGGAGAGAAAATAAATCTCAACGGCCTATAGTCACTAAGAACGTCATACCTCAGCCTGTGCGGATTCCTGTTGAAGACCAGGTTATACAAGAGCGTCACATTATTCAGGATGAACATACCTCGTCTCATGATGCTGTTGAATACCATAGCTTCGCATTCACTACACCGAATTCCCAAGTGGCAAGCTTGATGGGGAATGTTGAACGACCTCAGGATGATGAGTTTGCTGAAAAATGTCGTGTGTTGGAAGAGAAAGTTGAAGCCATGATGGAGCGTGATACTGCTGATCTGAATGCTTTGAATATGTGTTTGGTACCCGGACTTGTGATACCTCCAAAGTTCAATATGCCAAATTTTGAAAAGTACAAAGGAGATAGTTGTCTAAAGCAACATTTGGTAATGTTTTGCAGAAAGATGACGTTCTATGCTCGCAATGACAAACTTATGATTCACTGTTTCCAAGACAGTTTGAGTGGGGCATCTTTAAGTTGGTACATGCAGCTAGAAAGTAGCCATATCCAGTTGTGGTCGGACTTAGCCAACGCCTTTCTGAAACAATACCAATACAATCTTGATGTGGCTCCCAACCGCATGCAGTTGCAAAGCTTATCTCAAGAGGAAAACGAGTCTTTCAGAGGGTATGCTCAGAGATGGAGAGAGGTAGCTGCTCGTGTCCAACCACTGCTCTTGGACAGGGAATTGGTTGACATGTTCATAGAGTCTTTGTAAGAACCCTATTTGGAAAAGATGATGGGCAATGGGACATCAAACTTCTCTGACTTAGTTTCAGTAGGAGAACGTATCGAGAGTCATCTCAAAAGTGGAAAGATCCAAGACACCTCGAACATCCCAGCCAGTGAAAGTGAATCAGTTGTTAGCTCCCGAGAGGAAGAAAAAGATGAGATAAACACGACCAGGGACACTCCCCATGCTCCATCCTCGGTGCCTTATCTTCAGTACCTAAACATCTCGACTGTTCAAAGCCAGCAATCCTATGGGTCTACCTGTGTGACTCCAATCTCTTCACATGGTCAATATCCTCCTGTCAATAGACGTCCGCAACAACGACGTTACTATAATCAAAGACCAAAGAGACACTTTGATCCATTACCAATGCCATACAATCACGTGCTACCACGTTTGACTAGTAGTGGACTGATAGTGCCAAAGGGTTTGGATCCTGTGATCCCACCATATCCACCAAGCTTTGACACCAATGCACAATGTGGCTACCATGCTGGCGCAATGGGGCATTCGACCGAAGATTGCAAACAGTTCAAGAATAAGGTTCAAGATCTGATCGAGTCCAAGCTAATCTCGTTCACACCTCAAGGACTTCATATCAACATCAAACCTTCATCTGGTCAAGTGAGTTCATCAGTTCATGGCATGGAAGAAGCTGCAGAGAGTAGATATGAAGAAGGTTATCATACTGGTCTCGATGAGCAAGAGGGGTAGCTCAACTGTGATGCAAGAGAGAAAAGCTCAGTTCCTCAATACTGGCAATTTCCATATTGTTTTTACGCATTTGTAGTTTCTTTTCTGTTATAATGCTACTTGCTTTTAGACATTGTTTCTTATTAATGGTATTGTTAATGTGATAATTATGCATGTTTTTGATCAAATCCATTCGTATTCACTCACATCTTCTCACTTATTGCAAAAAATCACAAAAAAAATTTTCACTCCACTTCCTTTATCGCACTGCTGTTTAGCGAAGATTTGAGGGAGGATGACGAAAAAAAAATACCCATAATTGCTGATAAGTATGCTTTTGGATAAAATTCTGCTGATGATGTACATGCATTGTTTCAAACCCCCAAACACTGGAGAGATAAGGAGTTAGTCCCTAGTTAACCACTTCGAGCCTAGAAGTAGGAGTTTCCTTCGGATCTATAAACCCTTACATTTAACCAGGGGGATGGGTAGTGTTCAGTTAACCTGATTACATATTCAAAAAGCAAAATCCAGAAGATGGTTGTTCATTTATAAACCTTTGACATGGCAGACATAATCCTTCAAAAAAAAATTCAAAAGCCTGCTAAGTCGAACACCTCAAAAGGAGACTTAGGCAAAAAATCAAGGCAATCCCGATGGACTCGAAAAAACAAGATCAGTCCAGGCAAAAGTTAGGGATCAAAAACAAAGCAAAAGAGGCCCTCAAACCCTCTACAAAAACAAAATAAGATTCAGTGGCCACCCAAATCAAGGGGTTACTGACATCCATCAAAATAAGGTGGCTGCCATTTCAGGCAAACTTTAAACCATCAAGTTTACACCGTCAAGTAGGTGCAAAATTAACTGAACGCAGGTATGGAGATTATCACGAAGAAGGGGTGGGTACCAAATCATAATTTGAGACTTCTATCTTTTGTTTCTATAACCATGAACCAGACCACGATACAACCCTTAAAAGACCTAATTAAGGCAGGGTTTTATTCTGAAAGCATATTTACAGCAAGGTTGCGTAACCTGACTCCTCACATAATTGCTAATCACCAGCATTGGTGTCATTGTTCTTGCTATATCTTTCGCACCAGATAAATTAACACTATGTTTGGACTAATAGTCCGCTCGTCACACACGGTCACATCATTCTAATAAATGATCTTTTCAAAACTTACATGACTGTCGCACTAAAATTACCATTTTTTAAATGAACAATTTTAAACTGCAAATAAGTACTTGACATAATAGAAATACCAACAAAGTGCAATCAAAGAAGAACTTGATCACTCATTGGTGTTGACCTGAATCAAGACTTTCTCATAACCCTGCAGACTGGGGCAAGTTCTTCCGAGTTTCAAGCAGGGGCATATTGTTGCAAAATCTAAGAAACTGGGGCAATCATCGCAGACCATGTCATGGTATAAATCTTTAAGGAAAAATTTTCAAATACCTGGCGGACTGAGGCAGTTTAGTTAAACAGGGGCAGTTTCCCTCCTTACCTTCAAAGTTGGTCAAGCTGACCATGCCAGACATCAGTAACTGTTGAGTTCACAACAAGCGTCAAAAGCCTTGGGGCAGAGCAAAAGCACGATCAACATGCATTGGTTAAGTCGCTACGCTCGCATATTCAACATGCTTTGGTTATGTCGCTACGCTCAACATTTGTAAGCCGTCATGGCACATTGGCTAGAAGTTAAGGTTCTCCCAGGAACGAGTGGCCAACTTCTGCAAGGATCTAACTTGGAGCACCTAGAACATCCACATTTGTCTTCTGAGCATATCATTATCAGATACTGTGTGTCGGGAAGTCAAATACTTTCACCAAATAAAGTCCACTTCTGTTGGCATCCCATAAAACTCAAAAAAGTCCATTTTTATTGGCAACCAAATAAAAGTCCACCTTGCTGGCATCATAACTGTTAAAAGTCCAACCCCGCTTGGCATCTCCTAAAGTCCAATTTGTGTTGGCAACCCTTAAAAGTCCAACCCCGCTTGGCATCCCCTAAAGTCCAATTCGTATTGGCAACCACTAAAAGTCCAACCCTGCTTGGCACCACCCAAAAGTCCAACCTTGCTTGGCACCTCTCCTTAAAGTCCAATCCTTTATTGGCAACTACCAAAGTCCACCATTGTCGGCACCTCAATAAAACCAATCTCCTGCTTGCATTCACATATGCATCATATAATTGACATGTATCATACGCATACATAGCATGATCATTTCCTCCTTCAACCCCCGCGTTGATATTTTGTTTTTTTCGACCCCAGAGTCGATGTTGTTCTTTATGTTCTCAACCCCCACGTTGATATTTTGTTTTTCTCGACCCCCGAGTCGATATTTTCCTTTACCTTCGACCCCCGAGTCGATATTTACCTTTCTTCGACCCCCGAGTCGATATTTTCCTTTTTCTTCAACCCCCGCGTTGATATTTATCTTTCTTCAACCCCCGAGTTGACTTTTTGTTCTGATTTATCCTCGACCCCCGAGTCGATAGTATATTTGTTCTTCTCAACCCCCGAGTTGATGTGCCAGTATACCCCGTAAATCTTTTCACCTTGTTGCATCTAATCTTAAGCCAGAAATAAAGCCTTACCAAATCCCGTTACACGGTTGCATTCTCATGCGCATTGCATTTCAATCATTTGCATATACATCTTGCATTCTATAGTAGTTGCATTTTAATTGCATATTTGTGCATCATACAAAGCATCGCTGTCCCCAGCGGCAAGGCATAACAGGATCCAGGATCAGTTCACAAGTATCCCGACCGGTCCTCTATCAAAGTCGGCAATATTTCTCTAAACAGAGTTGATACCCCGCACGTGCTCATGGAATTCTATTCCCCAGCAAGTCATTCTTCGACCATACAGTTGATAATGACGGTTCCCAGCAGTCGTTGCTCTTATTGCTCCCCAAGCAGAGGTTATCCTTAAAAGAGTTTCTTGAAGGCTTTTCCCCTGTAGAGTTTGAACAAGCGCTTTTCCCCTGACAGGAATTCTACTCAGCTATTTCCCAGTAACTTTATCATCCGAGATACTGTTTCGGTATCGCGAAGAACCTTAACGGATAGGGGACTGCTTCGACCACCCGAAGAAATCTTGTTTGTGTTCAGAGATACAACTTTGGTATCGCGAAGAACCTTAACGGATAAGGGACTGCTTCGACCACCCGAAGAAATCTCGTTTGTGTTCGGAGATACAACTTTGGTATCGCGAGGAACCTTATTAGATAAGGGACTGCTTCGACCACCCAGAGAATATCAGGTTATCTCGTTCATCCATTTTGCATCCTGTCATCCCGTTCTGGTATATCCCGTCTCTTTGCATTTTTACTTGCTTGTCGGACAAATTTCGGGGTCTTTTTGTATCTAATTGACTTCCACCCTGAAAATGAACGCCATGCAGCTGTTCATTCTCTCAGGTTCAAGGCAATTAGATAGGGGCATCTGTCATACCCCAAATTTGTCCTACCTTTTTTTTCAAAATTTTTATTTGCCCGATTTTGTTTTTAATTTACCTCGCTTATACAGCGTAGCATAATTTTCAACAAAAACAGGCATTTTTCTTTTTTAGCCCAATAAATTTTGACAGGTGGCATTTGTTTGTGATTTATTTATGCTACGTAGCATTTGTTTTTGTATATATTTATAATTATTTTTGTTTCATAATTTCTTTTTATTTTTATAATATGTAAATATAATATAGTTTTAATATTAATCAATTATTTAGTTTAGATTAGGTTAATTTTTTAATAATTAGTATTATTTTTGTATATCTTATTTGTATTGATATATATTAATAATATTGGTAATTAATATTCTTTTTTAAATTTTTAGTGTATTCTATTTATGATTATTAATGTTTCTTTAATATATATTATTTAGATTACACTATTATTATTTTATTTAGGTTGTTAATATTAATTAATAATTATAAGAAAATTAATTAAAATCAATTTTAAAAATGGAAGTTGGGGAAGGCCCATGATTGGCCCATTAGGGTAGAAGCAGACGACATATAAGGAGGGGAGGAGAAACTCATTGGGGGCAACTAATGTTCACAATCCCTAAAAAAAAAAAAACTAAATGAGCCGCCCCATATTCAAAACCCTAGTCACTGTTCATGATCCCTTAAAGTTACCAAATCGGCGCCGGAAAAATCCCCAACAAGAAACCCGAAAACGGTGCCGCTCACCCCTTCTCCCTTGTCAAAATCCAACCCTTCATCTTCTCCATCCGAAATCCCACTCGCCTCCTTCCCTTTCATCATCCTCGACAGTAACCGCGAAACACAGTAACTCTCGCATTCCCTAATTATTGTAGTTCGGCTACTTCTTCTTCCTCAATCCATAAACCCATCGCCGAAACCCCTCAACCTCTTCTCTTCAAATCCACACACCTGCACGCAAAACACTCCGCAGCTATAATCCCCCTTCGAAACCTTCACCGATCTGTCATAATCTCGCCGGCAGATTCGTCATAACCAAACCTTCAAGACCCTCGACTCAAAACACTTCCAACATCGTGAGAGCTCAGGTCACAGAGAGAAGGAAAAAGTTGGCCGTGTTTGTGTCTGGGGGAGGATCTAACTTCAAATCGATTCACGAGGCATCCAAAAGGGGGTCACTTCATGGAGATGTCATTGTATTGGTGACAAATAAAAGCAAATGTGGAGGTGCTGAGTATGCAAGAAATAATGGTATACCAGTTATATTGTTCCCTAAAGCAAATGATGAATCTGATGGATTATGTCCTAACGACCTTGTTGATACACTAAGTTGAAATGCAAAGCAAAAAAAATCAATTTAGCTATGACTAAATTTGCAAAAGGATAAACAAATACAGTGATATGGTACATTTTTTCAACAGGAGATTGGAGGTTGATTTTATTCTTTTAGCTGGATACCTCAAACTTATACCAGTGGAACTGATCCGAGCTTATGAAAGATCAATATTTAACATTCATCCATCACTTCTTCCAGCTTTTGGAGGCAACGACCACTTTGGTATGAAGGTTCATAAAGCCGTAATTGCTTCTGGCGCAAGATTTTCAGGTCCTACAATTCATTATGTGGATGAACACTACGACACAGGGCGTATCCTTGCCCAGCGTGTCGTCCCTGTGCTTGCTAATGATACTGCAGAAGACTTGGCTGTCAGGGTTTTAAGAGAGGTACAACAGCAGTTCATCAACAACAGAGTAGATTGTAGCAGCGAAAGCCCATCGAGATCAATCTCTCTTTATTGCCGACGTTGCCGAGTTGCGACAACTCCGGCAACGACTCCGTAAGCCATCAAGGTTTTTAACAACAGCTCGTGGTTTCGAACAACATCCCAGCCGTAGCAACAATAGGATCGCGGCTTTGTGTTCAGCAGGGCGATCCTAACCATGACTCCCTGCTTTATTTTTCCCATTTCGGTAACATTTTTGATCCATTAGTTTATCTTGTACTACATTCTGATATGATTTGCGGGTTATTCGCTGCCAGTCACGTTGGTTCAAGTGTTGATGTTACTACTGAATATTTATGTGATAGCACAGTTTTTGTAGATATTTCGGTTTTAACTTCTTGATGATATTTATGTGCTGCTACATTGCATTGGGTTAGCTACTATTGAGAATGGTTGTTGTGATATGCATATTGTTTTGTTTGCTAGTTGTTAGATTGAATAAAAGTACTCTGTTGGTTCTCTTAAGGTTCGATTCACCGTTTTTGAACATTTGATTTTGAGTTTCTGATGAGCCGAGAGTGCGTTGGATCTGTTGGGATTCAGTTTTCTTTGCAGTTTCAATTTTCAAATGTTTCTATTTTAATCTCGCAGAGTTATTTTCGCAGCTGTTAAATAGTTCAGTATAGTTGTATCTTGGGTTAAATGCACATCTTGATCTCATCATTATGTAATAGTTCATTTTGTTGTGTGTATAATTTCACTTGTCGGTTGCCGGTTCACGTTGCGTGTGTAGAGTTTAAGTCGATTTTGCAATGTGAGACTTCCGCTCCCATTACAGTTTGAATACGGTGTTGCTTGCATTGTTTGCTACTGATTTCATGTTATCCCTTCGAGTTGATAAATCACCATTCTATGTTTTGCTGATGCGATCTCGTGTTTGAATACGATTTATATGCTACTGATGTTACATTGTAGTGAATATCTCATTTTAAAATCATTAAGGTGCAATTTACTTGTCAGTTCGTTCTTGTTATAGTTTTATATTGTTTTTTTGAATATTGGACTGATGCAATGTATTAAGAGATGTTGCTCAAGCTTGGTTTGAGCTATGGTTTCAATTTCGGTCATAATTATGTTGCTGCTTACTGCCTTTGTACTGTGTGTTTTGCGATTTTGCTCCATTTTTTTTACCTCACTCAATTTGAAGGAGTATTGAGCAAGTTATTTTTTGTGTATTCAACTATAAAAATATTTAGAGTTTGAGTATCATGTGCTACTGGATATTGGTTTCAATTCAGCTTTTGATTTCAAAGTTCAGTTTAAGATCGTGGGATCAATTTGTGTGGTAGTTATAATTTTCAATACAATTATGGCCCTGTTGTATATACTGCTGCTGTTTGTGGAAAGAGCTGATTTGGTATTTTAGTATTTTAGTGGCATTTAGACTTAGAATGTTAAGTTACAATGTTTTTTTAAAAAAGACCTTTGAAATGCAGATGGTATTATTGATTAACATTGTCGCATGTGTTTCGATAACTTTTCGATGTCGAGCAATTTGAGTTGGTTACTGTTAGAATCCAGGTTTGTTATCGTTTGTAGTTTCCGATTTGATTTCATATGTCGTGACTATTGTTTGACATGCCAAAACCTCTATGCTGTGATAAATACCATGAAGGCCGGTTTACTTCCTCTTTGTTTTCTCTAAGAAAAAGTAAGTATATTTTCTGCTGGTGTACCTTTTACTGGTATGCCGTTGATCACATTTATTGCCACGTTCAAAATAGCGGATGTTGGTTGTTGTTTTACAGAGCCTGTTTTTATGCTTGATGAGAATTGGATGAGTTGAAGATTGTGGCTATTTTGAGCATATTGTTAACAGTGTTTGGATATCAATACCGTAAGTCCCGTATGTGATTTGGTTGTATCGATTTAGTTTGCGCCATTAGTTTTTTTTAAAAAGAAAATTTTCTGATTCACTATGCACATTCTGTTTAGCTAAATCATGTTGGTTATGGTAGCCACATGTTTTTGCTGTAGATATCTAAAATTGCAATTGGCATTGGTAGATTTTTTCTAGTTATTTGATTTAGCTTAGAATAAATAATGGTTAGGGATAACAGATTATTATTAATTAATCTTATACTTAGACCACTAAAACAGTTAATTTTGACTTTTTACTAATGTCAAATTTTTTTAGTCTTAATTAGATTTTAAATATTTTAATACAATCTATTTTTTTCAAATATTTTCCTAATTAATTTATCGAAACTAGTGGGCTCTTGGGGTCTAGCATCCCTTGAGTCCTTGAGCAACTGTTCTCGAGGCTGTTCCATTTTTCGATTTTCAACTTGTTGTTATTCAATTTAATTGAAATTTCTAAAAAGATACTTTAAAAAAATATTTTTATTAATTAGATATTTTTGTGATAAATTCCAAATATTCATTCTTTTAAAATAAAATACACTTCAAAATTATTACCAAATTAATACTTTTAAATAATAAACTTTTCAAAAAATATACTTTATTTAATACCTATTTCTTCTCAAAGATATTAAACTTTTTCAAAACAATTAGTTATGATTGATTTTTCCCAAAACTCTTTACAATTGATTAATTAATTCTATAAAAATTAAGACTATTTTTCTTATTTAAATTAAACTATTTTCTCAAACAAATTTTAAAACAATTAAATTCTTGGATCTCGCCTTCCTTGAATTTTTTAAGCGACCGCTCTCGAAGTGTACACCTCGAGTTGTGACCCCTCCGATCTTATTTTCAAGAATACCTAGCGTGCCTAATCCGAACACGCTAACTTATTCAAATCATTTTTCTAATCAAATTGCGAAAGAACTGAGTTCTTGGAGTCTTGCACTCCTTGAATTCATGAGTGACAACTATTGAGGCGTACGCCTTGATTAGCACGTCATTCGAACTTTCGTTTCTAAAACACTTCTCCTAATTATTTGGGCAAGTACTCTTACTGTCCAACAAACATATTTCATAATTAATAGAATGAAAAAGATGTCGTTGGGATCTAGCATTCCAACGATATCCCGACTAATTGATTACGAGGCCGAAGTCTCGTTTATCGAGTAGTCGTCATTCCTCCTAATTTTTCAATCCGCATAACCTCGTTTCTCACCCTCGTGTGATTGAGTCAAAAATCTTTTTCAATTCAAACTCTTTCACGTCTAAACTATCCATCCAACATATTTCGAATGAAAAAAGGTATCGTTGGGATCTAGCATTCCAATGATGTCCCGATTACTTGGTTACGAGGTCGACGTCTCGATTATCGAATATTCGTCATTCCTCCTAACATACAATCCGTCTAACCTCGTCTCTCACCCTCGTATGATCAAGTCTAAACCCTAGTATGTTTCTAAACCGTACGTCAAATTCAAATCATTTTTCTTAATCAAATTACGAAAGAACTGAGTTCTTGGAGTCTCGCACCCCTTGAATTCTCGAATGACAACTATTAAGGCGTACGCCTTAGGTAGCGTGTCATTCGAACTTTCGTCCCGAAAACACGCGCCCAAACTATTTGGACAAATACCTTAATTGTCCATCCAAATACACTTTCACAATTAATTGAGTGAAAAAGGTAGTATTGGGATCCAGCATTCCAATAATACCCCGATTAATTGATTGCGAGACTGGCGTCTCGATTATCGAGTAGTCGTCATTCTCCCTTAAAATATTCAATCCAACTCTGTTCTCTCGCCCTCGTGCGATTGAAACTTCCTTAAACACTAATTTCGAAATTAGTCGAATGAAAAAGGTGTCGTTGGAATCTAGCATTCCAATAACATCCTGATTAATTGATTGCGAGGTCGACGTCTCGTTTATCGAATAGTCGTCATTCTCTATCAAATTACCTAACCAAACTCCTATTTCTTGCCCCCGCGCAATCGAAACCTTAAACATATTCAAATATATGCTCTGACCAAAACATCCAATGCGATAAACACTAAATTCCTCGCCCTCGTGCGATTTCCAACCAAAACAACTCTTCTCAAAGAACATTGTTTAGTCCCTTCTTCCGCGCTTAACAAACTCGTGCTTCAGCCTCCCCTAGCGAGCAGACAAGCCAACATTTAGCAGTTAGAATGTGACATAAACACTCGTTCGTTCACAAACCTTTTACCGTAGTTAGCCGAACTACGGCTGCTCTGATCTCTCACATCCGTTGAGAATACGTAGGCACAAGATTGCGACGATCTTGGCGAGCACAATCCCGTCCTTTACCCGTAGTCCCACGAACTACGAATGCTCTAATTTTCCACTTCTTATAAGTGAAGATACGTAGGCACAAGGGCCCCAATCCTTGGCGAGCACGCTATCTTAAAACCACCCATTCCCCCTATAGGAGAAACCTTAGAAGAAAACAAACAAGCATAGTTAACTTTACTCTCGTATCGATCAAGTGGTTCCCGTTGAGTACAACGGACGTAGAGGGTGCTAATACCTTCCCTCTGCGTAATCGACTCCCGAACCTAGATTGTTGGTTGTGATGACCATGTTCTTATCCCTCTTAAAGGTTTTATCGATATTTTCCTATTCCATCCTTGGAATGAATGAAGTTCGGTGGCGACTCTGTTTCGAACAGTATTTTCCGCGTCCATCGCGAGGATCGTATTTTTCGAGGTACGACAGTCCCCCCTTAGACCTTCCATGCGTCTCTCTTCTCATCTCAAAACCATGCTAATTCATCTAATAAAGATGATAAATGTTGCGCGCTACGAGCCTTAAGCTACATGGGGAATGATGAGTGAGGGGTCTCCTCTCGCTTATCTAGGGTGTTTAGTATACGTCCAGTTTGGGGGCGATATACGACGCATTCGCCTCCATGTCATAGTCTTTAGTGCAACGTGAATCACAAACTGAATTAGTTTACTTCACTAAAAACACAAAACAAAATTCAAACCTTTTTCCTTCGGGATTAATCAGAAACCTTTTTCAAAAAAGAGTGTTGTTAAGCTTCGGTTCTACCGCAAAGAGGCTTTGTCCCTAACTGTTGGAACGGTGGTTTAAGCTTACTCGGTTAAAACACTTAATCAACCTGTGGTTTCATGTCAGCCCAAACTACGTTTGCTCTTATCTTTCATACCAGATGAAAGTACATAGGCACAAGACGCGATGTCTTGGCAAGCAACCTCCCCCCCTTTTCTCCCGTAGTTAGTCGAACTACGTTGACTCTGACTTTCCCATTGCATGAGGGAATACGTAGGCACAGAGTTGCGATGCTCTGTCGAGTCTCTTTTCTTTTCTTTTTCTCCTGTGATCCTTTAGCGTAGATAGATTAAACACACCCTTAGATAGACAACAAGCATGGATCCCGTCGAGTACGATGGACGTGAGGGGTGCTAATACCTTCCCCTTGCGTAACCGACTCCTAAATCCAAGACTTGGTTGCAATGACCTCGTCTTTTCCTTTTTCGTTAGGTTTTTCTGATCGTTTCCTTTCCCTCTCTTTGGGATAAATTACGAAAGATGGCGACTCTTCTATTTTCCGCCGGGTGTTTTTCGCAGTTGCGACAAAGAGTTCATCTTATCATATGTTACCCAGCAGAGTCAGTTGGTTAAGTTCCTGTTTTATCTCTGCCAGAGTTATTGGGTTAAGTTTTCTTGTCCCCATCGGAGTATTCTTGTGATTTATCAAGATGTTTGTTATCAACCTCGTGTTGATCTGGCCTTTGGGTTCGATGCCTATGGTGTTCAGTAGATGACTGACAGCGAGGTCAGATGTTTTTACTTGATGTAGATGACTGACGGTGAGGTTAGATGTTTTTACTTGATATTGATGAATGATGACAAGGTCAGATGTTTTACTTGATATTGATGACTGACGGCGAGGTCAGATGCTTTCACTTGATGTCAATGACTGACGGCGAGGTCAGATTTTCTTCTCAGCTTCGCGTTGAGTTGGCCTTCGAGTTCGATGCTCGCTTTTATTTAATAGATGCCTAACGGTAAGGTCAGAGGTTTTTTCCATCTGTGGGTCGATGTTTTCCAACTGATAACCAATTAGCTTATTGATGTTGCAACTATTAGATACCATTTTGGCTCCTCAGGATTTCTGTTCCATTAAACACGTTTATTCAGTTTCAATTTCATTCTGCGGTTGTCAAATTTTCGGGTTCTTTGGTATTCAACCATCTTTTACCTTGAATGTTTGAAAGTCGTTTGCTTTTCATCCCTTCAGGTCCAAGTCGTTTGAATAGGGGTAGCTGTTGTACCCCAAAATTTGACCAACCTCGTTTCTTAATATTTGGCTTATGATTCATTGCATTTTAGCATCTTGAATTTGCATAGCACAGTTTCTTACATGGGATCAAGTGTTTGTATGTGTTCTATCTAAGAGGAGAGCCTTATCAACCAGAAGCTCAAGCAGAGGCATTGGTAGAGTTTGTTATGTGGTTGTGATCATCATGAAGATATCTGAGCTCCTAGAGAGGAGGGGTGTGCCACTACATTATCAAAGAACCATCAAAAAGTTGTCAAGAGGTCCATGAAGATTTATCATTGGTGTAATCATGAGTTACAGTCTTGTTGAGTACCTCAGAGGTCATTGTGGAGTGGGAATGGTCACTTAGTTCATCTACACAATGCCTAGGCAAAAGGATGAAATTAGGGTTTCACCTTTAATTAGGATAAGTATGTTTTTTGGAGCAATACTTGTTCCCATGGTCTTCCACATGTCGTAAGGTGTTTGGGGATGGGATATTGACCACCAATTTTAATCAGAAGAGTTTCAATTGATCAGTCAATTGAAAATCAAGAGATTTGGGGGAAAAGTCAACTGTGCAGTGAAAAAGTCAACTCTTGACTTTTTGAGGTCAAGATCATGTTCTTCAAGTTCAATATGACCCATGGATGGAATTTGATCAAGAAAAGTCAAGGGAATCATGAAAAATCAAGAATTGCTGAATGGTTGAAGCAGCCATCTTCAAGGCCATTTTTCTTCATGATAAAGGTTTAAAATGGACTTGGCTCAAACATCAAAGTTGTTCCTTGTATTTCAAACTTTCTTTTGAGTACCAATTCATAATCATATGATACTTGGAGCTCAAGTTATGATCAATCAAAGTTGGAGATTTTTAAGGACATCAAAGTTAGCAAGTTGGACAAATTTTTGCACTCACTTTGCAAGCCAATTTTCATCACTTTCTTTATATCAAATGAAGCTTTGTCCCAGATGAAAGTTGTAGATAATGTTACAAGCTTTCCAAAAAGTCCAAGAAATCCTCAATATGATTTGGGAAGCTCAAGTTATGGATGTGCAAAGTTGAGGAAAAATAAGGCAAAATCCATAACTTAGAAGTTGGTGTGTTGAACACTTTTTCAAAGGATGAAATATGTGACATTTTGATTTGTTTTTGTTTATCAGCCATGTAGTCATGTCCCATGCACAGGATTTGAGATTTGGAAGCCTACCAAACATTGCCCAAACAAGCCAAACCAAGGCATGTACCTCTTTGCTCTAATTTTGAAATTCTTGCCAAAATAAGGAAAATAAAAATTTCTTTCATGCTAATCCTTGCAGCCAGTCTGAGCAGTCCTACACTCTCACAAAACCACCTACAAGACAAGCATGCTCCTGTCCTTGTTCATCACCCACCGTTGATGAAAGAATCCTTGAAATTGTGAAATCTGGTCCATTAAACTTTTCCATGGTAAAAACCCCCAAAACCCCTTTCTCACCTCATATTTAAGTTGAATAGAAGCTTGAGAAAACCCTAGCCACCCTCTTTGCAAGAAATCAGATTTTGAGTTTTGGAAATCTCTGAATTTTTCCTTTGAAACTCTTTCATTTGTGAACCATTCATCAAACCTCTTTCCATTCCATCATCACCTCATCATCATTCTGCTGCTGTTTGAAAAAAGAAACAACTTTGAGCACTCAGTTCTTCAGCTGCTCAAGATCACTTGTTGTTTCAAAAGAAAAGAAACTTCAAAGGTTTCTCAAAGGAGGGAGGGTATCTTGCTTTGCTCTTGCTGCTAGCTTGCTTTTGGGAGATCTACAAGAGGTATGTAGCCCTAAATCCCCCCATTGTACATCATGTTTATGTTCTGTTTGTTTGTTAAATGGTTTGAACATTGTTATGTTTAAATTGCAATTTGCTGTCAAATACAATGTATGGCTGTTTTTGGATGTCTTTGAGTTCAGCTAAGTGTGTAGCTATTCTTGTGAAGACATATTGTTGAGCACATGATAAGAGTGGTGCCTAGCCTCGTTATGTTGATTTTTTTTTTTGCTTGCTTCCAAATCATTTTGATATGGAAGGTTTTGTTCCTTACATGTGGCTTGCTGTTAAGTAAGTTTGAGGCCATTGTTTTGGCCCGCTGTTTGAGTTTATGTATAGGGCAGTTATCAGAATTGGTGTTAGGGTTGTGTTAGGATTGGATTTGTTAACTCTTGTTGAATGCTCAGACTTGGTGACTCTTTTGGTGTTAGTGCATTCATTTAGGCTTGGCATTGTAATGTCAGGATTTCTGTTTTGTTTGTTGCTGGTTATACACCTTTGAGCTGTGGCATTAGGCTGTTACGTCTTAGCTGTTTGGTTTAGGATGAAGTTTTTTGGAATGTTCAGGATAATTTGGCTTGTTGTTAATGTTTAACTAGGTTTCTCAACTCAGTTGCTATCAGTCTTAGTTTCTCATGGTAGGAGTTTGTTTTTTTTTCTTGTGGTTGCTATCTAATATGTTTGGAGCAGAGTTGTATAGCCAGGTGAGAGATGCCATGAGAATTGAAACTGTTGAGTGCCTCAAATTTGTTTAGGTCCTTGAGAGGCAGTCTGTTTGGTTGACTGGTTGAAGGAGTCTAGTGTGGTTCATGTAGAACTTATATTGCTATTAACCATTTAATGGATAGGTTAGCTTTCAGCAGGATAGTTGAGTCTAGAGTGTTTAGGCCTCAGTTAGTTTCTCTGCTGGTATGTGCTAATGAGGAGAGAGCTGTTGGTTTAGTTCTGCCTGAATGCATGACAGGTTAGAATGTCACTTTTGCTGGACATGGTGTAGTTTTATTTGACACTGTTACCTATTGTCCAATTTTGCTTTTAGGATCTTCTATTTGGTTTCTCATCAGGTTTACCTCCTTTTTGTGTAGAACCTATTTAGAATGACCTAAGATCTTTGTTAAGGTAGTTGCATGAGAGGCTTCCTAATGTTACTTTGATTGGCTATAAAGTTGTTTTGATTAAGTTATAACTTCATATGTGCTCAGATTGTTTAGATTTCTTACAAGGCCAATTTTATAACTCCTAATTGATGGCAGTTGGTTTCTTTCTAGGGATGAGTTTGTTAACTCACTACCACCTATTGTCAAGTTTGGTTGGTTCAGTTTTAGTTTTTTAGAAGAGCAGTTTGTTGTTAGTTTAGAACAGGATTGAAGGACCCAGTGAGGAGTGCCTTGAGAGCTTAAGGTTGTTGCTTTAGTTCATGACAGACTGAAGGTTTAGATTGCATTGGTTTTTGCTTTGTTACAACAAGTTATTAACCACCCTTAAAGATCATCTTGTTTAGTGCTTGACAAGTTGGAGTTGTCCTAACCAACTCTCATTGTCATGAATTTGGTGCCTTAACTTTTGTCATCAAGTTTTCTTTACTTGTACATCAAGTTTGCTAAATCCTTGACTTTAGACAGTCTCATTAGAGTCTAGTTCAGTGCTCAGAAGATTCCTTTGTGTGTATATTGTTGTTTTAGCTTGCTGTTATGTGTGTCCAGTTGAGACCATGACAAGACTAAGTTTCAAACATTGACAGCATAATGATTAAATGCTTGGTTCTTCATTCAGTGCACTGTCCAGTTTTTGTGGAGAGGTGAACCAACTCAGATTTCCAGCAGAACTTTGTTTAAGTTCCTTTTTTTGGTTGATGCTTGATGTAGAGGATTACCATGTTTGGGATCTTAGTTTGCTATCATGGAAAACCTCTTGGTATTAATTGTTGCATTGGTATGTATTTGGGTGCATGGTTGTAGGATGTTTTGGATTAAGTGGTTACTTTGATTGTGCACTGTCAGTTTTCATCTTAAAGTTTGTTAACTTTGTTATCATTAAATTTTGTTTTAACCATTACATTTTGTATGTGGGAATTCATAGTCTGGACCACAATTGGGATTTGACAGCCTTTTTGAAACTCACAATCTCCAAATTAACAATTGATCAAGGAGTTTTGTTGGATTTCAGTTTCAGTTTTTTTTGTGTAAAATCTTTGACAATTTGATCTTTGTTTGGCTTAATGTTTTGGTCATTTGAAATTATGTTCAATTCATGATTCATTACAACTCCCATGCCATTTCCTTGTTCTGAGATTGGTTGTTTGAATTTTCTGTTGAAACTCATTCCATGGCATGTTTGGAGATTTCTCAGAGCATCACTTTGTTTTAAATTGTATCAGTTTGTAAACTTTGATCCCAAGTGCACCTCAAGATATCCCATTTTCATGGGTGTTCGAATTTTTGTGTGAGTGTGGTATTTGGAAAAATGAATTGCACCATCCTCTTCCTCGTGAAAAAGCAAGCAGTTTTGGTTTAAATTTCATTGAATTTGGTTAAGATTTGAAGAAGTTAGAATCAAATCGTTTTTGGCTATTTTGACTTGTCTTGCCTTGAAGCTTGCCCAGAAAACGCGCCTTTTATGGTATATGTTTTAATGGGGTGGCTTGATACAACGGATGTATCGCCACCCAGCGGTGATTTTCATTGCCTTAAGTACTTTGCCATGCCTCTGGACCTGAGTTCGACCCCCAGTAGTGGCGTTTTTACTCTTTTTCATTATTTTTCATGTTTTTTAATATTTTTCTTTCCTTTTCCATATTATGATCACACGCGCATGGTGGTTGTTTTGGCCATGTTGTGTACCTGCAACCCCAAGGTCAAGGGTAGAACCCTTGGTGTAGACCTTTCCTTCTTTTTAGCAACTTATTTATTCTATTTCTTTTTTATTTTGTTTTAATTATTTCTTGTTTTGTTTTATTTATTTAAAAATAGTATTAAATATCATAAATTTCTATAAAAAATCATATTTTTAATATTTTATTGTGTTAATTTATCTTTCTTCTTTTTTTATTTTTATTTTATTTCATCATTTTATTTTGAATTTACAAATTAATGTGCTTTGTGGCTTATCACTTATTTCAATCAACTTTCTTTTCGTTCTTATTTCATTTGTGAGCGAATTATTTAGTGTTTACTTGGCCTTGTGCCATGATCCCCTTAGGATTCCTAGTCCCTCCGTTTAGGATGGGAGTAGGAGAGACATTAGGTGTTCAATCCTATGCATGACAATATTAGGGTAGTTCTTCCCTTTCATCCCAACTTTAGGAGCATTGTGCATGATAACTTTAGGGTCCAGTTTCCCCTTAGTCTGTGTCTTTCTCTTCTCAACTCCTAAACAATTCAAAACACCTAATAAAGGATAATTTGTGTCGTACACTACGAGCCTTAAGTATTTGAGAAATGATGGTTGGGGGGCCTCCTCTCCACTGTCTAGAGTTTTTAGCGTATGCCCTTTGGGCGATATGCGACACATTCGCTCTCGAGTCATAGTCTTTAGTGCGACATGAGTTTCAAACCATAACTTAATTCGCTTATAGTCCTAAAAAATACAAAACAAAAACATCACATCTTTTTATTCTTCGGGATCTTGATTGGATAATCATTTTCATAAAGTGAGTGTGGTTAACTCTTGGTTCTACCGCAAACAGGTAACGCCTAAGTGTCCAATGGTTGAGCAGCATACACCTATCTGCTGGAACTAAGATTTAACCCTACTCAATCTAAAACCAGTGGTCATATCAGCCCGAACTACGTTTTCTCTAATTTCTCATACCAGATGAGTATACGTAGGCACAAGACGGCGATGTCTTGGCGAGCAACCTTCCCCCACCTTCACCCGTAGTATTCCGAACTACGTTGACCCTAACTTTCCCATTGCACGAGGGAATACATAGGCATAGAGCGGTGATGCTCTATCGAGTCATTTTTATTTTCTTTTGTCCCTGAGGCCTTTAGCTAGATAGTTTTAACACCCTTTTAGACTAGATAACAAACGTGGATCCCCTCGAGTACGACGAACGTGAGGGGTTCTAATATCTTCCCCTTGCCTAACCGACTCCCGAACCCTGAGATTTGGTTGCGATGACCTGTCTTATTCGCTTTTCGTAGGTTTTCTCCGATCGTTTCCTTTCCCTCTCTTTGGGATAAATAACAAACGGTGGCAACTCTTCTGTCTTTGCCGGCCCCTCTTCGTAGCGATGCGACAATATCTTTGCTTGGTCATATGAAGACATGTCGGGGCTTGACATAGACATTGTGTTTCATCGCTTGTCGGTGCATGAAGAGTGTCCGCCAGTCAAGTAGAAGCTCACGCGTATGAGACCAGATATGGCTGTGAAAATCAAAGAAGAAGTCCAGAAGCAGTTGGACGCAGGATTTTTAGCCGTAACAACTTACCCTCTGTGGGTCTCCAACATCGTGCCTGTGCCTAAGAAGGATGGCAAGGTACAGATGTATGTTGATTACAGAGATTTGAATAAGGCGAGCCCGAAGGATGATTTCCCGCTCCCCCACATTGACGTATTGGTTGATAATAGTGCTCAATATTTCATGTTTTCCTTCATGGACGGTTTTTCCGGTTATAAGCAGATCAAGACGGCACCAGAGGATATGGAGAAAATGACTTTTATCACGTCGTGGTGGATTTTCTGTTATAAGGTAATGCCTTTTGGGTTGAAAAATGCAGGGGCAACCTATCAGCGGGCTATGGTCACTTTGTTTAATGATATGACTCATCATGAGATCAAGGTTTATGTTGATGACATGATAGCAAAGTCACAACGGAGGAGGAACATTTGGTTAGCCTGTTAAAGCTGTTTGATAGGCTCAGGAAATTCAGATTGAGGTTGAACCCTAACAAGTGTACTTTTAGGGTCAGGTCAGGAAAGTTGTTCGGGTTCATTGTTAGTGAAAAAGGAATCGAGGTCGATCTTGCAAAAATAAATGCTATTCAAGATACGCCACATGCAAACCAATGTTCAAATTGCTAAAGAAAGATCAGGCCGTTGTTAGGAATGAAAATCGCCAAAGGGAATTTGATAAAATAAAAGAATATTTGCAGGAACCTATGATACGGATACCCCTAGTTGCTGGAAGACCTTTGATAATGTACCTAATGGTTCTTGAGAACAGTATGGGTTGTGTTCTCAGTCAGCAAGAAGAGACTGGAAGAAAAGAACATGCAATATACTATCTGAGTAAAAAGTTCATAGATTGTTAGTCTCGGTACTCGATGTTGGAGAAAACGTGTTGTGCACTCGCGTGGGTTGCCAAACGTTTGAGACAGTACATGCTTAATTATACAACCACGCTGATTTCGAAGATGAATCCGATTAAATATGTCTTCGAAAAGCAAGCAATTTTCGAAAGAATTTCCAGGTGGCAGATTGTATTGACAGAGTACGATATTCAGTATGTTTCCCAGAAAGCTATAAAGGGGAGTATTTCCCATTCACTGCCAGGTTGACATTTCCTTTCACCAACAACAAAGCGGAGTATGAAGCGTGCATCATGGGGTTGGAAGAAGCCATTGATCTGAGGATCAAGAAACTAGATGTGTACGGCGATTCAGCGCTAGTTGTAAATCAGATCAAAGGAGAATGGGAGACCAGGCAACCCAATCTGATTCCTTACATGAACTATGCAAGAAGGCTATTGCCATTCTTTGATCATGTAGAGTTACATCACGTGCCGAGAGCGGAGAACTAGATGGCAGATGCTCTGGCGACATTATCCTAGATGTACAAGGTGAACTATTGGAATGATGCTCCAAGAATAGTCATCTCGCGCCTTGATAGGTCGGCATTTGTATTTGCCATTGAGGAAGCCTCTGATGGCAAGCCATGGTTTTACAACATCTAAAACTTTCTTTAGAAACAAGAATATCCTCCAGGGGCGTCGACCCGGGATAAGAAGACTCTGAGAAGGTTGTTTGGAAACTATTATCTGAATCAGGATAGTGTACTCTACAGGAGGAATTATGATTTGGTGTTATTAAGGTGCGTAGACGAGAAAGAAGCAAACTTGCTTATGGAAGAGGTCCACGAAGGAGCCTTTGGTACGCATGCCGGCGGGCACACCATGTCTCGAAAGTTGTTACGAGCAGGGTATTATTGGTTGACGATGGAGTCGGATTGTTTCAAATATGCGAAGAAATGCCATAAATGACATATTTATGCAGACAATATTTATGTGTCGTCGTGTCCTCTGAACGTCATGGCATCTCCTTGGCCCTTTTCTATGTGGGGAATTGACATGATTGGCAAGATTGAGGCAACCACATCCAATGGACATCGGTTCATTTTGGTTGCCATTGACTACTTTACCAAGTGGGTGGAAGCTGCCTCCTATGCGAATGTCACAAAGCAAGTCGTAGCCAGATTTATCAAAAGGGACATCATCTGTAGATACAGAGTGTCTGAAAGAATCATTACTGATAATGGTTCGAATCTAAATACTAAGATGATGAAGGAATTGTGCCAGAGTTTCAAAATCGAGCGTCACAACTCATCGCCCTATCGTCAGGAGATGAACGACGTTGTTGAAGCAGCTAACAAGAACATCAAGAAGATAGTGCAGAAGATGGTTGTAACCTATAAAGATTGGCATGAGATGTTTCCCTTCGCTTTGCACGGATATCGTACTACGGTACGCACTTCAACTGGGGCAATTGCTTTCTCGCTGGTGTATGGTATGGAAGTTGTCCTACCATTAGAAGTTGAGATTCCTTCTTTGAGAGTTCTGGTCGACGTCAAGCTCGATGAGGCAGAATGGGTAAAGAACAGATTGAATCATCTTATCCTGATGGACGAGAAGAGGCTAGCATTTATTGCATACGGTCGGTTGTAATCAGAGTCGGATGAAGAAAGCTTTCGACAAGGTGCGCCCTTGAAGCTTTCAGACAGGCGATCTTGTGCTGAAAAAGATTCTCCCTCTACAAACATATCATAGGGGCAAATGGACTCCCAACTATGAAGGTCCATACATCGTGTAAAAGATCTTCCCTGGAGGAGCCTTGCTGTTACCCACCATGGATGGTGAGGATTTTACATCCCCTGTGAGTGCAAACGCAATTAAAAAATACTTTGCTTAAAGAGACCCGCTAGAAAGAAAAAAGAATATCCAGGCAAAAATCTGGCATCCCGGCGAACCATAAAAAAATGGGTTCGAGCAAAAGTTAGGGATATAAAGAAAAAGATGTAAACCCGTAAATTGAAAACCTAAAAAGGCAACTTTGGCAAAAAAAATGGGTATCCCGGTGAATTGAAAACCCGAAAGGGCGATTCACGCAAAAGTTAGGGATTTAAAAAAGCAAATGATTGAGGTCTGCGTGTGATCTTCAGAGCTTGTTGGATTGAGGGAGGACCTAAGGGCCGTTTATCTGAGTCAATCTCTTCTGAAGGCGAAGCGTCGGTGAAGCATCAAAGTCACACGGGTCATAGATGGATCAACTTATGGTGTTCGTCTGTGCCACATTGCCGACATTCTGTATATTTATGTGCATTTCTGTATATTTTTGCGTAGCTTTCTCTTTTCAGGAGTTGCATCTGATGTAAAATCTTGCCTATTTACAGACCCATCTATGAATAAAACATATACTATTTAGTAATTGTATTTTTTGCTTTAGCCTTACTGTTTTGTTTGCAAAAAACGCCCGATGTTTTTGATAAACTGTGCATACATAAACTTGCAGGCTTTGCCAATAATCGTTAAAACTTTGAGTTATTTGAACAACGTCGCGGACGATGACTAAGATAGTTCCTTTGTACAAGATATATTGTTTGTTTGTTCATTTTTTTAGGGTCGTTATCCTTAGGGCAATTCGTGAAAGGTGTATCTCCGGTATGATCACCATTCCCCCGACTATTGAAGTTTGAACATCTCTATCCCCGGTAGAGTTGTATGCAGATGGAGTGAGAAGTTAAGTGTGTACGCTTATCCCCAGCAGTTGGTCGGTACTCATTTACCTCTTCGCAGTTCGAGACCGAAGTCAGCAGAGTAAGGTTATTCCCCCAAGAGGGTCGAGATTGATATTCCCAACAGATTAAGTGTGCACGCTTATTCCCAGCAGTTGGTTCGTACACATTTAATCCCTGCAGGTTGTCGGTATGTATTTACTCCCCGGCGAGTCGAGATGGGATTTCTCCCCATAGAGTTTGAACATGTAACTTTGTATCCCCTCGGAGTTCAGTTTGTTGAATCATCCCCAATCAGAGGTCGATGTTGTTCCCTCGTTGGGCGATCCCCAGTAGAGTTGGCTTTTCTGCCTTGCAGGATCGTAGAGTTGTCTCTATCCTTAGCAAAGTCAATATGAAGTGGTTATATTTCCTCGCAGAGATAGACTTTGTCTCGACAAAGTCGATAAGTCTGTGATTCCCTGGCAGAGTGGATCTATAGCTGAGATAGATTGTTCCTCGGGTGAGCAATTTCGGGCAGGTTGAGTTTTGATTGTGTCCCCAGTAAGTCGTTACTTTCAGGTGAGTATTGGTGAGCCATTCAGGGCTATTTTCTTCAGCATGACGTGTTATGAATCTTGGTGGTTGATTCCGAACCCCCCACAGAGTTGTTGGTTCCCCATTAGGGTAACTTTGTTTTCAACGTATGGCTGTCTATCCGGTAGAGCCGTCTTTTCCCCAAAAGAGTTGTATTCTGGAAGGCCGTTCAGGGCGTTTTTCTCAGCAGGTTTTGATCGCCAGCCGAGTTTGGATTTCTTGTTCTCGTAAGAAGTTTGTTCCCCCGTAAAAGAGTTGTCCAAGGCTCGTTTCCCAATTGAAGTCCAATTGTGGTTGGCATATGTTAACCTTTTCCCCAGCAGGGTGGATCTTGGGTTTCTTTATTTTAATAGCTTGGTTCCGTTGCATTTTACATTCTTTGCATAGCATCCTCCAAACGCGTAGCATTTCCATTTTGTATGGAGCATTACGCCACTTTCAAACATACGTATGTGAAACATAAGCCAGGTTGTTACCTCTCTGTTTGCAAGTGTATTTCCAACAGATGGTTGATTTACTTTGTCTGCATGGTGTTCAGACCCAACAAGTTTTGACTGATATCTTGTTGCCCGAATGGTATCCAGGCCATGGCACTTTTCGTTAGCCCGCATGGTATCCAGACCCCGGCTTACGTCTTTTCCAGCAACGTCGCCTGACTTCGGTCGATGGTGTTGTCATAAACTCTTGTGGTATCCAGACCTTGATGAGTATGTTGATGGTTTACTTTGTTCGTGTGGTATCCAGACCCCGACAAAGGTTATTTTTCTACCCAAATAGTATCCATACCAGGGCGATTTCATATTTGTTTTGTCCGTTGAGTATCCAGACTCCGGACAATCTCGTTAGTATCCAAACTCCGGCCAATTCCGTTGAGTATCCAGACTCCGGTCAGTTACGTTGAGTTTTCAAACTCCGACCATTTGAAAGATTATCTTTTGCCTGTATGGTATCCAAACCATGGCAAGTTGTGATTGATGTAGTTGCTCGTATGGTGTTTAGACCTTTACGACTAGTGATTTCTTATAGCCCATGTGGTATCCAGACCCCGACTTACATTTTCCCCAGCGGTGTCGCCGAACCTCAGCTATTGTTATAAACTCATGTGATATTCAGACTCTAATGAGTACATTTGTGGTGTATCCCTTTGCCCGTTGAGTATCCATGCTCCGGTTAATTTCGTCGAGCGTTCAGGCTCCGGTTATTTCGTTGAGTGTTCAGGCTTCGATTATTTTGTTGACCGTTCAAGCTCCGGTTATCCCGTTGAGTATCCAAACTCCGGTTATTTCATTGAGTATCCAGACTCCGGTTATCCTGTCGAGAATCCAGACTCTGGTTAACTTCGTTGAGCATTCAGGCTCAAGTTAATTTCGTCAAGCATTCAGGCTCCAATTATTTTCGTTGAGCGTTCAGGCTCCGGTTTGTTTTTGTTGAGAATTCAGGCTCCGGTTATTTCGTTGAGCATTCAGACTCCAATTATTACGTCAAGTGTTCAGACTCCGACAAATGTCATTGACTCATTTTGTATGTTGAATATCCAGATTCCAGCAATTTGAAATGTCACCCTTCAGCCTCTATGGTATTCAGACCATGGTACAATTTTTTATGGATGTGTTCATTTTATTAGATGTTATCCAACAGAGTTACTTGGTTAAGTTCCTATTCTTTCCCCAGTGGGGTCACCAACAGAGTTACTTGGTTAAGTTTCTTTTTGTTCCTCAGCAGAGTAACTTGGTTAAGTTTCTCCGCGCTCCCAAAGCAGAGTTATTTGGTTAAATTTCTCTCTTTCTCCCTGCCAGAGTTGCTTGGTTAAGCTTCACTCTTCCCCAGTGGAGTATTCTCAAGAAGTTTATCAGCTTCGGTTGATCTGGACTTAGGGTTTGATGCTCGCTTTTATTTAGCGAATGCCTGTGTGTTAGCAGATGTCTCTTCCAACTGCGTGTTGAAGGTTGTTAATCAATCAGCTTGTTGTCGTTGCAACTATCCGTTCAGTTATTTCTAGAGATTTCTATCCCCAATCAGAGTTTGCAGTTTATTTCTGCGGTTGGAAAATTTTCGGGTTCTTTGGGATTCAATCGTCTTTTACCTTGATTGTTTGAAAGCCGTTCACTTTTCACTCATTCAGGTCCAAGTCGCTTGAATAGGGGCAGCTGTTGTACCCCAAAATTTGTCCAACCTTTTCTTTACTTGGTTTATGTTTTCATTGCATTGTTCTAGCATTTGCATTGCATATCATTTTTCATTTGCAGGGGATCAACATGTGTGCATAGCAAGAGAGGGTTTGTCAAGGGTTCCAAGCAAGCATGAGTGCTCATTAAGTCATCAGGAGCTGGTCAGAGCTCTTTGAGAAGGTGAAGGGATATATGTTGCTTATCTCCTATCTTGGAGGCCAATTGAGGATCATTTGAGGATCATAAGTTCATGGATATGGATATGAGATGTTTTGAAACTCATTGAGTGCTTTGAGATCCATTGTGGAGCTTATGCAAATTGTTATATCATGTGCAAGAGGTTGCTGTCAACAGATTGTACACCTAGGGTTTCATCTGCCTAGTTCAAGATCCACTGAGGATTTGAGGGAGATTAAGACTTAGTTCTAAGTCTTTGGAGTCATGGAAAGTTGTGTTGAGGCATCTAAGATGTTATTTCAAAATCAATTCAAGAAGAATCAAGAGTGTGAGAAGTTACTAAATTAGGGTTTCAGAGGTTTGTTGGTGTAAAATCCCCTGTTTAGTGCCTAACTTCAAGACCACATATCTCAAGATACAAGTGTAATCTCACTTTGAAATAAACATGTAACTTTTAGAGCATATTCTTAGCTTTCGTTTGAGCACTAGAACTCATCCATTGGGTTTCTAGAACTCGGGTTATGATGCTGACAAGTTATGGGTCCTCAAATGAATGTATTTTCAGTCAACAAAAGTCAACCAACTTCCAAGGCACTTTTGACCTAGAATCATGTTTCTCCTCAACTTTTAATGAACATTAAATTTGTCCCTCATGACCTTAGCTTTCCAAAAAGTCCTAGAAGTCCTTTATCTCATTTGTAGAACTCAAGTTATGAACCTTGCAAGGCAGGGGTATTTTTGGAAAGTGAGATTATAAGTCATTTTGGTTTGACTTTGATCTCATCTTTGTTGACCCTCGACAATCCTCCTTCAAAGTGGAGCATCTTTGTGAATCAAATTCTTTGATGATGCTTTGAAGTGACTTTGATTGTGATCTTTTAGCCTCTGGTTGCCAACTCTTTGATGTTCATTTGAGATTTTATTTGGTTATTTTTTAGCCTTTTTCCTATTTTTGAGGTGACTTGCAAGTCAAGGTACTTCTAAGGGAGGTTCATACAAACACTTGACCTAGTTTGCTTTGGAAATGACACTTGTGGATCCATTGAGCTCTCAATTCTTATTGATTCATATTTCTAACATGTCGAGGTATTTGAATTCTCATTTTTAGGTCATAAACTTGAAGTCTTCTTTTAGGCTTTCCATTTGAAGTTCAAGTGTTGAATGTGCTTAAGACTTAGGTCTTCTTCCATGCCTATGCTTGCATTCTCTTTGGTGATTTTCCTCCTTTGCTTTGTGCACCTCCTCCTCCCATCTTTGCTTCTGTCCAATGACCTTAGGATCCCATTTGAGATGGTTTAGTCCCTCCTTTGGAGGTACTTGAAACATATCATGAATGGTGATTCTTTGAGGACTCCTTTGTTGTGTGCTTGCATGATCCTTGAGTTTTTTTATGGTTGAGTTGCCCATTTGAGTTCCTTGTTGTCCTCACCTTGCCTCCCATTCTCTCATTTGATCATGGATTCTTCCCTTTCTTTTGGTTTTCCTTTGGGCATTGTGGTTGATGGCAAATGGTTGTAAGACTTGTTCTCCCATTTCATCCAACTTTTGTGTGCTTGTTTTCTCTCTTTTATGTGCATTTTTTCTCCCTTCTTCTTTTCATCTCTCATATGCATGCTTGAGGTTGAGATGTGCTTGTGGAGGCTAATACCCCACACTTTTTTCCTCCTTCACTTTCATTCTAATTGTGTATTACATGTTTGCATACTTGCATTGTCTTATGCTTTCTTCTTCTTCTTCTTTTGTTCTTCTTTGCCATGTTCCCTTAGGAACTCTAATATTCTTTGTTCAAGGTTGATTATGATAGACCTTAGGCTGGAATCCATGGAAGATAACATTAGGTAGCATTCCCTTTTATACCAATCATAGGTGCACTTTGTATGAGAACATTAGGTTGAGTCTTAGTCTCCCTTAGAGTGTCTTTCTCTTCTCATCTCAAAACAATTTCAAAACATCTAAAAAAGGTTAAGGATTGTTGTAAGTTACGAGCCTTAAGTACTTGGGAATGGTGATTGGGGGGCCTCCTCTCAATCATCTAGAGTGTTTAGCATATGTCCTTTGGACGATATGCGACGCATTCGCTCCTAGGTCATAGTCTTTAGTGCAACATGAATTACAAACAATAATCAATGCACTTCTTCTCTAAAAAATACAAAAGCAAACATCAAATCTTCTTATCCTTCGGGATCTTAATTTGGAAAAACTTTTTCCTAAGGACAGTGTTGTTAACTCTTGGTTCTATCGCAAACATGTAACGCCTAAGTCTCCAATGGTCTAGCTGCATACACCTAACTGCTAGAACCAAGTTTTAACCCTACTCGGGCCTAAAACATTTTGAACCAACCGGTGTTCTCGTTAGCCCAAACTATGTTTGCTCTGATTTCTCATACCAGATGAGAATACGTAGGCACAAGATGGCGATGTCTTGGCAGGAAACTTTCCCCCACCTTTCACCCGTAGTTAGCCGAACTACGTTGACTCTGACTTTCCCATTGCAAGAGGGAATACGTAGGCATATAGCGGCGATGCTCTATCGAGTCTCTTTTCTTTTCTTTTGTCCTTGAGCCATAATGTAGATAGTAAACACCCTCTTAGATAGACAACAAAGCATGGACCGTCGAGTACGACGGACGTGAGGGGTGCTAATACCTTCCCCTTGCGTAACCGACTCCCGAACTCGAGACATGGTTGCGATGACCTGTCTTTTCCCGTTTTCGTTAGGTTTTCTCTGATTGTTTCTTTCCCTCTTTTGGGATAAATAACGAATGGTGGCAACTCTTCTGTCCTTGTCGGCCCCTCTTTGCAGCGATGCGACATTGACGTGTTAGCGTTGGACCCTTTGACCTTGTGAGATGGATGGCTCAGATTACTTTGACTGGCACGCGTGTATAATTGACTTCCACGTCAATTATTTAAACGGTGCATTTTGTTTTGCTGGCTAGGGATTGGGCTTTTAATGCTAATCACACCCCTCTGATTGCTGAGCCCAGTTGTTCAACGTGTTTCCCTTGCTATTTGCACCTTGTGGCATTTTATTTGTTTTATTTTCTTTATTTTATTTTTGTTTACATTTTTAATTGTTAAAAATACCTCTAATGTTCATAAAATTCAAATAAAATTATTTTCAGATACATTGATATGTTAACTAATTTTTCATAATTTTTATTTTGAATTTCCATTTATTTTTCATTTTCATTTGAATTTAATGAGTGGAGGTGCTTTTAACATGTTTCTCTGTTGTTCTTGCTCATTTCTTAGACCATTTGAAACCACCAATGAGTGAGGCTTCTTCCTCATTTTAATGATGAGTTGAGGTGCCTTTGAGGCCGGTTTTAGTCAAGGTTTGACTTATTTTTGTTTGACTTTGGTTTATTTTTATTTTACCCTCGATGAATCTCTTTCAAAGTGGAGCACACTAGTGGATCAATTCCTTTGGTGATGCTATGATGGGATTTTGGCTTTGATGCTTTGGCCTCTGGTTGCCAACTTATTTGTGAGCTTTACGTATTTTATTTGGCATTTATTGAACCATTTTCCTATTTTTGGTGAACCTTGCAAGTCAAGTCACCCTAATGGAGGTTCATATAAACTAGTTGACCTAGTTCTCTTGGGAAATGACTCTTGTGGATCCCCTATGCTTCCAAGACCTCTTGATTCACATTCTTAACATATTGAAGTTGCTGGTTGCAAGTTTATAGGTCCTACATTTGTTTGTTTTGTGCTACAAGTTGCTCCTAATTATGGCTTTCCATTTGTCTTTAATGTTGAAAGTGGTTTGAACTTACGTTCTTTCCCATGCCCTACCTTGCAACTTGTCTTGTTTCCTCTTCTTCTTTCATTTGTGCATGTTCTTACCTTGTTCTCAATTCTTTCCATAGGACTTTGGAACTCATCTAAGTTGATTGGGTGCTCTTGGTTTCCACTTTGAGTTTAACTTGTATGAGATGCCACTTTGAGACTCTTTTGTGCTTTCTTGTTTGCATGATCATTTTGATGCTTATGGTTGAGATTTCTTTCTTTGTTGCTTGCTTCCCAAGCGTATTCTCCCATCCTCATCTTGATCATGCCTTCTTCTCTTTCTTATTTGTTTGCATTTTGGTTTAGTGATTGATGCTTGAATGGTTGTAGGAGTTGTGTCTTCTCCCATTGCATCTCACTTTTGCTTGGACTTGTTCAAGTCTTCTTGCTTGCATTTCTCTTTTGTTTTGCATCCTTTTGCATGGCTTCAAGAGGTTGAGATGTGATTATGGTGGTTGCTGCCCCACACTTTTTCCTCCCTTTTTTCTTTGTGTTGCATTTCATGTTTACATCTCTTTCTTTCATCTCATTTGTGATTGATTCATCTTGTGCTTACTTGGTTCCTTTGCCATGATCCCTTAGGATTCCTAGTCCCATTTGTTTAAGATAGGAGTAGGAGAGAAATTAAGTGTTCAATCCAAGCACGATAACATTAGGATAGTGTTTCCTCTTTTAATCTCAATCATAAGAGCACATTGCATGATAACATTAGGGTTAGTTAGTTTCCCCTTAGTTGTGTCTTCTCTCTTCTCATCTCAAAACTTCTTCAAAATATGTAATAAAGAATAACAAGTGTTGTACGCTACGAGCCTTAAGCATTTGGGAAATGATGATTGGGGGGCCTCCTCTCAATTGTCTAGAGTGTTTAGCGTATGCCCTTTGGGCGATATGCCACACATTCGCTCCTAAGTCATAGTCTTTAGTGCAACATGAATTACAAACAAAGTTCAATTCACTTCTTCTTCATAAAAGAATCAAAGACAAACATCAGATACTTTTATCCTTCGGGATTAATTGAAAACCATTTTCATAAAAGAGTGTTGTTAACTCTTGGTTCAATCGCAAACAGGTAACGCCTAAGTCTCCAATGGTTGAGCAGCAATACACCTTACTGCTAGAACGAAGGTTTAATCCTACTCTATTAAAACACTTGAACCAACCTATGGTCGTGTTAGCCCGAACTACGCTTACTCTGATTTCTCGTACTAGACGAGGATGCGTAGGCACAAGATGATGATGTCTTGGCGTGCAACCTTCCCCACCTTCACCCGTAGTTTTCCGAACTACGTTGACTCTGACTTTCCCATTGCACGAGGGAGTACGTAGGCATAGAGCGGCGATGCTCTATCGAGTTTTTTTTTCTTTTCTTTTGTCCTGTGAGCCTGTAGCTTAGATAGATTAACACCCTTTAGATAGATAACAAGTGTGGATCCCGTCGAGTACGACGGACATGAGGGGTGCTCATACCTTCCCCTTGCGTAACCGAGTCCCGAACCCAAGATTTGGTTGCGATGACCTGTCTTCTCCCTTTTTCGTAGGTTTTCTCTTATCGTTTACTTTCCCTCTCTTTGGGATAAATAACGAATGGTGGCGACTCTTATGTCATTGCCGGCCCCTCTTCGCAGCAATGCGACAACTGGCGACTCTGCTGGGGAGCATTCCCAGTTCCCTATGCGAGTAAATCCTAGCACTTATTTGTTTATCTTAGGGTGTGTATATATGTGTTATACTTTATCTGCATTTTCATTTTACTCTCCCGCATTGGATATTATCATTGTTGTTGTGATGTTGGGGTGGAATGTTCCACTGTGAGATAAGCCAAAACCCAGGCTTGAGTATAACCCTATCATTAGAAGTGGAAAGTAATGGTGAACTTTTATGTTTGGCATGCACTAGTTCCCACGAAATTCGCGCTCAGATGAGATTCTCTTTGATGACTACCTTTCTAGTTTGTTTCAGACAGTTGAGAGGATGTTGGATCTGAAAATTGTCGACTTTGGGGACCGATCATTTGGAAGTCAACTAAGTGAGGCTGCTTCGTTAGACTATGATGCCAAACTAGAAATGGTGAACGTATCATCGTTTCTCGAAAGTCTATGACACTGATGACCGCATAGGATGCCTAACCTTATCGGTGATAAGTTCATACCTGTGAGTGGTGAGGGTTATGTAGAAAACTTTGACCTTCAACCTACCCGATTTTCTTGTCAGTATGAACCTGTGTTCTTAATATAGTGGGTCCTTATGACAGTGTTATGTTTTTACCAAAGCGAAGCACTGGTTCTTCTCAGTCAACAACACAACAACTTTGATCCCCTGTTGCATTTGCATTTTGCATTTGCATATTAAAATTGACATGTATTTATGTTGCAGGTGTATATTTTCCCTTCGATTCTAGTGAGTTATTCCACTTCTGACATGGAGCATAGCTTGAAGAAGACTGTTGTGAATAAATTCCCTACTCCTGACGTAGGATCTCTGCTCAGTTTGATTTCTGTTGCCGATCATAGTGTAATGGAGGATTTCAAGAAGTCATATGGGAAGCTTTTGGGATTAGTTTGCAAAGCCTCAACATATGAGTTGGGAGGTCTCCACACTTTGCTTCAGTTTTATGATCCACAGTTACGGTGTTTCACTTTTCCGGGTTATGTGTTACTGCCTACTTTGGAGGAGTTCTCTATGCTGCTTAGAGTTCCTATCTTGGACCAGATGCCTTTTTATCTTATTGACGTTGAGCCTGATTTGACTAAGCTTGTTAACGCCCTTCATTTGGATGCTTCTGAGCTAAAAGGGAAGTTGGTTAAGTGTCGCATCGCTGCGAAAAGGGGTCAACAATGATAGAAGAGTTGCCATCGTTCGTTATTTTTCCCAAAAGAGGGAAAGAAAACGATCAGAGAAAAGCTAATGAAAATGGGAAAAGATAGGTCATCGCAACCATGTCTTGGGTTCGGGAGTCGGTTACGCAAGGGGAAGGTGTTAGCACCCCTTACGTCCGTCGTACTCGACGGGATCCACGCTTTGTTGTCTATCTAAAAGGGTGTTTACTATCTAAGCTACGACTCAGGGACAAAAGAAAAGAAAAGAGACTCGATAGAGCCTCGCCGCTCTATGCCTACGTATTCCCTCGTGCAATGGGAAAGTCAGAGTCAACGTAGTTCTGCTAACTACGGGTGAAAGGGGGAAGGTTGCTCGACAAGACATCTTCGTCTTGTGCCTACGTATCCTCATCTGGTATGAGAAATCAGAGAAAACGTAGTTCGGGCTAACAACAACACCGGTTGGTTCAAAATATTTTACCCGAGTAGGGTTAAAACTTAGTTCTAGCAGTTAGGTGTATGCAGCTCGACCATTGGAGACTTAGGCGTTACCTGTTTGCGGTAGAACCAAGAGTTAACAAAACTCTCCTTATGAAAAGGTTTTTCTAAATTAAGATTCCGAAGGATAAAAAAGGTTTGAAGTTTTATTTTGTGTTTTTTAGAGAAGAAGTGCATTGGTTATTGTTTGTAATTCGTGTTGCACTAAAGACTATAACCTAGGAGCGAATGCGTCACATATCATCCAAAGGACACATGTTAAACACTCTAGATAATTGAAAGAAGGCCCTCCAATCTCCATTTCCCAAGTACTTAAGGCTCGTAACGTACAACAATCCTTAACCTTTATTAGATGTTTTGAGAAATTTTGCAGATGAGAAGAGAAAGACACTTTAAAGGGAGAATAAGACTCAACCTAATGTTCTCATACAAAGTGCACCTATGATTGGGATAAAAGAGAATGCTACCTAATGTTATCATGCATGGATTCAAGCCTAAGATATATTATAATCTCTCTTAAACAAGAGAGATTATAGGTCCTAAGGGAACATGGCAAAGGAAAACAAAAGAAGGAGAAGAAGAAACCATAAGACAAAGCAAGTATGCAAACATGTTATGCTCAATTAGAATGAAAGTGAGGGAAGAAAAAAAAGTCTGGGGCAGTAGCCTCCACAAGGATATCTCAACCTCAAGCATGCATATGAGAGATGCAAAGAATAAGGAAGAAAGCATGCACATAAAATAGATCAAATAAGTGCACAAAAATGGGATGAAATGGGAGAAAGAATCCTACAACCATTTGTCATCAACCACAATGCCCAAAGGAAAAACAACAAGAGATGAAGACATAACATAAAGTGAGGATGGGATATGAGATGAGGAAAGCAAGGAACTCATAAAGATCACTCAACCAAAAGCATCACCAAGATTATGCAAACAAAAGCACAAAAGAGTCCTCAAAGAATCTCCATTCATGACATGTTCCAAGTACCTCCAAAGGAGAGACTAAACCATCTCAAATGGGATTCAAAAGTCATTAGGTAGAAGCAAAGATGAGAGGAGAAGGTACATAAACCAAATAAAGGAAAGCACAAAAGAGAATGCAAGCATAGGCATGGAGAAAGACCTAAGTCTTAAGCACATTCAACACTTGAACTTCAAGTGGAAAGCCTAAAAAGAAACGCAAATATCAACAAGTAATGAACAATTTTATAACCTAAAAATGAGAATTTAAATATCTCAACATGTTAGAAGTATGAATCAACAAGAATTTAGAGCTTAAGGGATCCATAAAAGTCATTTCCCATTCAAACTAGGTCAAGTGCTTGTATGAACCTACCTTAGAAGTAAATTGACTTGTAAGTTACCTCAAAAATAGGAAAAAGGCTCAAAAATAACCAAATAAAATCTCAAATGAACATCAAAGAGTTGGCAACCAGAGGCTAAAATATCACAATCAATGTCACTTCAAAGCATCATCAAAGAATTTGATTCACAAGGATGCTCCACTTTGAAGGAAGGTTGTCGAGGGTCAACAAAAATGAAGTCAAAGTCAAACCAGGGGCAAATTCATCCTCAAAGATCCTTCAACTCATCATTGAAATGAGGAATGAATCTTATTCATTGGAGAAAAAGATTGCTCAAGAAATAAAGCAAGAACTATTAAGAACAAAAGAAAGTTCCATTAAAAACTATTCCAAATAGAAAATCCCATTTTAATTGAAAAATAATTAAAAAATGAAAATAAAAATGTCAAAAAATTAAATGACATCCTAAAGTATCTAAAAATATTTTTTGTGCGATTTTACAATATTTGGAACTATTTTTAACGAATTAAAATGAAAACAGAAAAATAAAATAAAATAAAATAAAGAAATAAACAACAAAGGTGCAAATAGCAAAGAAAAAGGAAAATGCATTGGGCTGGATCCCAGGGGGGTGTCAAAAGCAAGCAAAGCCCAAACAAGAACAACTCAGAATCCACAATGAAACGCATCATTTCATTTACACGCGTGGGAAGTCAAGAAACACGTTGGCTGGTCAGCTTAGATCCAAGCCGTTGATCTAGATAAGTCAACAAGTCAAATGCATACATGTCAGCTTGGACGGAAATTGAACCAGACGCCAGAACAACGGTTCCAATCGTCTTCTCCAGCAATGCCACTGGAGGTGCAAGTTCCAAACTTAACCAAATTGAGTGAACTCTTATAATGAAATTATCGCCACGTTACATAGATCACAAATCCACCAACCAATCCCATTTATCATGTGTAAATCAAGCAAATCGAATGATTAAAGAATCATGCTCAAAACTGAAAGTTCATCAAACATCACAAACAATTATCCAGAATTTGCCTACACATGTAGGTCTTCAGTTTGCAACAAAAATGGCATGGAATTGATGCATATAATGTGAGAATTTTTGAAAAGAATAATACCTAACAGAGTCTCTCTGTTGGAGCTTCTGATGGTGTCAAGCTTAAGCAAAAGCATGTAGAATCACTAAAGGAAGTTCAAGGAAGAGAATGCTGGTGTTGATTTGGCTCGAATTTGCTTCAATTTCAGATTCCAATTTTCACTTTTCTCTTGAACTCTCCAACTGTGGTCAAGCTCTCCCTCCACGAAAATGACTCAATGAAGCTTCAAAATTCATCTAAAATTTTATATGATGGATCTAGAGTGATTTGGAGGCCCAATTTGGCCTTATTGGAAGGTAATTCAAAAATGCCCAAAATTGGAAATAAGCTTCATGCATACCTGAAATTGGCTCCAATTCTCCTTGATTTTGATTCAAATCAGGTTCTGGGACCTTGCTTTGATCATGTGGATAGGAATTACTCCTTAATTTGACCCAATGGTGGAGATTGAATGTGAAACTTCTCTTTGAAGTAACCTTGAAAACCATGAGTTCTAGCTCTCATACCTCAAATCCAATTTGTTCATCTTGCTTGTTGGATAAATGTGAATCAAAATGAGCACAAATATGGCACAAAAAGGTTCCAAAACCAAATCAATTGAATTCATGACTTTAAGTTCATTTTTCCATGGAATCTCTTCACCAATCTCCTTGTCCTTGTATAATTCATGATAATTTGATGTTCCATGATGAAATTGATACCATTTGAAGCAACATTCATGTTGGATAAAGTTTCATTTGAAGTGCTTAAGATCATGAAAAGGACCTATAATGAAAATGACCTATAATCTCACTTTCCCAAAATACCCCTGCCTTGCAAGCTTCATAACTTGAGTTCTACAAATGAGATGAAGGACTTCTAGGACTTTTTGGAAAGCTAAGATCATGAGGAACAACTCTCGTGTTCATTAAAGGTTAAGGAGAAACATGATTCTAGGTCAAAAGTGCCTTGGAAGTTGGTTGACTTTTGTTGACTGAAAATAGAGTTCATTTGAGACCTCTAACTTGCCAGCATCATAACATGAGTTCTAGAAACCCAATGGATGATTTCTAGTACTCAAAAGAAAGCTAATAACATGCTTTACAAGTCTCATGTTTATGTCAAAGTGAGAGTACACTTGTATCTTGAGATATGTTGTCTTGAAGTTAGGCACTAAATAGGGTATTTTACACTAACAAACCTCTGAAACCCTAATTTAGTAACTTCTCACACTCTTGATTCTTCTTGAATTGATACTCAACGCTAACAAACCATGAGAATCTACAAATGAGATGAAGGACTTCTAGGACTTTTTGGAAAGCTAAGATTATGAGTAACAACTCTCATGTTCATCAAAGGTTTAGGTGAGACATGATTATAGGTCAAAAGTGCCTTGGAAGTTGGTTGACTTTTGTTGACTGAAAATAGAATTCATCTGAGACCTCTAACTTGCCAGCATCATAACATGAGTTCTAGAAACCCAATGGATGATTTCTAGTACTCAAAAGAAAGCTAATAACATGCTTTACAAGTCTCATGTTTATGTCAAAGTGAGATTACACTTGTATCTTGAGATATGTGGTCTTGAAGTTAGGCACTAAATAGGGGATTTTACACTAACAAACCTCTGAAACCCTAATTTAGTAACTTCTCACACTCTTGATTCTTCTTGAATTGATACTCAACGCTAACAAACCATGAGAATCTACAAATGAGATGAAGGACTTCTAGGACTTTTTGGAAAGCTAAGATTATGAGTAACAACTCTCATGTTCATCAAAGGTTTAGGTGAAACATGATTATAGGTCAAAAGTGCCTTGGAAGTTGGTTGACCTTTGTTGACTGAAAATAGAATTCATCTGAGACCTCTAACTTTCCAGCATCATAACATGAGTTCTAGAAACCCAATGGATGATTTCTAGTAATCAAAAGAAAGCTAATAACATGCTTTGCAAGTCTCTTGTTTATGTCAAAGTGAGATTACACTTGTATCTTGAGATATGTGGTCTTGAAGTTAGGCACTAAACATGGGATTTTACACTAACAAACCTCTGAAACCCTAATTTAGTAACTTCTCACACTCTTGGTGCTTCTTGAATTGATACTCAACACTCTTGATTCTTCTCACACTAACAATCCTCTGAAACCCTTAATTTAATAACCTCTGGAATTTTATCGGAGCCTGGATACTCAACGAAATTGGAATCGCGGAACAAATGTCGGAGTCTGGATACTCAACCCACAAGAGAAATTACCACATATTAGAAATCAGTCGGAGTCTGGATACTCAACGTAATACATCGGAGCCAGAACGCTCAATAAAAAATAAACCGGATCCTGGATGCTCGACGAAAGTGACCGGAGCCTGAATGCTTAACGAAAGATTGACCGGAGCCTGAATACTCAATGGACAAAAGAGATCATCACCATAGGAAAATTACCGGAGTTTGGATACTCAACGGAAAATTTGACCGGAGCCTGGATACTCAACGGACAAAACCAAATACCATAAATCAAAAATTCACCGGAATCTGGATATTCAACGGAGAAAGAGTACTACCATAAAACTTACCAAGGTCTGACTTTACCGAAGTCTAGATACTCAACGGAAAAAGCAATGCTTCACAAATGAAACATTCACCGGAGTCTGGATACTCAACAGAGAAACTGGAGCCTAAATGCAAAACGAAAAATAAACCGGAGCTTGGATGCTCAACGAAGAAGAAACACTCATTGAAGTTCTAAGAATACCATTTTAAGTTGACGGAGTCTGAATACTCAACGTAAAAACTGGAGCCTGAATGCTCAACGAACATTGACCGGAGTCTGAATACTAAACGGACTAAAGGGAAAATATCACAAATATACCCATCAAAACTGAGCACCACACTGTCCTCACCGGAGTCTGGACACTCGACGGGAAAACACAATAATATCAATCACCGTGATCTGGATACCACAATCATCTTTACCGGAGTCTGGATACTCGACGAAAAAAAGGAAAACCCTATCAATTGGGAATGGACCGGAGTCTGGACACTCAACGAACAAAAGAACTCATCACAAATACTTATCATGATCCTCTAAGATCCGAAGATACTACTGGGGAATAACATGAGCCGGGGTCTGGATACCACGCGGGCTAAAAGAAATTACATGATCTGGATACCAAGGGAAAAGATCAAACCTCCGAAAATACACCTGAAACAAAGAGATAACAACCTGGCTTATGTTTCGGATGCATATGTTTGAAAATGGTGTAATGCTCCATACGAAATGGAAATGATACGCATTTGGGTAGATGTTATGCACGCATGCAGATGCAACAGAACTGAATTAGCAAAATAAATGCTAGAGATACAGAAAACACCCTGCTGGAGCAAGAAAATAACCCTGTTAAAAGAATCACTAATTCTGTCGGGGATAGAGCATAGATTTGCTCATGCCAATAACCATTGGACTTATGCCGAGAAAAGGGCCCTCACTAGCCTCTGGGGATTGCTCCGCCGGGGAACGAACCTAAACAGGCTGCAAATTACTCTATGGGAAGAAAATCCAATCATAACTCACTGGGGAATGCATACAAGCATGCACCTTGCGGGGATTAAATGTGCATCAACTGCCGAAGGAAAACGTACACGGTTCCTGCTCGCTCAAACCGCATGCAAACTCTACTGGGGATAGCGATGTAAACTTCACTGACTGGGGTAAGTAGATTCAGGCTAGGAATAGGACGAACTTCATCCATACCTTTTGCCCCAAGGGTAACGACCTTGCAACACTGAACAAACAAACAAGATATCCTACGCCATCGAAACCATCTTAGTTATCATTCGTGACGCTGTTCAATTAATTCAAAGTTTTAACAATAATTGGCCAAGGCCTGCAAGTTTATGTTAGCGCAAGTTCATCAAAACATTGGGCGTTTTCACAAACAAAACAATAAGAGTTAAAACAAAGCACACAGATCAAGTACTGAATAGTATATGTTTATTGATAAATGGTCTGTAAATAGGCAAAGTTTTACAACAGATGCAACTCCTGAAAAGAGGAAGCTGCAAAAAAACAAATACAGATATGCACAAAAATATACAAAAGTGTACAAAAATGTCGACAACGTGGCACAAACAAATACCATGAGTTGATCCCTCTATGACTCGCCTGACTCTGATGCTTTCCCGACGCTTCGTCTTCAGAAGAGATTGATCTGGATAAAAACAGCCCTCAGGTTCTCCCAATCCACTAAGCAATGAAATTCCAACGCGGACCGCAGTCATTTGCTTTTCAATCCCTAACTTTTTCCTGAACCTCCCTTTCGGGTTTTCGATTCACCGGGATACCCATTTTTTCCAAAGTCGCCTTTTCAGGTTTTCGACTTTGCGGGTTTACATCTTTTCATTTTTATCCCTAATTTTTGCCTGAACCTATTTTTTCCTTTTTTATAGTTCGCCGGGATGCCCCATTTTTGCCTGGACTTTTCTTTTTGTGTCCAGCAGGTCTCTTTTAAGCGAAGTATTTTTTAACTGTGTCTGCGTTCACAGAAGATGTGAAATCCTACCATCCATGGTGGCTAACAACAAGGCTCCTCTAGAGAAAACCTTTTGTACAACATATGGACCTTCGTAGTTTGGAGTCCATTTGCCCCTGTGATTTGATTGTGGTGGGAGAATCTTTTTTAGCACAAGATCACCCGTCTAAATGCTTCGAGGGAGCACCTTCTTATCGTAAGCTTTCTTCATCCGGCTCTGATACAAACGACCATATGCAATCGATGCTAGCCTCTTCTCATCCATCCGGCTCTGACATAACTCCTTCATCATTTTTTTGTTCAGATTCGAACCGTTATCGGTAATGATCTGCTCCGGAATTCCATATCTGCAGATGATGTCCTTTTTATGAACCTTGCTACCACTTGTTTGGTCACATTGGCGTACGAGGCTGCTTCAACCCACTTGGTGAAGTAATCAATGGCAACCAAGATGAAACGATAACCGTTGGATGCGGTAGGCTCAATCTTGCCAATCATATCAATGCCCCACAGGGAGAAAGGCCACGGGGATGCCATAACATTCAATGGGCTCGGCGATACATGTATCTTATCTGCATAAATTTGGCATTTATTTCACAAATTTGAAACAATCTGATTCCATAGTTAGCCAATAATACCCTGCTCATAATAGCTTCTGAGACATGGCATGTCCGCCTGCGTGTGTACCGAAAGTACCCTCGTGGACTACTTCCATAAGCAACGTTGCTTCTTTTTCATCCACACATCTCAACAACACCAAATCATGGTTCCTTCTGTAAAGCGCACCATCTGGGTTTAGGTAAAAGTTTCCAAACAACCTCCTCACCGTCTTCTTATCCTGAGCTGAAGCCCCTGGTGGATACTCCTGCTTTTTGAGGAAGTTCTGTATATCGTAAAACCATGGCTTGCCATCAGCATCCTCTTCAATGGCGAATATGAAAGTGGGTATGTCCAAGCGAGAAATGACTATTCTGGGAGCATCATTCCAGAAATTCACTTTATACATCGAAGATAGCGTTGCCAAAGCATCGGCCATCTGATTCTCTGCTCGTGGTACATGGTGAAAGTCTACCCGATCGAAGAAGGGTAACAACTTCCTTGCATAATCTCTGTAAGGAATTAGATTCAGTTGACGAGTTTCCCATTCTCCCATGATTTGATTAACCACTAGCGCTGAATCGCCATATACATCCAAATTCTTGATTCTCAAATCAATAGCCTCTTCCAGACCCATGATACATGCTTTGTTCTCTTTTTCATTGTTGGTGAAAGGGAATGTCAACTTGGCAGTGAATGGGATATGAATACCATGAGGAGTTGTAATAATGGCCCTGATTCTACTACCACAGGAGTTGACAGCACCATCGAATATCATCTGCCACTGAGAATCCTTCTCTGGACCTTCACCATGTAATGGTTCTTCCCAATCTTTCTCTTTGAGAAACATGATATCCTCGTCAGGAAATTCAAACTTCATCGGTTGATAATCTTCGATTGGCTGCTCAGCAAGGTATTCTGACAGAACACTTCCTTTGATAGCTTTCTGGGAAACATATTGTATATCGTACTCTGTCAGTACCATTTGCCATCTGGAAATTCTTCTTGAGAGCGCCTGTTTCTCGAAGACATACTTAATCGAATCCATCTTTGAAATCAGCATGGTTGTGTGATTGAGCATATATTGTCTCAAACATTTGGCAGCCCAAGCAAGTGCATAACACGTTTTCTCGAGAATTGAGTAACGGGACTCACAATCTGTGAACGTTTTACTCAAATAATAAATCGCATGCTCCTTTCTTCTAGTCTCGTCGTGTTGACCGAGAACACAACCCATACTGTTCTCAAGAACCGTTAAGTACATGATTAAAGGCCTTCCAGCTACTGAGGGTATCAATATTGGAGGCTCCTGCAAGTATTCTTTTATCTTATCAAATGCTTTTTGACAATTTTCATTCCAGACGATCGCCTGATCTTTCTTTAACAATTTAAACATTGGTTCACATGTGGCTGTGAGATGAGATATGAACTGAGCAATGTAGTTCAATCTCCCCAGGAAACCACTGACCTCCTTTTCTGTTTTTGGCGCTGGCATGTCTTGTATGGCTTTTATCTTTGCAGGATCTACCTCGATTCCTTTTTCACTGATAATAAACCCCAATAACTTTCCGGACCGAACTCCAAAAGTGCACTTATTTGGATTCAACCTCAATCTGAACTTCCTAAGCCTCTCAAATAGCTTCAACAAGTTAACCAGATGCTCTTCCTCCGTTTGGGACTTCGCAATCATGTCATCAACATAGACCTCGATCTCATGATGAATCATATCATGAAAGGGCGTTGTCATAGCGCGCTGATATGTTGCTCCAACGTTTCTCAACCCAAAAGGCATTACTTTATAGCAAAACGTTCTCCACGGTGTAATCAATGTTGTTTTCTCCATGTCCTCCGGTGCCATTTTTATCTGATTATAACCCGAGAAACCATCCACGAAGGAAAACACCGAAAATTGAGCTGTATTGTCGACCAATACGTCAATGTGAGGGAGCGGGAAATCATCCTTTGGGCTCGCCTTATTCAGATCCCTATAACCTACACACATCCGTACCTTACCATCTTTCTTAGGTACAGGTACGATGTTGGCGACCCACGGAGGGTAAGTGGTTACGGCTAAAAATCTAGCATCCAATTGCTTCTGGACCTCTTCTTTGATTTTTACCGCCATATCTGGTCTTGTCCTCCTAAGCTTCTGCTTGACCCACGGACATTCCTTGCGCAACGGCAAGTGATGAACCACTATGTCGGTATCAAGCCCGGGCATATCTTCGTACGACCAAGCAAAGATGTCACTATACTCTCGAAGCATCTCGATCAGTCTTTGCTTGATGTCGCTCTATAGTGCAGCCGCTATTCGAACATTTCTGACAACTTCTTCAGAACCCAGATTAACAACCTCAATTTCCTCCTGATGAGGCAGAATGATCTTCTCTTCTTGTTTCAAGAGTCTAGCTAACTCTTTAGGCAAGTCTTCATCCTCATCAATCTCTTCTTCAGCTTGATATATCGGTTGATCAAAGTCGAAGCGAGTCATAGGAGGTTCTGAATCGGTGTCATCTGCAATAGGAGTCCTGCAATGAAAATGGTTAAATGTTTCAAACAATATGCAAACAAGTATAAACCACATTGCCATTTCATTGTGAAAAATAAAAATAAGAAAGACAGAGATCACAAAATTTGAATGAGAAAACGCCCTTTGATTAATTGATAAACAATGTTCAAACATAAACAAATAAGGCCCTGAGATGAAATACCACTATGCCCCGGGTAGGACATAGGGTAGTACAATAATTGGAAAAACAAAGCATTACTGTTCTGTCGTCACTTGCATGAATTCTTCAATTGACCAGTTGCGCAAGCTCTGTCCCGGAATACATGGCTTGATCCAGGCACCCATATCACAATCGCTGTCTCCGTCTTCATCATCAGAAATGGCATTAATCTGCTCAAAGAAGACACCTCCACTAGTAAACCTGATCAACCCCTTGAACTTCGGCGTGCTTTGTGAAGACGATGGGCGGTACCCCAGACCGAACTTGTCTTGCTTCTGAGGTATATCAATCACCTGCCCCCAGCCTTGGGCTGAACCAACTTGCACCACAGCCTGCGCTTCTTTAAAGGAATACATAGCCACCTCAGGCTCTTTTCACACTACCGGAGACTTGTCTTTAATCTTGACCACTTCGAAGGCCTAACAAAGAGTTTCATGGATCTCTCCGTCCACTTCAACATACTTAAAGGATGACAAATGGCTAGCCATGATATCCTCCTCCCCGCAAACCGTAACAACGCTACCACCAACCATGTATTTCAGCTTTTGATGCAGCGTGGAGGTTACAGCTCCCGCTGAATGAATCCACGGACGACCTAGTAAACAACTGTAGGCCGTCTGGATATCCATAATGTAAAACACCGCATCAAAGACTTCAGGTCCAACCTGAATAGGCAAAGTTACCTCCCCAAACACAGATCTTCGGGTTCCGTCAAACGCACGCACCACCAAATCACTTGGCGTGCAAATCAGCCCCTTCATATCTAACTTTGTTAGGGCCTTCTTTGGAAGCACGTTTAAAGACAATCCTGTATCCATAAGCACGTGAGACATGACAGCCCCTCGGCATTCTAAGGATATGTGCAGCACACAATTATGATTTCTGCCTCTTGGCGTCAAATCCAAGTCTGTAAAGCCTAAGCCATTTCCCGCGTTTACGTGCGCCACAACTCCCTCGAGTTGGTTGACCGAAATTTCCTGCGGCACGTAAGCCGTGTTTAGTATTCTCAGCAATGCATTTCTATGCGCCTTAGAGCAAAGGAGCAACGACAGGATAGATATTTTGGAAGGAGCTTGCTGCAAATGATCGACTATCTTATAGTCGCTTTTCCGATTCAGCCTCATAAATTCCTCCGCGTCTTTCAACAAAGATTATCTCTCCCCAGATTGAGAAGTCTCCTCCACTATCGGTCTTTTCCCCTTGTCCACCTTATCAACAGTCACCTCAGGCGACGAAAAGACTCGGCCACTGCGTGTAATACCTCCTGCTCCCACGAGATTGTCAACTGAACTTGCAGGGGGATCATTCAAGTTTATCTTCTGCCCATTGCAATACACTTCGGCTCCGTAGTTCCACGGAATAGCCTTAGTGCTTTCAAACAGCATAGGACCCGCTCTGGTGATAGTTATCGTTGGCGGCTTTGGTGCATAGATGGTCACAGTCTTATACGGGATAGATATTGTCGCAATCTCATCCTTTTCTTCAGCCACCAAACCCTCAGACTCCCTTCCAATAGAACGGTCAAATTGTAAAACTCCGTTATCCATCATCTCCTGAATACACCTTCTCAACAATTCACATCCTCTCTCAGGATCAGTAGAACATTCAACATAGTCATCAGCACAACCCGGGAAAATGCCCCCCTTTAGCAACCTGGCTTTCACAAAGCTTAAGGGTGTCTTCAGTTCATCAACATCCATCACCAAATTCAACACCTCCTCCTCGATAATTGCATTAACCCCAGCCTGCCCATGATTCGGCGTGGGATTCTGCACCACATTGGGAACATCATTAGAAAAATTAATCTCCTTACTGTCAATCATGTCTTGCACTTTATGTTTGAAGGCTTTACAATTATCAATGTTATGTCCTAGGGCACCCGAATGAATTCACAGCGAGCATTTGCATAGTACCCAGGTGGAGGAGGTTCGGTCAAGGGAGCCAAAGTCCTTTTCTGAATCAATTGCAGTTGTAGCAAAGCCTGCAATAACTGAGAGTAAGGCATAGGAGGCGCATCAAAATGCCTATTTGCTGCCCAGCCTCTATCTTGGTATCTTCCGTACCCTTGTTGGTTTTGTTGCGGTTGTTGTTGCTGTTGCTGATGTTGTTGTTGTTGTGGTTGTTGAACTGCTGGAATGGTGATGCTGGAAATTTGTTGATATTGCCGATTCTGACCTCTATTTATTCCATGTGAACTGGATATAGCATTAGTATCTCCCTCTCGCCTTTTGTTTCTAAACACCTTATTATTTCCCCCAGCGGAGGGCATCTCACCAGCATTAATCTTTCCTAACATACTTCCATTCTCCACCCTCTCCCCGGTGATTATTAAGTCTGAAAAACTGCCTGACATGCTGCTTATCAGCTTTTCATAGTACACTCCCGGTAAAGTAGCAAGAAACATATCCACAAGTTCCCGTTCTACCATGGGAGGCTGCACTCTAGCAGCAAGCCCACGCCACCTCTGGGGATATTCTTTAAAGCATTTGTTGCTCTTCTGGGAAAGATTCTACAACTGGACTTTATTTGGAGCAAGGTCACTGTTGTACTGATAGTTCCTTACAAAAGCTTCGGCTAGATCCCTCCAACTATGGTCATTTGCGGGCTCCAAGCTCATATACCTTTCCAGCGAAGGACCGGATAGACTATCCTGGAAGAAGTGCATAAGTAGTTTTTTGTCATCAAAATGCGCAGACATCTTGCGATAATAAGACCTCAGATGAACCCTAGGGAAAGTGGTGCCTTTGTACTTATCAAAGTCTGGGACTTTGAAATTTGGTGGCACTCTCAAGCCTGGGATCAGCCCCAGGTTAGACATATCCATCCCCATATAGTTTTGGCATTCAAGAGACCTCATCTTCTCTTCAATCATCTTAATCCTCCTATCAGCCTTAGAAGGAAATTCAACAGCTACAACTCTTGGTGAGAACACATCCTCCTGCCTATCCTCATTCCAGATATGGTCTATATTACCGTGTATGGCACACGTAGTGTCGAGGCCATAGTGTCGCTACCGCGAAAATAAGGTGCCGGCAAAACAGAAGAGTCGCCACCTTTCGTTATTTATCCCTCAGAACGGGAAAGGAAACGATCGGAAAAACCTAACGAAAAGGTATAAGACAAGGTCATCGCAACCATTGTCTGGGTTCGGGAGTCGGTTACGCAAGGGGAAGGTATTAGCACCCCTCACGTCCATCGTACTCGATGGGATCCACGCTTGTTGTGTTTACTGGACGGGTTGGTTTTATCTATCTACCTATCAAGGGTTGTCTGAAAAAGAAAAGAAAAATGACTCGGCAAAGTGTCGCGCTTTATGCCTACGTATTCTCATCAGAGAATGAGAAATCAGAGTCAACGTAGTTCGGCTAACTACGGGTTAGGGGGGAAGATGGCTCGCCAATACATCAGTATTGTGCCTACGTACTCTCAACAGGTTTGAGAGATCAGAGCTTACGTAGTTCAGGATAATACAGATTACGGGGATTCAGATTCATCTGTTTTATCGAGTAGGGTTAACAAACAGTTCCAGCAGTTGGATGTATGCAGCTCGACCCTTGGAGACTTAGGCGTTACCGTTTGCGGAAGAACTGGGATTTAATGACACTCTTTTCTTCAGAAAAGCTTCCTTTGAATTACAGGCCCACGGAGGCAAAAAGGTTTGAAGTTTGTTTTCTGTCTTTTACGGAAGAACTGTTGTTTATGGATGTTTGCAACCAATATCTCACTAGAGACTATGACCTGGGAGTGATTGTGTCGCATGTCACCCAAAGGGTGCCATACTAAACATCCAGACTGTTGAAAAGAAACTCTCCAACAATCCTTTCTCAGATAGCTTAAGGCTCGTAACGTACGACGTCAGTTAACCTTTATTACTGTATTTTGATTTGTTTTGAGATGAGAAGAGAGAACGAGCAGGTTCAACTAAGGGGAAACTAATAAGTCCTAATGTTGTCATGCCAAGGATTCATCCTATGGTTGAGGTTTGAAACAGGGAACTCCTAGAAGTTATCATGCATAGGTTTCAACCTAAAGTTCTAATCATCACTTCCTTATCAAAGGAAGTGAGATTCCTAGGGGATCATGTCCAGGTAAACAGATAAAGCATCAGCTTAAACAGTAAATAGATATACAGTAAACGACTGTAAAATGCATGCAATGCAAGTGAGGGAGGAAATGTGTGTGGGGCATCAGCCTCCACAAGCTCATCTCAACCTCAAGCCAGATATGAATAACTGCAATCATACAGAAGCAATAACATGCTATCAAGCAAACACAATAACTGCAATCATACAGAAGCAATAACATGCTATCAAGCAAACACAAACCACACAGGCAAGGGAGCAGGGCTCTACCAACTACCAGCAAGCAAAGCCATACAATAAAAATACAAGCAGAGGGAGCAACTCAACCTCTAGTGCAATCATGCTCCAAGCTTAAATCAATCTAGATATGAACTTATTCTAATGCATCAAGCAAATCCAACAAGTCACAGCAATACAGTTGCACAGACAGCAAACAGACAATAAGGAAAACAGATCAACTGCTTCCACAGCTTTACAGCAAAGCTCTCCTTTGACAGCAGTTCAGTCCTCAGTCCTCAACTGCTCTTCAAGTCTTTCACCTTCAATAGCAAATGTCAACTTTCTTCTTCAAGCTTTCAAGGCATCAATCATAAGTATCAACTTATCCCTCTTCTTCAAGCCTCAGCTCCAAAGTAGACTCCACCTTCAGGCTTCAATTCCACTAGCAAGCATCAACTTGTTCCTTCAGGCACTCCAAGCATTGCACTCACAAGTATCAACTTGCTTTCCAACCTCAAGCTTCAGCTTCTTCATTTAATCTCCAATGGATTCCCTTCACAAGTATCAACTTGTTCTTCATCTTCTTCAAGCTTCAGCTCTTTCTCCAATCTCAGCTTGATCTTCTTCCCACATGTGTCAACTTGTTCCTCTTGATCTTCAAGCTTCAGCTCCAAGGGTAGTCTTCAAACATCTTCAATCTTCTAACAAGGACTCTATCCTCTAGCAAGGGAGAAAGATTCATCTAACAAGAGCAAGGTTTGGATGACTGACAGCAGAGTGAAGACCAAAGGTCACCACTAAGCATCCGATCATCAAAGAAAGGGACCCTCAAAGGTTCTACCAACTTGTAAAGAGCCACACATCCTACCAAAGGAGGGATGAGGCCTTTACAAGGGGACCTTACATCATAGGGAAGAATGGAAGTGATCAACATCTTCCATGTTTATGAAGGAAGAGAATCTATCTAGAAGTTCTGCCTACAAACCATAATCTCAACACCTAATCAACACTACACCAAAAGAAGGGAAATCTTCACATCTAAACTCCTTCAAGCATTCCATGGTTGCCCAAGCTTGTCTTCAACATCATCCAAGAGCAAGAGAGGCAAAACCCTAATCTAAGGGAACTAAAGAAATCATTCTAGTTGAATTAGCAAGCTAGGATCACCTAAAACCTAGTACTAAAGTTAGTCCTAACTAAAATACTAAAACCAATTGTAAAATCTTACAAAAATAACGATGGGACCCTAATTCAATCATGAATCTACCATACAAAATTCAGAGGTTGAATCATCCACCAAGTTCTAGAAATAAATCCTAAATCACAAGGTACTAAGCATAAACCCTAAAAATAGAGCACCTAAAGTTTCAACCTAAAACTACCACCTACATTCATCACAAAAATGTGAGAAAAATCTAAGGGGAACATGCAACTCTATGCTAGCTATACACAAAAAATCAAGGCAAGAATCATCACCAAGTGCTCAAACCAAATTCATCAAAACAAGGTATCAACCATGGTTATTTTAATATCAATTAATATTCAAAAATGCAAATAAAAATCAAAAATGCATGAATTGTTAATATTCTTTATCTACAAAGTTCTAGATTCAATCATGAATCAAGGGAAAAAAGTTTGGAATTAATTGAGTTAATCTTCTATTTTTTATGAATTAATTTCTAAGTCACATGAAATAATGAAAAATAAAAGAAAATAAAAGAAATTAATAAAAGATGCGTGTCAAATAGCAATCCAGCTTAGTTCAATTCTTGGGTTGGGCCAGAAAGGGGGTGTAGATATCAATCTGAGTCCTAAGCCCAAAAAAATTCAATTAATGAAATGGTGCGTTTCATTCCAATCCAAGTCTTCAGACTTTGAGAGCAAATCGTGGTCGTGTATCCCTTTCCTGAGTCAAAGTCCAACCTTCATCTGATGGTCCATGTTCATCGTCCCCAATTCAAACTGAAATGGAGGGAGTTCTCAGACAGTGGCCTGAGCTGCAGCGTCACCGTCTTCTCCGATGAAGTGGTACACACACGTCAACAACAATAGTGAAACGAATCATCATCCCACTCCATTTTTCATCCTGATCACGAATCAAACCTCAGAATTTCCTAATTCCATCTCTAACTCAAAACACGATCACATTTTCAGAGTTCATCCAAATCTTGATTTTCACCATTCTTTAAATTAAAGGTCTCAAATTAATCCTCACTCTTCACTGATCAATTTCCACCATCTAACCATGAATAATCCTTCAAGAATCGTGAGATATCATCCTCAACAGAAAATGGTCACATGCCTAACTTGTCTCTAATTCACCAACTTATGATCCTAAATCCAACTACAGGTTGCAAGGATCTTAACCACAGATACATTTCTAAGTTTCTCCTCCGAAATCATGCACAAGGATGAAAGATACAAACCTGGTTTCAGAGAGGTAACAGAGGTGGTTTTTGCTCACTTCAACTACCAAGATGATGCAGACACGTTCCAAATTCACTCTCCAAGCCTTTGCACACCTTGATTTGGCTTGATTCTCCCTTGAATTGAAAACCCGATTTCAACTTGAACCTTCAAAAATTCAATGGCTCCTTCTCTTACCAGCTTCAATTCCTTCCAAAAAAAATGGCTGAGCTCACTCACTAGCTTATATAGAAATGATTGGGATCATCTAGAAACTTCTGGATCCATCCAAATGAGATTTTGGATTTTCAATTTCTCTTCAAAATATCACCCATGGCAACCACCATTCTGACTCCTTCTTGGCATGGCTATGTGTGTAATCAAGTTCTCATGAGATATTGAATGATTTTAGAGTGTTATTTTCCTTGCTTGCAAGCCAAAGGTATGCATTTGATTATGTTGCTTCATCATGAAGAAATGAAATGGAATGCCATTCAAATGACCTCAAATCAAAATTCTAACCTTTCCATTGTTTCTAGAATCATTTTTCCAATCAATTTGACCTATAATTTTGTTTCATTTGGTCACAAAATGACTTATTTGAATTTTTGACCATTAAATCCTTTTAATTCTTCCTTTTTCAAAGTTTCTTGAACCAAGTCTCTCCTTGAGTCATTTCAATGCCTCCTTGATGCATGATCAAGGTTAAAACCCCATTTTGAGCAACTTTCTAGTTGAAAAAAATTTCATTTGAGACCTCTAAGTTGGTGAAAATGGCCTATGATCACAAATGACCTATAATCACCAAATGTCCAAAATACCCTTGACTTGTCAAAGCCATAACTTGAGTTCTACAAATCCTATCAAGGACTTATAGTACTCTATAGAAATATAAGAAGATAAGGAACAACATTCATGTTGACCAAGAGTTCATAGGAATCATCCTTCTAGGGCAAAAGTTTCATCAAAGTTGGGTAACTTTCAAGCTCCAAATTCACATTCCTCAGATGACTTGTAACTTGTCAAAGCCATAACTTGAGTTCTACAAATCCTATAAAAGACTTCTAGCACTCAAATTATATCTAAGATCATGATCTACAACAATCATGTTGGGGGCAAGATGAGATGACAATCACATCTTGAGCTAAATTGCCTTGAAGATAGGGGTCAAACTAGGGGATTTTACACTGTCAAGCCTTAGAAACCCTAGCTTGAAACTTCTCAAACTCTTCAATCATGATGAGTTGACCTTGGAATCATCCTTATAACATCTTAATGTATCAATCCATGATCACATGGCTCTTGAATTAGGTCTCAACCTTCTTCAAATCATCAGATGACTTAGGGTTGACCCAGTCAAACCCTAGCTGCACCAATCATGGCTGAGGCTTCTTTACCTTGCACAATGACCTGTCTAGTCCTCAAAGTGATCTTCAACACTTCTCATGAGCTCTCTCAAGACCTCAAGTCCATCTTCATGGCCTCAAAATCATCTGATGGTCTTCCCACAACTCTCAAGTTAGGAGACACACATACTTGGTTTCAATCACTCTCTCTGAGGATCTTCTAACTTCTCTGACAAGGATATCAACCCTTGAACACCTGAATAACCTTCTTAGCTAGCTTCATAGTCTTGTGTAGCTCTTGATTGGTGATCATACCTCTTGATCTCCTGCATACATGTCAATGAAATGCAAATGATAATGCTAATGTGAATGAAATGAAACATAAGCTAGGTAAAGAAATGTTGGGCAAATTTTGGGGTGCAACACATAGCGGTTTCCAGCACCAGCATTACCACCGTTAGCAAAACCAGCATTACCACCGTTAGCAAAACCAGCATTACCACCATTAGCAAAACCAGCATTACCACTGTTTCCAACACCAGCAGCGTGGCCACTCCCTCAAGCAGTAGGGATGACTAAAGTTGGCAAGGAATTGTCTGCCCGAGGAGTTTCAATATGAGGAGGATTAGCAGCAATCCCACCGTGTAACACACCATCACCATCAACTCGTGCAATCAGAGGTTGCACTAAAGTCTGTAGTTGCGCCTGGCCACTAGCAACCCCTTGCATGACCTCCATCAGTTGTGCCATCTGATCTCTCATCTCTTACATTTCTGCCTGCATCTGATCCATCAGTCTTTTCTAGTTTCTTCTGGTACCGTACCGGTGAGTTGTCAAGTCAGCAATCCTGAAACTCTAGTAAACCACATGAGAAATAAGGTTAACAGTTCCGGTGCACCTGCAAATGTGAGAAAAATGCTAAAATGCAGACATGTATTTATGCAATAGGGACATTTCCCCCTCGATTCTAGTTTCCAGGAAAAACATAACTATGGAGAACCCTACGGACAAGCATAGAATACTAACTCCTCGTATATAGATCAAAAGCCAACAGGCAATGTACAAGCTACAACTTAGTACAAACAAGGAAAATACCTCAACCAACAAGTCTGGCGATGGTCAATACAACAAATAACGGCAAAAACTAGAACAAAAGTAAACAAGACGGTCAAGCAGGATGACGTGATCGGAAATCCTATAACAGCCTCAACGTCTCAGGATGACGTGATCGGAAATCCTATAATAGCCTCAACGTCTCAGGATGATCCGGCCTAGCAAGTAGTCCCTGGATAAGCAAATCCTATTGGCTAACAGTATGCTGTAGACTATCAACGTGATCCTCCAAAGCTTCTTCCTCGAATCATGCCTCAAGCCCGCGTCTCTTGGAGTCAGCTCTCAACCTGAGATCCTTCAAGTTTGCGATCGCTTCATTCAACCTGTACTCACTGTCTCGTCTAAGTGATGCTTCTGCTGGAATTTCCCCATCTTTGGCATTAAGCTGAGCCTTCAACTTGCTGATCTGAAGTTTTAACCTGTCTTCGCGCTCCTTGTTGTTAGTGAGCGTGGCATTCCATATTGATTCAAACTTGAAGATCCTCAAGTAAGCCCTATCCAACTCTTCCTTCTTGGCGACAAGAACACTATGGACAGTGTTTAAATCTTGGCGTGTGCGCTCTCTGTCGCTAGTCTCCTTAGTCAAATCCGTACCCAGTTTATTCACAAGCTCGGTTTGTCTCCTGAAAGAATGAACTGCATCGATCTTTCACTTCGAAGCTGGATAATCTCTTTCTCCAATTCTTCATTAGCTTTTTTCAATTCTTCCATCTCAAGCAAAACCTGGTTATACTTCTGAATGGCTACTGTAGTAGGCTCTGCAATCTCAAGAGGGTGCACAGGCTTAGTAGACGGATATGGCATCATCAGCTCCTTGGCTCTACTCTGAATCCAAACCAAATAGGGGTCGTATGCTTGACTATTACTCTTTCCCAAGGCAACCTTTCCTCTCCTGTGGACATTACTCCAGGCATGTTCAACTCTAGCTAAGGTATCCCCCTCCAACAAACTAGTGAGATACAGAGATTCCTGTATCTCTTCATCCTTCGGAGGACCTCTCAGTGCATACCCAAATTGTCTGATAGCAATGGACGGGTTATAGTTTATGCAACCCTTCCTTCCGACCAGTGGGACGTTAGGAAAGCTTCCACAACTATAAATAATCTCAATGCCCAATACATCCATATCAAACCAAACGATGTCTTCGGCAGACAGTCTCATCAAGCGCTCGGACCATTCCGATGTACCTGCAGTAACAGAGAACGGACCAGTCTTAGGTAGGTGGCTCATGAACCATATATAGAGTAAGGGTGCGCAACAAGATACACTTTCCCTCTCCTGTTCTCATTCTTGTAATGTACGGAATGATAAAAGTCACCCAACAGAGTAGGTATGGGATTCTTCGAAGCAAATATACAGAATGCATCCACATCTACAAAATCTGGGATGTTCGGGAATAAAAGAATGCCATAAATACATAGGGCCAATATAGTTTTGAATACCACCCAACAACCTTTCTTAGCAAACTGTCGAGCCTTATCCACAATAAAAGGTAACAGAAACCCAAACATTCCATTTCTACTAGCTAACTTCCCTTTCAACTCAGAGGCATCCAAATGTAAAGCTTTAGCAAGTTCAGTCGAATCTGGCTATCCCTCAATATGATAGAATGGTATCTGGTTTAGAATAGGCACTCCTATCAGTGCAGAAAATACCTCCAACGTTGGTGCTAGCACATAACTCTGAAAGGTGAAGCCTCACAACTGAGGATCATAGAGTTGCAGCAACGTCTGAAGGCCATTCAATTAATCCAAAGAAGGTTTGCAAGCAACACTCAAAAGCCTCCCATAAGATTGTCTGAAGTCTTCCATAACGTTTTTGTCAGCTAAAGAAATTAAACTTCGCAGAGTTCTAATATCAGGCGTAGGAAACTTGTAGGCCAAGGTCCTTCTCAAGGGTTCCGTGTCAGCAATAAGAGAACAAGATCACCAGAATCGAAGAGGAAATATACACCTGCAACATAGACACATGTTAATGAAATGCAAATGAGAATGAAAATGCAAATGCAAACAAGGGATCAAGACTGCTGTGTTGTTGGTCGAGAAGAACCAGTGCTTCGCCTTAGCAAGAACAAAGTACCGATAATAGGACCCACTGATAAACAGATTCACACTATAAAGAACCGGGTATTCTGAAATCCAAGGTTTCATGCATAACCCAATCCCTCTCACAGGTATGAACGTATCCACGGACAAGGTTTGGCATCCTATGCGTTAATCAGCGTCACAGACTTTCAAAAAATGATGATGCGTTTAATATTTCTAGTTTGGCATCATCATCTCATGAAGAGGCCTCACTTAGCTGAATCTTAGATGATCGGTCCCCAGAGTCGACAACCCTCAAATCTGAAATCATCTCAACAGCCCACTAGTGCATGCCTAACATACAGGTTCACCACTACTTTTCGCTTCTACTACTATGTTTGTACTCAAGCCCAGGTCCGACTTATCACTCAATGGAACATCCCTCCCCACAGCACAGCAATAATGATATATGATGCTAAAAATAAATGTGATAAAGATAAATAAAACACATATATACAACACCCAAAGATAAACAGACAAGCACTAGGATTGACTCGCATAAGGAACCAGAGTCCCCAGCAGAGTCGCCAGCTGTCGCAACTGCGAAAAACAATCCGCAAAAAAAGCAGAAGAGTTGCAACTTTCGTTATTTATCCCAAAGAGAGGGAAAGGAAACTATCGGAAAAACCTGACGGAAAAGGGAAAGACAAGGTCATCGCAACCATGTCTGGATTCGGGAGTCGGTGACGCAAGGGGAAGGTATTAGCACCCCTCACGTCCGTCGTACTCAATGGGATCCACGCATCGTTGTCTCTCTAAAATGGTGTGTAGAATCTATCTAGCTAAAGGCTCAGGGACAAAAGAAAAAGAAAAGGACTGACTCGGCTGAGCATCATCGCTCTGTGCCTACGTACTCCCTCGTGCAATGGGAAAGTCAGAGTCAACGTAGTTCGGCTAAATACGGGTAAAGAAGGGGGGGAGGTTGCTCGCCAAGACATCGCATCTCGTGCCTACATACATTCATCTGGTATGAAAGATCAGAGCAAACGTAGTTCGGGCTAAAAGGACCACAGGTTGGTTCAAAAGTTTTTTAGGCCCGAGTAGGGTTAACAAGTAGTTCTAGCAGTTGGTGTATGCAGCTCGACCATTGGAGACTTAGGCGGTACCGTTTACGGTAGAACTAAGAGTTAACGACACTCTTTTATCTGAAAATATTTTCCTAATTAAGATCCCGAAGGATGAAAAAGATTTGAAGTGTTTTTGTGTTTTTTAGAGAAGAAATGTTTTGAACTTGATATGTAACTCATGTTGCACTAAAGACTATGACTCAGGAGCGAATGCGTCGTATATCGTCCAAAGGACATATACTAACATTATAGACAATTGAGAGGCAACCACCCAATCATCATTTCCTAAATAGCTTAAGGCTCGTAGCGTACAACACTTGTCATTCTTTATTAAGTGTTTTATGAATGTTTGAAGATGAGAAGAGAAGAAAGAACACTAATGGGAGACTAATCAATCCTAAGAGTTATCATGCAAAGTGGACTTAGAGTTGGGATTCAAAAGGGAACTACCTAATGTTATCATGCATTGTTAGGCACCTAATGTCTATCATGACCTTAAGAGGTTAGAGAACTTATGGGGAGCATGGCAAAGAAAAGCAAAAGAAGAAGAAGAAAAGAAAGCATATGGAAATGAAGATGCAAACATAAGATGCACAAATAGAATGAAAGTGGGAGGAAAATAGTGTGGGGAAGTAGCCTCCACAAGCTCATCTCAACCAAGCATGCATATGGAAATTCAAGAAAAGATAAGAAAAAGAAGTGCACAAGAAGAAAACAATCAAACAAGAATAAACCACACAAAGATGCACCAAAAGTGGGATGAAATGACCTAAGTCAAACAACATCAACCACACCACCAAAGCTAAACCAAATGAAAGATAAAACAAAACCCAAAGCCAAATGAGGATTGGAGACCAAATGAGGGCAGCAAGCACCTCATAATAGGTACTCAACCATGAGCATCACAAACCAAGTGCAAAGGAAACCCAAAAGAGTCCTCAAGGATCCATCATTTTAGGTATACTTCAAGTACCTCCTCAGGAGGGACTAAGATACCTTAAATGAGGTTCCAAAGTCATTGGAAAGAAGGGATATGAATAGAAGAAAGCTCAAAATCAATAGCAATTCAATTCAAAAGGAAATGCAAGCAAAAAGCACAAAGAGTGCAAGCAAACATCACATAGAAGTTCAAGTTGAAAACTTAAAAGGAAACACACAAATGAACAAGGAAGAAACAATATCATGACCTAAAATTGAACAAACATCATTCTTAACATGTTAGAAACATGAAATAAAAGGCATTGAGAGTTCAAAGGATACAAAAATGTCGTATCCAAGTCAAACTAGGTCAAGGTACATGTGTGAACCTTCCTTGAAGGTAACTTGACTTGCAAGTTACCTCAAAAATAGGAAAATGGTTAAAAAATGATCAAATAAAATGCACAAGGTACATAGACATGTTGTAAAAGAGAGGCCAAAAGCTCAAAGCAAATATCCCCTCAAAGCACCATCAAAAGAAAATAATATTCAAGATGTACCACTTTGAAATGGGAGAATCGAGGGTCAAAAGAAAAGCACCAAAAGTCAATCCTAAAGTCAACCAACCAGGGGCAAAATGGTCCTCAAAAATTGTTCAACTCATCATAGATATGAGTATCCATTTTCATTCATTGGATAAAAAAGGAATGAGAGAAACAAAATAAAGAACAAACAAATCACAATTTAACTCATTTAAAAACACCTCCAATGTTTAATTATATTTAAAAATGAAAAATAATCTGAAAAATAAAATTAAAAAAATGTCTAAAAATAATAGACATCTCAAGGTTTGTAAAAAATACTTTTTTGAATTTTTTAGAACATTGGAGCTATTTTTAATGAATTAAATTCAAACAAGAAATAACAGAAAATAATAAAAGAAAAAGAAAATGCAAGAAAAAACAACAGCCAACGGATCAGCCTACTGGTCAACAGATCAGAGGGCCTAGAGCACGCCATGCATGTGCTGGGGGGTTTAAGTGAAACGCAACATTTCACTAGGGATTGGGTGTGGTTAGTTGTTGACTCACGCACACGGTGAGTCTTAATCATGGGCATTCATTCCAAAAGTATTCCAATCCAACACTTCATAACACGCCACGTAAGCCAAACCCTAGTCAACATTCTAAGAACAAATCTCAAGCACTGGATCAACCTACTAAGTCCACACAGTCAGCCAGATCTAACGGTCAGAGGATCATCTTCTTCATTCAAATCCTCAGATAAGAGGGAAATTTCAGTGGTGGCCGGAGAAGACTCTAATCGTCTTTTCCGGCGAAGGGAACAGTGCACAGAGCAAAACATCACCAAACTCAACAAAACTTATATGGAAATTGATCTACAACTCATGAGGATCACGAATCCAAGGCTAGTTCCCATTAATTCCTCACAGAAAATTCAAATCAAAGACAAACAGATTTGTGCATCAAGAACAAAAGTTCACCAAACTCACTCAATTTTGTCCAGAAATCATCTATAGGTTATGGAGATTATAGATCAAGTGAGAAACACGAAAACATCACAAGAACAAGCCATACCAGATCAAAACAGTTTGCAGCTTCATCCAACAATCATCACAAATTCCAGTTCGTTTTAGTGATTAATGATCTACATGTTGTCTAGGTCTCAAGTATGCAAAAATGGCAGAGAATCATGGCATATTCAGAGAGTAAGGTTGATTTGAAAATACCTAGTGGAGAACTTCCATTGAGCCTTCAATTGATGCTAAAGCTTGAAGAAAAGTATCCAGAAATGTTCAGTGATCTTCAATGAAGCCTTTGCAACCTTTAATTTTGCTTGAATCTTGCTAAATCTCAAAAATCGTATTTCACTTGTTCTTCACTTTTTCAAAATGCTCTAGCTTCAATTCTTCAACCAATTCGTGTTCTGAGAGTTTGTTCATGATGGAAAGCTTTTATGCAATGGATTTGGAAAGAAATTAAGCCCAATGGAAGCCCCTAGAGCCCAATTGCATATCCATGGAATTTGAGTTTTTTAGCTTCTTCATGTGCATGAAATTAATTCCAATTTGCCTCCAAAATGATGCAAATCACTTGCCGGTAACATGAGGAGTGTGAATGGCTGGGATTTCATACTTGTTTGATCTCAATGGTTGATATTACAAGTGTGACTTAAGCTTGAAGAAAGCTTTAAAATGGCTCATCAAAACTCACCAAATTCAAATTCTATCATTGCTATTGTGTTTGAAATATAGTTTGCACTCAAAATATGTATCTACTTGCACAAAAATGATCCATAATGAAATAAATCCAATTTTCTCATTTTAAAGCTTTTTCCATGAAAATCACTTTGGGAATTCACCATTCCAAGTCAAATTCATGACTTCTCAAGGCTTGGTTGAACAATTGACACCACTTGGAGAACATTTGATGTTGGAAAAATCTCCATTTGAAGTGTGCAAGTTGGTGAAATGGACCTATAATTTTATGACCTATAGTCTCACTTTCCAAAAATACCCCTAACTTGCAAGCCTCATAACTTGAGTTCTACATATCAGATGAAAGACTTCTAGTACTCTTTGCAAAGCTAAGCCCATGACCTATAACTTTCATGTTCATCAAAAGTTAAGGAGAAACATCCTTCTAGGTAAAATATGGTTGGTAGTTGGTTGACTTTTGTTGACCAAAATCACATTCATCTGATGACCTGTAACTTGTCTGCATCATAACTTGAGTTCTATAAATCCAATCAAGGACTTATAGTACTCAAACGAAAGCTAAGAACATGCTCTACAAGTTTCATGTTGGTCAAAAGTTGAGATGAAACTTGTATCTTGAGATAAGTGGTCTTGAAGTTGGGGACTAAATAGGGGATTTTACACTAAGAACCCTAATTTAGTAACTTCTCACACTCTTGATTCTTGATGAATTGAACTTGAAATGATATCTCATGTATCTTAAAACAACATCCCATGACCATAGAGACTTGGAATTGAGTTTTAATATCCTTCAATTTCACAGTTGACTGAGGATTTACCAGATGAAAACCCTAGATGCAACACCTTCAACTGTAACCTTTCACACTTAGTATAAACACTTGGATAAACTCCACAATGACCCTCAAGGCACTCAATGAGCTCTCTAAACATCTTATATCCATGATCATGCATTCACAATCCTCTGATGATCTTCACATGGCCTCCTAGTTAGGAGCTAACCCACATACATCCATCAATCCTTTCACAAGACTATTGCCCACTTCTGGATGACCTGATGACCATTCAAACTTGATTACCACCCCTTGCTTAGGCTCAACCATCTGAGTAGACTCCTCTTGCTATGAACAACCTCTTGATCCCCTATTCAATGAAATATGTTATGCAATGCAAATGCTAGAAAGAAATGAAATCAAACATAAACCAAGTTAAGAAAAGGTTAGGCAAATTTTGGGGTGCAACAGATAACAATAAGGCTCCTCCGGAGAAGACCTTTCGCACGATGTATGGACCTTCATAGTTGGGAGTCCATTTTCCCCTTTGATCTGTTTTTGGCGGGAGAATTTTTTTCAGCACAAGATCGCCGACTGAAAGCTTCGAGGGCGCACCTTCTTGTCGAAATATTTCTTCATCCGACTCTGATACAACCGACCATATGCAATAGACGCTAGCCTTTTCTCATCCATCAGGCTAAGTTGATTCAATTTATTCTTTACCAGTTCTGCCTCAACGAGCTTGACGTCGACCAAAACACTCAAGGAAGGAATCTCGACTTCTAATGGTAGGACAACTTCCATACTATACACCAGTGAGAAAGGAGTTGTCCCAGTTGAAGTGCGTACCGTAGTACGATATCCGTGTAATGCAAAGGGCAACATCTCATGCCAATCTATATAGGTTACAACCATCTTCTACACTATCTTCTTGATGTTCTTGTTGGCCGCTTTGACAACGCCGTTCATGTTCGAACGATAGGGTGATGAGTTGTGATGCTCGATTTTGAAACTCTAGCACAGTTCCTTCATCTTCTTGTTGTTCAAGTTCGAACCATTATTAGTAATGATTCTTTCAAGCACTCCGTATCTACAGATGATGTCCTTCTTGATAAATTTGGCTACAACTTGCTTCATGACGTTCGCATAGGAAGCTGCTTCCACCCACCCGGTGAAGTAATCAATGGCGACCAAGATGAAGTGATGTCCATTTTATGCGGTTGGCTCAATCTTGCCAATCATGTCAATGCCCCACATGGAAAAGGGCCACGGATACGCCATGACATTCAGAGGACACGGCGACACATGAATCTTGTCTGCATAAATCTGGGATTTATGGCATTTCTTCCCATATTTGAAGCAATCAGATTCCATCGTCAGCCAATAATACCCTACTCGCAACAGCTTTCGAGACATGGCATGCCGACCGACATGCGTACCAAAGGCTCCTTCGTGGACCTCTTCCATAAGCAAGCTAGCTTCTTTTTCGTCCATGGATCGTAAAAGCACCAAATCATAATTCCTCCTGTAGAGTACACCATCCTGATTCAGATAAAAGTTTCCAAACAACCTTCTCAGAGTCTTCTTATCCCGGGTCGATGCCCTTGGCGGATACTCTTGCTTCTTAAGAATGTTCTGGATGTCATAAAACCATGGCTTGCCATCAGAGGCTTCCTCAATGGCAAATACAAACTTCGGCCTATCAAGGCACGAGATGACTATTCTTGGAGCATCATTCCATTAGTTCACCTTGTACATCAAGGATAACGTTGCCAGAGCGCCTGCCATCTGGTTCTCCACTCTCGGCATGTGATGGAACTCTACACGATCAAAGAATGGCAACAACCTCCTTGCATAGTTCATGTAAGGAATCAGATTGGGTTTCCTGGTCTCTCATTCTCCTTTAATTTGATTTACAACTAGTGCTGAATTGCCGTACACATCTAGGTTCTTGATCCTCAGATCAATGGCTTCTTCCAACCCCATGATGCACGCTTCATACTCTGCTTCGTTGTTGGAGCAAGGAAATGTCAACCTGGAAGTGAATGGTATATGAGACCCATGGGGAGTTGTGATGATTACCCCAATTCCACTACCGTATGAGTTAACATCACCATCCTATATCATCTGCCACTGTGAGCCAAGCTCAGGTCCTTCGTCAGGCAACAGTTCATCACAACCTTTCCTCTTCAGATACATGATGTCTTCATCAGCAAAATCAAATTTCATCGGTTGATAGTCTTCGATCGGCTGTTCGGTAAGATACTCTGACAGAACACTCCCTTTCATAGCCTTTTGGGAAACATATTAGATATCGTACTCTGTCAGTACCATCTGCCACCTGGAAATTCTTCCGGAAAGTGCTTGCTTTTTGAAGACGTATTTAATCGGATCCATCTTTCAAATCGGCATGGTTGTATGGTTAAGCATATACTGTCTCAAATATTTGGCAGCCAACGCGAGCACGCAACATGTTTTCTCCAACATCGAGTACCGAGACTCACAATCTGTGAACTTTTTACTCAGATAGTAAATTGCATGCTCTTTTCTTCCAGTCTCATCATGTTGACCAAGAACACAAACCATGTTGTTCTCAAGAACCGTTAGATACATTATCAAAGGTCTTCCGGCGACTAGGGGTATCAGTATTGGAGGTTGCCGCAGATATTCTTTTATCTTATCAAATGCCCTTTAGAAATTTTCATTCCAGACGACCACCTGATCTTTCTTAAGCAATTTGAACATGGGTTCACACGTGGCTGTGAGATGAGATATGAACCGAGCAATGTAGTTCAATCTCCCCAAGAAACCACGAACCTCTTTTTCCGTTCTCGACGCTGGCATATCCTGAATAGCTTTTATTTTTGTAGGATCGACCTTGATTCCTTTTTCACTAACAATGAACCCCAACAGCTTTCCCGACCTAACCCCGAAAGTATACTTATTAGGGTTCAACCTCAATCTGAATTTCTTGAGCCTTTCAAACAGCTTCAACAGGTTGACCAAATGTTCTTCCTCCATTTGCGACTTTGCTATCATGTCATCAACATAGACCTCAATCTCATAATGAATCATATCATGAAACAAAGTGACCATACCCCGCTGATAGGTTGCCCCTGCATTTTTCAACCCAAAAGGCATTACCTTATAATAGAAACTCCCCCACGACGTGATAAACGTCATTTTCTCCATATCCTCCGGTGCCATCTTGATCTTGTTATATCCGGAAAAACCGTCCATGAAGGAAAACAAGGAATATTGAGCAGTATTATCAACCAATACGTTAATATGTAATCAACACACATCCGTACCTTGCCATCCTTCTTAGGCACCGGCACGATATTGGCGACCCACGGAGGGTAAGTTGTAACCGCTAAAAATCCTGCGTCCAACTTCTTCTGGACTTCTTCCTTGATTTTCACAGCCATATCTGGTCTTGTACGCCTGAGCTTCTACTTGACTGGAGGACACTCTTCACGCAACGGCAAGCGATGAACCACAATGAGTGTGTCACGCCCGGGCATGTCTTCGTATGACCAAGCAAAGATATCACTGTACTCCCGGAGCATTTCAACCAATCTTTGCTTGATGTCACTCTGTGACGCAGCCCCTATCCAAACATTCCTCACAACTTCCTTAGAACCCAAGTTAATAACCTCGATTTCCTCCTGATGAGGCAGAATAACCTTTTCTTCCTGTTTCAAAAGTCTAGCTAGCTCTTCTAGTAAGTCTTCATCTTCATCAATCTCTTCTTTTGCTTGAAATATCGGATTATCAAAGTCGAAGCGAGTCATAGATGTCTCTGGCACGGTGTCATCTACAATTTGAATCCTGCAATGATAATGGTTAAATGCTTAAAATGATATGCCAAACAAGCACAAAGCCACATTACCATTTTATTGTTAAAGATAAAACATGAAAGACAAGGATCACAATATTTGAATGCAGAAAAACGCCCTTTGATTAATTGAAAAAGATTGTGCAAGTATAAACAATAAGGCCCTGAAGACAAGAACCACTATGCTCCGGGTATAACATAGGGTTGTATAATAATCAGAAAAAACAAAGTATTACTCTTCCGTTGTCACTTGAATGAATTCCTCGATAGACCAATTATTGAGGCTTTGTCCTGGAATGCATGGCCTAATCCACGAGTCCATATCGCAGTCGCTATCCCCGTCTTCATCTGAAACAACGTTGATCCTCTCGAAGATAACCCCGCCTTTGGTAAACTACACTGGCCCTTTGTAGTGCGGCGCGCTCTGTGATGATGACGAAGAAGATGTGCGGTACCCCAGACCAAACTTATCCTGCTTATGGGGTATATCCAACACTTGACCCCAACCTTGCGCTGCCTCATCCTGTACTGTTGCTTGGGCCTCCTTGAACGATGACATCGCCACTTCAGGCACTTTGCTCACAGCAGACACTTTGTCTTTAATATGTACCGTCTCAAAGGCTTGACAAAGAGTCTCATGGATTTCACCATCCATCTCAACGTACTTGAACGAAGATAAATGACTGATCATTATATCTTCCTCTCCGCATACAGTGACAATGCTGCCTCCCACCATGTACTTGAGCTTCTGGTGCAGCGTGGAAGTTACGGCTCCCGCCGAGTGAATCCATGGACGGCCCCACAAACAACTATCGGTAGGTTGAATATCTATAATATAGAATACTGCATCAAATACTTCGGGACCCACCTGAATTGGCAGCTTCAGCTCTCCAAATACAGATCTTTTGGTACCGTCAAAAGCACGTACTACCAAGTCGCTTGGCGTACACGTTATACCACGGGTATCAAATTTCATCAGTGTTTTCTTTGGAAGTACATTCAAGGATGATCCTGTATCTACCATGTCGCTACTGCGAAAATAAGGTGCCAGCAAAACAGAAGAGTCGCCACCTTTCGTTATTTATCCCACAGAAAGGGAAAGGAAACGATTGGAAAAACCCGACGAAAAGGTATAATACAAGGTCATCGCAACCATGTCTGGGTTCGGGAGTTAGTTACGCAAGGGGAAGGTATTAGCATCCCTCACGTCCATCGTACTCGATAGGATCCACGCTTGTTGTGTTTACCTGACGGTGTTGCACCCCAAAATTTGCCTAACCTTTTCTTATTGGGTTTATGTTTCATTGCATTAGCATTTGCATAGCATATCATTGTTCATTTAACAGGGGATCAAGTGTGGAGCCTATCTTGAGGTTTTATTCAAGTTTAAGAAGTCACCATAATCAGCAGGAAAAAGGTTGGTTTCTTAAGAAGTTCATTTGCTTGTATGGGGTTAGTCTCCTAATTTGAGGACCAATTGAAGATCATCCAGGGATGGTGAGGTCTTGACCAAAGTGAGAGGGTGTGATTAGAGCTCATTGAAGTGCTTTGAGGGTCATGGTGGAGCTCAATCAAGTCATTGTGCCAAGTGTGAAGAGCCACAGTTGAGGGTGTTGTAAGTAGGGTTTCATCTGGGTAACCCTAAGTTAATTGTGCAAGTGAAGGGGATCAAAGCTCATTTTTGAGTCTTTTCAATCATGGATAGTTGTGTTGAGACACATGAGATGATATTTCAAGATCTATGCAAGAAAAGTTCAAGGTGTGAGGAGTTGCTAAATTAGGGTTCTCAGGGTAAAATCCCATATTTTGTGTCTAACGTCAAGACCACTTATCTCAAGATGCAAGTTTCATATCCATTTTTGGCCAACATGAAACTTGTAGATCATGTTCTTAGCTTTAATTTGAGTACTAGAAGTCTTCCATTTGATTTGTAGAACTCATGTTATGATCCAGACAAGTTACAGGTCATCTGAGGAATGTGAAATTTGTCTGTGAAAGTTCACCAACTTCCAAAGAACTTTTGACCTAGAAGGGTGTAGGTCTTGATCTTAGCTTTCCAAATTGTGTTATAAGTCCTCCATCTTATTTGTAGAACTCAAGTTATGAGGTTTACAAGTTAGGGGTATTTTGGGAAAGTAAGATTATAGGTCATTTGGCATTATAGGTCATTTTCTCCATCTTGCAAGCCTCAAATGCAATTTTGTTCAACATGGAACTTGCTCAAAATATGGTTTTTAGGTCAACTAAGAGCTCATGGTGAATTGATTTGGTCCATAGTAAGAGTTGACTTGAAGTGGTTTGAAAAAAGAGAAATTAAAGGCATTATTTGGTGGGAAATTCAAATAAATTGTTATGTGCTCAAACAAAGGCAAATGACCACTCAATTTGATCAAAAATGATGATTTAGAAACATTGGCAATTTTATAATTTTCAATTGACTCATAATTCATGGTGTTTTGACATGTTTCTTCACTAATAAGCAACATCACAAGAAATCATTCACAAAGCCTATTTGGAAGCTCCTTGTGGTCTGAATTTATTCAAGGTGTGTTAGGCAAGCTAACTAAAGCTTCCAAGGGAAGGAATTGAGCAAGAATTCGTGCATGGCATGTTGAACTTTTTGAAGAAATTTTGAAATTGGATCTTATAAATTGGGCTTGGGCTAGGCCTCTAGAAGGTTCTAATTAGTTCTATATATGTTCAGAAACTCATTTGGGCAAGGGTTGGTGATTGATTCGTGCTGAGATCAGAGAGAGCCATTGGAGTTTGAAGAAGAAAAGTGCAAATCGGTTTTTTGATTCAAGCTGTTTTCAAGCTGTTTTCAAGAGGAATTGAAGGTTCTATAAGTTTCTGCAATCATCACTGAGTAGATCTGGAAGGTTTGGAAGCAAGATTCAAGCCATATACATCTCAATTCGAAGCTTAAAGTCAGGTTGGTAAACCTCAAATTTCCTCTTAATTTAGCATGATGTAGTTAGAAACAAGCATGTGGCTAGGATCTATGTGAAACTTAGCACGTTTTAGGATTAAATTGGTAGAAATTGGTGATGATTGATCATGTGGGACTATTTTTGTTGAGGTTCGATTCTCCCTAGTCTTGAGGTTTTAGCACAAGTGAGATAGCTTAGGTTAATTAGTGTTAGATGAGGATCATTTCTATGCCTTTAATTTGAAGTTTGGTGAGGATGAATGTGTAGACATATTTCAAGATTTGCTTCGGTTTGTACGACCTAGGAGGATTCAATTAATTTGGATAGGTTATTCATGATCACCATGAGATTCTGAGCAAGATTGATATAAGGTTTGGGATTTTTGGTTGCCTGCAAGTTGATCTTCATCGGAGAAGACGGTGGCGCCACCGTCTGCGTTTTGTGTCTCGCCTGAGCTAGAGGAAGAAGAAGGTCTCGTGGCCCTTGGATCTCCCAGGAACCTTGACTCGTTATGACCATCGTGTGTCTGAGATTCAAACTGAAGCAATTCGCTCCAAGATGAAACGCTGCGTTTCATTTTTTGACATGGCATCTGACTGGGCTTCCACGTGGCTGCATGCGTGTGTGATCTCTAAACCTGGGATCTGCTTACTTAGTCTTAGGATCCTACGCTCCTGATTAATTCCCCAGTTTTATTTCTTTTTTTCATTTTTTGATTTTCTTTTATTCCATTTTACTTCTAAAATCATTTTTAATTTCAATAACTGTCAGAAAAATAAAATAAAAATATGCTCATGTTCCTCTCTTGATTTGTGATTTTTCTATGATGTTAGATTTGATTTTTGATGATTTTTCAATTTAATTCCTATTTTTCTTATTTTAGGTATTTCTTTAATTTTGCATAATTGAGCTATCTGTTTGTTGATTTTTGTTCATGCAATTGGTTTGGAATTTTGTTGTGAATTTTTGATAGATGCTAGGTTAGAGATGTATGCTCCCATATGAATGTTCTCACATTTTTTAGAAAATCATAGCTTCTAATTTAGAGATAGGTTTAGAGCCTTTCCCCATTAATGGTTTCCTTTGATACCTTTCAACTTAGGATTTTATTAGAGGACTTAGAAATTGAATTAGGTTTTGATAATTGAACTATAGATCATTAACAAATGCATGTTCCCATAGAAAAATAATTAGATTTTTAGATTGTGTTTTGCTATTTTAGATAGAATATTCAATTTGTTTGTTCATTTGGTGCTTCAACCTTGGTGTTTGTTTTGGAATGGACTCAAAGTGGGCTTTTCTTGCATGTTGGGCTTCTGGTTCCTCTTGGATGATGTCATGGGCATGATGAAGCTTTTGTGGAGTGGCTGGTGGAGGTTGGCTTGGAGCTTTTCTTTCCTTTTTGTTAGCTTTTTGTAGATTATAAGATTAGGGTTTTTAGGAGAGAGCTTTAGAAGTAGTTTTTCCTTCAAATAAGCATGGTTGGTTTCACTTGCCTTCCATTCTCATCCTATGATTCAAAGTCCTCGTGTGAAAGTCTCATCTCTCCTTTGGAGGGATGTGTGACATTTTACACTGAGTAGAACTTTTGAGGATGCCTTTCTCTGATGACTGGTTGAGTGTCAGGTGGGATTCCTTTGGTTTCATTCCTGCTTCCCCTTATCAAATACTCATCTTGTTGATTCTCTTCATTCTTGGTGGAGTGGTTTGGTATAGTTTGAAGATGGAGCATCCCTTTCCTTCCCTTGAAGATGGTGTGGACTTGAAGAACAGTTACAGACTTTGGATTGGATTGCTGTCAGAAGACTGCTCTGTTGTGGAGCTTGCTAGCTTGTTTTCCATGTTTGTCTGTTTTCTTCTTGTTCTACTTGTTGCACCCCAAAATTTGACCAATACTTCTTTACCTAGCTTATGTTTCATTTCATTCACATTAGCATTATCATTTGCATTTCATTGACATGTATGCAGGAGATCAAGAGGTATGATTACCAATCAAGAGCTATATAAGAGTTTGAAGCTAGCCAAGAAGGTTATTCAAGTGTTCAAGGGTGAATACCTTTGTCAGAGAAGTTAAAAGATCCTTAGAGAGAATGGTTGAAGCCAAGTTGTGTGCCTCCTAACTTGAGAGTTGTGGGAAGCTCCTCAGATGATTCTGAAGCTATGAAGAAAGACTTGAAGCCTTGAGAGAGCTTATGAGGTGTCTTGAAAGCCATCATGAAGCCTAGACAGGTCATTATGCAAGACTAAGAAGCCTCAGCCATGATGGGTGCAGCTAGGGTTTGACTGGGTCAACCCTAAGTCAACTGAGGATTTGAACAAGGTTGAGACCTAATTCAAGAGCCATGTGATCATGGATTGATGCATTGAGATGCTATGAGGATGATTCCAAGGTCAACTCATCATGATTGAAGAGTTTGAGAGGTTTCAAGCTTGGGTTTCTAAGGCTTGACAGTGTAAAATCCCCTAGTTTGACCCCTATCTTAAAGGCAGTTTAGCTCAAGATGTGACGGTCATCTCATCTTGCCCCCAACATGAATGTTGTAGAGCTTGAGCTTAGATTTAATTTGAGTACTAGAAGTCCTTGATAGGATTTTTAGAGCCCAAGTTATGACTTTGACAAGTTACAGGTCATCTGAGTTATGTGAATCTGGGGCCTTGAAAGTCACCCAACTTGCATCAAACGTTTGCCCAAAAAGGATGATTCCTATGAACTTTTGGTCAACATGAATGTTGTTCCTTATCTTCTTAGATTTCTAGAGAGTACTAGAAGTCCTTGATAGGATTTGTATAACTCAACTTATGGCTTTGACAAGTCAAGGGCATTTTGGTCATTTGGAGATTATAGGTCATTTCAACCATAAGGCCATAACTCCTATTTCCAAGCTTCAAATGGAAAAATATTCAACATCAAACTTGCTTAAAATGATGTTTTAAGGCTAGTAAGGAGGTCATGAGATGTTGAAAAGGCTTGTAGCTCAAAGTGGTAAAAATGACCTAAAATGAAGGCATAAGTTAAATAAGTCAAAGTTGGAAATTGAAATTTTCAAGCTACACATCCAAACCATGGCATGTAATATATCATTTTGACTCTAGAAAGCATTTTAAAGACAATGGTTCAGACACATTTTTGATTGAGGTCTAAATCATGGGCTTGCTTTGGAAAATGGTTACTTGCATATTAAGCAACATTTGCAAAACTTAGAATTGAGGCATGGGCAAGGAACTTGGCAAGCTAAACCCTTCCAAATTGTCACTAGGGGAGAAATTGAAGGAGATTGAGATGAATTTCAAGCTGCAAACAGAAGTGAGCATGGCATGGTAAGTTATTCAAAATCTCATGACATGAGATGTGTAACATCTCATTGGAAGGATCTAGAAGGTTCTAGATCATCCAAACTTCACCTATATATTGAGTAGAATGCATCCATGGCAAGGGTTGGTGATCATTGAAGGTTTGAGCATAGTTTGGAATTGAGTTTTCATAGATTGCAATTGAAATCGGTTTCATCAATTTCCCCCATTTCCTTCCATTTTCTTGATTGGTACTTCTTCCCTGAGTATCAAGGATCAATTCCAAGAAGAAATGGTGGCTAGATCGTGTGGGAGCAAGAGGTTTTCAGCACCTGCAACTCTTCATCGTGTTTCAAGATTGAAGCACTCTCCATTGAATCTTTTGCATACAGAAGCAAGGAAGAAGTTCAGTGATCGTGTACAGAAGGTTTGAGAGCTTAAAGTGAAGGATTCGTGCATCTGTTATTCAAGAATTTCCAGGTTTGTAACCTTCTTCCTATAGCTTGATTTAGGTAGAATTAGGTTGAATTAGGGTGCTAGATTAGTTGTAGAATGGCCTAGGATGGTTTTCAGATGGTTAATTGTTGGATTAGAGACAAAATAGGAAGATCACCATTTTCGGTTGAGATTGGGAGATGTTGATTCTTGGAGTTTCAGAGGAAACTATGGACATGATTGAGTTCGTGGCAAGATTTGGAGTGTGTTTCGTGTTTTGACCATTTGCATTGGAGGCTCCTAGAGTGAACTAGGGTTGGGGAAGACGACCGAAGCTCCATCGGCGGTGGCCGGAGCTGGGCGCGAAGCTCAGAGGTTTGAAAGGTTGAAGACGACCTCAAGACCATTGGATGAGGTTTTGACCATTGACTGGGAGAAGATCCAAGGGCTGTGTTTTATTTCTGAGTTGTGAAGGATTTCAAATGAAACGATGCGTTTCATTAATTCAACGTTTTGGGCTTAGTAATCTGAGTGTTATCCACACCCCCCCAGCAAGCGCAACCCATGATTTTAATTGGATATGATTTCTATTTGCACCGTGTCCTTATTATTTTATGTGGATTTTCATTATTTTTCCATTTAATTCATGAGTTTTGTAAAATTCATAATAAATTGAATATTAACCCAATTAAATCCATTCTTTTTGCATATTACTCATGATTGAGTCTATTATTTTTTAGAGAAAAAATATTTTCATTTCACTTAATTTCTGATTTAATTGGAATTTTGTATTTTAATTGATATTAAAATGTTTATGGTTGATGCATATTTTTGTAGAATTTTGTGTGATCTCATAGTGATGATTCTTGGCCTAATTTTTTGTGTGTGATTAGGTTAGATGTGTATGATCCCATAGTAATTGTTTCACATTTTTGTGATGAAAATCGGTATGCTTTCTAGATTGATGTTTAGATGCTTCCTTTTTAGGGTTTTAGGTTGATGCCTTAGAATGTAGGATTTAGTTCTAGGTCCAAATTGATGATTTGATCTTTGAAACTAATGTGATAGAGTCATGATTGACCTAGGTTCCCATAGGAATTTTTGTAGGATTTTACAATTGAGTTTAGTATTTTAGTTAGGACTAACTTTAGTACTAGGTTTTAGGTGATCCTAATTTACTAATTCAACTAGTTTAACTCATTTAGTTCCCTTAGATTAGGGTTTGTGCTTGGTTTGCCTTTGATTGAAGTTGAAGACAAGTTGAAGACAAGAGGAAGTTGCTTGAGGTTGCTTGAAGCTTTGGATTGTTTGTGCCTGAAGGTGTCTGATGAAGATTAGGAGATATGACATAGGGAGAGCTTTGTAGTTAGAATGATTTCTTTCACAAACATGGAAAGAATCTTGTGCTTCCATTCCTCCCAATGATTAAAAGTCCTTCCATGGTATTCACCTCCCTCCTTTGGAGGGATAAGTGATGGTACCTAGGAAGTAGAACTTTTGAGGGAACCCTTCTTCTGATGTTAAACCCTTATAGGCCTCCTTTGGTGGTCAATAAGCAGTTTAATATCCTAGCTTATCCAGTTAAGTGATTTCTTCTGGTTTGAGTACCTTGGGAAGGTGTTGAGCTTGAGTTTGAAGATGAAGACTTTATTGAAGAGTGTGGAAGAGGATGATTCCTTGAGCATTGCCATGGTAGCTGAAGCTTGAAGAGCAAGAAGAACAAGTTGATACTTGAAGACCCCAAAGGAGATTGAATGAAGAGCTGAGGCTTGAGAAAGAATTGAAGGATGAAGTTGACACTTCTAAATGATTAAAGACTACTCTGAGAAGCTGAAGCTTGTAGATGAAGAAGACCAAGTTGAGACTGGTGAAGCAAAGGGAGCTGAAGCTTGAAGCCTAAGTGGATATTTATGAAGATGATTCAATTGAGATTGAGTATGTAGTTGAGGCTTGAGGAACAAAAGATAAGATAAGTTGATACTTACATTGATGATTGAGAATCTGAAGGAATCCAATTGATACTTGTGGTTAAGAGCAAAGCCTGAAGGTGGAATTGACTGGAAAGCTGAAGCTTGAAGAAGAAGATTAAGCTGATACTTATGTTTGGTGGGTTGAAACCTGGAGAAGCAAGTTGATATTTGCCATGAAAGATGATAGCCTTGAAGGGTGGTGGAAGTCTGAAGACTGAATTGCTGGTAGAAGAGCTGAGGCTTGGACTTGAGAGAGAGTTGTTGATCTGCTGCTTTCTTGACTGTTTTCTTTTTCTGTGCTGATGTGCCTTGTTTGACTTGCTTGATGCATTAGAATAAGTTCATATCTAGAATGACTTTAGTCTAGGAGCATGATTTCACTAGAGGTTGAGTTGCTCCCTCTGCTTGTATTGTTACTGTATGGCTTTGCTTGCGGGTATTCGGTAGAGCCCTGCTCCCTTGCCCATGTGTTCTATCTTGCTTGATAGCATGTTATTTCTTCTATATGATTACAGTCTCTTATATTTTGCTTGATAGCACGTTTTATCTTTCTGTATGATTACTGTTATTCATATCTGGCTTGAGGTCGAGATGAGCTTGTGGAGGCTGACACCCCACACACATTTCCTCCCTCACTTGCATTGCATGCATTTTACCGTATTACTGTTTACTGTTTAAGATGATGCTTTATCTGTTTCTGTGTATCATTGACATGATCCCTTAGGACTCTCACTTCCTTTGATAAGGAAGTGATGATAGAACTTTAGGTTGAAACCTATGCATGATAATTTCTAGGAGTTCCCTGTTTTAAACCTCAACTATAGGATGAATCCTTGGCATGACAACAGTAGGACTTGATAGTCTCCCTTAGTTGAGCATGTTCTCTTCTCATCTCAAAACACTTTAAGATACAGTAATCATGAATGGTTTCTTTCATACGTCACGAGCCTCAAGCTATCTGAGAAAGGATTGTTGGAGAGCTTCTTTTCAACAGTCTGGATGTTTAGTATGGCACCCTTTGGGTGACATGCGACGCATTCACTCTCAGGTCATAGTCTCTAGTGTGATTGAAATTGCAAACACAATAAAAAACACTTCTTCCGTAAAAGACAGTAAACAAACTTTAAACCTTTTTGCCCCGTGGGCCCATAATTCAAAGGAAGTTTTTCTGAAGAAAAGAGTGTCGTTAAACTTCAGTGCCACCGCAAACAGGCTTTGTCCCTAACTGCTGGAACTGCTGTTTAACCCTACTCGATAAAACAGATGAATCTGAATCCCCATAATCCGTATTATCCCGAACTACGTAAGCTCTGATCTCTCATACCTGTTGAGAGTACGTAGGCACAATGCTGATGTATTGGCGAGCCACCTTCCCCGTAACCCGTAGTCGCCGAACTACGTCAACTCTGATTTCTCCTTCTCTGATGAGAATACGTAGGCATAAAGCGCGACGCTTTGCCGAGTCATTTTTCTTTTCTGTTTAAGCCAGCCTTGATAGGTAGATAGATAAACCAACTCGTCCAGTAAACACAACAAGCGTGGATCCCATCGAGTACGATGGACGTGAGGGGTGCTAATACCTTCCCCTTGGGTAACAGACTCCCGAACCCAGACAATGGTTGCGACGACCTTGTCTTACCTTTTTCGTCAGGTTTTTCCGATCGTTTCCTTTCCTGTTCTGAGGGATAAATAACGAAAGGTGGCGACTCTTCTGTTTTGCCGGCACCTTATTTTCGCAGAAGCGACAGTTGACGACTCTGCTGGGGACTTGATAGTTTCCTGGGATCCAACGTCCCGTATGCGAGTCAGTTTGGGGATCCAACGTCCCCTGCGAGAGTCAATCCTAGCGCTTGTATGATTACTTGTTGGGTTGTGTTTATTTATCGCATTTTATTTCCCGCACTTTATTTTCAGTATGATATGATTATCTGTGCTGTTGTGGGAGGGGAATTCTGATGAGTGAGAAGCCATACCTAGGCTTGAGTGAACATAACATTAGTTGTGGAAATTAGTGGGCGCATGCTTGCTTGGCAGGCACTAGTGTCTCATGAAATCCACGCTCAGACGAGGTTCTCCCGGTTGGCTTCTTTTTCAACCCTTTGGGTTGAGGGGGTTGTTGGTTTGGAGGATTGTCGACTCTGGGGACCGATCATTTGTGATTCAGCCGAGTGAGGCCGTTCATGAGCTGGTGATGCCACACCTTCTGGGTATCGTATCACCCCTCTTGAATGTCTATGACGCTGATGGACGCATAGGATGCCGAACTTGAGTCAGTTTAGGTCCATACCTATGAGCAGGGTTGGGTTTGCTGCAGGAAACTTTGACCTTCAGACTACCTGGTTTTCTTGATAGCGAATCAGTTTTGTTGGTACCAGAGGTTCTCATCATCATCTATATGATTGTTCTTGACAGAGCAGAGCTTTGGTCCTGTATCAGAGGACCTTATATTTAGAGGAGCATTTGTTCTTGATAGAGCAGATTTTTGATTGGGATCAGAGGATCTTATCATCAGATGTGTATTTGTTCTTGACAGAGCAGGTTTATGACTGGGGTCTGAGGATCTCATCAGCAGATGTATGGTTGTTCTTGGCAGAGCATAGTTTTGGTCATCAGATGTTTGTTCTTGACAGAGCAGATTTTTTGGTCCTATATCAGAGATCCTTATTATCAGATGTTTGTTCTTGACAGAGCAGAATTATGGTCTTATGTATGTGTGTTCTTGTCATAGCAGAATTATGGTCTTATGTATGTGTGTTCTTGACAGAGGAGATTTGTGGTCAGATACCAGGGTTTTCTTCTTATCAGATATAGTGGTTGTTCTTGACAGAGCAGCATCATGGCTTTGTTGATACAGAATCTCCACAACACAGTTGCCTTGATTTCCTGTTGCGTGATTGCATTTTACATTGCTTTGCATACTCATTTACATTTCATTAACGTGTGTCTGTGTTGCAGGTACCGTTTCCCCCGATTCAGGATTTCTTGCCTCCTATTGCATTTGTTATGGGTTCTCTGAGGAAGACCGTGGCTTACAAGTTCCCTGCCCCTGATGTGGTTCGGCTGACCGGTTTGATTGCTTTAGCAGATGATTCTGTGAGGGATGAGTTCAGAAAGTCTTACGGCAAATTTCTCAGTTTGGTTCGTAAACCTTCTGCGTTCGAGTTGAATGGGTTGCACGCTCTGCTGCAATTCTATTACCCTCCGTTAAGATGCTTCACCTTCCAGGATTTTGTTCTCGCACCCACACTGGAGGAATATGCTGATTTGTTAGGTGTGCCTATCAAGAGGCAGATGCCTTTTGTTCACATGGATGCTGAGCCTGATCTGGCTAGTCTAGCTCCTTCACTCCATCTGGATGCCTCCGAGTTGGTATTGTCTAGTTGGAACAAGGTTCCCGGTTTCTCCTTGCAGTTCTTAGTGGGTAAGGCTCAGCAGTGAGCCAAAGATGGATGTTGGGTCGTGTTCAACGCCATCCTCGCTATGTGCATATATGGCATCATTCTGTTCCCCAATATGCCCGATTTTGTAGACTTCGATGCATCTCATATCTTTGCTTCAGGGAATCCAGTCCCTACCTTGATAGGAGATGTCTACCACTCCGTCCACTACAAAAACGAGAACAGAAGATGGGCAAGAATGTCTCGTGTTGTGTTCCCTTGCTTTATAAATGGCTTGATATTCATCTGCCCAAGAGGGGTCCCTTTGTTTCGTCTGCAGCCACAGCTGAGTGGTCCGAGCGTCTGATGAGTTTATCTACAGAGGATATTGACTAGTTTGACAGAGATAGGCTGGGTACCGAGATTATCTTCAGCTGCAGCGGGTTTCCAAACGTGCCTTTGATAGGCAGGAAGGGTTGTATAAACTATAATCCATCTTTGCTGGTCCGACAGTTTGCGTATGCTTTGAGAGCTCCGCCGAAGGATGAAGAGGTGCAGGAATCTCTGTACCTCACTGGTCTTCTAGAGGGGGATCTGTTATCTAAGTTTCAGCGCGCCTGGAATGGCATCAGTAAGAGGGGAAAACCATTGCTGGGGAGAAGCAATAATCAAGCCTACCCTCCGTATATGACTTGGATCAAAGCCAGAGCCGTTAGGGATGCCGTTTCTTCCTGCCAAGCCAGAAAGCCCTCCAATGATCGAAGAGCCTACTACTGTGCCCATTCAACTGCATAATCAGGTGTTAGTCGAGAGAGATGAATTGAAGCGGGTAAACGAAGAACTGGAGAGAGAATTGTCTCAGCTCCGAAGCGAGAGAAACGAAGCCGTTCATTCCTTCAAGAGGCAGATAGAGCTGGTGAACCGGCTGGGGACGGACCTGACTAAGCAGATAGCCGAGCGTGAACGCATGGGTCAAGACTTCAAAGCTGTCAACGACGTACTGGCTACGAAGAAGCGGCACTTGGACGAAGCGTATCGGAGGATATCCAAGTTCAACCAGCACTGGAAGGCTTCCCTAGCCACCAGGAAAGAGCGGGAGGATAAGCTGATGCTACAGATCTCCAAGCTGGAGGCCCAGGTGAAGGCCAGTGAGAAGAGGTTTGATGAAGAAACCGCTCGCAGATACGCCGCTGAAGGCCAGATCAACAAGGCTCTCGCTAACCTGAAGGAGCGCAAACTGATGTTTGAGTCCAAGAAGTGGAAGCTAGAAGATTGTTTCGGCGAAGGAGCATGGGAAGATTCGGTCGAAGGTCTTCAATAAACCATTGTGCAAAGGGAATTACTCGTCGAAGGGTTACTCACTCTGCCTGATCATCCAGAAACGAAGGAGTTGTTACAAGAGTATCACGCCCGTGGTCGTGCTTGACTATTTGTATTCCTTTTGTTTTGATCATTGTTGTATGCTGACCATCACCAGGCTTGTTGGCTGAGGTCACGCTGTTGATTCATCTTGTACTCGCTGATGTTGTGTACTGCCTTGATGGGCTTTCTTTATATATGAGATTGTTATTTCCATGATTGGACTCAGACTTCTTCTTATTATCAGCACTGGCACTCAGGCACTAGGATCGGGGGAGATCTCCCTAACGCACAGACTCACGTTTGCATTTGCATAACGAGCACTTTGTTGTTTTTCCTAACCCTTTTGTGTTTCCAGGTTGTTTCAGGTGGTTCTAGGATTGATCAGAGACCTATCCACCGCTATCCGACCAAAGCTAATAAAACCAGGATCATGGAGCAAGTGCAAACTGATGTTCAGGAAATCCACGAAAGAATGGATCGCTTCATGGAGCTCATTCAAGCGGTCGCCAATGGCCAGGATCAGCTTAGAACTTTGGTTCAGCCTCTGATTTCGAGGGTTGATAGCAATGGCGTACTCCATGGGGGGACTGTGCCTACTCCTCCACCAGTTGAGACTCCACATAATGGTGTTCCCGTGACCGGGGGAAATGGCAGTGCCAACGGCAACGTGATAGCTAACATGGGACTCAATGGCAATACGACAGGCGTCGGTAATGGGAGTCTGGAAGCTAATGTCAATGTCGGGCTGGGCAACGGGAACGCAGGTGTTGGGAATCTGTTCGGGCCTCAGCCGTGGCTAGAAGATCGTCAGGACGATGTGTTCTCTCAGAGAGGTGCTGAAGGTGAGCTGAATGCTGAAGCACGTCTAAGGTTCAAAACACTCGAGGATAAGATGAGAAACATCGAGAATCAGAACACCCTGGGCGTTGATATGTCCAAGTTGGGACTGATTGCTGATTTCAAGGTGCCTCCCAAGTTCAAGGTACCTGACTTTGAAAAGTATAAGGGCACCACTTGCCCTCGCGTCCACCTGAGGTCGTATTACAGAAAAATGTCCGCTCATTCCGAGGATGAGAAGTTGCTGATGCACTTCTTTCAAGACAGTCTTTCCAGGCCATCCCTCGAATGGTACATGAGTCTGGAGCCTACCAGTGTGCGCACGTGGAAGGACCTTGCTGAAGCATTTGTGCACCACTACCAATACAATAGCAACTTGGCCCCAAACCGAGTCCAGCTGCAGAATCTGTCGCAAAGGAACAATGAAGGGTTTAAGGAATACGCCCAGCGGTGGCGTGAGTTGGCAGCCAGGGTTCAGCCGCCGATGGTTGAACGGGAGCTTGTGCAGATGTTCGTGGCCACCCTCCCAGGGGTTTACTATGAGAAGTTGGTCAGCGGTATGTCCGGAACCTTCTCAGATCTCATTATCACGGGTGAGCACATCGAAAATGGGATCAAGCTTGGGAAAATTCAAGGTGAGTCATCCTCAGCTGGGGGAGGCAGAAAGAAACCTTATAGTGGCAAAAGACGAGAAGGAGAAACGAGCGATGTGTCCAACGCTCGAAGGAAGGGTAAAGGCCCTCACCAGCAAGTGGCCAGCATAACTATCCCGACAGTTCAACAGCAGCAGCAGCAGCAGCAACCGAATCAACAAGGGTACATAAAGTATCAGAATAGGGCACCTCTGTCGAGCCGTCACCTCGAGACACCGCCCATGTCGTTCACGCAACTATTGCAGACTTTGCTTCAGCTACAGTTGATCCAGAAGAGAACCTTGGCTCCCTTGACAGGGGCACCTCCGCCAGGGTACGATGCAAATGCAACTTGTGAATTTCACTCAGGGGCACCAGGCCACACAATAGAGAACTGCAAAGCCTTCAAGCATAAGGTGCAGGACATGGTGGATGCCAAGATCATCAACTTCTCGGATAATGTGCCAAATGTCATGAAGAATCCTATGCCGAATCATAGGGGAGGTGGATTGAACGCCATTATCGAGGACGAGAGTTCGGATTTGTTGAATGACGTCAGAGATCTGAAAACTCCGCTTAGCTTCGTTAAAGCTAAGTTGATGAAAAGAGGGTTCTTTCCAGGTTACGGGGAGTTGTGTATGGACTGTGCCACACGTTCTGATAGATGTGAACAGTTGGTAGAAGGAATTCAAAGTCTGATGACTGAAGGGATTTTACAGTTTATCCGGAGGGCCGAATGTGGATCAGGGGAGGTGATGCTGAAGCAAGATGATGAGGTCGCCACCATCACCATCCCTCGCCAGACGATAACTATTTCTGCGCCCAGGCCGCCCACAATTACCATCACCAGAGCTGGGCCGATACCCTTCGAAAGCACTAATGTTGTCCCATGGCATTATGGGGCTGAAGTCTACTGTAACAGACAGAAGTTGGAGCTAGAACCGTTTGGTTTGTCTATGGAGAACCTTGCGGGAATCAGTGCTATTACTCGCAGCGGAAGAGTGTTTGCACCACCAGAAGTCATGGCGGATAAAGCGATCAGAGCTGATGCGACCGATAAAGGTAAAAGTAAATCGTTGAAGAGATCCCGCGTGGGGCCGAGAAAGACTTACTTGTTAAAGACTCCGAGGAATTTATGAGGTTGATTAAAAAGAGTGACTACAAGATTGTGGATCATCTCCATCAGACACCCTCGAAGATTTCTATTCTGAACTTGTTGCTGTGTTCTGAAGCACACCGCAACGCACTGCTGAAGGTGTTGAACGCCGCATATGTACCGCATGAAATATCGGTAAATCAATTGGAAGAAGTCGTAGCCCACGTGAATACTGGAAATGGGCTAGGTTTCACTGACCTAGAGCTGACGCCGAAAGGGAGGAACCACAATAGCGCCCTGCACATCTCGATAGAGTGTAGGGGCACGATTATGTCGCACGTGTTGGTGGACACTGGTTCGTCACTTAATGTTCTTCCGAAGAAGGCATTAATGAAGTTGGATACTCGTGGAGTGATTTGCACACCTAGTGATCTGGTGGTGAAAGCGTTCGACGGAACTAAACGCCATGTTTTCGGGGAGGTGACCCTGCCAATCCAAGTCGGGCCGGAAACATTCGACGCGATCTTTTATATCATGGACATCATGCCTGCCTACAGCTGTCTCTTGGGCCGGCCGTGGATCCATGATGCTGGAGCCGTGACCTCCACGTTGCACCAGAAACTCATGTATGCTGTCGGGGGTAGCATCGTGACCGTTTGTGGTGAGGAAGACATAATGGTGAGCCATTTGTCGTCCTTCAAGTATACTGAAATGGATGGGGAAATCCACGAGACTCTATGCCAAGCGTTCGAAGCTGTCAAAGTGAAGGACGTAGCTCCCGTAGTCACCGAAAAGCCAGAGATGACTCTCTCCTCATTCAAGGAAGCTCGGGCCGTTGTCCAAGCCGGATCTACCCCAGGCTGGGGGTGAATTTTGGAAATACCTAACAAGCAAGACAAGTTTGGGTTGGGATATTCTCCTGGAGCTGAAGCTTCTTCTTCTTCTAGCAGTGCGTCGTGAGGTAAGGGGCCGATCCAGTTTACCAGTGGCGGAGTGATATTCGAAAGCATTAACGCGGTGTCTGAAGACAGCGCAGATAGCGACTGTGACCTCGACTCTTGGATCCAGTCAAGCAAGCCAGGCGAGGGCCACCAACTGGTCCGTTAAGGATATCATCCAGATGACAAGTGAAGAGTAATGATTTACTTTTTCCAATCATTGTACAACCCTATGTCCTACCCGGGGCATAGTGGTTTTATTGTCAGGGCCTTGTTGGATTATGTACATGCATTTTGTTAATAAATCAAAGGTGTTTTCTTCGTATTCAAAAATGTGATCTCTGTTATTCCTGTTTTATATTTATTTTGAAAAACAATAAAATGGCAATGGGGTTTGTGCTAACCTGCACATCCTTGTTTTAAACTTAACCCTTGTTATTGCAGGATCCACATAACAGATGACATCGACTCTGGACCTTCTACGACTCACTTCGACTTCGATTGCCCGATCTATCAAGCCGAAGAAGAGATTGATGAAGACGAAGACCTTCCTGAAGAGTTGGCCCGCTTGTTGAAACAAGAAGAGAAAGTTATTCTGCCTCATGAAGAGGAGATCGAGATTGTGAATCTGGGTTCTGAAGAACTCGTCAGGAACGTCAGGATAGGGGCTGCATTGCGGAGCGATGTCAAGCAGAGATTGGTCGAGATGCTAAGAGAGTACAATGACGTCTTTGCTTGGTCCTACGAAGTTATGCTCAGACTTGACACGGACATCGTGGTCCACCACTTGCCGCTTCAAGAAGATTGTCCTCCCGTTAAGAAGAAGCTTAGGAGGTCAAGACCAGATATGGTCGTTAAGATCAAAGAAGAAGTGCAAAAGCAGCTTGATGCTGGCTTCTTAGCAGTCACTACTTACCTTCCGTGGGTCGCCAACATAGTGCCTGTACCAAAGAAGGACGGTAAGGTACGAATGTGCGTCGATTATCAGGATTTGAATAGGGCGAGCCCTAAAGATGATTTCCTGCTGCCTCATATTGATGTGTTGGTCGACAATACAACCCAGTTCTCCGTGTTTTCGTTCATGGATCGCTTCTCCGGCTAGAACCAGATCAAGATGGTGCCGGAGGACATGGAGAAAACGATGTTTATCACGCCCTGGGAAACATTTTGCTATAAGGTAATGCCTTTCGGTCTGAAGAACGCAGGGGCCACTTACCAACGAGCAATGGTCACTTTGTTTCATGATATGATTCACCATGAGATTGAAGTCTATGTTGATGACATGATTGCGAAGTCCCAAACGGAGGAGGGACATCTGGTCAATTTGCTGAAGCTTTTTGAGAGGCTTAGGAAGTTCAGGTTGAGGCTGAATCCTAACAAATGTACTTTCGGAGTACGGTCCGGAAAGTTACTGGGGTTTATCGTGAGCGAAAGAGGCATCGAGGTTGATCCTGCGAAAATAAAAGCGATACAAGAAATGCCAGTGCCAAAGACAAAAAAAGAAGTTTGTGGTTTCCTGGGCAGAATAAACTATATTGCAAGGTTTATCTCCCAGCTCACGGCCACGTGTGAACCGATGTTCAAACTACTAAAGAAAGATCATGCGATTATCTGGAACGAGGATTGCCAGAAGGCATTCGACAAGATAAAGCAGTATCTACAGGAGCCTCCAATCTTGATACCCCCAGTGGCTGGACGACCATTAATCATGTACTTGACAGTTCTTGAGAATAGTATGGGGTGTGTTCTCGGTCAGCACGACGAGACGGGCAGAAAGGAGCATGCCATTTACTACTTGAGTAAGAAGTTTACTGACTGTGAATCTCGTTACTCGATGCTGGAGAAGACGTGTTGTGCACTAGCCTGGGCTGCCAAACGTTTACGACAGTACATGCTCAACCACACCACCATGCTAATTTCGAAGATGGATCCGATCAAGTACGTCTTCGAGAAGCAAGCGCTTTCGGGCAGGATTGCCAGATGGCAAATGGTGTTGACAGAATATGACATTTAGTACGTTTCCCAGAAGGCCATCAAGGGAAGCGTATTGTCTGAATACCTTGCCGAACAGCCGATCGAGGATTATCAGCCGATGAAATTTGAATTCCCTGATGAGGATATCATGTTTCTCAAAGCGAAGGATTGCGATGAACCGTTGCCTGACGAGGGGCCAGATAGGAAATCCTAATGGAAATTGATATTTGACGGGGCGGTTAATTCTTACGGAAGTGGCATTGGGGCGATCATCACGACTCCCCACGGATCCCACATCCCGTTCACTGCGAGACTGACGTTTCCGGTCACCAATATTGAAGCGGAGTACGAAGCATGCATCATGGGTCTAGAAGAGGCAATTGATTTGAGAATCAAGAACCTAGACGTGTATGGTGACTCGGCACTTGTGATCAACCAGATTAAAGAGGAGTGGGAAACTCGTCAATCGAATTTGGTACCGTACATGAACTATGCCAGAAGGCTACTTCCGTTCTTTGATCGAGTGGAACTCCATCATGTGCCCAGAACCGAAAACCAGATGGCTGATGCCTTGGCCACGTTGGCTTCGATGTATAAAGTCAATTTTTGGAATGAAGCTCCAAGAATTGTCCTTTCTCGTCTTGATAGACCTGCGTTCGTCTCTGCGATTGAGGAAGCCTCCGACGGCAAGCCATGGTTCCATGATATCCAGACCTTCCTTATGACTAAGGAGTATCCTGCGGGTGCGTCAACCCAGGATAAGAAGACTCTGAGGAGGCTGTCTGGAAATTTTTATCTCAATCCTGATGGAGTGTTGTATAAGAGAAACCACGATCTCGTGCTACTCAGATGTGTAGATGAGAAAGAGGCGAGTATGCTCATGGAAGAAGTCCACGAAGGCACATTTGCTACGCACGCCGGCGGGCATGCTATGACGAGAAAGATCCTGAGGGCAGGATACTACTGGCTGACGATGGAATCGAATTGCTTTAAATTCGCGAAGAGATGTCATAAATGCCAGATTTATGCTGATAAAGTTCATATGCCGCCGTGCCCGTTAAATGTCATGTCCTCCCCGTGGCCGTTCTCCATGTGGGGCATCGACATGATAGGCAAGATCGAGCCCACTGCATCTAACGGTCATCGCTTCATCCTAGTAGCTATCGACTACTTCACCAAGTGGGTGGAGGCAGCCTCATATGCTAATGTGACCAAGCAGGTGGTGGCTAAATTCATAAAGAGGGACATCATTTGTCGTTACGGAATTCCCGAGCGGATCATTACTGATAATGGTTCGAATTTGAATAACAAGATGATGAAGGAACTGTGCCAGAGTTTCAAGATTGAAAACCACAACTCATCTCCTTACCGGCCGAAGATGAATGGCGCCGTTGAAGCGGCCAATAAGAACATAAAGAAGATTGTTCAGAAGATGGTTGTGACCTACAAAGATTGGCACGAGATGCTGCCATTTGCATTGCACGGTTATCGTACCACGATGCGTACATCAACCGGGGCAACTCCTATCTCCTTAGTGTACGGTATGGAAGTTGTCCTACCGTTAGAAGTGGAGATCCTTTCTTTGCGAGTTTTGGTTGATGTGAAACTCGACGAGGCAGAATGGATTAAGAACCGACTGAACCAACTCAGCCTGATGGACGAGAAGAGATTGGCATCGATTGCATATGGTCGTTTATACCAAAGCCGAATGAAGAAAGCTTATGATAAGAAGGTGCGTCCTAGAAGCTTTCAGACGGGTGATCTCGTCCCGAAGAAGATTCTTCCTCCATACTCCGATCACCGGGGCAAGTGGACTCCCAATTACGAAGGTCCGTACGTCGTCAGCAAGGTCTTCTCGGGAGGAGCTTTGTTGTTATCCACGATGGATGGTGAAGATTTTGCATCCCCGGTGAACATGGACGCAGTTAAAAAATACTTTGCTTAAAAAATGACCCGCTGGAAAGAAAAAGAATATCCAGGCAAAAATGGGGCATCCCGGCGAACCATAAAAAAGGAAAAAGGTTCGGGAAAAAATTAGGGATATAAATTGAAAAGAATGTACACCCGCAAAGTCGAAAACCTGGAAGGGCGACTTTGGAAAAAAAGGGTATCTCGGTGAATCGAAAACCCCGAAAGGGCGACTCAGGCAAAAGTTAGGGATTTGAAAAAGCAAATGACTGCGTTCCGCGTGTGGACTTTCATTGTTTAGCGGTTAGGAAGACCTGAGAGTCGTTTATCTGAATCAATCTCTTCTGAAGCTGAAGAGTCGGAGGAGTATCGAAGTCGAGTGGGTCATAGAGGGATCAACTCATGGTGTTCGTCTACGCCTCGTTGCCGACATTTGTATATACTGATGTATATTTATGTTTTTACTTTTTTTGCGCAGCTTCCTCATTCCAGGAGCTTGCATCCGTTGTAAAACATTTTTACCCATTCAGGGGTTCGTTATCAATAAAATGTATACTATTCAGCAATTATGTTTGTTTGTTTAGCATTTATCTGTTCTGTTTGCGAAAAAGAACGCCGATGTTTTTGATAAAATGCGCATACATAAACCTACTGGCCTAGGCCACTGATTGTTGAAATAATGAATTACTTAAACATTGTCACAAGATGACAACCTTGATAGGTCCCTTTGAGAAGGGTATCTTGTCTGTTTGTTTGTGTTGTTGCAGGTGTAGCATATTCCAGACAATGCGCCGTGCGCATCCCCAAGCAGGATGATTCCTCCTTCTCCAGCATAGTTCAGCATCCTCTCCCTGCAGAGTCTGAACGTGAGGTCGTAAAGAATTGATATGTTTCCCCCAGGCAGAGAAGATTCTCTCCCCAATCAGATGTATCCTGAAGGAGCGTCATCTCCCCCGCTGAGTCATACTGAAGTGTGCAGCAATTGATAGTTCCAGACTGAAGTCTCCAGCGGAATTGAGATCCCCCGCTGAGTCGTACTCTCCCCCGAAGCAGGATGATTCCTTCTTCCTCAGCCGAGTTCGCACATCCCCAAGAGAGCCGAGCCCTTGGAAGCAGTTGGGACCATGATCGGTTTTCCCCAGTAGAGTGTTGAATAGCTGATGCTATATTCCCCCGCCGGAGTCGTTATCTCCAGGGAAGTAGCTGTGAATGCCGTGCAGTTTATTCCCGCGATTGACATCGCTTTCCCTCAGCAGGTCCAGGTTCTCGTAGAGCTTCGTTCCCCTGCAGCAGTCAACTGAAGTTCACTCCCCCATAGCGCCCAATTGAGATTGGCGTGACCTTTTTCTCCTCAGCAGGATGATTCCTTCCCCTATCAGAGTGGTTCTTTCTCCTTGACGGGAGGATTCTCCCTTCAGCATTTATTTTGTTGACGGGATCGCAGCATGTTGCATGATTGCATAACATTGTGCATGAGTGCATAGCATTTCCACCGTGTGGAGCATTGCGCCATTGTCAAAGCATAAGCATAATAAGCATGATCTAGGTTGTTACCGTTCTTGTTTTGCAGGTGTTCCCCCACAGAATTGATTGCTCAAGATGATTCTTGAATTCTCCCCAACGGAGTCGCTTGCTCAAGATGATTCTTGAAATCCCCAACAAAGTCTTCGGCCCAAGATGATTCTTGAATTCTCCAGCGAAGGCGTTTGCTTAAGATGATTCTTGAAGCCCCGGTGAAGTTGCAAGAGTTGGTTGCTCAAATCGACGCGTAGGGTCCCCGAAATCTCCAGCAGAGTTATGGGTTCAGGATTATTCTTGAAGTCCCCACGGATTTATTTGTTCAAGATGATTCTTGATTTCCTCAGCAAAGATGATTCACCTAGAATAATTCCTGGACCCCGAAACAGAGTTACTTGATAGTTCTCCAGAATCCCCTGCGGAGATGTGTCATCCCCAGCAGGTTTCTGAACAGCGAAGTTGAAACTTCCCTCGAAGACTTGATGATTGAAGTCCAAGGTCGAAGCAGTTCTCTCAGCTGATGCGGAGCGCCTGCCGGTGGAAGTTTGGACATCCCCAATTGGTTCATGATTGACCGAGAATTCTATTCCCGACTTACTGATGAAGTCCGGCTGATGCCCAAAAATTTCTTTGAGTGCCCGATGGCATGACTAACCTGATTGTTGACCTGATGAGTCCCGAGGAATCTGGATGCCTGACGGCATGATCGACCATGTATCACCGGTTACCGTGTGACCAATTCTCCAGCTAGTTGCCGTGCAGCTAGTATTTCAGTTTTCGAAGATTTGTTCCCATTAGAGTACCGTGTACTTGTGCAGTTGGTAAATTTCAGGGGTTGTTGGTATTCAACCGTCTCGCACTTGATTGGTTGAGAGTCGTTCGCTTCTCACCCAGTCAGGTTCAAGCCGTTTGAATAGGGGCAGCTGTTGCACCCCAAAATTTGACCAACACATCTTTACCTAGCTTATGTTTCATTTCATTCACATTAGCATTATCATTTGCATTTCATTGACATGTATGCAGAAGATCAAGAGGTATGATTACCAATCAAGAGCTATATAAGAGTTTGAAGCTAGCCAAGAAGGTTATTCAAGTGTTCAAGGGTGGATACCTTTGTCAGAGAAGTTAAAAGATCCTCAGAGAGAGTGGTTGAAGCCAAGTTGTGTGCCTCCTAACTTGAGAGTTGTGGGAAGCTCCTCAGATGATTCCGAAGCTATGAAGAAAGACTTGAAGCCTTGAGAGAGATTATGAGGTGTCTTGAAAGCCATCATGAAGCCTAGACAGGTCATTGTGCAAGACTAAGAAGCCTCAGCCATGATGGGTGCAGCTAGGGTTTGACTGGGTCAACCCTAAGTCAACTGAGGATTTGAACAAGGTTGAGACCTAATTCAAGAGCCATGTGATCATGGATTGATGCATTGAGATGCTATGAGGATGATTCCAAGGTCAAATCATCATGATTGAAGAGTTTGAGAGGTTTCAAGCTAGGGTTTCTAAGGCTTGTAAGTGTAAAATCCCCTAGTTTGACCCCTATCTTCAAGGCAGTTTAGCTCAAGATGTGATGGTCATCTCATCTTGCCCCCAACATGAATGTTTTAGATCTTGAGCTTAGATTTAATTTGAGTACTAGAAGTCCTTGATAGGATTTGTAGAGCCCAAGTTATGACTTTGACAAGTTACAGGTCATCTGAGGTATGTGAATCTGGGGTCTTGAAAGTTACCCAACTTGCATCAAAATTTTGCCCAAAAAGGATGATTCCTATGAACTTTTGGTCAACATGAATGTTGTTCCTTGTCTTCTTAGATTTCTATAGAGTACTAGAAGTCCTTGATAGGATTTGTAGAACTCAACTTATGGCTCTGACAAGTCAAGGGCATTTTGGTCATTTGGATATTATAGGTCATTTCAACCATAAGGCCATAACTCCTATTTCCAAGCTTCAAATGGAAATATCTTCAACATCAAACTTGCTTAAAATGATGCTTTAAGGCTATTAAGGAGGTCATGAGATGTTGAAAAGGCTTGTAGCTCAAAGTGGTACAAATGACCTAAAATGAAGGCATAAGTTAAATAAGTCAAAGTTGGAAATTGAAATTTTCAAGCTACACATCCAAACCATGGCATGTAATATATCTTTTTGACTCTAGAAAACATTTTAAAGACAATGGTTCAGCCACATTTTTGATTTGAGGTCTAAATCATGGGCTTGCTTTGGAAAATGGTTACTTGCATATTAAGCAACATTTGCAAAACTTAGAATTGAGGCATGGGCAAGGAACTTGGCAAGCTAAACCCTTCCAAATTGTCACTAGGGGAGAAATTTAAGGAGATTAAGATGAATTTCAAGCTGCAAACAGAAGTGAGCATGGCATGGTAAGTGATTCAAAATCTCATGACATGAGATGTGTAAAATCTCATTGGAAGGATCTAGAAGGTTCTAGATCATCCAAACTTCACCTATATATTGAGTAGAATGCATCCATGGCAAGGGTTGGTGATCATTGAAGGTTTGAGCATAGTTTGGAATTGAGTTTTCATAGATTGCAATTGAAATCAGTTTCATGAATTTCCCCCATTTCCTTCCATTTTCTTGATTGGTTCTTCTTCCCTGAGTATCAAGGATCAATTCCAGATCATTTCAAAGAAGAATTGGTGGCTAGATCGTGTGGGAGCAAGAGGTTTTCAGCACCTGCAACTCTTCATCGTGTTTCAAGATTGAAGCACTCTCCATTGAATCTTTTGCATACAGAAGCAAGGAAGAAGTTCAGTGATCGTGTACAGAAGGTTTGAGAGCTTAAAGTGAAGGATTCGTGCATCTGTTATTCAAGAATTTCCAGGTTTGTAACCTTCTTCCTATAGCTTGATTTAGGTAGAATTAGGTTGAATTAGGGTGCTAGATTAGTTGTAGAATGGCCTAGGATGGTTTTCAGATGGTTAATTGTTGGATTAGAGACAAAATAGGAAGATCACCATTTTCGGTTGAGATTGGGAGATGTTGATTCTTGGAGTTTCAGAGGAAACTATGGACATGATTGAGTTCGTGGCAAGATTTGGAGTGTGTTTCGTGTTTTGACCATTTGCATTGGAGGCTCCTAGAGTGAACTAGGGTTGGGGAAGACGACCGGAGCTCCATCGGTGGTGGCCGGAGCTGGGCGCGAAGCTCAGAGGTTTGAAAGGATGAAGACGACCTCAAGACCATTGGATGAGGTTTTGACCATTGACTGGGAGAAGATCCAAGGGCTGTGTTTTATTTCTGAGTTGTGAAGGATTTCAAATGAAACGATGCGTTTCATTAATTCAACGTTTTGGGCTTAGTAATCTGAATGTTATCCACACCACCCAGCAAGCCCAACCCATGATTTTAACTGGATATGATTTCTATTTGCACCGTGTCCTTATTCTTTTATGTGGATTTTCATTATTTTTCCATTTAATTCATGAGTTTTGTAAAATTCATAATAAATTGAATATTAACCCAATTAAATCCATTCTTTTTGCATATTACTCATGATTGAGTCTATTATTTTTTAGAGAAAAAATATTTTCATTTCATTTAATTTCTGATTTAATTGGAATTTTGTATTTTAATTGATATTAAAATGTTTATGGTTGATGCATATTTTTGTTGAATTTTGTGTGATCTCATAGTGATGATTCTTGGCCTAATTTTTTGTGTGTGATTAGGTTAGATATGTATGATCCCATAGTAATTTTCTCACATTTTTGTGATGAAAATAGGTATGCTTTCTAGATTGATGTTTAGATGCTTCCTTTTTAGGGTTTTAGGTTGATGCCTTAGAATGTAGGATTTAGTTCTAGGTCCAAATTGATGATTTGATCTTTGAAACTAATGTGATAGAGTCATGATTGACCTAGGCTCCCATAGTAATTTTTGTAGGATTTTACAATTGAGTTTAGTATTTTAGTTAGGACTAACTTTAGTACTAGGTTTTAGGTGATCCTAATTTACTAATTCAACTAGTTTAACTCATTTAGTTCCCTTAGATTAGGGTTTGTGCTTGGTTTGCCTTTGATTGAAGTTGAAGACAAGTTGAAGACAAGAGGAAGTTTCTTGAGGTTGCTTGAAGCTTTGGATTGTTTGTGCCTGAAGGTGTCTGATGAAGATTAGGAGATAGGATATAGGGAGAGCTTTGTAGTTAGAATGATTTCTTTCACAAACATGGAAAACATCTTGTGCTTCCATTCCTCCCAATGATTAAAAGTCCTTCCATGGTATTCACCTCCCTCCTTTGGAGGGATAAGTGATGGTACCTAGGAAGTAGAACTTTTGAGGGAACCCTTCTTCTGATGTTAAACCCTTATAGGCCTCCTTTGGTGGTCAATAAGCAGTTTAATATCCTAGCTTATCCAGTTAAGTGATTTCTTCTGGTTTGAGTACCTTGGGAAGGTGTTGAGCTTGAGTTTGAAGATGAAGAATTCATTGAAGAGTGTGGAAGAAGATGATTCCTTGAGCATTGCCATGGTAGTTGAAGCTTGAAGAGCAAGAAGAACAAGTTGATACTTGAAGACCCCAAAGGAGATTGAATGAAGAGCTGAGGCTTGAGAAAGAATTGAAGGATGAAGTTGACACTTCTAAATGATTAAAGACTACTCTGAGAAGCTGAAGCTTGTAGATGAAGAAGACCAAGTTGAGACTGGTGAAGCAAAGGGAGCTGAAGCTTGAAGCCTAAGTGGATATTTATGAAGATGATTCAATTGAGATTGAGTATGTAGTTGAGGCTTGAGGAACAAAAGATAAGATAAGTTGATACTTACATTGATGATTGAGAATCTGAAGGAATCCAATTGATACTTGTGGTTAAGAGCAAAGCCTGAAGGTGGAATTGACTGGAAAGCTGAAGCTTGAAGAAGAAGATTAAGCTGATACTTATGTTTGGTGGGTTGAAACCTGGAGAAGCAAGTTGATATTTGCCATGAAAGATGATAGCCTTGAAGGGTGATGGAAGTATGAAGACTGAATTGCTGGTAAAAGAGCTGAGGCTTGGACTTGAGAGAGAGTTGTTGATATGCTGCTTTCTTGACTGTTTTCTTTTTCTGTGCTGATGTGCCTTGTTTGACTTGCTTGATGCATTAGAATAAGTTCATATCTAGACTGACTTTAGTCTAGGAGCATGATTGCACTAGAGGTTGAGTTGCTCCCTCTGCTTGTATTATTACTGTACGACTTTTCTTGCGGGTATTCGGTAGAGCCCTGCTCCCTTGCCCATGTGTTCTATCTTGCTTGATAGCATGTTATTTCTTCTGTATGATTACAGTCTCTTATATTTTGCTTGATAGCACGTTTTATCTTTCTGTATGATTACTGTTATTCATATCTGGCTTGAGGTCGAGATGAGCTTGTGGAGGCTGACACTCCACATACATTTCCTCCCTCACTTGCATTGCATGCATTTTACCGTATTACTGTTTACTGTTTAAGCTGATGCTTTATCTGTTTCTGTGTATCATTGACATGATCCCTTAGGACTCTCACTTTCTTTGATAAGGAAGTGATGATAGAACTTTAGGTTGAAACCTATGCATGATAATTTCTAGGAGTTCCCTGTTTCAAACCTCAACTATAGGATGAATCCTTGGCATGACAACAGTAGGACTTGATAGTCTCCCTTAGTTGAGCCTGTTCTCTTCTCATCTCAAAACAGTTTAAGATATAGTAATCATGAATGGTTTCTTTCGTACGTCACGAGCCTTAAGTTATCTGAGAAAGGATTGTTGGAGAGCTTCTTTTCAACTGTCTGGATGTTTAGTATGGCACCCTTTGGGTGACATGCGACGCATTCACTCTCAGGTCATAGTCTCTAGTGTGATTGAAATTGAAAACACAATAAAAAACACTTCTTCTGTAAAAGACAGTAAACAAACTTTAAACCTTTTTGCCCCGTGGGCCCATAATTCAAAGGAAGTTTTTCTGAAGAAAATAGTGTTGTTAAACTTCAGCACCACCACAAACAGGCTTTGTTCCTAACTGCTGGAACTGCTGTTTAACCTTACTCGATAAAATAGATGAATCTGAATCCCCGAACTACGTAAGCTCTGAACTCTCATACCTGTTGAGAGTACGTAGGCACAATGCTGATGTATTGGCGAGCCACCTTCCCCGTAACCCGTAGTGGCCGAACTACGTCGACTCTGATTTCTCCTTCTTTTCTGTTTAAGCCAGCCTTGATAGGGAGATAGATAAACCAACTCGTCCAGTAAACACAACAAGTGTGGATCCCATCGAGTACGATGGACGTGAGGGGTGCTAATACCTTCCCCTTGCGTAACTGACTCCCGAACCCAGACAATGGTTGCGACGACCTTGTCTTACCTTTTTCGTCAGGTTTTTCCGATCGTTTCCTTTCCCGTTCTGAGGGATAAATAACGAAAGGTGGCGACTCTTCTGTTTTACCGACACCTTATTTTCGCGGAAGCGACACTACTGTATTGATGTGATTTGATTGGATTGTTGCATTAGATTTAGGCTTCATGTAGATGATCATAGGCCTAAGAGCATCTTAAGGGTTGAGTTTCTCCCCTTACTTGTATTGCATTAGAGGTTGAGTTTCTCCCTCTGCTTGTATTTTTACTGTATGGCTTTGCTTGCTGGTATTTGGTAGAGCTCAGCTCCCTTTCCTGTGTGGTGTGTGGCCTTTGTTCCTTGATTGTTTAGAAGTTGAGCTTGGCTCCTTCTGCTTGTGTGATGCATAGCATGCATTTTTATTTACATCATTTTGTCTACAGTATTTTCTTTTCAGTTATTTCTTCTGTTGTTTTCTTTCTTTTCCCATGTTCCCCTAGGAACTCTGACTTCTCTTGTTCAAGAGAAGTTATGACAGACATTAGGGTTCTAACCATGCATGATAACATTAGGTAGATTCCCTCCTAACCTCAACTGTAGGTCCATTTTGCATGACAACTTTAGGATTGGATCAGTTCCCCTTTAGTGTGTCTTTTCTTCTCTCATCTGCAAACAAAATCGAAATACAGTAATAAAGGTTAATTGACGTCGTATGTTATGAGCCTCAAGCTACTTGAGAAAGGATTGTCGAGTAGTTTCTTTTCAACAGTCTGGATGTTTAGTATGGTACCCTTTGGGTGACATGCGACGCATTCACTCTCAGGTCATAGTCTCTAGTGCGATATCAGTTGCAAACATCCATAAAAGACACTTCTCTAAAAAACAGAAAACAAAGATCAAACACTTTTTGTCCTCTTGGATCCTTAATCCCTGGAAACCCCTTTTCAGAAGGAGAGTTTTGTTAACTCTCGGTTCTACCGCAAACGGTAAACGCCTAAGTCTCCAATGGTCGAGCTGCATACACCAACTGCTAGAAGCGTCTGTTAAACCTACTCGGATAAAAAAGACGAACCTGTGTCTCTCGTGTCCCGAACTATGTTTGCTCTAATCTTTCGCGCTGTGTGAAAGTACATAGGCACAAGATGCGATATCTTGGCGAGCAACCTTCCCCCGTAGTTAGGCGAACTACGTTGACTCTGATTTCTCATTCTCTGATGAGAATACGTAGGCATAAAGTGCGACACTTTGCCGAGTAATTTTCTTTTCTTTTCAGACCAGACCTTTAGTGTAGATAGATGTAACAAACTCGTCAGATAAACACAACAAGCATGGATCCCATCGAGTACGATGGACGTGAGGGGTGCTAATGCCTTCCCCTTGCGTAACCGACTCCCGAATCCAGACAATGGTTGCGATGACCTTGTCTTATACCTTTGCGTCAGGTTTTTTCCGATCGTTTCCTTTCCCGCTCTGAGGGATAAATAATGAAAGGTGGCGACTCTTCTGTCTTGCCGACCCGTTTTTTCGCAGTAGCGACAGCTGGCGACTCTGCTGGGGACTCCAACAGTTCCCTATGCGAGTCAATCCTAGCGCTTGTGTGTTTACTTGTTGGGTTTTATTTATCTCATTTACTTTCCACATTTTATTTTCAGTATGATTATTATTGTGCTGTTGTGGGAAGGGGATCTGATGAGCGAGAAGCCAGACCCAGGCTTGGGTGTACTTAGCAATAGTTGTGGAAATTAGTGGGCACGTGCTTGCTTTGTAGGCACTAGTGTCTCATGAAATCCACGCTCAGACGAGGTTCTCCTGGTTGACTTCTTTTCCAGCCCTTTGGGTCTGAGGGGTTGTGTGTTTGGAGGATTGTCGACTCTGGGGACCGATCTTTTGTGACTCATCAGAGTGAGGCCACTTCAAGGGATGATGATGCCACACCTTCTGGGTATCGTATCATCGCTCTTGAAAGTCTGTGAAGCTGGGAAACGCATAGGATGCCATACCTTGTCTGGGATATAGGTCCATACCTGTGAGCGGGGTCGGGTTATTGCAGGAAACTTTAACCTTCAGACTACCTGGTTTTCTTGCCAGTGAATCAGTGTGGGGTTTAAAGGTTCTTATCGTCAGAGATGTGGTTGTTCTCGACAGTGTGTTTCTATTGGTCCTCTTCAGGGTTGTGCTATCAGAGCAGTGTAGTGATTGTGTTAGATTAGTGCTTTGATCTTCTCAGCAGCCATCTTGATCCTCTGTTGCATTGCATTTTGCATTTTGCATATTCATTTGCATATCATTAACGTGTGTCTGTGTTGCAGGTGCCCATTATCCCCCGGTTCCGGTATTTTCTTGCCTGGTATTGTGTTATTATGGGTTCTCTGAGGAAGACTGTGGCCTATAAGCTCCCTACTCCAGATGTTGCTCAGTTGTCCAGTTTGATTGCTTTGGCAGATGATACTGTGAGAGGTGAATTCAGAAAGTCTTATGGGAAGCTGCTCAGTTTGGTCCGTAAACCTTCTGTGTATGAGTTGAATGGGTTATACGCCTTGCTGCAGTTCTATGATCCTCCTTTGAGATGCTTTACTTTCCCGGACTTCATTTTTGCACCTATATTAGAGGAGTATGCTGATTTATTGGGTGTGCCTATCAGGAGTCAGATGCCTTTTGTTCATATGGATGCTGAACCTAATCTGGCTAATCTAGCTCTTTCTCTTCATCTGGATGCCTCTGAGTTGATCTTGTCTAGTTGGAACGGGGTTCCTGGTTTTTCTTTGCAGTTCTTAGTTGGGAAATCCCAACAGTGTGCCAAAGACGATGGTTGGATTGTGTTCAACTCCATTCTTGCCCTCTGCATATATGGTATCATTTTGTTTCCTAATATGCCTGACTTTGTGGACATAGATGCATTTCATATCTTTGCATCAGGGAATCCAGTTCCTACCTTGATTGGAGATGTCTATCATTCCGTGCATTACAAGAACGAGAATAGAAGGGGTAAGAATGTATCATGCTGCGTGCCTTTGTTCTATAGATGGTTTGATAGTCACCTATCCAAAAAGGGTCTCTTTGCCTCATCTGCAGCCACAACTGAGTGGTCTGAGCGCTTGATGAGTTTATCAGCAGAGAATGTTGTTTCGTTTGATAAAGATATGTTGGGTACTGAGATTATATTCAGCTGCAGTGGGTTTCCGAATGTGCCTTTGATTGGAAGAAAGGGTTGTATCAACTATAATCCATCTTTGCTTGTCCGACAGTTTGCTTATGCTTTGAGAGTGCCGCCGAAGGATGAAGAGGTGCAGGAATCTCTGTACCTCACTAGTCTTCTAGAGGGGAATATGTTATCTAAGCTTCGGCATGCTTGGAATGATATCAGTAGACGAGGGAAACCATTGTTGGGAAAAAGTAATAGCCACGCCTACGCTCAGTATGTGACCTGGATCAGAGCCAGAGCAGAGATTTTAGGGATGCCTTTTCCACCTGCTAAGCAGGAATGCCCTCCAGTGGAGAAAGAGCCTACTACCGTGTCTATTCAGCAGTATAATCAGGTGTTAGCTGAGAGAGAAGAGCTGAAGAAGGCAAATGAAGAGTTAGAGAAAGAGTTGGCACATATCAGAAGCGGGAGAAACAAAGTCGTCCAGTCCTTCAAGAGGTAAACAGAGTTGGTGAATAGGTTAGGTACGGATTTGACTAAGCAGATGGCTGAGCGTGAGTGTTTGGGTCGGGACTTCAAATCTGTCAATGACGTACTGGCCACTAAGAAGCAGCACTTGGATGAAGCGTACAGAAGAATATCCAAGTTTAATCAGCAGTGGAATGCCACCATAGCCAACAACAAAGAGAGGGAAGATAAACTAAAGCAACAGATCTCCAAATTGAAGGTTCAGGTGAAGGCTAGTGAGAAGATGTTTGACGAAGAGACCGCTCGCAGATACGCCACTGAAAATTTGTTGAACAAAGCTCTCGCTAACTTGAAGGATCGTAAGCAGAGGTTCGAGTCTAAGAAGCGAAAGCTAGAGGATTGCTTTGGCCAGGGAGTGTGGGAAGATTTAGTTGAGGGTCTCCAGTGTACTATCATGTAGAGAGAGTTGCTTGTTGAGGGGTTACTCACTCGACCGGATCACCCCGAGACTAGAGAGCTGCTGGAGGAGTTTCGTGCCCGCGGTCGCACTTGATTATCTTTGTAGCTCTTTGATTCTTGTTGTAGGCTGACTATCACCAGGCTTGTTGGTTGAGGTCGTGCCATTGATTCCCAGTGTATTCATTAACTTTGTATTACTGCCTTGTGGGCCTTATCTATATATGAGATGTTATTCCAGTGGTTATACCCAGACTTCTTGTTATCAGCACTTGCACTCTGGCACTCAAATCGGGGGAAATCTCCCTAATGCACAGAAACACGTTTGCATTTGCATAAATCATGCATAGCAGATACCTTGTACTGTTCTCTTAACTCTCTGTTAATGCAGGTTCCAGGATTGCCGACCAGCGAATTCATCGCTATCCTACCAGAAGAAACTGTAAGAAAGTCATGGACCAGATGCAGACTGAGATGCAGGAGATGCGGGACCGTATGACGCAGTTCATGCAGGTGATGGAGACTGTGGCTAAGGGCCAAGAGCAGCTGCAAACTCTGGTGTAGCCTCTGATTGCTAGGGTTGATAGTCAGGGTGTGCTACATGGCGGTTTTGCTAATCATCCTTCTCGGGTCGGGACTCTGCGTGTAGATGACACGGTACCAGTAGTTGTCCTCAATACGACTGAGAATGATAATAGAGTTGAGAATGTGGATGTGACGGGGAATGCTGGTTTCAATGTTGGCACTGGAAATGTTGGTCTCGGTGCTGGTAATACTAGTATGGGTATTGGTATTGGCAACGTTGGTTTTGGTGGTAATCAAGGCTATGGCAATCAGGGTTACAGAAACCTGGGTTACGGTAATCAGGGCTTCGGTAATGCAGGCATCGGCAATGCAAGGCATAATGGTATGGGAATGGGCGTTCATAATGCTGGTTTTGGGCCAGGCACTGGAAATCAAGGTTTCGGTAATATGGGATACGGTCCCAGGGTTAATCAGGTTGGTTTTGGTCCTCATAATGCTTATGTTGAGTATGGATATGAGGACTCTCACTGGGGTGAAGATCGCCAGGAGGATGCTTTCCCTCCTCCAGGCAGGGATATTGAGGCGTTCGATGACAATGATAGAAGGTTCAGGTTGTTGGAAAAACAGATGAGGAATCTTGATAATCAGAACACCACGGGGCTGGACATGGCTAACATGGGATTGGTCCCTGACTTGAGGGTACCAATCAAATTCAAAGCGCCCATATTTGACAAGTATAAAGGGGATACTTGCCCGAGAGTTCACGTGTGATCTTACTATCGGAGAATGTCCGCCTACTTTGATGACGAAAAGATGCTGATGCATTTTTTCCAAGACAGCTTTTCGGGACCGTCATTGGAATGGTACATGGGGTTAGAGCCTGCTCAAATTGGTAGATGAAAGGACCTAGCAGAAGCTTTTGTCAAGCATTACCAATACAACAACGACCTTGCACCGAACAGGGTCCATCTCCAAAATCTCTCTCAGAAGAATAACGAGAGTTTCAAAGAATACGCCCAGAGGTGGCGTGAGCTAGCTGCCAGGGTGCACCCTCCTATGGTAGAGCAGGAGTTGGTAGATATGTTTGTGGGCACTTTCTCTGGGTTGTACTATGACAGGCTTATTAATTGTACGACGACTAATTTTTTGAGTTGATACTCTTGGGGGAACGTATCGAGAATGGTGTTAAGATTGGTAAGATTCAAGCGGGTGAGTCAACCTCAGCTGGAGGTGGTAAAAAGGCCTTTGGGAACAAGAGACAGGGAGATACCAATGCAGTATATAGTGATCGGAGAAGGGATAGGAGTCGGAATTGGCATAGGCAGCAGATCGCCGGTGTGACAATTCCTGTACCTCAACAGCAACAACAACAGCCACACCAGCAACAGGGATGACAGGACGCTGCTCCCCAGAGATATCAAGGTCGGGATAGGGTTGTGAAAAGAGTCTTTGATGCACCTCCGCTACCCTATGCTCAACTTCTTCCAACTTTTTTACAGTTGCAGCTTGTTGAGAAAAGTACGCTAGCTCCGCCGAAGGGCACGCCTCCTTATGGGTATGACGTTAATGCACATTGCGACTTCCACTCCGGGGCACCCGGTCATACCATCGAGAATTGTCAAGCGTTCAAGCACAAGGTGCAAGATTTGATTGATAGCAAAGCTATAAACTTTGCTAATGAAGCGCCCAATATTGAGAAGAATCCTATGCCGCCTCATGGAACTGCAAAGGTAGGTGCTGTGTTGGAGGATGTTAGTCTGAATCTGATTATGAATGTGGACGAATTGAAAACGCTTTTGGGTTATGTCAAAAGCAGATTGCTGAAAGGGGGGTGTTCCCTGGATGTGATGCCGATTGCGTTGATTGTTTGGCCCAGCCTGAGGGTTGTAATAACTTGAGAAAAGGTATTCAAAGGATGATCGACGAAGGTATGCTGCAATTTGATCGCACTGCTGAAGATAAGCCTGTTGAGGCCAAAGTTGAAGAGCATGGTGAAGTTGCAACAATTACAATACTGTTCAAAACTGTCACGATATCAACACCTCCTAAGAGGCCGATTATCACAATTACCAAAGCTGGGCCTAATCTGTATGAGAGTACTAGAGCCATCCCTTGGAATTATGGGGCGGAAGTATATTGCAATGGGGAGAAGATTAACTTGCCAAGTCCGCCGGTAGGATCTGTTGATAATCTTGTGGGGGCAGGGGGCATAACTCGCAATGGCAGAATCTTTGCGTCGCCAGAAATAGAAGCTGAGAGAATTGCAAAGGGGAAAGGTAAGGTCAATGAGGAAGGACCGTCGCAGGAGAAAAAAAAAAAGAGGCTTTGACCAAAGATGTAGAAGAATTCATGAGATTGATTCAGAAGAGCGATTATAAAATCGTTGATCATCTGCAGCAGACGCCTTCCAAAATATCAACTTTGTCATTGTTGCTTTGTTTCGAGGCTCACCGGAACGCGTTATTGAAAGCTCTGGATGCTGCCTATGTACCCCATGAGATATCTGTGAATCAATTCGAAGGAGTGATTGCGCACGTGAATGCGGGCCATGGCCTTGGCTTTACTGACTTTGATTTGACGCCCAGGGGCCGCAATCATAACAGTGCGTTGCATATTTCTGTCGAGTGTAGGGGCACTGTTATGTCCTACATCCTTGTCGACACTGGTTCATCCTTAAATGTCTTGCCCAAGAAAGAATTGCTGAAGCTAGATACCCGAGGAGTAATCTGCACGCCAAGTGATTTAGTGGTGAGAGCATTTGACGGAACGAGAAGGTCTATATTCGGAGAATTGACTTTGCCGATCCAGGTAGGTCCATAAGTGTTTTACACCGTGTTTTACATCATGGACATACAGCCAGCTTATAGCTGTTTGCTTGGACGATCGTGGATCCATGCTGCAGGGGCTGTGACATCGACGTTGCACCAAAAGCTTAAGTATGCGGTCGGTGGTAGTATTGTCATTATATGTGGGGAGGAAGACATTCTGGTCAGTCACCTATCATTGTTTAAATATGTCGAAGTGGATGGTGAGATCAATGAAAAATTGTGTCAGGCCTTTGAAGGAGTGCAGATCAATGACAAATCTCTTGTCATCAGCAAGGGACCGGAAGTGGCTATGTCGTCATACAGGGAAGCCGAAGCGGTGGTGCAAGCCGATGAGGTTAAAGGTTGGGGTCAGGTTCTGGAGATTCCTCTTAAGTAAGACAAGTTCGGCTTAGGGTATCTCCCGTCGTCATCATCCTTTTCGCAGGGCAAGCCGGGATTCAAAGGGCCGATTGTGTTCACTCCGGGAGGAGTCAGTTTTGAACAGATCAACACTGTGTCTGACAGTGAAGAAGGGGATAGCGACTGTGACATGGAGTCGTGGATCAAGCCCAGCGAGCTGGGACAGAGCCTATGCAACTGGTCTATCCAGGACTTTGTTCAAGTGACGCGGAAACAGTAATGCCTTGTTTTTCGATTATTGTATAATCCTGTGTCCTACCCGGGGCATAGTGATTTTATTTCAGGGCCTACTGTCTTATGTATATGCTTTGTTTTAATCATCAAATAAAGGCGTTTTCCTCATGCAAACTTTGTGATCCCTGTTTTTCTGTTTTTTATTTTTACAATAAAATGGCAATGTGGTCGTGTGCTTCGTTTGCATATCATTTGAAGCATTTAACCCTTTCTTTTGCAGGATGATCCATATTTCAGATGACACTGATCAAGATCTCCCTATGACTCACTTTGACTTTGAGCACCCGATATTTCAAGCCAAAGAAGAGATTGCTGAGGATGACGACTTACCAGAAGAGCTGACTCGTCTGTTGAAACAAGAAGAGAGAATCATTTTGCCTCATTAAGAGGATATCGAGATCATTAATTTGGGTTCGGAAGAGATTGTCAGGAATGTCCAAATAGGGGTTGCGCTGCAATGCGATATCAAGCAGAGACTTGTCGAGATGCTCCGAGAGTATAGTGATATCTTTGCCTGGTCTTATGAAGATATGCCTGGGTTAGACACTGATATCGTGGTCCACCGCTTGCCATTGCGTGAAGACTGTCCGCCGGTCAAGCAAAAGCTCAGAAGAACAAAACCAGATATGGCCGTAAAGATTAAAGAGGAAGTACAGAAACAGTGGGACGCTGGTTTTCTAGCTGTTACAACTTACCCTCCTTGGGTCGCCAATATAGTACCTGTACCAAAAAAGGATGGTAAGGTACGAATGTGCGTTGACTATCGGGATCTGAACAAGGCGAGCCCTAAGGATGACTTCCCGCTTCCTCATATTGATGTGTTGGTTGACAACACTGCACAATTCTCTGTGTTTTCCTTCATGGACGGCTTTTCAGGCTATAATCAGATTAAGATGGCGCCGGAGGATATGGAGAAAACAACTTTTATTACCCCGTGGGGAATGTTCTGCTACAAAGTGATGCCCTTTGGTTTGAAAAACCCTGGGGCAACATATCAACGTGCGATGACGACTCTCTTTCATGACATGATGCATAAAGAGATTGAAGTCTATGTTGACGATATGATTGCCAAATCCCAGATGGAGGAAGAGCATCTGGTGAATCTTCTGAAATTGTTTGAGAGGCTTAGGAATTTCAGGCTGAGGCTGAATCCTAATAAGTGCACCTTCGGGGTGAGATCCGGTAAGCTATTGGGGTTCATTGTTAGCGAAAAAGGAATAGAGGTTAATCCTGCTAAAATAAAAGCAATACAAGAAATGCCAGCGCCGAAAACAGAGAAAGAGGTTCGTGGATTTTTAGGGAGGTTGAACTACGTTGCCCGGTTTATATCTCACCTAACTTCCACGTGTGAGCCAATGTTTAAATTGTTGAAAAAAGACTAGGCAATTGTCTGGAATGAAAATTGACAAAAGGCATTTGAAAAAATAAAAGAGTACTTGCAGGAACCTCCGATTTTGATACCCCCAGTAGCCGGGAGACCACTGATCATGTACTTGACGGTTCTTGAAAATAGTATGGGTTGTGTTCTCGGTCAACATGACGAGACTGGACGAAAAGAGCATGCGATTTATTACTTGAGTAAAAATTTCACAGAATGTGAGTCTCTTTACTCCATGCTTGAAAAGACGTGTTGTGCACTTGCTTGGGCTACCAAACGTCTAAGACAATACATGTTAAATCACACAACCATGCTAATTTCGAAGATGGATCCAATCAAGTACGTCTTTGAGAAGCCGACGCTTTCTGGAAGGATTGCCTGATGGCAGATGGTATTAACAGAGTATGATATACAATATGTTTCACAAAAGGCTATCAAAGGTAGCATACTGTCAAAATACCTGGCTGAACAGCCCATTAATGATTACCAGCCGATGAAGTTTTATTTTCCTGACGATGATATCATGTACTTAAAGATGAAAGACTGCGAAGAGCCATTGCATGGTGAAGGACCTGAGCTGGGTTCCCAATGGCAATTGATTTTTGACGGTGCTGTGAATTCATATGGAAGTGGAATTGGGGCAATCATCACGACTCCCCATGGGACGCACATCCCGTTCGCCGCCAGATTGACGTTCCTAGTTACTAATAACGAAGCTGAATATGAGGCGTGCATCATGGGTCTCGAAGAGGCTATTGATTTGAGGATTAAAACTCTTGAGGTATATGGAGACTTCGCGCTAGTCGTAAACCAGATCAAGGGTGAATAGGAGACCCGTCAGCCTAATCTGATACCGTATATGAATTATGCAAGAAGATTGTTACCTTTCTTTGACCGGGTAGAGTTTCATCATATGCCAAAGGCAGAAAATCAGATGGCTCATGCTCTTGCAATGTTGTCTTCCATGTACAAGGTTAACTTCTGGAATGAGGCTCCCATAATAGTTATCTCTCGCCTTGATAGGCCCGCCTACATATTCGCCATTGAGGAAGCTTCTGATGGCAAGCCGTGGTATTTCGATATTAAGAATTTCCTAAAGAACCAAGAGTATCCGACTGAGGCATCCAGCCGCGATAAGAAGACTCTTAGGAGATTGGCTGGCAATTTCTACTTGAATCCGAATGGTGTTCTGTATAGGAGAAACCATGATTTGGTGCTTTTGCGATGTATTGATGAGAAAGAGGCTAATTTACTCATGGAAGAGATCCACGAGGGAACCTTTTGCACGCACGCCGGCGGACACGCTATGTCTCGGAAGTTATTACGGACAGGGTATTATTGGTTGACAATGGAAAGAGACTGTTTTAAGTTTGCAAAGAAATGCCATAAATGCCAAATTTATGCAGACAAGATTCAAGTGTCGCCGAGCCCTTTGAATGTTATGGCGTCCCTGTGGCCTTTCTCCATGTGGGGCATCGATATGATTGGCAAAATTGAGCGCACCGTGTCCAATGGAAACCGGTTCATCTTGGTGGCTATCGATTACTTCACCAAGTGGGTTGAAGCAGCGTCTTACGCTAATGTCACCAAGCAAGTGGTAGCCAGGTTTATCAAAAAGGATATCATCTGTCGGTACGGCATCCCCGAAAGAATCATTACTGACAATGGTTCGAACCTGAATAACAAAATAATGAAGGAATTGTGTCAAAACTTCAAGATTGAGCATCACAACTCATCTCCTTACAGACCCAAGATGAATGGCGCTGTTGAGGCGGCTAATAAGAATATCAAGAAGATAGTTCAGAAGATGGTTGTGACATACAAAGACTGGCACGAGATGTTGCCTTTCGCTTTACATGGTTATCGTACGACGGTACGCACATCAACTGAGGCAACACCTTTCTCACTGGTGTATGGTATGGAGGTTGTCCTACCATTAGAAGTTGAGATTCCTTCCTTGAGAGTATTGCTCGATGTCCAACTTGATGAGCCAGAATGGGTAAGGAATAGGCTGAATCAGCTCAGTTTGATGGATGAGAAGAGACTTGCATCTATTGCATATGGTCGGTTATATCATAGCCGGATAAAGAAAGCTTACGACAAGAAGGTGCGCCCTCGAAGCTTTCAGACGGGTGATCTTGTGCTAAAGAAGATTCTTCCACCACAATCAGATCACAGGGGCAAATGGACTTCCAACTATGAAGGTCTATACATTGTGCGAAAGGTCTTCTTTGGAGAAGCCTTAATATTGTCCACCATGGGTGGAGAATATTTTTCATCCCCTGTGAACTCGGACGCAGTTAAAAAATATTTTGCTTAAAAGAGACCCGCTGGACAGAAAAAGAGAGTCCAGACAAAAATGGGGCATCCCGGTGAACCAAGAAAAATAATAAGTTCGGGAAAAAATTAGGGATAAAAATTGAAAAGATATACAGCCGTGAAGTCGAAAACCTGAGAAGGCGACTTCGGCAAAAAAGGGTATCCCGGTGAATCGAAAACCCGCAAAGGGCGATTCAGGCAAAAGTTAGGGATTGAAAAAAGCAAATGACCGCGGTCCGAGTTTGATATTGCATTGCTTAGTGGTTTGGGAACACCTGAGGGTCGATTATCCAAGTCAATCTCTTTCGAGGAATGAGTATCGGGAAAGCATCAAAGTCAGGCGAGTCATAGGAGGATCAGCTCATGGTGTTCGTCTGTACCGTGTTTCCGACATGTGTACCAATTTCTTTGTACCTCTGTACATGTTTGTATTTGTTTTTGTAGCTTCCTCTTTTCAGGAGTTGCATCCATTGTACAAAATTTTGCCTATTTACAGGCCCGTTATTAAACGCATATTCAATATTGGATGTTCGCTTCTCATTTTAACTTTTACTGTTTTGTTTGTGCAAAACGCCAATGTTTTTGATAAACTTGCACGTGCATAACCTTGCAGGCCTCGACCAATAATTGTTAAAACTTTGAATTGACTGAACAATTGTCACGGATACTGACCTGGATATTTCCTTTTGTATAGGATATCTTGTTGTTGCTCATATTTTGCAGGGTCGTTACCTTCGTAGCAAACAGCCAAGGGATCGTGTTTCCCCAGCCGGAGTCCTTTAACGTAGGAGCAGGCTCTAGGTGATCTTATTTCTCCCCAGCAGAGGGAAGTCACATTTTTATCCCAGAAGAGTTAGATGCGAGTTAGCGAGCATTCAGGAAGTGATGTGCATCCCCAGCGGTGGTCGTGTGTACATTTAATCCCTACAGGGTACAACCAGGTTGTCTATGGTTTGAAAATGGTCGCCCCCGCGCAGGGTGGTTCTTTCTGTTCGCCAGCGGGTCATTTTTCCTCCAGTAGGATGATCATCATCAACAGAGTTCGTAATTCCGGACGGTAACGCTAGTCCCCAACAGGATTGTTTCTTCCCCAGCAGAGTCAGCGTACTTTTCCGGCATTCATTTTGTTGGAACAATTCTGTGATACCCGGTTATCCTCAGCGGAGCTAGCTTTGTTTTCAGCATTTATTTTGCTGAAGTGGTTCTATACCCAGTTTTTCTCCAGCAGCCCGAGCCTGCATTTCCATCTCGCATGCATCATCATATTTGCAAATACGTAGCATTCCATTTCATATGGAGCATTACGCCATTATCAACATATGCATTTTGAAGCATAAACCAGGTTGGTTACCTATTTTGTTTCAGGTGTTTCCCTGCAGGTTTGGAGTTCTTGTTCAGGATGGTTTTGGGTGTTCAAATTCTTGACATGAGATATGTGATGATCGCGTTCGTCCCATCATGTGTTCCCTCATCAGAGTTGCTTGATTGAGTTTCATTTCTTCCATAGCGGAGTTTTCCTCGGATTGCTGTTACGTCAGCATTTTAAACCGTTGAAGTCTTTACTTGTCGTCAAAGTAAATGTCTGGCGGTTAATGTCAGCAATTCCCCAGTAGAGTCTTCCTCGGATGGCTGTTACGTCGACATTGAAAGCTTCATGATTATACCTTCAAAGTTGTTACCCATTTTCGATCAAGATGGATGTCTGGCAGCCGATGTCAGAAGTTTCCCCGCAGAGTTGCATGTTCAAGTCTTTGGATGCTCGATTTCTCGCTTTTATTTAGCGTTTGCCCATTTCCGAGGAAATGGAAGGTCAGTGATATTGACATTTCTCGCTTTCTTTTAGCATATGCCTATTTCCGAGGAAATGGAAGGTCAGTGATATTGACGATTCTCGCTTTTATTTAGCGTATGCCCATTTTCGAGGAAATAGACGGTCAGAGATATTGACAATAGTCTCTTTTATTTAGCGTATGCCCATTTCCGAGGAAATGGAAGGTCAGAGATATTGACATTTCTCGCTTTTATTTAGCTTATGCCCATTTCCGAGGAAATGGAAGGTCAGAGATATTGACAATTCTTGCTTTTATTTAGCGTGTGTCCATTTCCGAGGAAATGGAGGGTCAGAGATATTGACGAGATTCGCTTTCACGTAGCGTATGCCTGTTTCTGCGGAAACGAAGGATCAAGGATGTTGATGTCATGCTTTATGTAGTGCCCGCTTATCGTAGCATTTGTCGTTGACTCGACACATGTGGCGTCACGCAGGTGTTTGATATTGAAATCAGGTTCTTTATCGGATGATTGATCAGTTGTTGCTGCGACAACCGAATTCAATCATTTGGATGTGGTGTTCCCCAGCAGTTTGAAAGTTTATTTCTTTGGTTAGCAAATTTTCGGGTTCTTTGGTATTCAACCGTCTTCTACCTCGATTGCTTGAAAGTCGTTCGCTTCTCATCCTATCGGGTGCAAGCCGCTTGAATAGGGGCAGCTATTGCACCCCAAAATTTGCCTAACCTTTTCTTATTGGGTTTATGTTTCATTGCATTAGCATTTCATAGCATAGCATTGTTCATTTAACAGGGGATCAAGTGTGGAGTCTATCTAGAGGTTTTATTCAAGTTTAAGAAGTCACCATAATCAGCAGGAAAAAGGTTGGTTTCTTAAGAAGTTCATTTGCTTGTATGGGGTTAGTCTCCTAATTTGAGGACCAACTGAAGATCATCCAGGGATGGTGAGGTCTTGACCAAGGTGAGAGGGTGTGAGTAGAGCTCATTGAAGTGCTTTGAGGGTCATGGTGGAGCTCAATCAAGTCATTGTGCCAAGTGTGAAGAGCCACATTTGAGGGTGTTTTAAGTAGGGTTTTCATTTGGGTAACCCTAAGTTAACTGTGCAAGTGAAGGGGACCAAAGCTCATTTTTTAGTCTTTGCAATCATGTATAGTTGTGTTGAGACACGTGAGATGATATTTCAATATCCATGCAAGAAAAGTTCAAGGTGTGAGGAGTTGCTAAATTAGGGTTCTCAGGGTAAAATCCCCTATTTATTGTCTAACGTCAAGACCACTTATCTCAAGATGCAAGATTCATCTCCATTTTTGGCCAACATGAAACTTGTATATCATGCTCTTAGCTTTAATTTGAGTAATAGAAGTCCTCCATTGAATATGTAGAACTCAAGTTATGATCCAGACAAGTTACAGGTCATCTGAGGAATGTGAAATTTGTCTGTGAAAGTTCACCAACTTCTAAAGAACTTTTGACCTAGAAGGGTGTTTCTCCTAAACTTTTGGCCAACATAAAAGTTGTAGGTCTTGATATTATCTTTCCAAATTGTATTAGAAGTCCTCCATCTGATTTGTAGAACTCAAGTTATGAGGTTTACAAGTTAGGGGTATTTTGGGAAAGTAAGATTATAGGTCATTTGGCATTATAGGTCATTTTCTCCATCTTGCAAGCCTCAAATGCAATTTTGTTCAACATGGAACTTGCTCAAAATATTGGTTTTAGGTCAACCAAGAGCTCATGGTGAATTGATTTGGTCCATAGTAAGGGTTGACTTGAAGTGGTTTGAAAAAAGAGAAATTAAAGGCATTATTTGGTGGGAAATTCAAATAAAGTGTTATGTGCTCAAACAAAGGCAAATGACCACTCAATTATATTAGAAATGATGATTTAGAAACATTGGAAATTGTATAATTTTCAATTGACTCATAATTCATGGTGTTTTGACATGTTTCTTCACTAATAAGCAACATCACAAGAAATCATTCACAAAGCCAATTTGGAAGCTCCTTGTGGTCTGAATTCATTCAAGGTGTGTTAGGCAAGCTAACTAAAGCTTCCAAGGGAAGGAATTGAGCAAGAATTCGTGCATGGCATGTTGAACTTTTTGAAGAAATTTTGAAATTGGATCTTCTGAATTGGGCTTGGGCTGGGCCTCTAGAAGGTTCCAATTAGTTCTATATATGTTCAGAAACTCATTTGGGAAAGGGTTGGTGATTGATTCGTGCTGAGATCAGAGAGAGCCATTGGAGTTTGAAGAAGAAAAGTGAAAATGGGTTTTTGGATTCAAGCTGTTTTCAAGAGGAATTGAAGAACTCCCTGAATATTGAGTGATAACCTTAGTTCTTTAGTGGAATTTGATCAGTGATAAGAGGTGACCATTTTAGTGTAAGCAATTTCAAGAATGGTGAGTTTTGATTTCTGAGCATAATTTGAAGATTGATTCGTGTTTGGAGTTTGAGTGAGATTCAATGGATTTTGAGATTGTAATCGTGTTCAGCATGAAATTTAGAGCATGTTAGGGTTTTACATTTTAAGAATTGATGAGGAATTGAGGGAGTTCGAGTTGAGGAAGATGAAGCTTGGTTCTGCATTTCCATGGAGGTTCCTTAGAACCCTAGCTCAAGGTTGATGATGATGTCCCAGCCGTCAGATGCAAGCAAGACCATTGACCTGAGAACCCATCCAACGGCCCATGTTTAATCTCGTTTTGGAAGGAAGCCAGAAGCGCCTGAAACGCACCGTTTCATTAAATGGTGACTTCTGGGCTTAGTGGATCCAAGGACTATCCCCACCCCCTTCATGAGGCCCAATCCATTTTGCACTGAAATTCCTTGCTATTCTCACCGCTTGTTTTTCATTTTTCCTTATGTTTTTTAATTGATTTTCTGAGTGGATATTGGGCCCAGCGCGCTTGCTTTTTAAACCCCCATTCTGGACCCATATGAAACGTGAACTGTATTTTGTTGCTTCCTACACCCCAGTCCCTTTATATTTCATTTTATTTTCTCCATTTTCTTTCAAGCTTTGGAAAATCATATTAAATGGAAAATTAAAGATTTTTTAATGGGAGTTTTTTCTCCTATTTCATATTTTTGTCTAGAAAAATATAAAATAAAAATATTTCCCTTTCATGCATTTTTGATATTTTTTGTATATTTTCTACTTTTATTGCATTTTATTTCTTTTATGTTGATATATGATTTTGTAGAATTTTGTATGGGTAGTTCCCTTATCATTTTTAGGTCTTTCTCTTTAGGATAGTTATATATAAGCTTTAGCTTCCCCCTGGATTTATTCCATATTTTGTGATAAATTTTAGGATAGTTTTGATTAGATGACATTAAGTTGTGTAGAATTAGGTCAAACTTCAATATAGGTGCACAATAACCTTAGAGTTTTGGGTTTTTAGGACGAATTAGACTATGGGGCCTATAAGGGTATTAAGGGTAGGTATGTAGGATCCCTTAGAAATTATATTAGGATTTAATATAATGGTATGCTATTTTTAGTTGATTTTTGTATTGGTTGATTGTTTGTGTTGCCCTTGTGGGCTTGTATTGTTGTTTGCTTTGCTTTGTGGGCTTGGAGAGCTTGGTATTGTTCTAAGGAGCATTGAGGAGCATAGTAGAAGACTTGAAGATGGATTGAGGAGCTTGAGAGCTTGATCTTATTTCTTTTTGTGTTGTTTTTAGGGTTAGGGATTAGGAAGAGTTTAGAATTAGATAACTTCTTTCTTAAACATGGATGGTATCTTTCACCTCCATTCCTCCCTATGATTCAAAGTCCTTCCATGGTATACACCTCTCTCCTTTGGAGGGATAAGTGATTGTACCTAGGGAGTAGAACTTTTGAGGGAACTATTCCTTTGATGTTGAACCCTTATAGGTCACCTTTGGTGGTCAATAAGCAGTTCAATATCCCCAGCTTATCCAGTAAGTGATTTTCTCTGGTTTGATTATCTTGAGAGATGTTGAGCTTGAGTTTGAAGATGAAGACTTAATTGCATAATGTTGAAGAGGATGAATCCTTGAGCATTGTCATTCCAGCTGAAGCTTGAAGAGCAACAAAAGCAAGTTGATACTTGAAGATCCCTGAAGATTGGGTGAAGCCTGAAGGTGGAGCTGATCAAGAAGCTGAAGCTTAGGGGAGAAGATAAGTTGAAACTTATGTTGAAGGGTTGAAACCTGGAAAAGCAAATTGATATTTGTCAAGAGTGATTGAAGTCTGAAGACTGAATTGCTGTTGGAAGAGCTGAAGCTTGAGGTTGAGAGAGGAGTTGATCTGCTTTCTTTTTCTTTTTCTGTATTGTTGTGTTTTGTTTGACTTGTTTGATGCATTAGAATAAGTTCATATCTAGAATAGGTAGAGTCTAGGAGCATGATTGCACTAGAGGTTGAGTTGCTCCCTCTGCTTGTATTGTTACTGTGTGGCTTTGCTTGCAGGTATTCGGTAGAGCCCAGCTCCCTTGCCCATTTGGTTTGTTTGCCTGATGGCATTTTATTTCATTTTATCTGTATGATTGCAGTTTACTATTATTGCTTGATAGCATGTTGTTTTATATTTCAGTATGATTACTGTTATCCATTCTGGCTTGAGGTTGAGATGAGCTTGTGGAGGCTGAAGCCTCACACACATTTCCTCCCTCACTTGCATTGCATGCATTTTACTGTTAAGCTGATGCTTTGTCTGTTTTGGTGTATCATTGACATGATCCCTTAGGACTCTCATTTCTTTTGATAAGGATTTGATGATAGAATTTTAGGTTGAAACCTATGCATGACAACTTCTAGGAGTTCCCTGTTCAAACCTCAACCATAGGATGAATCCTTGGCATGACAACAGTAGGACTTGATAGTCTCCCTCCTAGTTGGGCCTGTTCTCTTCTCATCTCAAAACAGTTTAAGATACAGTAATCATGAATGATTTCTTTCGTACGTTACGAGCCTTAAGCTATCTGAGAAAGGATTGTGGGAGAGTTTCTTTTCCACAGTCTGGATGTTTAGTATGGTACCCTTTGGGTGACATGCGACGCATTCACTCTCGGGTCATAGTCTCTAGTGCGGTTGAAATTGCAGACACAATAAAAAAACACTTCTTTCGTAAAAGACAGTAAATAAACCGTAGTTTCCCGAACTACGTGAGCTCTGATCTCTCATACCTGTTGAGAGTACGTAGGCACAAGATGGCGATGTCTTGGCGAGCTACCTTCCCCCATAACCCGTCGTAGGCCGAACTACGTTGACTCTAATTTCTCATTCTCTGATGAGAATACGTAGGCATAAAGTGCGATGCTTTGCCGAGTCATTTTTCTTTTCTTTTAAGCCATCCTTGATAGGTAGATAGAATAAAATCAACTCGTCCAAGTAAACACAACAAGTGAGGATCCCGTCGAGTACGACAGACGTGAGGGGTGCTAATACCTTCCCCTTGCGTAACCGACTCCTGAATCCAGACAACGGTTGCGACGACCTTGTCTTACCCTATTTTGTTAGGTTTTTCCGATCGTTTCCTTTCCCGCTCTGAGGGATAAATAACGAAAGGTGGAGACTCTTCTGTTCTGCCGGCACCTTATTTTCGCGCAAGCGACAGCTGGAGACTCTGCTGGGGACTCCAACGGTTCCCTGCGAGAGTCAATCCTAACGCTTGTATGTTTACTTGTTGGGTTGCGTTTATTTATCGCATTTTACTTCTCGCACTTTATTTCCCGCATTTTATATTCAGTATAATATGATTATCTGTGCTGTTGTGGGATGGGAGTTCTGATGAGTGAGAAGCCAGACCCAGGCTTGAGTGCACTATAGGCTTAGAGTGGAAATTAGTGGGCGCGTGCTTGCTTTGCAGGCACTAGTGTCTCATGAAATCCACGCTCAGACGAGGTTCATCCGGTTGGCTTCTCTTTCAACCCCTTGGGTTGAGACGGTTGATGGTTTGGTGGATTGTCGACTCTGGGGACCGAGCATTTGTGATTCAGCTAAGTGAGGCCGCTTCATGAGCTGGTGATGCCACACCTTCTGGGTATCGTATCACCCCTCTTGAAAGTCTGTGACGCTGATGAACGCATAAGATTCCATACCTTGAGTCAGTTTAGGTCCATACCTGTGAGTAGGATTGGGTTTATTGCAGGAAACTTTGACCTTCAGACTACCTGGTTTTCTTGACAGTGAATCAGTTTTGTTGGTACCAGGGTTTCTCAGTTGCAGATTTGTCTGTTCTTGATAAAGCAGGTTTTGATCAGAGGATCTTATCATCAGGTGTATGTCTGTTCTTGATAGAGCAAGTTTTGATCAGAGGATCTTATCATCAGGTGTACGGCTGTTCTTGATAGAGTAGAGTATTGTCATTAGTTGTTTGTTCTTGATAGAGCAGATTTTTGGGGTCTGAAGATCTCATCAGCAGATGTTGTTTGTTCTTGATAGAGCAGATTTTTGGGGTCTGAAGATCTCATCAGCAGATGTTGTTTGTTCTTGATAGAGCAGGGTTTTGAGTGGGATCTGAAGATCTCATCAGCAGCTGTATGTTTGTTCTTGATAGAGCAGATTTTTGATTTGGGGTCTGAAGACCTCATCAGCAGATATTTCTTGATCATACATCTGAGGTCCTTATTATCAGACATTTGTTCTTGACAGAGCAGAATTATGATCCTATGTATATGGTCCTATCAGATGGTGGCTCTTGGCAGATCAGATTTGTGGTCCTACACCGGGGTTTCCTTCATATCAGTGGTTGTTGATGCAGAATCTCCACAGCACCAGTTACCTGGATCTATTATTGCATGATTGCATTTTGCATTAGTTTGCATATTCATTTGCATTTCATTAACGTGTGTCTGTGTTGCAGGTACCGTTTTCCCCGATCCAGGATTTCTTGCCTCCTATTGTATTGTTATGGGCTCTCTGAGGAAGACTGTGGCTTACAAGTTCCCTGCCCCTGATGTGGTTAAGCTGACTGGTTTGATAGCTCTAGCAGATGATTCTGTGAAGGATGGATTCAGGAAATCCTACGGCAGGTTGCTCAGCTTGGTTCATAGGCCTTCTGTGTTCGAGTTGAATGGGTTGCACGCTTTGCTGCAGTTCTACGACCCTCCGATGAGATGTTTCACTTTTCAGGACTTTGTTCTCGCACCTATGCTGGAAGAGTATGCTGATTTGCTAGGTGTGCCTATCAAGAGGCAGATGCCTTTTGTTCACATGGATGCTGAGCCTGATCTGGCTGGTTTAGCTCCTTCACTTCATTTGGACGCCTCCGAGTTAGTATTGACTAGTTGGAACAAGGTTCCTGGGTTCTCCTTGCAGTTCCTAGTGGGTAAGGCTCAGCAGTGTGCCAAGGACGGATGTTGGGTCGCGTTCAATGCCATCCTCGCTCTATGCATATATGGCATCATCCTGTTCCCTAATATGCCCGATTTTGTAGACTTTGATGCGTTTCATATCTTTGCTTCAGGGAACCCAGTCCCTACCCTGATAGGAGATGTCTATCACTCAGTTCACTACAAAAACGAGAACAGGAGGGGGAAGAATGTCTCGTGCTGCGTACCCTTGCTGTACAAATGGCTTGATAGTCATCTGCCCAAGAGGGGTCTTTTTGTCTTGTCTACAGCCACAACTGAGTGGCCTGAGCGTCTGATGAGATTATCGGCAGAGGATATTGACTGGTTCGACAGAGATAGGTTGGGTACCGAGGTGATCTTCAGTTGCAGCGGGTTTCCAAATGTACCTTTGATAGGTAGGAAGGGCTGTATAAACTACAATCCGTCGTTGTTGGTCCGCCAATTCGCGTATGCTCTGAGAACTCCGCCGAAGGATGAAGAGGTACAGGAATCTCTGTACCTCACTGGTACTCTAGAGGGGGATCTGCTGTCCAAGCTTCAGCGTGCATGGAACAATATCAGTAAGCGAGGAAAGCCATTGCTGGGAAAAAGCAACAGTCAAGCCTACCCTCCGTATACGACTTGGATCAGAGCCAGAGCCAATGCTATAGGGATGCCGTTTCCTCATGCCAAGCCAGGAAGTCCTCCAATGATCGAAGAGCCTACTACGGTGCCCATTCATCAGCATAACCAGGTATTAGCTGAGCGGGATGAATTGAAGCGGGCGAACGAAGAACTGGAGAAGGAATTAGCTCAGCTCCGAAGTGAGAGGAACGAAGCCGTTCATTCTTTCAAAAGGCAAACAGAGTTGGTGAACCAGCTGGGTACAGACCTGACAAAGCAGATGGCTGAGTGTGAACGCATGGGTCGAGACTTCAAAGCTGTCAACGACCTACTGGCTACGAAGAAGCAACACTTGGACGAGGCATATCGGAGGATATCTAAGTTCAACCAGCACTGGAAGGCTTCCCTGGCCACTGTTGCACCATAAATTTTGACCATAAGATCCCACTTATTCTTGCATCCTCATGGTGTTATTTGACTATTATTTTTTTTTATTTAATATCCATGTGACTGACCAATTTGTGCAGACGCAGTAACGTCGAGCAGAGATAGCGTTCATTCTCGCGATCAATTATCCACCCGTATTTAACCTTGGTCAACCGTTTTATTTGTTTTATTTTGTGAAGCTAGTACAAAACAGATTTTCTCTAAGGAGTCACACCTATCTGATTCCAAAGATGTCTATTCGAGAATTGTTTGGATCTTTGGGATGTTTTGTTTGACCTCAGAGAATATGAGATGAGTTTAGAAAATTCATTCTAAAGTTTGGTTCAGGTCCCATACTCCTCAGGACGTTGGCTCGTTATCTCTATAAAATTCAAGATCAGGTTATAAGTTTCATGCGATGAGATCAAAATCCAAAACAAGTGCATGAGTGGTTTGTGTGGGAAAGTTAAGACAACGTGGAAGCTGGCATCACACAATTGACGACTGAAAAATGGATAACTACTACTACACGTTTTTACGCTTTCGGAAGCTAACCGCATACAATTGATTGGCAAGCACTCTTTTTATTATCCAAAGATTACAATTGAAAGTTTATGATTTTGAAGAAACCAGAGAAGAACTTGTTGTTTCTTGATCAATCAATAAATCAACGGCAGCTCAAATTCATCAATCATAAAGACAATTCATGCTTGAGCTTCTACCATTCAAAGACTAAACAGGAAAGCATGAAAGTCTATTTTCACAAATACGCTTTTCATTGTGTTTATTACAAGGGATACATTGTTTTCAAGCAACAAACTTAAGCACTGCCGCATGGGCTTACAATCAATGTTACAAAGACCCATCAGAGTCTGGCTCACACCAATCTAAATACCTAGCTACACTGTAAAGGCACTAATTGCAAACTGGTGTGAATCAAACAACGTGAAGCTGGTTGACCCCACTAAATCCACAGTCTTAAATCAAGCATCTGTCCTTCATGGGTATATGGAGTCTGGTGCAACCCAGGAATCTCCTATTTTTCCTCATTCCAGGAGCAATCTTCCATCCTCACCTGAGTCGGCTCGTTCTCGTTCTTTTAATTCACCAGGTAATAACATACCTTCTTCCGGTGGAATCCAGCGAGAGGGAACATCACCTTTGCACCCTCGTTCAATTTCAGAAGGTTCCTTAAGTGGCATAATTAACGGGCAATATATGGATGCCGCTAAAACATCACCCACAGGTTTAGATGACAGGTCTGCTAGCTCAGATGAAAGCAGTATAAATTCGATTGGCCATCTGAACTAGCTCAAAACCATGTTAGAGTTGTATCTGATTCTGGCGCATTTTCTGATGCAAATTTTCAAGAAAACACAAGGTGATGACAACAATGCTTCTCAGCTGTCAACAAGTCCAGGCTACAGTAAAGATACTTCTGGCGAGTTAAATCCCGGGTCAGATACTGCAAGTGCTGCTCCCATGCCATCAATACATAGAGAACCTGAATCCCCACCCCGACTGATGGAGGCTAGGTCCCGAAGCCAAGCTATATGGAGGAGGCCATCAGAAAGGTTTGTTCCTAGGACAATATCTTCTTCTGCTGTTGAATCAAGAGTCGATCTTTCTGGTATCGAGACACAGGTTCGGGGTTTAATTGAGGGCTTGAGGAGCATTGATCATGATACTACAAAAAGCAGCACCCTTCCCATGCTAACCAATTCCTCCATATCCTTCAGCCACCTGCAGTACAAAAGGCCACAGACTTTACACCAATGCTAGCCATAATCCATACAAGCCATTATAACATCCTGCAAAAACAACGGGAGACACAATTAGGAGAGCCAAACAATAAAAAACGTAACAGGTACGAAGCAACGGATTCACGAGTTACCGGCTCCCTTAGTTTCGCCCTCCACTAAATGCATGAGACTCTAGTGGATGCTGCTAACAGTTCAGTGTCGAAAAGCCGAAGATACGAGGGATTTCTTCTCCTGACAAAAGAACAATTGATCACCAGGGACAAAGGAGCTGACTCCCAGTTGTGTTTATGGAGCACTGATGGATGGGAAAAGCAAACAAATAAACTCCTACAAATGCCAAATGGATGGACACCAACAGCACCTGCAAAATCAACTTCGCATCACCATTCTACATACAACGTAACAATATTGATTGTTATGTAACAAAGAATGTGACGCCGTTAGTGAACCCTACATCAGAAACAGAGAAACAATAATCACACCTTCACACCAGGTAAATACCAGGTTCTAACTATACGAGCTTTCCATCACACGGACTATACCTTTGGGAGTTACGACCTCCGAGAACAGCTTCAAAGTCACGCACCACGCCCCAAACATTTGGACCTGTAAAGAGTCAGAGCAAACTCAGCAGTTAGCGCAAGAAACCGACGTTCAAAACTACTCCGTGATGAACCTTCCACCGTATTCCTTGCCCGTCGTGCATATCATACCAAACCTGCAACAGTCAGTACATGAAAAAACAGAAAGCAATGTTAAGATACGCATTCAGCCTGGCCTGAGAATAAGAGTAGAGATTGGAACAACAACCTTGCTTTTCCTCGCTCGCGTGATTGTAGCTGCTAGCACCCTTATTTCATAAGACAACATATCTTGCAAGGGAGATATTCAGAATTGTTACTCATCACCACCAGCATTTTCATGGAAATCCTCACCGATACGTCAAACAAACTTCCCTCTGGGCTTCTGAATCGTCACCCAGCCGAACATCGCATCTGTTATCCGCACCTGTTAAAAGACAAAATCGGGTTAGCATTTTACTTGGAGAGAATATTCCGTAAAAATACAATCAAATCCAATCTCAGTGTAAACCACAATCAAAGATTTGAAATCCCAGTTAGGAAAGGTTTCAAATTTCGCACAGACAAAAAAGGAAGGTTCAAGGCGGCAATCAGTTTCATTAACACATTTTAGGTTATAAAAGGGGGACATCACGAAACAAAGAGGGCCGGATCCACAAAGCTTAAACATCCAAAGGAAATCACAAACATTTTTCACAAAACCCTAACGAGCGAAAAACGCACAACACTCAACCACATCAGAAATCCATAAATCAATTCACAGAGGAAAAACCAAGTGGAAAGACTTATCTCAGAAGGAGTCCCACCGCCGTCGTCGCCCGAGTCTCCATCGCATCTGATCAACCGCTACACACAAACTTCGGTACACTCTAATCTTTATCCACATTCTTGTTTTGTTAATGCTTTCGTTCTGATTTCAGGTTGGGAGGTGAAGAACGAGAGTACCAGGCGCGATTAGGAAGATGAGTAGAGTGAGAGAGGGAGAGGCGCGATGACGGAGGCGAGGAGAGGTTCCTCGATTTGGGAATGCTGGGGAAATTAGGGTTTCGTGTTGTGTTGTTTTTTTTTAATTTTGTTTACCGCTGAATACACCACGTACACACACTCACCATATTAGTCCCTAATCTGTTAATAATCACCTATATCAACCTAACTAATCTTAATCTTTAAAAAAAAAACGATAATAACTAATCAACCTTTTAAAATAATTTATAATTAACCTATTTAATAATTTATAATCTTTTATCTTAATAACAAAATAATAAAACTTTTTTTCTTTTTCATCTTAAAATATCTTGATAATTAATTGATTAACTCTTTTGTTTTAACAACATTTTAATAAAAATAATATTTATTCACTTTTAATAATAAAATCTATTTAGTGATTAATTGACCTTTTATAAATAATTAATAAAAATAATCTTTCACAATTAATATAATTCAATCTAAATAATCACTTTTTTTTTCATAATAAAGTAAATCATTGTGATACATAAAAAAAAAACCTTAGGATTTAAAATTAATCTAACTTCTCCCGTAACATCATCTCATCTAAAATCAAATACAACTTTTCTCAAATCAATCTCACCAAAATATTTTCTCATAAGTAATCCAACTAAAATCAATCCACCCCCTTATAATCAAACTCATGTTAGACCATTTCTTCTCGAATCAAATAACTTAAAATAAATCAACATCGTAAAACTCGTGCACTTCACGCCACATCCACTCACATACACCTTAGCGCTTTCATGCGTATATTGTTTATCCTTATCTGCTTTTATTTTATTCACAATGCACGCACTCACCTAGCGCTTTCATGCGTTCGTGTATGGTTTATATTTCCGTATTTGCTTTCTGCAATTTATCTTTATCGCAAGTCATTATATCTTGTTGCATCGCATTGCATCAGTCCAAAGGAAAAACCTACACATAATTCAACGTTGTGTGTAGTTGCACATCATAAGCATCATATTCCCCTCGATCCTTGATTCTTCAAGTCGATCGCTTAAGATTAGGACCTACCCCATAGGAAGGACCTTGTCTTTATCTTTTACAACTTAGACAAAACATAAACAACACAATACAACTTTTTCAAACACATTAGAGAATAGATGTTAATCATCTTAAGTGAGATATAATCTCCACCTCCACAACAATACAATCAAACATGTAGGGACTTTGCCTTAAGAACGAAAAAGGCATACTTGGCGACCATCCGAGTATGTAAGCCCTTTTCTTAAGACGATGCAAAGACCATTTCCTACAACCCCTCTTACATTTGTGGTGGTTATCTCTCCCTTAACATGAAGACTCATCTCTTCTCCTAAACCCAATCAAAACAACTACCCTAAACCCGTAGGAACTTTGACCACAGTCAAAGAACTCCTCTAACCCTTTAGGGTGAACTACAACATACTCTGATTCCACTCCCGTAAGGATATGTAGGCATAAGATGCGATATCTTATCGAGTATACTTAGATATAAACCACTAGGGTCTTTTAACCATTAAGCAGATAACACTTAGCAGTAAACAAACATAAAACAAGAGGTTCCTGTAGAGTACTACAGAAACTTAGGATGCTAGTACCTTCCCTAAGTTTAACCAACCCCCGAACCTATAACTCTCTAGCTTGCATTTGCATTGCATTGTGGGAATTTCGATCTTTATCCCTTCCTCTGGACAAATCAAAGTTCGGTTGCAAAATGAATTAAAGATTCAAACTAATCAATAGTTTGGTATCAAATTTCACCGCGACAGAAATGGCGACTTCACTGGGGAATCCTCAGTGGGTTTCCCTATCTTATTTTTATTTGTTTACTGCTTTATATATCTGCCTACTTGATTAATTGTTTACATGCTTTCTCTTATGTTTCTTTTGGGATTGTTGTTCTTGAGTGGTGAGATAAAGTTCTACACCCGAACTTGAGGGAAATTAAGATAGGATGGGATATGTTTGAGGAGGCCTAGAGGGAGTTGAATCCCTACTAAGTCGAATCGAAAATCCCGCTCAGTTGAGGCCCTTTCGAAATGGTACTGTTGAACGAATAATCGTGAAGACACTCACTACTTTCGACTTTGGAGCCTATGATATTGAGGACCGTAGTTACCTTAACCCAACTTTGGCCTTTATTAGGACGTAGTGCGAGACTATGAGGAAGTACTTCCGAAATAGTGCTACGCGAAGCTACACTCAAAAGAAGTTCTCTTGAGAATATTATTAATCCTCGAGTAATTGGGAAATTGATAATATCCGATAGATGGGCTGATGATTCTGAGTCCCTTTAGAACCTTGTTTTGCAGGTACAAACAACCTTTAGTCCTTAAACCTTTGGGAAGGGTATACCTTTACTCCATGCTCGTTGCAAACCTAGGGCACCCCCTTTGTTTGTTTATCTTTATTGTCCTTATGTGAATACTTGTGTTTGCTGCATTCATATAACATCATTCTGCATTGGACTTCATGGGATTTACTTTCGTTTATGGACATTGTAGGTCACTATGACTTCAGATAAAAGACATACTGTGAAATATACTTTTATGAGTCCCAAATTGGACGACCTAAAGAAGTTGTGGGGTTTCATCGAAGATCAAGAAGAATTCAAGAACAAGTATGGGAAGCTGATATCTTTGTTGGGTTGCTCAGTGAATGAAGGACTTCTTGCCACCCTGCTACAGTTCTATGATCCTCTCTACCACTGTTTCACCTTTCCAGACTTTCAGTTGTTACCTACATTGGAAGAGTATTCTTTTTTGGTTGGTCTACCTGTCCTTGAGGAATCTCCTTTTCCCTTCTTGGAAAAGGACCCTGATGAGAAAGATATTGCTAAAGCCCTCCGTTTGAAGGTATCTGACGTCAAAGCCAACCTAGTTACTAAGGATGGGATTCTGGGTTTAAAGACAGGTTTCCTAATCGAGAAGGCTTCATTCTATGCTGATTATTCTAATAAGGCTCCGTTTGAGGCGATCTTTGCTTTGCTCGTTTATGGGTTGTTTCTATTCCCGAGTTTCGAAGGTTTCATCGATCTCAAAGCATTCAAGATCTTTATGAAGAACAACCCAGTGCCAACTCTGTTGGGAAATGCATATCACTCTATACATCTCCGAAACCTTCGTGGTGGAGGGATGATTACTTGTTGTGTACCTCTACTTTACAAGTGGTTTATTTCGCACTTGCCGAAGTCTAGCTCTTTTACAAACATTGGCAAAGAGCATTGGTCTCCAAGGGTCATGGCTTTGACCCATTCTGACATTGATTGGTACAACCGAGTGTATGATGGAGTATTAATCATTGATAGCTGCGGTGACTTTGCTAATGTACCATTGCTCAGCTTTGATGGAGGAATCAGCTACAATCCTATCTTAGCTCGTCGACAGTTGGGATACCCGTTGAAGGAACCTCCCAAAAGTGTTCAAGTAGAGGGTATATTCTTCAAAGATGATATGGAACTCCGAGGAAAGATTCTACATGCATGGCGTAGTGTACACAAGAAAAGGAAGAGAAGTCTAGGGAAGCATAACTGTGTGTCTTTAGAACCATACCTCCAGTGGGTCAGAAAAAGGGCAACCAATCTAAAGATGCCCTATTCCCGTCAAGATCCCATAGCTCCCAGGAGAGAGCCCACTTATGTCTTTATGTCTAAAGCCGAGGGGTTAGAGGTGTCCTTAAGGAAGTCTCAACATGAGTTGGAATCTTGGAAGAACAAGTACCATGTAGCAGTGGCAGAAAATGATGAGTGTCAAAAGCAGAATGCTGAACTTCAAAAGCAGAATGCTGAACTTCAAAAGCAGAATGCTGAACTTCAAAAGGAGAGGGATGAACTTCAGAAACAGCTACAATTGAAGGATGAAGAGCTACTCCCCTGCAAGAAGAGGAAAGTCATGGAGGATTTATTTTTCTCCGACCCACAATACACTATTTGGAAAATAATTGTGGACAACCTTATCCGTGAGAAGGCGCAACTCGAAGAGCAGCTCAAGCAGCAGCATTCAAAGCTTCTTTAGTGTCTTTACTAGCTTTTATTTAGCTTTTATTTGGGACTCTTTAAAAGAATATTTATGTAGTCCGTTTCAAATTTAATAAAACGTTTCCTTTTACCGCAATGCCTATAAATAGAGGAATCCCACGAAGTCCTAATCATCTTGCATTGCATTCTTTTTCCATTGTTCACTTCAAGAAACTCAAATTCGTTCTGTAGGTGTTGTAATCATGGATTTTAAAAGAGAAACCCTGAAGTACACTTTTCAGAGTCCCAACCTCGAAAGCTTGAGAGAACTAGCCGAACTTGTCGAGGATCGCTTTGCCTTTGCAGCAGAATATGGAGGAGTCTTCCGCTTCCTTGAGCTAAGGATGAAAGAAGGATTGTTGGAAACATTGGTTCAATTTTATGACCCGATGTATCACTGCTTCACCTTTCCAGACTACCAATTGATGCCGACCTTAGAAGAGTACTCAGAACTTTTGAGGATGCCTGTGACTGTCCGACCTCTATTCACCGGAAGGGAAGACACGCCTAGTCAACAGGAAATTGCAAATGCCACTCATCTCATCCTAGAAGATGTCCAGGCACAACTGATCACCAAGGAAGGAGTCCTTGGGTTCCCCGCCGACTTTTTGATCGAAAAAGTCCGTTACCATGCTGAAAGAAAGGAGGCTCTCATCTTGGAAGCCAACTTTGCTTTGTTGGTTTATGGGACTTTCTGGTTCCCTAAAATTGACAATTTTGTTGATATGGATGCGATTAAGCTGTTCATACTCAAGAATCCGGTACCCACCTTGCTCGCTGATACGTACTTCTCGATTCACTCAGTGAACGCCGAAGGAGGAGGACACATTGTATGTTGTACCGCTTTGTTGTACTCATGGTTCATCGCTCGTTTGACCTGGTATCCGTCCCTTTGGGACAAAGTAGCAACACCTCGATGGTCCGAGATACTTATGACCCTTACCCATTCGGACATTGTTTGGTATGATCCCGCCTATGGAGGCGTGCCTATGATTCCTAGCATCGGAGGTTTCCCCAACGTACCGCTTATTGGAAGAGAAGGATGTATAAGTTACAATCCCGCTTTGGCCCGTAGACAGTTTGGACACCCTATGATCCAAATACCTGACCCGGCTTCCTTGGAAGAGATCTATTTCAAGGGAGAAGAGGACCTAGATCTCAAGACTGTTATCATTTATGCATGGAAATACATTGATAGGGAAGGAACAGCTGCTTCAGGATACCCCAACTGTGTTGTTTCCGAGGATTATCTGCATTGGGTGCGAGAAAGGGCTCTCGATCTCAAGATGCCTTTTCCTTTCCATGAACCTATGGTATTATCTCCTCATGATCCCGACTGGTTCGATGTGGATGAAATAGAACAAGTGAAGATTGCTTTAGATGAAGCCCAGAAATTGAGGACCGCCTGGAAGAACAAATTCCTCACCCTCAAAGTAGAGAAGGAAAGACTTCAGAAGACTCCGAAAATAGAAGTTGCCAGAAAGAGAAAGGCACAAGGAGATTTATTTTCTCTTCATGCCTCTTCAAGTGTTGTCACCAATGATGATCTCCCCTCGACTACCATGGCTTGGAAGGAGTGTGTGGAACGACTCATCATCGAGAAAGCGGTGTTGCAGGATCGCATTGACCAGTTGACCGAGGAGCTCCGTACAAAGGAGAAGACCGTGGAGTAGAGTTCTAAGTTTCCTTTTGCTTTCGTTGTAATAAACTCTGAAAGAGTACTTTGTTTTCATCGTTTCTCAAAATAAAAAGTTTTTCAATTATCCTACATTATAATACTGAAAAACACTTTGAGTTCCTTGAAGTCTCCTTCTGCATCTGCATTTTCGCATTAGCATTCTGCATTTAGCATGGCATTTTACATTTTGTGCACATGTCTTTCCTTTGTTGTGGCTCATTTCGATTTTCCATCTTTGCTGTCAGTCGCCGTCTTGACCATCTGACCAAGCCGGAAGTATCATTAAAGGATAGTGAGGAGAACAAAGACATGGATCGCATGACTAGCTTCCGAGTAAGGTCTAATCCGAAACTTCGCCGTCCCTCCGACAACTTTGTTCCTATGCAACTTCAGCCTGTGCAAGAAAAGGAAATGGACGATCCAGAGCTTACAGCATTCAAGAATGAATTTCGTGACTTCGAGGAACGATGGAAAATGATGAAGAGGAACCATGCGCCTGATTTTCATGCTCATGACCCGCACCTAGTTCCAAACTTAGTTATCCCCCCAGGATTCCAGATTCCCGCCTTTGAAGTGTACAAAGGTACAATTTGTCCAAGGTATCATCTGATGATGTTTTGTCAGAAGATGACCGCCCATCTTGGGAACGACCAACTATTGATTCGCTGCTTCCAAGAAAGTTTGGGTAGAGCACCGTTAACATGGTATATGAAGCTACAAGTGAATCACGTTCAGTCTTGGGAAGACTTAACTTTTGCTTTTGTGAAGCAATACCATCATAACTTGGGTATAGCCCCAAACAATAAAGATGACTGTGGACCTTCCAGAGAATTCATAGATTCGGTACCCCGTCCTCAGCACCAATATGCGATGCCCACTCAGCGTGAACAACAACCACATCCTAGGCAGAGGTTGACCTCTCCAGATCAACCACAGCATCGACAATTTCGGAAAAGGTATCAAAGGATGACTCCAGATGCACCAAGGGAAGCAATTCACCAGTTTGATCCCATCCCGGTGAAGTACGCTGATTTGTTTCCAGCTCTAATTCAAAGAGGGCATATCCAGACTAAAGCCCCACCCAAGGTACCTAAGAGGTTCCCATACTGGTACAAAGCCAACAGATTTTGCCTGTATCATCAAGGTGCTCCGGGGCACGACATCGAGAGCTGTTACGACATGAAAGCAAACGTCCAAAACTTGGTCAAAGATGGAGTCTTATTCTTTGAGGGTTCCGTCCCTTATGTACGAGATAGCCCCATATCTCGACAAGGTTCGTCCTCCCCAGGCATGATTCAAGGTCGTCAACGCCGTGACTGAAGGCTGCGCACCAGACATTTCTGCATGTCTTTCCCGTCTACACGAAAGCACAATAAGGATCCTGGAAAGGACTCTCAGAAGAACCTTCTTTTTCTTTCGTTTGTTTGTGTGTTTATTTCTTTGGTTAAAAGCATATCTGGCATGTAAGAACTTTCTGTTTTGAATAAGTAATGCAATAACTGTTTGTCTTGAAGAAATCCATTCGTTTTCACTCAAATAGTTTTTCAAAATTATTTATAATGCCGACTTTTACCCGTTCTCTTGCTCTGACAGAGAATTAGAAGGAGGATGATGAAGTAAAACATATGATCTCTTGTTGTATGCTTCGAATAAAAACCCTACTGATGATGTAAGGCATTATTTTAAACCTTCTGAAAGCCAACATAGTCAATCCTTTCTTTTAAACCTTGATTGAGGATCCGTTCTCTTTCTCCCCAACCCTTCAGACATCAGTTTCTTAACCTGGGGCAGGGTAATATCAAAAGAACATCTTTCAAAAATTGGGTGGGGCACAAATATACTAACCCTTTCTACCTCCATTCTACAAGTCATAAATTAAACCCATATACGACCCTCAAAGTCCTAATTGAGGTAAGGTCTAATTCGAAAGCATACTCGATGAGATATTGTTTCCTGACTCCTTGAGCTATGCTCAAATTTAAATCGGCTTTATAAATAATGGTTCAATTTGTATCCTAACTAGTGGTTTCGATCACAAGTTATTGTGATACCCCTTTTCAAAACTTCAAGACAAATGCGTGTTGCATTAACCATTTCAAAATGGATATTTCAAATGTGCTAAATACGCTTGACATCTTAGAAAGACGACATACAGACATTGATGATGATATCTGAAGACTTTGCTGACTTGGGGCAAGTCATTCTTCCCGAGAAAATTTCATCCGTGCAAGTCTTGGGTTTTCAACTAGAAGAAATTCAAGGACTTACTTACCGCCAATCAGGGGCAGTTACGTCGAGATTCGGTGAATCTCTAGAGAGTTTGAAAACAATGGGGCATTTGGGCATCATGTTTTCTGTAAAATCCTCTCTAGATGTTGTTTTTAAACCATATGGCTTGGGGCATTTGAAGATTGGAGCAAAATGTATATCTCATCCTCAGGAAACTCAACCCAAACATGTTCAACAACTACGAAGACCCGGGATATTTATTTTATCCCCTATGAAACTTCGGTTTGGGTACCTCCGTCTACAATTTCATACAACATTTCAAACTTATCAAGATGTTACATCCCCAAATGGATTGATCACTCTTTCCCAAGAGAAATCGTGAAGTTTTGAAGCAGGATTGGGATCCTATGTTTAGTTCTCCATCTACCCTCAGTGGTACTTCTATCTTTGAAGATCGGTCGGATGTTTGTTTCGAGACGTTTATCCCGTTTTCGGTCTTTGCTTTCGTCTGTTTTGTCAGCATAAGCATACACATATCATATAAGTAGATAACATAACATTTGCATTTTGTGCATCCTTTGTATGTTTTACTCTATCTCTTCGATTGCGTTTACCCTTGGGTATTTGGGCGTGTCTTATTCCTTCCAAATAGAATTGTCAGCCCTAAGCAAAAAAACTTGGTATTTCTATTTCCCCACGAAGTTCGATCCTCGTGGAAGACAGTTGTTTCAGTACATTCCCATTGGAGTTTATGCCTCTATGGTTGAGTCTTGCTTGACAGTTTCTCTTCGGTTATTTCCCGAATTGAACTTCGGTCTTTGACAATCACACTATGAACATCTCCACCTTTTGAGCATGGGTCAAGAGTGCATTTATTTTGCGCTTTGACATTATGAGGATCACCATTTGAAGACACAATGGTTCTTCAACGACATTACAAGATCTCCTCAACAACTTACAGTCGAAAAACAGAAGATCTCTTTATTTGAGCAACTCGCTTTGGGCAGATCTATTCTCAAGATGACAAACAACAATTTCCTCAAGACAATCTGTCCTTCCCCAGCGGATTACTTCAAGATTATCAAGTCAAAAGAGAGGACATTACAGATACTTCCCCACTTGAGGATTTCTGCTACAACAATCTTGCATATCTTACAATTACAGCAAAGATATTCCTTAAGAAATGATCTTCCCCAGAGGGTTCATTATGAGTACAATCAATGACATATCTCCTTACAAGAGGACACTCCACGTATCAACCGGTTTACAACTCTTTTGAAGATCCCCGGTGCACATTCTACAAATTGCTAATACAATACAAATTGCATCTACAATTACAAGTACAAGATCACGTCTACAAAATTCTACAATTACAGATTACATCTACAACATTTACATCAACAATTCTACATCAACATTACAATTTACAACACGCAATCTACAATCAGCAAATTTACAACCCCTCTTTGAAAACGCTCTCACGAGTTTCCATCATTTTGGGTAGGAACCGAGACCACCTCATGGTTCCCATACCATAGAGCAAGGGGAAGTTCGACATTAGGAACCGAGACCAGCTCATGGTTCCCATACCATAGAGCAAGGGGAAGTTCGACATCAGAAACCGAGACCAGCTCATGGTTCCCATACCATAGAGCAAGGGGAAGTTCGACATCAGAAACCGAGACCAGCTCATGGTTCCCATACCATGGAGCAAGGGGAAGTTCGACATCAGAGACCGAGACCGGCGCATGACTCCCATGTCATGATGCTCGGGGAAGCTCAACAACATCTACAACTACAATGACATCAGAGACCGAGACCAGCTCATGGTTCCCATACCATGGTGCAAGGGGAAGTCATACATTTTACTATTTCAACTTGAGTTCCAAAAGAAAAGATATACAAAAAAAAAAACAAAAAAAAAAGAAAAAAGAAAAATAATAAGGATGAACCATCAACCCAATTCATCTGGATTATTATCGACCACAACATTACGATAATAAGCATATCCTTCGACTAAAAGTTTATTTCCCATCACCACGTCCTTGGTGTATGAGATACTGTTTTACTTCTGAGGATTCCCCAGTGATGTTTGTTTCCCGTCCTCGTGGAGCCTCCTTTTGTTGAGTTTGTCCTTCCCACATGTCGTATCTAGTTCCTCCCCTGTGGCGCCCTTTCTCCACAGGATCGTCTGCCTTGCATTCTCATATCATTGCATATCATTTGCATTCGGTGGTTTCTTATGGCCAAAAATTCGCGCAATGTTTGTATTTAAGTCCCTCCTATCTCGTCGAGACGGAAATTTCAATCTCCATATCTCCGGATAGAAGTAACTTAAATAGGGGCATCTGTTGCACACTAAATTTTGACCATAAGATCCCACTTATTCTTGCATCCTCATGGTGTTATTTGACTATATTTTTTTTTTATTTATTTAATATCCATGTGACTGACCAATTTGTGCAGACGCAGTAACGTCGAGCAGAGATAGCGTTCATTCTCGCGATCAATTATCCACCCGTATTTAACCTTGGTCAACCGTTTTATTTGTTTTATTTTGTGAAGCTAGTACAAAACAGATTTTCTCTAAGGATTCACACCTATCTGATTCCAAAGATGTCTATTCGAGAATTGTTTGGATCTTTGGGATGTTTTGTTTGACCTCAGAGAATATGAGATGAGTTTAGAAAATTCATTCTAAAGTTTGGTTCAGGTCCCATACTCCTCAGGACGTTGGCTCGTTATCTCTATAAAATTCAAGATCAGGTTATAAGTTTCATGCGATGAGATCAAAATCCAAAACAAGTGCATGAGTGGTTTGTGTGGGAAAGTTAAGACAACGTGGAAGCTGGCATCACACAATTGACGACTGAAAAATGGATAACTACTACTACACGTTTTTACGCTTTCGGAAGCTAACCGCATACAATTGATTGGCAAGCACTCTTTTTATTATCCAAAGATTACAATTGAAAGTTTATGATTTTGAAGAAACCAGAGAAGAACTTGTTGTTTCTTGATCAATCAATAAATCAACGACAGCTCAAATTCATCAATCATAAACACAATTCATGCTTGAGCTTCTACCATTCAAAGACTAAACAGGAAAGCATGAAAGTCTATTTTCACAAATAGGCTTTTCATTGTGTTTATTACAAGGGATATATTGTTTTCAAGCAACAAACTTAAGCACTGCCGCATGGGCTTACAATCAATGTTACAAAGACCCATCAGAGTCTGGCTCACACCAATCTAAATACCTAGCTACACTGTAAAGGCACTAATTGCAAACTGGTGTGAATCAAACAACGTGAAGCTGGTTGACCCCACTAAATCCACAGTCTTAAACCAAGCATCTGTCCTTCATGGGTATATGGAGTCTGGTGCAACCCAGGAATCTCCTATTTTTCCTCATTCCAGGAGCAATCTTCCATCCTCACCTGAGTCGGCTCGTTCTCGTTCTTTTAATTCACCAGGTAATAACATACCTTCTTCCGGTGGAATCCAGCGAGAGGGAACATCACCTTTGCACCCTCGTTCAATTTCAAAAGGTTCCTTAAGTGGCATAATTAACGGGCAATATATGGATGCTGCTAGAACATCACCCACAGGTTTAGATGACAGGTCTGCTAGCTCAGATGAAAGCAGTATAAATTCGATTGGCCATCTGAACTAGCTCAAAACCATGTTAGAGCTGTATCTGATTCTGGCGCATTTTCTGATGCAAATTTTCAAGAAAACACAAGGTGATGACAACAATGCTTCTCAGCTGTCAACAAGTCCAGGCTACAGTAAAGATACTTCTGGCGAGTTAAATCCCGGGTCAGATACTGCAAGTGCTGCTCCCATGCCATCAATACATAGAGAACCTGAATCCCCACCCCGACTGATGGAGGCTAGGTCCCGAAGCCAAGCTATATGGAGGAGGCCATCAGAAAGGTTTGTTCCTAGGACAATATCTTCTTCTGCTGTTGAATCAATAGTCGATCTTTCTGGTATCGAGACACAGGTTCGGGGTTTAATTGAGGGCTTGAGGAGCATTGATCATGATACTACATAAAGCAGCACCCTTCCCATGCTAACCAATTCCTCCATATCCTTCAGCCACCTGCGGTATAAAAGGCCACAGACTTTACACCAATGCTAGCCATAATCCATACAAGCCATTATAACATCCTGCAAAAACAACGGGAGACACAATTAGGAGAGCCAAACAATAAAAAATGTAACAGGTACGAAGCAACGGATTCACGAGTTACCGGCTCCCTTAGTTTCGCCCTCCACTAAATGCAAGAGACTCTAGTGGATGCTGCTAACAGTTCAGTGTCGAAAAGCCGAAGATACGAGGGATTTCTTCTCCTGACAAAAGAACAATTGATCACCAGGGACAAAGGAGCTGACTCCCAGTTGTGTTTATGGAGCACTGATGGATGGGAAAAGCAAACAAATAAACTCCTACAAATGCCAAATGGATGGACACCAACAGCACCTGCAAAATCAACTTCGCATCACCATTCTACATACAACGTAACAATCTTGATTGTTATGTAACAAAGAATGTGACGCCGTTAGTGAACCCTACATCAGAAACAGAGACACAGTAATCACACCTTCACACCAGGTAAATACCAGGTTCTAACCATACGAGCTTTCCATCACACGGACTATACCTTTGGGAGTTACGACCTCCGAGAACAACTTCAAAGTCACGCACCACGCCCCAAACATTTGGACCTGCAAAGAGTCAGAGCAAACTCAGCAGTTAGCGCAAGAAACCGACGTTCAAAACTACTCCGTGATGAACCTTCCACCGTATTCCTTGCCCGTCGTGCATATCATACCAAACCTGCAACAGTCAGTACATGAAAAAACAGAAAGCAATGTTAAGATACGCATTCAGCCTGGCCTGAGAATAAGAGTAGAGATTGGAACAACAACCTTGCTTTTCCTCGCTCGCGTGATTGTAGCTGCTAGCACCCTTATTTCATAAGACAACATATCTTGCAAGGGAGATATTCAGAATTGTTACTCATCACCACCAGCATTTTCATGGAAATCCTCACTGATACGTCAAACAAACTTCCCTCTGGGCTTCTGATTCGTCACCCAGCCCAACATCGCATCTGTTATCCACACCTGTTAAAAGACAAAATCGGGTTAGCATTTTACTTGGAGAGAATATTCCGTAAAAATCCAATCAAATCCAATCTCAGCGTAAACCACAATCAAAGATTTGAAATCCCATTTAGGAAAGGTTTCAAATTTCGCACAGACAAAAAAGGAAGGTTCAAGGCGGCAATCAATTTCATTAACACATTTTAGGTTATAAAAGGGGGACATCACGAAACAAAGAGGGCCGGATCCACAAAGCTTAAACATCCAAAGGAAATCACAAACATTTTTCACAAAACCCTAACGAGCGAAAAACGCACAACACTCAACCACATCAGAAATCCATAAATCAATTCACAGAGGAAAAACCAAGTGGAAAGACTTATCTCAGAAGGAGTCCCACCGCCGTCGTCGCCCGAGTCTCCATCGCATCTGATCAACCGCTACACACAAACTTCGGTACACTCTAATCTTTATCCACATTCTTGTTTTGTTAATGCTTTCGTTCTGATTTCAGGTTGGGAGGTGAAGAACGAGAGTACCAGGCGCGATTAGGAAGATGAGTAGAGTGAGATAGGGAGAGGCGCGATGACGGAGGCGAGGAGAGGTTCCTCGATTTGGGAATGCTGGGGAAATTAGGGTTTCGTGTTGTGTTGTTTTTTTTTTAATTTTGTTTACCGCTGAATACACCACGTACACACACTCACCATATTAGTCCCTAATCTGTTAATAATCACCTATATCAACCTAACTAATCTTAATCTTTTTAAAAAAAAAACGATAATAACTAATCAACCTTTTAAAATAATTTATAATTAAAATTATTAACCTCACCTTTTTTTCTAATTAACCTATTTAATAATTTATAATCTTTTATCTTAATAACAAAATAATAAAACTTTTTTTCTTTTTCATCTTAAAATATCTTGATAATTAATTGATTAACTCTTTTGTTTTAACAACATTTTAATAAAAATAATATTTATTCACTTTTAATAATAAAATCTATTTAGTGATTAATTGACCTTTTATAAATAATTAATAAAAATAATCTTTCACAATTAATATAATTCAATCTAAATAATCACTTTTTTTTTCATAATAAAGTAAATCATTGTGATACATAAAAAAAAAAACCTTAGGATTTAAAATTAATCTAACTTCTCCCGTAACATCATCTCATCTAAAATCAAATACAACTTTTCTCAAATCAATCTCACCAAAATATTTTCTCATAAGTAATCCAACTAAAATCAATCCACCCCCTTATAATCAAACTCATGTTAGACCATTTCTTCTCGAATCAAATAACTTAAAATAAATCAACATCGTAAAACTCGTGCACTTCACGCCACATCCACTCACATACACCTTAGCGCTTTCATGCGTATATTGTTTATCCTTATCTGCTTTTATTTTATTCACAATGCACGCACTCACCTAGCGTTTTCATGCGTTCGTGTATGGTTTATATTTCCGTATTTACTTTCTGCAATTTATCTTTATCGCAAGTCATTATATCTTATTGCATCGCATTGCATCAGTCCAAAGGAAAAACCTACACATAATTCAACGTTGTGTGTAGTTGCACATCATAAGCATCATATTCCCCTCGATCCTTGATTCTTCAAGTCGATCGCTTAAGATTAGGACCTACCCCATAGGAAGGACCTTGTCTTTATCTTTTACAACTTAGACAAAGCATAAACAACACAATACAACTTTTTCAAACACATTAGAGAATAGATGTTAATCATCTTAAGTGAGATATAATCTCCACCTCCACAACAATACAATCAAACATGTAGGGACTTTGCCTTAAGAACGACAAAGGCATACTTGGCGACCATCCGAGTATGTAAGCCCTTTTCTTAAGACGATGCAAAGAGCATTTCCTACAACCCCTCTTACATTTGTGGTGGTTATCTCTCCCTTAACATGAAGACTCATCTCTTCTCCTAAACCCAATCAAAACAACTACCCTAAACCCGTAGGAACTTTGACCACAGTCAAAGAACTCCTCTAACCCTTTAGGGTGAACTACAACATACTCTGATTCCACTCCCGTAAGGATATGTAGGCATAAGATGCGATATCTTATCGAGTATACTTAGATATAAACCACTAGGGTCTTTTAACCATTAAGCAGATAACACTTAGCAGTAAATAAACATAAAACAAGAGGTTCCTGTAGAGTACTACAGAAACTTAGGATGCTAGTACCTTCCCTAAGTTTAACCAACCCCCGAACCTATAACTCTCTAGCTTGCATTTGCATTGCATTGTGGGAATTTCGATCTTTATCCCTTCCTCTGGACAAATCAAAGTTCGGTTGCAAAATGAATTAAAGATTCAAACTAATCAATAGTTTGGTATCAAATTTCACCGCGACAGCCACCAGAAAAGAGCGGGAGGATAAGCTGATGTTGCAGATCTCCAAGCTGGAAACCAAGGTGAAGGACAGTGAAAAGAGGTTTGATGAAGAAACCGCCCGCAGATACGCCGCCGAAGGCCAGCTCAACAAAGCTCTTGCTAACCTGAAGGAGCGCAAGCTGACGTTTGAGTCCAAAAAGCGGAAATTAGAAGTTTGCTTCGGCGAAGGAGCATGGGAAGGTTCGATCGAAGGACTTCAGTATACCATTGTGTAGAGGGAATTGCTCGTCGAGGGGTTGCTCACTCTGCCAGATCATCCAGAGACGAAGGAGTTGTTAGAAGAGTATCGCGCCCGTGGCCGTACTTGACTATTTGTATTCCTTTTGTTTTGATCATTGTTGTATGATGACCATCACCAGGCTTGTTGGCTGAGGTCACGCTGTTATACTCGCCGATGCTATGTACTGCCTTGATAGGCTTTTCTTTATATATGAGATTGATGTTTCCATGATTGGGCTCAGACTTCTTCTTATTATTATTATCAGCATTGGCACTCAGGCACTAGGATCGGGGGAAATCTCCCAAAACACACAGACACGCGCATGCATTTGCATGAAGCATTTGCATGATGAGAATTTTGTTGTTTTTCCTAACCCTTTAGTGTTTACAGGTTTTTTCAGGTTTACAGGTGTCCCAGGCTGTTTCCGGTGACTCCAGGATTGATCAGAGACTAATTCACCGTTATCCGACTAGAGCTAATCAGACCAGGATCATGGATCAAGTGCAAACAGATGTTCAAGAGCTCCGCGAGAGGATGGATCGCTTTATGGAACTCATGCAGGTGGTCGCCAATGGTCAGGACCAGCTCAAGACTTTGGTTCAGCCTTTGATCTCCAGGGTTGATAGCAACGGCATACTCCACGGCGGGGCTGTGCCTACTCCTCCACCAGTTGATACTCCGCAGAATGGTGTCCCCGTGGCCGGGGGCAACGGCATTGCTAATGGCAATGTGATGGCCAACCTCAGACTCAATACGACGGGCGTCGGTAATGGGAGTCTGGGAGCTAATGTCAACATCGGGCCGGGCAACGTCAATGCAGGCGTCGGGAATCTGTTGGTGCCTCAACCATGGCTTGAGGATCATCAGGATGATGTGTTCTCTCAAAGGGGTGCTGAAGGGGAGCTGAATGCTGAAGCGCGGCTCAGATTTAAAGCACTTGAAGATAAAATGAGAGATATTGAGAATCAGAATACTTTGGGCGTTGATATGTCCAAGCTGGGATTAATTGCTGACTTCAAGGTACCTTCTAAGTTCAGGGTGCCTGACTTTGAGAAATATAAGGGCACCACCTACCCTCGTGTCCACCTTAGATCGTACTACAGGAAGATGTCTGCCTATTCAGAGGATGAGAAGCTGCTGAGGCACTTCTTCCAAGACAGCCTTTCCGGACCATCCCTCGAGTGGTACATGGGTTTGGAGCCCACTAGCGTGCGTACATGGAAGGATCTCGCTGAAGCGTTTGTCCACCATTACCACTACAATATCGACTTGGCCCCGAACCGAGTCCAGCTCCAGAACCTATCCCAGAAGAATAATGAAGGATTTAAGGAGTACGCCCAGCGGTGGCGTGAGTTGGCAGCCCGGGTTCAGCCACCGATGGTTGAACGCGAGCTCGTGCAGATGTTTGTTGCCACCCTCCCAGGGGTTTACTATGAAAAGTTAGTCAGCGGTATGTCTGGGACGTTCTCAGCTCTCATTATCATGGGCGAGCATGTCGAGAATGGAATCAAGATCGGGAAAATTCAAGGTGAATCATCCTCAGCTGGAGGAGGTGGAAAGAAACCTTATGCTGGTAAACAACGAGAAGGAGAGACGAGCGCTGTGACCAACGCTCGAAGAAAGGGCAAAGGCCCTCAGCAGCAGATAGCCAGTATAAATATCCCAGCAGCTCCGCAGCAGCAGCAGCAACCGAATCAACAGGGATATAGAAAGTACCAGAATCGGGCATCTTTGGCAAACCGTCACTTCGAGGCACCGCCCATGTCGTATGCACAACTCTTGCAAACTTTGCTTCAGCTTCAGTTGGTTCAGAAGAGGACGATGGCTCCCTTGACAGGGGCACCTCCACCAGGGTACGACGCAAATGCCACTTGCGATTTCCACTCAGGGGCACCTGACCACACAATCGAGAACTGCAAAGCCTTTAAGCACAAGGTGCAGGACCTGGTAGATGCCAAGATCATTAACTTCTCCGATAATGTGCCCAATGTCACGAAGAATCCTATGCCAAATCATAGGGGAGGCGGAGTGAACGCCATTATCGAAGAAGAGAGCGCAGATCTGTTGACTGATGTCAGAGACCTAAAGATGCCGCTTAGCTTCGTCAAAGCTAAGTTGTTGAAAAGAGGGTTCTTTCCAAGGTGCGGAGAACTATGCATGGACTGTGCTACACATTCTGATGGATGTGAGCAGCTGGTAGAAGGAATTCAAAGTCTGATGACTGAGGGAATTCTGCAGTTTAGTCGGAGGGCTGAAAGTGTATCTGGAGAGGTAGTGTTGAAGTAGGCCGATGAAGTCGCCACCATCACCATCCCTCGCCAGCCAATAACCATTTATGTGCCCAAACCGCCTACAATCACTATCACCAAAGCTGGGCCGATACCATTCGAGAGCACTAATGTCGTTCTGTGGCATTATGGGGCTGAAGTCTATTACAACGGACAGAGGTTGGAGCTAGAGCCGTATGGGTCGACTGCTGAGAATCTTGCGGGGATCAGTGGTATTACTCGCAGCGGAAGAGTATTTGCGCCGCCAGAGGTCGTGGCAGAGAAAGTGGTCAGAGCTGATGCGGCTGACAAGGGTAAAAGCAAAGTCGTCGAAGAGGCCCCGTGTGGGGTAGAGAAAGATTTGCTGGTCAAAGACGCCGAGGAGTTTATGCGGTTGATCAAAAAGAGCGACTACAAGATTGTAGACCATCTCCATCAGACGCCTTCGAAGATCTCTATTCTCAACATGTTGCTGTGTTCTGAAGCACACCGCAACGCGCTGCTAAAGGTATTGAACGCTGCTTACGTACCGCAAGAGATATCGGTGAATCAGCTAGAAGAGGTGGTAGCCCACGTTAATGCTGGCAATGGGCTAGGTTTCACAGACTTGGAGCTGACACCAAAAGGAAGGAATCACAATAGCGCCCTGCACATCTCGATAGAGTGTAGGGGCACAATCATGTCGCACGTGCTGGTGGACACGGGTTCGTCTCTTAATGTGCTTCCGAAGAAGGCCTTAATGAAGTTGGATACTCGTGGAGTGATCTACACACCCAGTGATCTGGTGGTGAAGGCGTTCGACGGGACTAAACGCCACGTTTTCGGGGAGGTGACCCTGCCAATTCAAGTTTGTCCGGAAACGTTCGACACTGCCTTTTATATCATCGACATCATGCCTGCCTACAGTTGCCTCTTGGGTCGGCCGTGGATCCATGCTGCTGGTGTCGTGACCTCCACGTTGCACCAAAAGCTCAAATATGCTGTCGGAGGAAGCATCGTAACCGTGTGCGGCGAGGAGGACATAATGATGAGCCATTTGTCGTCCTTTAAGTATGTTGAAATGGATGGCGAAATCCATGAAACTCTCTGCCAGGAATTTGAAGCCATCAAAGTGAAAGAGGTAGCTCCTGTAGACACAGAAAAGCCAGAGACGAATCTCTCCTCATTCAAAGAAGCTCGGGTCGTTGTCCAAGCTGGATCTACCCCAGGATGGGGGCATATTTTGGAGATACCGAACAAGCAGGATAAGTTTGGGTTGGGGTATTCTCCTGAAGCTGAAGCTTCTTCTTCTTCGTCTAGCAGCGCGTCTCGAGGTAAGGGGCCGATCCTATTTACCAGTGGCGGAGTGATTTTCGAAAGCATCAACGCGACGTCTGAAGACAGCGGGGATAGCGATTGTGATCTCGACTCTTGGATTCAGGCAAGCAAGCCGGGCAAGGGCCTCAACAATTGGACCATCAAGGATATCATCCCGATGACAAGTGAAGAGTAATGACTTACTTTTTTCAATCATTGTACAACCCTATGTCCTACCCGGGGCATAGCGGTTTTATTTTCAGGGCCTTGTTGGATTATGTACATGCATTTTGTTAATAAAGCAAAGGCGTTTTCTTCGTATTCAAAAGTTGTGATCTCTGTTATTCCTGTTTTATATTTGTTTTGAAAAATAGTAAAATGGCAATGGGGTTTGTGCTAACCTGCATATTCTTGTTTTAAACTTAACCCTTGTTATTGCAGGATCCACATAACAGATGACATCGACTCTGGACCTTCTACGGCTCACTTCGACTTTGATTGCCCGATCTATCAAGCCGAGGAAGAGATTGAGGAAGACGAAGACCTTCCTGAAGAGTTGGCCCGCTTGTTGAAACAAGAGGAAAAGGTTATTCTGCCTCATGAGGAGGAGATCGAGATCGTAAATCTGGGTTCTGAAGAGCTCGTCAGAAATGTCAGAGTAGGGGCTGCGCTGCAGAGTGATGTCAAGCAAAGACTGGTCGAGATGCTAAGAGAGTATAGTGACGTCTTTGCTTGGTCATACGAAGATATGCCCGGACTTGACACGGACATCGTGGTCCACCACTTGCCGCTGCGAGAAGATTTCCCTCCCGTTAAGCAGAAGCTTAGGAGGACGAGACCAGACATGGCCGTTAAGATCAAAGAAGAAGTGCAGAAACAGCTTGATGCTGGCTTCTTAGCGGTCACCACTTACCCTCCGTGGGTCGCCAACATAGTACCTGTACCGAAGAAGGACGGTAAGGTACGCATGTGCGTCGATTATCGGGATTTGAATAGGGCGAGCCCTAAAGATGATTTCCCGTTGCCTCATATCGATGTGTTGGTCGACAACACAGCCCAGTTCTCCGTGTTTTCGTTCATGGATGGCTTCTCCGGTTACAACCAGATCAAGATGGCGCCGGAGGACATGGAGAAAACAATGTTTATCACCCCCTGGGGAACATTCTGCTATAAGGTAATGCCCTTCAGTCTGAAGAACGCAGGGGCCACTTACCAACGAGCAATGGTAACTTTGTTTCATGACATGATTCATCATGAGATTGAGGTCTATGTTGATGACATGATTGCAAAGTCCCAAACGGAGGAAGAGCATCTGGTCAACTTATTGAAGCTTTTTGAGAGGCTTAGGAAGTTCAGGTTGAGGCTGAATCCTAATAAATGCACTTTCGGAGTGCGGTCCGGAAAGTTACTGGGGTTTATCGTGAGTGAACGAGGCATCGAGGTTGATCCTGCGAAAATAAAAGCCATTCAAGAAATGCCAGCGCCGAAAACAGAAAAAGAAGTTCGTGGTTTCTTGGGCCGAATAAACTACATTGCAAGGTTTATCTCTCAGCTCACGGCCACTTGTGAACCGATGTTCAAGCTTTTGAAGAAAGATCAGGCAATTACTTGGAATGAGGATTGCCAGAAGGCATTCGATAAGATAAAGCAGTATCTTCAAGAACCTCCAATCTTGATACCCCCAGTGGCTGGACGGCCATTAATCATGTACTTGACAGTTCTGGAGAATAGTATGGGGTGTGTTCTCGGTCAGCACGACGAGACGGGCAGAAAGGAGCATGCCATTTACTACTTGAGTAAAAAGTTCACAGACTGTGAATCTAGCTACTCGATGCTGGAGAAGACGTGTTGTGCACTAGCCTGGGCTGCCAAACGTCTACGACAGTACATGCTCAATCACACCACTATGCTAATTTCGAAGATGGATCCGATCAAGTACGTCTTCGAGAAGCAGGCTCTTTCGGGCAGGATTGCCAGATGGCAAATGGTGTTAACGGAATATGATATTCAGTATGTGTCCCAGAAAGCCATCAAGGGAAGCGTATTGTCTGATTACCTTGCCGAGCAGCCGATCAAGGACTACCAGCCGATGAAGTTTGACTTCCCTGACGAGGATATTATGTTTCTCAAAGCGAAGGATTGCGATGAGTCGTTGCCCGACGAGGGGCCAGATAGGAAATCCCAGTGGAAGTTGATATTCGATGGGGCGGTTAATTCCTATGGAAGTGGCATCGGGGCTATCATCACGACTCCCCACGGATCCCATATCCCGTTTACTGCGAGACTGACGTTTCCAGTCACCAACAATGAGGCGGAGTACGAAGGATGCATCATGGGTCTAGAAGAGGCAATTGATTTGAGAATCAAGAGCCTAGACGTATATGGTGACTCAGCGCTTGCGATCAACCAAATTAAAGGGGAGTGGGAGACTCGTCAATCGAATTTGGTGTCGTACATGAACTATGCCAGAAGGCTACTTCCGTTCTTCGATCGAGTGGAACTCCATCATGTGCCCAGAGCAGAAAATCAGATGGCTGATGCCTTAGCCACGTTGGCTTCAATGTATAAAGTCAATTTTTGGAATGAGGCTCCAAAAATTGTCCTTTCCCGTCTTGATAGACCGACATTTGTCTTTGCAATCGAGGCAGCCGCCGACGGCAAGCCATGGTTCCATGACATCCAGACCTTCCTTATGACTAAGGAGTATCCTGCGGGTGCGTCAACCCAGGATAAAAAGACTCTGAGGAGGCTGTCTGGAAACTTTTACCTCAGTCCTGATGGAGTGTTGTATAAGAGAAACCACGATCTCGTGCTACTCAGATGTGTAGATGAGAAAGAGGCGAGTATGCTCATGGAAGAAGTCCATGAGGGTACATTTGGTACGCACGCCGGCGGGCATGCTATGACGAGGAAGATCCTGAGAGCAGGATACTACTGGTTGACGATGGAGTCGGATTGCTTCAGATTCGCGAAGAGATGTCATAAATGCCAGATTTATGCTGATAAAGTTCATGTACCGCCATGCCCATTGAATGTCATGTCCTCCCTGTGGCCGTTCTCCATGTGGGGCATCGACATGATAGGCAAGATCGAGCCCACTGCATCTAACGGTCATCGCTTCATTCTAGTAGCTATCGACTACTTCACCAAGTGGGTGGAGGCAGCCTCGTATGCTAATGTAACCAAGAAGGTGGTGGCTAAATTCATAAAGAGGGACATCATTTGTCGTTACGGAATTCCTGAGCGGATCATTACTGATAATGGTTCGAATTTGAATAACAAGATGATGAAGGAGTTGTGCCAGAGTTTCAAGATTGAACACCACAACTCATCTCCTTACCGGCCGAAGATGAATGGCGCCGTTGAAGCGGCCAATAAGAACATAAAGAAGATTGTTCAGAAGATGGTTGTGACCTACAAAGACTGGAACGAGATGCTGCCATTCGCATTGCACGGTTACCGTACAATGGTACGTACGTCGACCGGGGCAACTCCGTTCTCCTTGGTGTACGGTATGGAAGTTGTCCTACCGTTAGAAGTGGAGATCCCTTCTTTGCGAGTTTTGGTTGATGTGAAACTCGACGAGGCAGAATGGATTACGAACCGACTGAACCAACTCAGCCTGATGGACGAGAAGAGGTTAGCATCGATTGCATTTGGTCGTCTGTACCAAAGCCTAATGAAGAAAGCTTATGATAAGAAGGTGCGTCCTAGAAGCTTTCAGACGGGTGATCTCGTCCTGAAGAAGATTCTTCCTTCACACTCCGATCACCGGGGCAAGTGGACTCCGAATTATGAAGGTTCGTACGTCGTCAGCAAGGTCTTCTCGGGAGGAGCTTTGTTGTTATCCACGATGGATGGTGAAAATTTTGCATCCCCGGTGAACGCGGACGCAGTTAAAAAATACTTTGCTTGAAAGTGACCCGCTGGACAAAAAAAAGAGAGTCCAGGCAAAAAAAGGGGCATCCCGGTGAACCAAAAACAGAATAAAAAGGTTCGGGCAAAAATTAGGGATATAAATTGAAAAATGTACACCCGCGAAGTCGAAAACCTACACTGGGCGGCTTCGGCAAAAAAGGGTATCCCAGTGAACTGAAAACCTGCAAAGGGCGGTTCACGCAAAAGTTAGGGATTTGAAAAAGCAAATGACTGCGTTCCGCGTGTGGACTTTCATTGATTAGTGGTTTGGAGGACCTGAGGGCTGTTTATCTGAATCAATCTCTTCCAAAGCTGAAGCGTCGGAGAAGTATCGTAGTCGAGTGGGTCATAGAGGGATCAACTCATGGTGTTCGTCTACGCCTCGTTGCCGACATTTGTATATACTGATGTATATTTATGTTTTATTTTGTGCGGCTTCCTCATTCCAGGAGCTTGCCTCTGTTGTAAAACATTTTTACCCATTCAGGGGTTCGTTATCAATAAAATGCATACTATTCAGCAATTCTGTTTGTCTGTTTAGCATTCATCTGTTTTGTTTGCGAAAAAGAACGCTGACGTTTTTGATAAAATGCGCATACATAAACTTACTGGCTCAGGCCACTGATTGTTGAAACAATTAATTACTTGAATAGTGTCACGAGATAATAACCTTGATAGGCCCCTTTGAGAAGGGTATCTTGTCTGTTTGTTTGTGTTGTTATAGGTGTAGCATATTCCAGACAGTGCGTCGTGCGCATCCCCGAAGCAGGATGATTCCTCCTTCTCCAGCAGAGTTCAGTAGCCTCTCCCTGCAGAGTCTGAACGCAAGATCATGAGCATTGATATGTCTCCCCAGGCAGAGATGATTCTCTTCCCCAACCAGATGCATCCTGAAGGAACGTCACCCCCTCAGCTGAGTCAAGCGCCGAAGCATGATTCATCCCCCAGCACCGGGTCACAAGTGCAGGTTTCGTAGGAAACTATTCGTACGCTGAAGTATGTAGCAACTGATGGTGCCAGACTGAAGTCTCCAGCGGAACTAAAATTCCCCACCAGAGTCGTACTCTCCCCCGAAGTCGGATGATTCCTTCTTCCCCAGCGGAATTGAAATTCCTCACCAGAGTCGTACTCTCTCCAGCGAAGCAGAATGATTTCTCCTTCCTCAGTCGAGTTTGCAGATCCCCAAGAGAGCCGAATCCTTGGAAGTTGCTCAGATCATGATCAGTTCTTTCCCCAGTAGAGTGTTGAACAGCTGAAGTTGTTTCCCCACAGAGTCGCTATCTCCAGAGAAGTAGCCATGACGGCCACGCAGTTTATTCTCGCGATGGACATCGCTTTCCCTCAGCAGGTCCAGGTTCTCGTAGAGCTTCGTTCCCCTGCAGCAATCAACTGAAGTTGTTTCCCCCGCAGCAGTCAACTGAAGTTGTGTACCCTGCGGAATCCAATTGAGATTGGCGTGACCACGTTCTCCTCAGCAGGATGATTCCTCTATCTGAGCAGTCCTTTCTCCTTAACAGGAGGATTCTCCCTTCGGCATTCATTTTGCTGACGGGATCGCATTATTGTGCATGATTGCATAGCATTCATCATAAACGCATAGCATTTCCATCGTGTGGAGCATTGCGCCATTGCCGAAGCATATGCATAATAAACATGATCTAGGTTGTTACCGTTCTTGTTTTGCAGGTGCTCCGCCGCAGAATCGATTGCTCAGGATGATTCCTAACATTCTCCCCAACGAAGTCGCTTGCTCAAGATGATTCTTGAAGTCCCCAGCGAAGTCTTCGGTTCAAGATGATTCTTGAATTCCTCAGCAGTGCCGTTTGCTTAAGATGATTCTTAAGACCCCAGTGCAGTCTCCAGAATTGGTTGCTCAAGTCGATGCTTCGAGTCCCCAGTCTTCAGTTCAGGAAGATTCCTGAAATCCCCAACGGAGTGTTCGCTCAGGATGGTTCCTGAAATCTCCAGAATGATTATCGGTTCAAGATGATTCTTGAAGTCCCCGGCGGAGTTATTTGTCCAAGATGATTCTTGAAGTCCTCAGCAGAGTTGATTCATCCAGAATGATTTCTGGACCCCCGGAGCGGAGTTACTTGATAGTTCTCCAGATTCCCCAGCGGCAAAGCGTCCTCCCTAGCAATTTTTTTTAACGGTGAAGTTGAAATCTCCTTTGAAGACTCCATGATTGAAGTCTGACCGTGTTAATGAAGCAGTTCTCTCAGCTGATGCGGAGTGCCTGATGGCAGTGGTTTAGATATTCCCAGTTGGCTCATGATTGACCAAGAATTCTATTCCCGACTTGCTGATGAAGTCCGGCTGATTCCTGACAGATGTCTTTGAATGCCTGAAGGCATGATCAACCTGATGGTTGAAGTCCGGCTGATGCCCGACAGTGTTCTTTGGATGCCTAATGGCATGATCGACTATGTATTACCGGTTACCGTGTGACCAATTCCCCAATGAAGTTTCTTCACCCCGACGGCGAGGTCAGATTATTTTGAGTTCTCCAGCGGCGATGTTGGATGTTTTTTTTGATGACGAAGTCAGATTATTTTGAGTACTTGACGGCGATGTCGGGCGTTTCTCAGAGTTATGTTTGGCTGGCGGTGATGTCAGATTCTTGGTTCCCCAGCGACGATGTTGGATGGTTGTTCCTGGCAGCGATGTCAGGTGATTTAGTTTTCCGGCGGCGAGGTTGGATGTTTGTTTCTGGCAGCGATGTCAGGTGATTTAGTTTTCCAGCGGCGAGGTTGGATGTTTGTTTCTGGCGGCGATGTAAGGTGATTCAGTTCTCCGGCGACGATGTTGGATGTTTGTTTCTGGCGGCAATGTCAGGTGGTTTATCTTTCCAGCGGCGATGTTGGGTGTGTTGGATGTGTTTTCTGGCGGCGATGTCAGGCGATTTAGTTCTCCAGCGGCGATGTTGGATTTGTTTGTCCGACGGCGATGTCAGGTGTTTCAGTTTTCCGGCGGCGATGTTGGATGTTTGTTCCCGGCAGCGATGTCAGGTGATTTAGTTTTCCAGCGGCGAGGTTGGGTGTTTCGGTTTCTGGCGGCGATGTCGGGTGTTTCTAAGATTCTCTATTTCTCCAGCGGCGATGTTGGGTGTAGTTCTCCAGCGGCGATGTTGGATGTTTGTTCCCGGCAGCGATGTCAAGTGATTTAGTTTTCCAGCGGCGATGTTGGGTGTTTTGGTTGTCCGACGGTGATGTCAGACGCATTATTTTCATGAATGCCTGACGGTGAGGTCCGGTGTCAGATCAGTAATTCTCCAGCTAGTTGCCGTGTAGCTATTATTTCAGCGTTCGAAGATTTGTCCCCGCCAGAGTACCGTGTGCTTGGGTAGTTGGCAAATTTCCGGGTTTATCGGTATTCAACCGTCTCGTACCTTGATTGGCTGAGAGCCGTTCGCTCCTCACCCAGTCAGGTTCAAGCCGTTTGAATAGGGGAAGCTGTTGCACCCCAAAATTTGACCAACATTTATTTACCCATCAAGAGTTGTATGAGACTTTGAAGCTAGCCAAGAAGGTTATTCAAATGTTCAAGGGTTGATACCTTTGTCAGAACTCAAGAGATCCTCAGAGAGATTGGTTGAAACCAAGGTTGTGTGTCTCAAAACTTGAGAGTTGTGGGAGCTCCTCAGATGATTCTGGGACTATGAGGATAAACTTGAAGCTTTGAGAAAGCTCATGAGATGTCTTGAAAGCCATCATGAAACCTAGAGAGGTCATTGTACAAGAATTCAGAAGATTCAACCATGAGTGGTGGAATTAGGGTTTGACTGGGTCAACCCTAGGTCAACTGATGATTTGGAGAGGGTTGAGACCTAATCCAAGGGCCATGTGATCATGGAATGATGCATTGAGATGCTATAAGGATGATTCCTAGACCAACTCATCATGATTGAGGAGTTTGAGAAGTTTTAAGCTAGGGTTTCTAAGGATTGACAGTGTAAAATCCCCTAGTTTGATCCCTATCTTCAAGGCAGTTTAGCTCAAGATGTGATTGTCATCTCATCTTCCCCACAACATGAATGTTGTAGAGCTTGTTCTTAGATTTAATGTGAGTACTAGAAGTCCTTGATAGGATTTGTAGAGCTCAAGTTATGACTTTGACAAATTACAGGTCATCTGCGGTATGTGAATCTGGGTCCTTGAAAGTCACCCAACTTGCATCCAACTTTTTCCCTAGTAGGATGATTCCTATGGATTCTTGGTAAACATGAATGTTGTAGATAATCTTCTTATCTTTCTAGAGAGTACTAGAAGTCCTTGATAGGATTTGTAGAACTCAACTTATGGCTTTGACAAGTCAAGGGCATTTTGGTCATTTGGAGGTTATAGGTCATTTCAAGCATAAGGCCATATCTCCTATTTCCAAGCTTCAAATGGAAAAATATTCAACATAAAACTTGCTTAGAATGATGTTTTAAGGCTATTAGGGTGATCATTAGATGTTGAAAAGGCTTGTATCAAAAAGTGATAAAAATGGCCTAAAATGGAGGCATAAGTTAATTAAGTTGAAATTGAAAATTGGAAATCACAAGTTATAAATCCAAACCATGTCATGTAATAGCTCATTTTGACTCCAAATGACATTCTAAGAACAATGGTTCAGCCACAATTTTGATTTGAGGCTTGGATCATAGGGCTGCTTTGGAATTGGCTTACTTGCATATTAAGGTACCAAGGCAAAACTCAACAAAACTCAATGTACACATTGGTTATGCATTGTAACTCATCCAAAATCTCATGTGGGGATAAATTCAAGTCAGAATTGGTAGTTACAAGGAGCTTGGCATGAGATAGCATATAAGGAGAATTGGATTCAAAATGTCATGACATGAAAAGTTCAATTTCTCATTGGATGATCCTAGAGGGTTCTAGATGATTCTAAACCACTCTATATAACAAGTGTAACTTGCTCAAATGCAAGGTTGGTGAGAATTGGTGCATAGAAGAGAGAGTGAAATCAAGAATCTTCCATTGCAAGTCAAGTGCAATTTCTTCATTCTTCTTCATTTCCATTCATTTTTTCCACACAAACACATTCTATACATCATATTGAAGCTGTGCAGATTGAATTGAGATCACATCCATGGAGAATTGAAGAGTTGGAGATTGAAATTTCAAGGTTGCATTTCAAAATCGGTTTCCAAGAATCAAGCATTTTCAACCATTCTTTTTGCATACAGAAGCTAGAAGATTGCTCAGTGAAGGAATTAGGAAAGATTGAAGGCCTGAATTGAAGGTTTTCTCCATCTGTTCACTCAATTTAACCAGGTTTGCAACTTTCTTTGTGCACCTTAATTTATGCATGATTGATTAGAATTAATAGGTTAGAATGGTTAGAAATCATTAGGAGATCATTTCTGGAAAGTTTGAGGAGAATTGATGATGGTTTTGTTGTGGACAAGATTTCTGTTTGGATCAAGAACTCCCTGAATATTGAGTGATAACCTTAGTTCTTTAGTGGAATTTGATCAGTGATAAGAGGTGAACATTTTAGTGTAAGCAATTTCAAGAATGGTGGGTTTTGATTTCTGAGCATAATTTGAAAATTGATTCCTGTTTGGAGTTTGAGTGAGATTCAATGGATTTTGAGATTGTAATCGTGTTCAGCATGAAACTTAGAGCATGTTAGAGTTTTACATTTTAAGAATTGATGAGGAATTGAGGGAATTCGAGTTGAGGAAGATGAAGCTTGGTTCTGCATTTCCATGGAGGTTCCTTAGAACCCTAGCTCAAGGTTGATGATGATGTCCCAGCCGTCAGATGCAAGCAAGACCATTGACTTGAGAACCCATCCAACGGCCCATGTTTAATCTCGTTTTGGAGGGAAGCCAGAAGCGCCTGAAACGCACCGTTTCATTAAACGGTGACTTCTGGGCTTAGTGGATCCAAGAACTATCCCCACCCCCTTCATGAGGCCTGTAACACCCCCTTTCTATACCCCAAATAAATTAAATAAATCAATTAGGCACATAGAAAAGTTATTTCATCAGAGTTTGATTAAAACATGGTATAAAAGAGGCGCATCACATTATCATGAAATTAAACACATACGATACCTGCTCAAAATAGATATGCAACAATGGGTAACCCACATCTCAATATTTAGAATAAAGCGGAAACATCCAAATATTGAATCGATCTCATTCATAAAAGTATATACAACCATCAGTTAATTCATGTTTTACAACGTATCCACAAATGATACATACACATATGTATCACAAAAGAATCAAAACAAATGTAACTCCAAAAGAGTCAAAGACTTCCTAACTACCCAGATGTTACATATCAGAGCCATTGACCAAAAAGAATGAAGACATCGCTTCACAAAAAGAACCTCCAGCTTCCTACTCTGCAATGCCTCATAGAGCATTAGAAAAACAGCAGAAGGGTGAGAAACAACATCATAACAGTTAATGCATAAAATTGTGTATATACATAACTCCATAATTATACAAGTTATACTCAAATTATGTTCTCACCACATTAAGCATATACAAATAATCATGTCTCTACACATACACATGAACATTCACTATATTTCCTCCAAACAATCATATATAACATACACAGTTATATTCACACAACCAATGCATCATACACAGATGACTCATGCAACTCATAGAGACCGACACACGACTCTATGCAGATGCAAAGGCGGTACCGACTCATTCAACAAATTCCCTAAGGAATCGAGTATTCAGCAGATCCTCCACGGGATCAAGTACTCAGCAGATTCTCCACGGAATCAAATATTCATCAGATTCTCCACGGAATCGAATATTCAGCAGATCCTCCACGGGATCAAGTACTCAGCAGATTCTCCATGGAATCAAATACTCTAACCAATCCTCCACGGGATTACATGTTATGACCGATTCTCCGAGGAATCACACAATGCAACCGATTCTCCAAGGAATCAAATATAACCATCGTATCATACGAGGTTCTGCAAATCCTCCGAGGGATCAATCGACACAAAAATGCATACTATGCTCACAAACATATTCATTGCATTTATCACATACATAGCATATATCTATCAAGCATTCACATTATACACCATTTCACACAAGGTTTACATACCTATTAATCCATCAATGCATTTCTATCTAATTCGAGCAAACGCACAACATTATCAAACGATTAAGATTCACAATCGGCTCCACAATCTAGGATTCACGCCTTTCGGCCACCCACAACACAACATGTTGAAACAGTTCACACATCAATCATTCATATAGGCATTAATCATAATTGAATCAACCAAACATCATGCCATGAACAAACAGCAAAACAAATAACACTGCCAGGTTCGCCAACCTTCGCCTGGCGAAGCCACGCAGCGAATGCTCACTGGCCTTCGCCTGGCGAACTCCCCAGCGAAGTCCACTGGGAGTAATTCTGGAATTACTCGCTGAGGCTCGCTACCCACTCGCCTGGCGAACCTTCGCCAACTCACCTCGCCTGGCGAACTTGCCAACGAATACAGGGTATTAGCTTCTGACTTGCTTCGCTACAGCTCGCTGGGCTTCGCCTGGCGAAGCTTCGCTGCCATTCGCCTGGAGAACTTGCGAAGACAGAACTTCCATGGCTGCCTCAAAGCCCAAACTCCACACAACCAACCGATTAAATCCAAACCAGTCACAGTAGCACAACCCAACCATCACCCGACTAAACTACATCGTCTAATCCGAGCTCTAACCGATTAAAACCTCATTCTACTCACAAAACCAACTTCTAACCTAAGTGGAAAAAGAGTAGAAACTCTACAAAATCCACACACATACACATACAACCATACACATTAAAGAGATGATGGAGTTTCACACCCTTACCGATCGATTGCAAGCTTTGGTAATGACTCCTTGATGATTCTAGGTTTTCCTCTCCACTTTCTCTTCTCTTTCCCTTCTCCTCTTTTCTTTCTCTTGTTTTTCTTCTTATGTTACTATCTTCTTCCTTTTTCCTCTCTTATTCTATTTCTATCTCTATTTCTTTCCTCTCAAATTCTTTCCAACACTTATCAATCAATTCTCACACTAAAGTGCTAAATGTCTAAAATGCCCTTTTTACTCTAATTCCCCGAAAACTCTCTGAATCGGTAAAAATAGATAAAATAAGCAAACACCACATAACAATATATAATTTCTCAATTTAAAACAAACATCAATTAAATAAATTAAAAGACTCAACCAATAATGGGAATTCAGAATCGGGGCGTTACAACTCTCCCCCACTTTAGAAATTTTCGTCCTCGAAAATATCACCTGATTCAAACAACTCTGGATGCGATTCTCGCATCTTACTCTCCAATTCCCAAGTCATGTTGCCTTCCGCGGCACCTCCCCAGGACACCCACAAGCGCAATATCCTTGCCTCTCAGTTTCTTAACTTCATGGTCCAAAATACTAACCGGTAAAACTTCCACTGAAAGGTTATCTCTTACTTCAACTTCATCCATCGGAATCACATGTGACGGATCTGGAACATACTTCCGAAGTTGCGAGACATGGAATACATCATGCAAATTCGAAAGGTTCGGAGGCAACGCCACACGATACGCCATAGCACCAACCCGTGCGACAATCTGATACGGACCAATAAAACGAGATGTCAACTTTCTCGACTTCAAAGCACGACCCACACCCGCAACCGGTGTAACTCTCAAAAACACATGGTCTCCCTCTTGAAACTCGAGATCCTTTCTCCTTTTATCATGATAACTTTTCTGTCTATTCTGAGAAGCTCTCACTTTTCCCGAATAAATTTCACCTTTTCCGTCGTTTGCTGTACCATTTCAGGACCAACTACCGACCTTTCACCCGTCTCATGCCAACACAGAGGTGTTCGACATCTCCGTCCATATAAAGCCTCAAATGGCGCCATACCAATACTCGAATGGAAACTGTTATTATAGGTGAACTCGATCAACGCTAAATAACCGTCCCACGCACCACTTTGTTCAAGCACACAAGCACGCAACAAATCTTCTAACGATTGAATCGTCCTCTCGGTTTGACCATCTGTTTGCGGATGATATGCCGAACTCAATCTCAACTTAGAACCCAAGGCACCTTGCAAACTCTCCCAAAATCTTGAAGTAAATCTAGGATCTCTATCCGACACAATACTCTTAGGAACTCCATGAAGCTTCACAATAGTGCCAACATAAATCTCGGCTAACCTTTCCAAAGAATAAGTAATATCAATCGGAATAAAGTGAGCCGATTTAGTAAGCCTATCAACAATCACCCAAATAGCATTATGTCCTCTTTGCGTATTCGGCAATCCCGTAACAAAATCCATCGATATACTATCCCATTTCCATTCCGGAATATCCAACGGTTGCATCAATCCACTAGGCTTCTGATGCTCCACCTTAGACTTCTGGCAAGTCAAACACGAGTACACAAAACGAGCAACATCGCTTTTCAATCCAGACCACCAAAAGATCTTCTTCAAATCCTGATACATCTTATTCGCTCCCGGATGAATACTCAAGTTACTCCGATGTCCCTCTTCCAATATCATCTTTTTCAAATCCGTATCATCGGGAACACAAATACGACCTCGAAACCTCAAAACTCCTAATTCATCAACTTTGAAATCTTCATTTCCATTCGTCATCAAATCCACAAATTTCAAATCCAACTTTTGCTTTTCACACACCGTAGCAAGGAAATCATTCGTGACATGCAACACACCAAGCTTCACACTACTCGGCGTTAACTCACAAACCAAACTCAAATCTCTAAAGTTCTCCAAAAGTTCCCACTCTCTAACCATCAAGGTAGACACGTGCAACGACTTCCGACTTAAAGCATCGGCTACCACATTCGCCTTACCCGGATGATAATTTAAACCAAAATCATAGTCCTTCAAAAGTTCTAGCCATCTCCTTTGCCTCATATTCAATTCTTTCTGATCAAACAAATACTTCAAACTCTTGTGATCGCTAAAAACCTCAAATCTTGCACCATAAAGATAGTGCCTCCAAATTTTCAAAAAGAACACTACGGCCGCTAACTCCAAATCATGAGTAGGATAATTCTTTTCATGCACTCTCAACTGTCTAGAAGCATACGCCACGACCTTCCCATCTTGCATTAGTACACCACCCAATCCTGACAAAGAAGCATCGCAATAAACCACAAAAGGTTCCGTAGGATTCGGCAAAATCCAAACTGGCGCTGACGTTAACCTTCTCTTTAATTCCATGAAACTCTCTTCACAATTAACATCCCAAATAAAAGCCTTTCCTTTACAAGTCAACTGCGTTAACGGAAGTGCTAACTTTGAAAATCCTTCGATAAACCTCCGGTAGTAACCGGCCAAGCCCAAAAAGCTTCGAATTTCCATAACCGATCTTGGAGTCTCCCATTGCATTACCGCATCGATCTTGGATGGATCCACACTAATACCATTGCCGGAAATAATATGTCCAAGAAAACTCACCTTCGACAACCAAAACTCACACTTAGACAACTTTGCATATAACTTCTTCTCTTTCAAAATCCGCAACACAATCCTTAAATGTTCTTCGTGTTCCTCTCGAGACTTAGAATAAATCAAAATGTCATCGATAAACACCACCACAAAACGATCCAACTGCTCGTGGAAGATACGGTTCATATATTCCATGAAAACACCCGGCGCATTAGAAACTCCGAATGGCATCACCGTATACTCGTAGTGACCATATCGTGTTCTAAAAGCCGTCTTCGAGATATCTTCTTCCTTAACCCGAATCTGGTGATAACCGGATCTCAAATCAATCTTACTAAAAACACGGGCTCCAACCAATTGATCCATCAGATCATCAATTCTTGGAAGCGGATACTTGTTCTTAATTGTCACCTTATTCAACTGCCGATAATCAATACACAATCGCATACTACCATCCTTCTTCTTTACCAACAATACCGGCGCACCCCAAGGAGAAACACTTGGTCTTACAAATCTCTTATCCAACAAATCATTCAACTGCTTCTTCAATTCCACCAATTCCGATGCCGACATCCGATACGGGGCCATCGAAATCGGTCTAGTACCCTGAACTAGATCAATAGAAAATTCAACCTCTCTCTTTGGCGGCACATCCGCAACATCTTCCGGAAACACTTCAGGAAATTCACAAACCACAGGAAACACGTCGAGCTCAACTTTGCTCTCCACCGACAACGATGCAAACAAACCAAACAACTGAGCTTCGTCCGCTAAAAGTTTCTTCAACTCTTTAGTGGAAAGAAAACTCTCGTTTTCACCATCTTCCAAAGAAGGAAACCTTACTAACTTGTGATAGCAATCCAAATGAACTCTATTAAATTGCAACCAATTCATACCCAAGATTACGTCCAAACCTTCCAACGGCAAACACACTAAATCCATAACGAAGTCCTTACCATACATGGTCAAAGGACAACTTGCACACACCAAAGAAGTGGTTACCGACCCCGAAGCGGGAGTCCCAATAACCATACCACTACCCAAAGAAACCATACACAAATCCAACCGCTTAGCACACGCAAGAGAAATGAACGAGTGAGTCGCTCCAGTATCAATAATAGCAACTAAAGGCATATCATTAATAAAGCATGTACCTTTAATCAAACGATCTGCCGCATTAGTGGCGTCTGAACCTGCTAATGCGAATACTTTTCCGCCCGCCGGAGCTTGCTTCGGTTTGGTACAATTCGGGCTAATGTGACCCACCTCGCCACAATTAAAACACTTCATAGCATTCTTTCTACACTCTGCTGCATCATGACCAAAGAGTCCACAGTTGGAACACTTCGCCTTGAACTTTCCACAATCATAAGACTTGTGGCCCATCACGCCACACTTAAAACATTTGATCGCACCGGAACCTCCTCCGGGTCTCCTATCAAAGTTTCCCCTATGTTTGCCCTTATCAGCAGGCGTCACATAAGGTCCGCTTCGTACTTGCTGCTTCCCTCTCCTCTCGCTCAAACCGTTATAATGAGTAGAACGAGCTCTACTGTCTTCTTCATAAATTCTACAGCACTCGGTCAAATCCGAAAATCTTCTTATCCTTTGATAACCTACCGCTTGCTTGATCTCAGGACGCAAGCCATTCTCATACTTGATACATTTGGAAAATTCTGCCGTAACCGCATCATAGTGAGGGTGAAACTTCACTAACTCAGTAAACTTAGCGGTGTAGTCCACCACCGACATATTACCTTATTTCAACTCCAGAAATTCCATTTCTCTCTTCCCTTTAACACTTTCGGGATAATACTTCCTTAGAAACTCAGCACGAAATAAATCCCACATAATCTCCTCGTCGTCGACCTCAAGAACTTGCCTCATGCTGACCCACCAGTCATCGGCCTCTTCTCTCAGCATGTGAGTCCCTAGTCTCACCTTACTCCCTTCAGCACAATCCATTACCCTAAAAATCCTCTCAATTTCCTTTAACCATATCTGAGCACCATCCGGATCAAATCTCCCTTTGAACACCGGTGGTTGGTTCTTCCTAAACTCATCATTCGCATTCACGTTAGGTGCACCCTGCACAGCTCTGGCCATAGCCTCTAACGCCGCTGCCATAGCATTGTCATTACGACCTGCCATATTCTGAGGATTCCCAAAAATAACAACAAGGTTAAACAACCGTTCAACCAACACAACAACAAGACAGACACGACTGACTCAACACTGGCTCTGATACCACTTTATGTAACACCCCCTTTCTATACCCCAAATAAATTAAATAAATCAATTAGGCACATAGAAAAGTTATTTCATCAGAGTTTGATTAAAACATGGTATAAAAGAGGCGCATCACATTATCATGAAATTAAACACATACGATACCTGCTCAAAATAGATATGCAACAATGGGTAACCCACATCTCAATATTTAGAATAAAGCGGAAACATCCAAATATTGAATCGATCTCATTCATAAAAGTATATACAACCATCAGTTAATTCATGTTTTACAACGTATCCACAAATGATACATACACATATGTATCACAAAAGAATCAAAACAAATGTAACTCCAAAAGAGTCAAAGACTTCCTAACTACCCAGATGTTACATATCAGAGCCATTGACCAAAAATAATGAAGACATCGCTTCACAAAAAGAACCTCCAGCTTCCTACTCTGCAATGCCTCATAGAGCATTAGAAAAACAGCAGAAGGGTGAGAAACAACATCATAACAGTTAATGCATAAAATTGTGTATATACATAACTCCATAATTATACAAGTTATACTCAAATTATGTTCTCACCACATTAAGCATATACAAATAATCATGTCTCTACACATACACATGAACATTCACTATATTTCCTCCAAACAATCATATATAACATACACAGTTATATTCACACAACCAATGCATCATACACAGATGACTCATGCAACTCATAGAGACCGACACACGACTCTATGCAGATGCAAAGGCGGTACCGACTCATTCAACAAATTCCCTAAGGAATCGAGTATTCAGCAGATCCTCCATGGGATCAAGTACTCAGCAGATTCTCCACGGAATCAAATATTCATCAGATTCTCCACGGAATCGAATATTCAGCAGATCCTCCACGGGATCAAGTACTCAGCAGATTCTCCACGGAATCAAATACTCTAACCAATCCTCCACGGGATTACATGTTATGACCGATTCTCCGAGGAATCACACAATGCAACCGATTCTCCAAGGAATCAAATATAACCATCGTATCATACGAGGTTCTGCAAATCCTCCGAGGGATCAATCGACACAAAAATGCATACTATGCTCACAAACATATTCATTGCATTTATCACATACATAGCATATATCTATCAAGCATTCACATTATACACCATTTCACACAAGGTTTACATACCTATTAATCCATCAATGCATTTCTATCTAATTCGAGCAAACGCACAACATTATCAAACGATTAAGATTCACAATCGGCTCCACAATCTAGGATTCACGCCTTTCGGCCACCCACAACACAACATGTTGAAACAGTTCACACATCAATCATTCATATAGGCATTAATCATAATTGAATCAACCAAACATCATGCCATGAACAAACAGCAAAACAAATAACACTGCCAGGTTCGCCAACCTTCACCTGGCGAAGCCACGCAGCGAATGCTCGCTGGCCTTCGCCTGGCGAACTCCCCAGCGAAGTCCACTGGGAGTAATTCTGGAATTACTCGCTGAGGCTCGCTACCCACTCGCCTGGCGAACCTTCGCCAACTCACCTCGCCTGGCGAACTTGCCAGCGAATACAGGGTATTAGCTTCTGACTTGCTTCGCTACAGCTCGCTGGGCTTCGCCTGGCGAAGCTTCGCTGCCATTCGCCTGGCGAACTTGCGAAGACAGAACTTCCATGGCTGCCTCAAAGCCCAAACTCCACACAACCAACCGATTAAATCCAAACCAGTCACAGTAGCACAACCCAACCATCACCCGACTAAACTACATCGTCTAATCCGAGCTCTAACCGATTAAAACCTCATTCTACTCACAAAACCAACTTCTAACCTAAGTGGAAAAAGAGTAGAAACTCTACAAAATCCACACACATACACATACAACCATACACATTAAAGAGATGATGGAGTTTCGCACCCTTACCGATCGATTGCAAGCTTTGGTAATGACTCCTTGATGATTCTAGGTTTTCCTCTCCACTTTCTCTTCTCTTTCCCTTCTCCTCTTTTCTTTCTCTTGTTTTTCTTCTTATGTTACTATCTTCTTCCTTTTTCCTCTCTTATTCTATTTCTATCTCTATTTCTTTCCTCTCAAATTCTTTCCAACACTTATCAATCAATTCTCACACTAAAGTGCTAAATGTCTAAAATGCCCTTTTTACTCTAATTCCCCGAAAACTCTCTGAATCGGTAAAAATAGATAAAATAAGCAAACACCACATAACAATATATAATTTCTCAATTTAAAACAAACATCAATTAAATAAATTAAAAGACTCAACCAATAATGGGAATTCAGAATCGGGGCGTTACAAGGTCCAATCCATTTTGCACTGAAATTCCTTGCTATTCTCACCGCTTGTTTTTCATTTTTCCTTATGTTTTTTAATTGATTTTCTGAGTGGATATTAGGCCCAGCGCGCTTGCTTTTTAAACCCCCATTCTGGGCCCATATGAAACGTGAACTGTATTTTGTTGCTTCCTACACCCCAGTCCCTTTATATTTCATTTTATTTTCTCCATTTTCTTTCAAGCTTTGGAAAATCATATTAAATGGAAAATTAAAGATTTTTTAATGGGAGTTTTTTCTCCTATTTCATATTTTTGTCTAGAAAAATATAAAATAAAAATATTTCCCTTTCATGCATTTTTGATATTTTTTGTATATTTTCTACTTTTATTGCATTTTATTTCTTTTATGTTGATATATGATTTTGTAGAATTTTGTATGGGTAGTTCCCTTAGCATTTTTAGGTCTTTCTTTTTAGGATAGTTAGATATAAGCTTTAGCTTCCCCCTGGATTTATTCCATAATTTTGTGATAAATTTTAGGATAGTTTTGATTAGATGACATTAGGTTGTGTAGAATTAGGTCAAACTTCAACATAGGTGCACAATAACCTTAGAGTTTTGGGTTTTTAGGACGAATTAGACTATGGGGCCTATAAGGGTATTAAGGGTAGGTATGTAGGATCCCTTAGAAATTATATTAGGATTTAATATAATGGTATGCTATTTTTAGTTGATTTTTGTATTGGTTGATTGTTTGTGTCGCCCTTGTGGGCTTGTATTGTTGTTTGCTTTGCTTTGTGGGCTTGGAGAGCTTGGTATTGTTCTAAGGAGCATTGAGGAGCATAGTAGAAGACTTGAAGATGGATTGAGGAGCTTGAGAGCTTGATCTTATTTCTTTTTGTGTTGTTTTTAGGGTTAGGGATTAGGAAGAGTTTAGAATTAGATAACTTCTTTCTTAAACATGGATGGTATCTTTCACCTCCATTCCTCCCTATGATTCAAAGTCCTTCCATGGTATACACCTCTCTCTCCTTTGGAGGGATAAGTGATTGTACCTAGGGAGTAGAACTTTTGAGGGAACTATTCCTTTGATGTTGAACCCTTATAGGTCACCTTTGTTGGTCAATAAGGAGTTCAATATCCCCAGCTTATCCAGTAAGTGATTTTCTCTGGTTTGATTATCTTGAGAGATGTTGAGCTTGAGTTTGAAGATGAAGACTTCATTGCATAATGTTGAAGAGGATGAATCCTTGAGCATTGTCATTCCAACTGAAGCTTGAAGAGCAACAAAAGCAAGTTGATACTTGAAGATCCCTGAAGATTGGGTGAACCCTGAAGGTGGAGCTGATCAAGAAGCTGAAGCTTAGGGGAGAAGATAAGTTGAAACTTATGTTGAAGGGTTGAAACCTGGAAAAGCAAATTGATATTTGTCAAGAGTGATTGAAGTCTGAAGACTGAATTGCTTTTGGAAGAGCTGAAGCTTGAGGTTGAGAGAGGAGTTGATCTGCTTTCTTTTTCTTTTTCTGTATTGTTGTGTTTTGTTTGACTTGTTTGATGCATTAGAATAAGTTCATATCTAGAATAGGTAGAATCTAGGAGCATGATTGCACTAGAGGTTGAGTTGCTCCCTCTACTTGTATTGTTACTGTGTGGCTTTGCTTGCGGGTATTCGGTAGAGCCCAGCTCCCTTGCCCATTTGGTTTGTTTGCCTGATGGCATTTTATTTCATTTTATCTGTATGATTGCAGTTTACTATTATTGCTTGATAGCATGTTGTTTTATATTTCAGTATGATTACTGTTATCCATTCTGGCATGAGGTTGAGATGAGCTTGTGGAGGCTGAAGCCCCACACACATTTCCTCCCTCACTTGCATTGCATGCATTTTACTGTTAAGCTGATGCTTTGTCTGTTTTGGTGTATCATTGACATGATCCCTTAGGACTCTCATTTCCTTTGATAAGGATTTGATGATAGAATTTTAGGTTGAAACCTATGCATGACAACTTCTAGGAGTTCCCTGTTCAAACCTCAACCATAGGATGAATCCTTGGCATGACAACAGTAGGACTTGATAGTCTCCCTCCTAGTTGGGCCTGTTCTCTTCTCATCTCAAAACAGTTTAAGATACAGTAATCATGAATGATTTCTTTCGTACGTTACGAGCCTTAAGCTATCTGAGAAAGGATTGTGGGAGAGTTTCTTTTCCACAGTCTGGATGTTTAGTATGGTACCCTTTGGGTGACATGTGACGCATTCACTCTCAGGTCATAGTCTCTAGTGCGGTTGAAATCGCAGACACAATAAAAAAACACTTCTTTCGTAAAAGATAGGAAATAAACCGTAGTTTCCCGAACTACGTGAGCTCTGATCTCTCATACCTGTTGAGAGTACGTAGGCACAAGATGGCGATGTCTTGGCGAGCTACCTTCCCCCATAACCCGTCGTAGGCCGAACTACATTGACTCTGATTTCTCATTCTCTGATGAGAATACGTAGGCATAAAGTGCGACGCTTTGCCGAGTCTTTTTTCTTTTATTTTAAGCCATCCTTGATAGGTAGATAGAATAAAACCAACTCGTCCAAGTAAACACAACAAGCGAGGATCCCGTCGAGTACGACGGACGTGAGGGATGCTAATACCTTCCCCTTGCGTAACCGACTCCCGAATCCAGACAACGGTTGCGACGACCTTGTCTTACCCTATTTCGTTAGGTTTTTCCAATCGTTTCCTTTCCCGCTCTGAGGGATAAATAACGAAAGGTGGCGACTCTTCTGTTCTGTCGGCACCTTATTTTCGCGCAAGCGACAGCTGGAGACTCTGCTGGGGACTCCAACGGTTCCCTGCGAGAGTCAATCCTAACGCTTGTATGTTTACTTGTTGGGTTGCGTTTATTTATCGCATTTTACGTCTCGCACTTTATTTCCCGCATTTTATATTCAGTATAATATGATTATCTGTGCTGTTGTGGGATGGGAGTTCTGATGAGTGAGAAGCCAGACCCAGGCTTGAGTGCACTATAAGCTTAGAGTGGAAATTAGTGGGCGCGTGCTTGCTTTGCAGGCACTAGTGTCTCATGAAATCCACGCTCAGACGAGGTTCATCCGGTTGGCTTCTCTTTCAACCCCTTGGGTTGAGACGGTTGCTGGTTTGGTGGATTGTCGACTCTGGGGACCGATCATTTGTGATTCAGCTAAGTGAGGCCGCTTCATGAGCTGGTGATACCACACCTTCTGGGTATCGTATCATGAGCTGGTGGCGACTCTTTTGTTCTGCCGGCACCTTATTTTCGCGCAAGTGACACCATGCATGATAACATTAGGTAGATTCCCTCCTAACCTCAACTGTAGGTCCATTTTGCATGACAACTTTAGGATTGGATTAGTTCCCCTTTAGTGCGTCTTTTCTTTTCTCATCTGCAAACAAAATCGAAATACAGTAATAAAGGTTAATTGACGTCGTACGTTATGAGCCTTAAGCTACTTGAGAAAGGATTATTGAGTAGTTTCTTTTCAACAGTCTGGATGTTTAGTATGGTACCCTTTGGGTGACATGCGACGCATTCACTCTCAGGTCATAGTCTCTAGTGCGATATTAGTTGCAAACATCCATAACAGACGGTTGAATACCAACAAACCCAGAAATTTGCCAACTGCACAAGTACACGGTACTCTGATGGGGACAAATCTTCGGAAACTGAAATGATAGATGCACGGTAACTAGCTGAAGAAATACTGATCTGAATCTCCGTCAGGATGATTCTCTGATTTATCTGATATCATTGCATCCTCAAATCATCAAGGGGTCACCGGTTACACGGTAACTGGCGATCTGCCAACCGTACAGGTAAACAATACTTGGATTGGTAGGAACATCTTCAAAACTGGGCATGACAGTTGGCGGCAACTTGCTGGGGAATTGGTCACACGGCAACTGGTGAAGGGTCTAATCTCAAATCTCTGTCAGGATAGTCATCTGATTTTGCTGTAGATCTTCGTCCTCAAGTCACCAAGGGGTCACTGGTCACTCGGTAACCGGTGATACATGGCTGGTATTGCCGTCAGGCATTCCGCGACACTGCGACAGAAGAATTCCTCGAGACTCATCAGGTCATTAGGAACTTTTTAACAATCAAGTTAATTATGCCGTCGGGCATTCAAAGAAATTTTCGGGCGTCAGCCGGACTTCGTCAGTAAGTCGGAGATAGAATCCTCGGTCAATCATGAATCAAACAGGGATATCCAAACTTCTGCCATCAGGAATTCCGCATCAGCTGAGGGAACTGCTTCGACATCATTGTTGGACTTCGTCAGTAAGTCTTCAAATGGAATCCTTAATCAATCAGGAACCACCAAGGATATACATTCTTTTGCTGTCAGGCACTCCGCATCAGCTGGGAGAACTGCTTTGACCTCGCAGTTAAACTTCATCAATAAGTCAGGGGTGTTGGCACTACTGCCAGACTTCAATCATCAAGTCTTAAAGGAAATTTCAACTTTTCTGTTTAAAACCTGCTAGGGATGACACATCTCCGCTGGGGATTCTGGAGAACTATCAAGTAACTCTGCTTCAGTGATCCAGAGAACATTCTGGGTGAATCAACTCTGCTGAGGACTTCAAGAATCATCTTGGACAAATAACTCTGCCGGGGACTTCAAGAATCATCCTGAACCAATAACTCTGGTGGAGATTTCAGGAATCATCCTGAGCAAACACTCTACCGGGGACTCTAAGCATCAACTTGAGCAACCCTCTCTGGCGACTTCACAGGGGATTTTAAGAATCATCTTAAGAAAACACCTTCGCTAGAGAATTCAAGAATCACCTTGAGCAAACCATTCTGCGAAGGAACACCTGCAAAACAAGAACGGTAACGACCTAGCTCATGTTTCATATGCATATGTTTGACAATGGTGCAAAGCTCCACACGGTGGAAATCATATGCATTTAGGGTAAATGTTATGCAATCATGCAAACTGCTATGACCCCATCAGCAAAATAAATGCTGAAGGGAGAATCCTCCTGTCGAGTAGAAAAAAATCACTCTGGTGGAGGAAGGAATCGCCCTGCCGAGGAGAAGAAGTCACGCCAATATCAATTGGACTTAACCTGGGGAAACGAACTCCAGACGACTGCTGCAAGGGAATAAAGTTCTACGAGACCTTAGACCTGCTCAGCTAGGTATACGACCTACAAACTGCTGAGGGAAACGATGTCAATCGCAGAAATAAACTGCGCGGCCTTTGCGGCTAAAAGTTTCATGGAGATAACGACTCCGATGGGGAAATACAACACCAGTTATTCAACACTCTATTGGGGAGCACCAATCATGGCCTGAACGCTTTACAAGGACTCGACTCTCTTGGGAAACTGCAAATTCGGCTGAGGATAGGCAACCAAACGCTGGAATAAATCCTACTTGCCGGGGAAAATACAATTTTGTGGGGGACTTTCGATTCCGCTGGAGGCTTCAGTCTTGAACTATCGAAGGCGGAACACTTGTGAATAGTCTCCTACGAGAAACTGCACCCTGACCCAGTGCTGGGGAAATAAACCCAAATTTGCTTGTCAGGGAGAACTTCGATCCTAAACCGTTGGGAATGTACAATCAATCTGCCGAGGATGGCTACACTCTGTCGGGGATATCAATCTCGCCCTGCTGAGGATAATCTTGACCCTACTCTGATAAAGAAAAAAAAAGTGCAATCTCAACTTGCTGCAACCTCAAACAGCTGAGGAGAGTCGATCTTAACTGCACATCTCTGCTGAAGAAAATTTCTTGATTTAACAACATCACCCCCTAAGGGAATACAGAACACCAATCATGGAGAATAGAGATCATTCGAGCCTCGTGTCAGGGAACGTGATAGCACATGTCACCAGGAATATGGGGCCAGGTACAATTAGGCTTTTTCTAGTTTAGGGATAGGTTTATGGTGATAGGGTTTTATTTCTGGTTACCAACAAAAGTGGATTTGAAAGGTACATACTAGACGAGAACTAGCATTCGAGGGTAGACTACCAGACGAGAACTGGTGGCAAAAGGGTTTAAGTTGTTAGATGAGAACTGACTTCTAGGTTTTGGATATCAGACGGGAACTGATTTCTGGCTTTCCAGACGAGAACTGGGCTTTAAAAACTGGGTTAGCCAGACGAGAACTGGGCTTTAAAAACTACGTTAGCCAGACGAGAACTGGTTAAACAATGGGTCGAGGAAAAGGTGACCAGACGGGAACTGGTTTAAAAGATGACACGCACCAGACGAGAACTGGTATTCTGAAAAAAGGTGGACCAGGCGAGAACTGGTTACAGGTTTGCCAGATGAGGACTGGGCTTTGGAGGTTTTCCAGGCGAGAACTGGGCTTTGGAGGTTTGCCAGGCGAGAACTGGGCTTTGGAAATGACCTTGGTTACACGGTAAGTAACAAGTTTAGGCTATAGGATAACAATCCAATGGCAGCAAGGCTTCTTCAGAAGGTTCAGGTTTTTTGGTAGGGTAATGACACGATTCCCCGACACTCAACTCTTGTTGGGGTGAACAAACTCGCTTGAACAACTTGCCCCAGTGCAATTCAACTTGCCCCAATCCGACTCTTGGGAAAATTCATTCTGAACAGAAAGCAGCTTGCCACGAGGCGACCTCGAGATGGCTTGCTCTGGCATCTGTACAACGAAAGGATTCATCCTCAATTATCCAACTCTCAGCATGGTTGGTTTCAATATACTTCTGAAGTAGCTTGCCCCTGAACGAGCGTTGAGCGAATTAACATGCCCTGATTGAACACTGGAGGAATCTGCCCTCAAATCACAGGAACTCCGGGTAGTTGCCCCTGAATGTGTCTCAAGAAGATTCACTTCTGATCAACTGCTTCTTGAACAACCGATGCTTCAGGACTTGTCCTCAGACTGATTGATTCCAAACTCACTGGAAGTCAATGCCCCAAATTCACAGGGCTTCGCAGTATACCATTCTGATCCAGACTGCTAACGATTCAGTCCTGACTGACTATTCCTTGTTGGAATTCCTTCATATCAACTACTGACCTGCAACTAAAATTGTCTATTCACGAATGGTAAATTTAATGCAGTGTTCATGCAGATTTTGAAAAAAAAAATGTTGTCACTCATTTATGTGTCATGATAGTGAGTGACGAATGAACCAACAGTTCAAACGTAGTGCTGATTTGATCAGTGAAAAACATAACAAGGATATGATTAGCAAATCATGTAGGAGTCAGGTTACTCAACCTCATCGTAATGCGCTTTCAGAATAAACCCTACCTCAATTAGGTCTTTTAAGGGTTGTATTGTGGTCGGGTTCACGGTTCGTGAAACAAGGGATATTAGGCTCAAGTCATGATTCGTACCCACCCCTTCTACGTGATGATCTCCGATCCTAATGTTCAGTTAACCTGGCACAAGTGCTCGCCTCTTCAAGGAATGTTAGGAACAATGGCTAAGGAACTCACAAGGTTTTCAGAGTGACAGTTACTCCTCTTTCGTTTTCAGTGTCAGTATCCACACGACTTTGTCCTTGTTTGCGGATTTTTCTGTTGAGATCCTTTCATTTTATTCTTTTGATTCCCTAATTTTTGCCTGGACTGACTCTTTTGAGTTCTTTTCGATTTCTTTTGAAGTCCAGCGGGATGCCCTTGTTTTTGCCTAAGTATTTGCTTCCCAGCTTTTCTTTTCTTTTTACTTAGCGGGCTCTCTTTTTTTCTTTTTTTTACTTGGAACAAGTCATGTGAATCTGGTTGTCTTGCTTGCTCCGAAAGGGTTATAACTGTCTCACTCCTGATTGGTGAGGTTTAACCACTGCGGTTGACGAGGTACGACATCTTGAGAGGAATAAACTGTGAGTGGTCCTCGAAAGGCAACACTCCTATATAAGACTTGAACGCTCGGTCAAGCTAACTGACGACTACCCTGCCCCAAGTTAAGACGAGAGGGTTTAAAAGTCCCAAAGAAACTCCTACTTCTCGGCTCGAAGTTGCTAACAAGGGACTAACTCCTTATCTCTCCAGTGTTTAGGGGATTTGAAACAATGCGTGTACATCATAGGCAGGGTTTTACCCGAAAGCATACGATCCTCGGTTATGAGTATTCAGTTTCGTCATCCTCCCTCCAATCTTTGCTAATCATAGTGATAAAGTGGAGTAAATAAAATGCAAGTGTCAGTGCAATGCAGTAAATGAGTGACAGCGACATGATTAATTCAGAAAAATGCATAGTCACTTTATCAATATTACCATCCAAAACAAACAATGTTTAACAGCAAGTAGTAACTAACAGAAAGGAAACTACAAATGAAAATGATATAAAGTCTGAGGACTGCCAATGTTGAGGATTTCTGCCTGTCTGGACCACTGGCTTCTGGAAATAAACCTCTGAATCTGCGAGCTCAGACAGCTGAGAGGTTGTCATGCACAACCAAAACTCCTTCTGGAAAGGAAATGCACCCTTTGTCGATCAACTGTTGCACTTTTGCCTGAAAAGCTTTGCAATCTTCAGTTGAATGCCCTGGGGATCCACCATGATATCCACACTGAGCATGGGGATTGTACCCAGGAGGGTAAGGCTCTGGCACGGGCTTAAGAGCTTTAGGTTCCACCAAAGAATTCTGAATCAAATGTGGCAGAATCTGGCTATACGGCACATGCACCAGATGAGAAGGAGCATTCCTTCGTTCCAAGTTGTTACGAGGTCGGTTCTGATTCTGACGCTGATTCTGATAACCTCGGCCACGGGCTCGTGGATTTGCAAGAGGAGCGACATAAAGCTCCCGATGTGGTGCCCTAGGCACAATTGTCCGTCTAGAATAACGAGACATAAAGGATACCGACCGCTGAGAAGACAAAGAACCAATAGATTTCACCAATTCGTCTTGAGGATACCCAACATCTGTCATGACTGCATTGACCACAGTTTCATCTTCAAATTGAAAGCTACAAAGAGATTCGGTTTCACCAGCCTGACTGCTCGAAACATTCTGAATTCTTCCAGTCTTTACACCATACTCGATGTGCTCTCCTGCCCTTACCAATTCAGAGAAATTTGGTGCAACTCCAAGCATTCTTTCAAAGTACGGGCTCTGCAAGGAGTTTACGAACATGCCTTTTAACTCTTGGTCTAGAAGCGGTGGTTGCACTCTAGCAGCAAATTCTCTCCATCTCTGAACATACATCCTGAAAGGTTCATTGTTCCCTTGAGACAGTTCTTGTAGCTGCATGTGAGTAGGAGTTACATCAAGATTATAGTCATATTGCTTCAGAAAAGCATTGGCTAAGTCCACCCATGATCGGATCTGATTACCCTCTAACTGCATATACCAACTCAGAGATGCCCCAATCAGACTATCCTGAAAGTAGTGAATCATCAACTCGTCGTTGTGCACAAATGAAATCATTCTGCGGCAGAACATCACCTGATGTTGCCTCGGGCAACTGTCTCCTTTGTACTTTTCAAACCTCGACGCTCTGAACTTCGGAGGTAACACTAGGCCAGAAATCAGACACATGTCTGCAGTATTAGGGTTAACAGCATCTTTAACTTCCAAGGCTTTGAATCTTTCATCCAACGCATGAAACCTTTTAGCATACACGGGAGCTAATGGGTCTTCAGTCTTTGCTATCGGGACCTCTCTTCGGGAATTTGGCACCGGGAAAACAACACCCTGATAGTCTGAGGTATCAATAGAAGGAGAGCATTCACTTCGGACAACAAAATGCTCATGTAGATCCTGGTCTTCAACAGAAGGTTGTACAAGTCGAGTTGCAGTAAGGTTGTTCACTTGCGGAAAGTCTTCATCAGGCACAGAACCATACAAAGGATTGGACGTCACAGTGAAACCTGACAAGGTATCAACAAACTGGAAGCTTCTCTCTGATATAGCTACCAACAACTTTCAACTGACTTCACTGCTTGATTCTGCTGAATCTGCTTCAACCCCTTGGTCGTCTTCTAACAATCAACACGTGCTCAGACCAAACACCAGAGAATCACTCTCTGAAGCAAAACAAAGGCTGGATAAGAGCTCTGGCTAGCTGGAGAATGATATGCAATATGATGCAAAGATGATTATGCAAATGCAATGCAAGATGCGGCAAACACAGGATCACATCCCCCACAAAGCTCTGATTACTGCTGCGTTGCTGACGGGATAAGTTTGCTCTGACGAGAGAAAACCAAAATACCGGGTAGGCTGGAAGACAAGTTTCCTGCAAAAACCCTCCCACTCACGGGTATGGACCTAAACTGACACAAGTTCGGCATCCTATGCGGTCATCAGCGTTACAAACTTTCAAGAACGATGATACGATACCCAGAAGGTGTGGCATCATCATCTCTTGAAGCGGCCTCACTTAGCTGAATCCCAAACGATCGGTCCCTAAAGTCGACAATCCTCCAAACCAACAACCCCTCAAGCCGAAAGGGCTGGAAAAGAAGTCAACCGGGAGAACCTCGTCAGAGCATGGATTTCATGAGACACTAGTGCCTGCAAAGCAAGCACACGCCCACTAATTTCCACAACTAATGATAGGTACACTCAAGCCTGGGTCTGGCTTCTCACTCATCAGAGTTCCCCTCCCCCAACAGCACAATAGCAACAGATAAAAATAAGAGTGCGGAAAGTATAAAAACAACAGTATACAAAACACAATGCACAAAAAATAAACACCCAAAGACAAGCAAACAAGCGCTAGGATTGACTCTCGCAAAGGGACGTTGGATCCCTTGATTGACTCGCATAGGAACCGTTGGAGTCCCCAGCAGAGTCGCCAGCTACTGGGGATGACCCAAACAGCTAGGAAGAGAATCCAAGACAAGACTCGCTTAGAGAACCATCACAGTCCCCAGCAGAGTTGCCAGTTGTCGCTTCCGCGAAAATAAGGTGCCGACAAAACAGAAGAGTCGCCGCCTTTCGTTATTTATCCCTCAGAACGGGAAAGGAAATGATCGGGAAAAACCTGATGAAAAGGTATAAGACAAGGTCATCGCAACGATGGTCTGGGTTCGGGTATCGGTTATGCAAGGGGAAGGTATTAGCACCCCTCATATCCATCGTACTCGATGGGATCCACGCTTGTTGTGTTTATCTAACGGGTTGATTTAAACTATCTACCTATCAAGGCCGGTATAAAAAGAAAAGAAAATGACTCGGCAAAGCGTCGCGCTTTATGCCTACGTATTCCCATCAGAGAATGAGAAATCAGAGTCAACGTAGTTCGGCTAACTACGGGTTACGGGGAAGGTGGCTCACCAATACATCGGTATTGTGCCTACGTACTCTCAACAGGCATGAGAGATCAGAGCTTACGTAGTTCGGGATAATACGGATTACAGGGATTCAGATTCATCTGTTTTATCGAGTAGGGTTAACAAACAATTCCAGCAGTTTGGCGTACGCAGCTCGACCCTTGGAGACTTAAGCATTACCGTTTGCGGTAGAACTTGGAGTTAACGACATTTTTTTCTTCAGAAAAGCTTCCTTTGAATTATAGGCCCACGGGGCAAAAAGGTTTGAAGTTTGTTTTCTGTCTTTTCCGGAAGAATTGTTTTTTATGGATGTTTGCAACTAATATCACACTAGAGACTATGACCTGAGAGTGAATGCGTCGCATGTCATCCAAAGGGTGCCATACTAAACATCCAAGCTGTTGAAAAGAAGCTCTCCAACAACCCTTTCTCAAGTAGCTTAAGGCTCGTAACGTACGACATCATTTAACCTTTATTACTTTATTTTGATTTGTTTTGAGATGAGAAGAGAGAGCAGGCTCAACTAAGGGGAGACTATCAAGTCCTAACAGTTGTCATGCCAAGGATTCATCCTATGGTTGAGGTTTGAAACAGGGATCTCCTAGAAGTTATCATGCATAGGTTTCAACCTAAAGTTCTAATCATCACTTCCTTATGAAAGGAAGTGAGATTCCTAGGGGATCATGTCAATGATAAACAGAAACAGATAAAGCATCAGCTTAAACAGTAAACAGTAAACGACTGTAAAATGCATGCAATGCAAGTGAGGGAGGAAATGTGTGTGGGACATCAGCCTTCACAAGCTCATCTCAACCTCAAGCCAAATATGAATAACTGTAATCATACAGAGGAAATAACATGCTATGAAGAAAAACACAAACCACATAGGCAAGGGAGCAGGGCTCTACCGAATACCCGCAAGCAAAGCCATACAGTAAAAATACAAGGAGAGGGAGCAACTCAACCTCTAGTGCAATCATGCTCCTAGCTTAAATCAATCTAAATATGAACTTATTCTAATGCATCAAGCAAATCAAACAAGTCACACCAATACAGTTGCACAGAAAGAAAACAGACAGTCAAGAAAGCAAATCAACAGCTTCCCCAGCTTCACAGTCAAGAAAGCAAATCAACAGCTTCCCCATTTTCACAGCAAAGCAATCTTCTGACAGCAGTTCAGTCCACAGTCTGCAACTGTTCTTCAAGTCCATCATCTTAAAGAGAATGAAAGGTACTCCATCTTCAAGCTTCAATCTTCAATAGGCTCCACCAAGAATGAAGAGAATCAATAAGATGGTTGTTTGATAATGGGAAGCAGACAGGAAACCAAAGGAATCCTATCTGACACTCAACCAGTCATCAGAGAAAGGCATCCTCAAAAGTTCTAATCATTGTAAATGTCACACATCCCTCCAAAGGAGAGATGAGACTTTAACATGAGGACTTTTAATCATAGGATGAGAATGGAATGGGAACAAAACCAACCATTACTTGAAGAAATATCTATTTCTAAAGCTCTCTCCTAAAGCCCTAATTTCCTAAGCTACACAAAGCTAACAAAAAGGAAGGGAAAACTCAAATCCAAGCTCCACCAGCAACTTCACACAAGCCTCATCATGTCCATGATATCTTCCAATGAGATCCAGAAGCCCATTATGCAAGGAAGCCCAACTTTGAGTCCATTCCACATCAATCACCAAAATTGAAACACCAAATGAACAAACAAGTAGAATATTCTATCAAAAATACCAAAACACATTCTAAAAATATGATTATTTTTCTATGGGAACATGCATTCACTAATAACCTATAGTTAAAAAATCAGGACCTAATTCAATCTCTAAGTCCTCCAATAAAATCCTAAGTTGAAAGGTATCACTAAAGAGATCCACTAAAAATCACTCCTAAACAACTATACTAAAAGCATTTTTAAAATCATCTAAAAATCATGATAAAAATCACAAGGCAACCTCAATATCTATATAACAACAATCAAAAGGAATGAAAAGTTTATCCCATGCTAAAAGTCATCAATGAAATCAATCAAAAGGAAAGGCTATGTTATGAACATGTTAAGACTAGCCTAAGTATTAATTCAATCTAAAATACCAAAACTAATTCTAAAATCCTAGGAAAATTTCTAGGGGAACCTAAGCATGTTAGGTATCTATAGTAGAAAAACCAGAGCCTAAAACTATGTTTAAAGGCACTAAAGAAATCACACACCACAAATGGTCAAAAGCGAAATCAAGTAGGGAAGCCTCTAAAGATCTAGTTCAAAACAGAACCTAAAGCTACCTAAAAATTTCTGGGAGTTCCTTAATATGTCTATAACAAACCAGAAAATAATTAAGTCCAAGTTCTATACCAAACTCCAGAACAAAAATCGGCAAGAAACTATGCAGTTTTTGACACTTTATTATCCAACTAAAGGAGAAACACGAAATCAAATTGAAAATTAAACGAAACTAAAATCCAATTACGCACAAAGTTCATAGACATGATAAGGATCATCCCAGAATTTTCTCATATTTTTCTAAGTATTTTTCCTATTTTATATGAATTAAAATCAAACAGCACACAAAACAGAATTTTAATGCCATTAAAAAACAACAATCAAATGGTTAAATTAAATCGGAAAACCAACCAACGGATCAGAGATTTGATCCGGTGATCGTTGATCAAGTGAATTTGAAAAGATACGAACAATATTATATGGAAAACTTCAAGATCCACAATAATTCTTGGAAGAAGATGAAGATCGAACACTTCGAATCTGAATTGCTCCGAATAAGTCCTTCCAACTTACACTCCAATATCCAACTTCAATTTGCACGAAAATTGATTATGAATTTTGATCCGATAATGATGATGAGTGGAGGTTTATGCTCAAGATTCCATTGATTTCAATGAAAAATCAATGGATCCAATGACAAGTAGCTATGGGTGAGGGTTTGGAGAATGAAGAAAATTGAGAGAATTGAGAGAGTGAGAGAATTCTTGAAAATGAAAAATGAAAATTGTGAGGAGTTTTTTTCTTTTGGTTTGGAGTATATCACTTAAGTACTCCTTAGGCTTGGATCCCAAGGTGAGGTTTGGGCTTTGGCTTGTGAAAGTTGGTTTGGAGCTTAATGGTATGATTTTGGGATATGTAGCTTATTCATGAAGTCACAAATTGGAACACCATGAACCAAGCCCCAAATGAAAATTCTAATAATGCCAAAGTGTTTAGAATATCATTTCCAATCAAAATGAGTACAAATTTGGCTTGAAATCATTCAATTACCAATTGTTTTGAATTTTCACCTTTTAATTCATTAAAATGGCCTTTATGTGAATTTTCTTCAACCAATGCTTGATATAATCCATATCAATGGACTCTTGATACTTGGCCAAGCTAAAAACATCATTTTGAGAAACTTTCATGTTGGAAAAAAATCCATTTGAGGTTTGCAAGATGGTGAAATTGACCTATGATTCAAAATGACCTGTAATGTCCAAATACCCGAAATACCCTTGACTTGTCAAAGCCATAACTTGAGTTCTACACATCCAATCATGGACTTCTAGTACTCTTTAGAAAGATAAGAGAATACGGAACAACATTAATGTTGACCAAAAGTTCATAGGAATCATCCTTCTAGGGCAAAAGTGTCATGCAAGTTGGGTAACTTTCAAGCTCCAAACTCACATGCCTCAGATGACTTGTAACTTGTCTGGCTCATAACTTGAGTTCTATAAACCCTATCAAGGACTTCTAGTACTCAAATTAAAGCTAAGATCATGCCCTAAAACAATCATGTTAGGTTCAAGATTAGATGACAATCATATCTTGAGTTAAATAGTCTTGAAGTCAGGGGTCAGACTAGGGGATTTTACACTGTCAAGTCTTAGAAACCCTAGCCTGAAACTTCTCAAACTCTTCAATCATGATGAGTTGACCTTGGAATCATCCTCAGAACATATCAATATATCAATCCATGATCACATGGCTCTTGGATTAGGTCTCAACCTTCTTCAAATCATCAGTTTACTTAGGGTTGACCCAGTAAAACCCTAATTGCACCACTCATGGCTGAGGCTTCTCAATCTTGCACAATGACCTGTCTAGGCCTCAAAGTGATCTTCAATAGTTCTCATGAGCTCTCTCAAGACCTCAAGTCCATCCTCATGGCCTCAGAATCATCTGATGGCTTTCCACAACTCTCAAGTTAAAAGGCACACACTCTTGGTTTCAACCATTCTCTCTGAGGATCTTTTAACTTCTCTGACAAGGATATCAACCCTTGAGCACCTGAATAACCTTCTTAGATAGCTTCAAACTCTTGTGTAGCCCTTGATTGGTAATCATACCTCTTGATCTCCTGCATACATGTCAATGAAATGCAAATGATAATGCTAATGTGAATGAAATGAAACACAAGCTAGGTAAAGAAAAGTTGAGCAAATTTTGGGGTGCAACAGTTGGTTTCACTTGCCTTCCATTCTCATCCTATGATTCAAAGTCCTCATGTGAAAGTCTCATCTATCCTTTGGAGGGATGTGTGACATTTTACAATGAGTAGAACTTTTGAGGATGCCTTTCTCTGATGACTGGTTGAGTGTCAGGTGGGATTCCTTTGGTTTCCTTCCTGCTTCCTCTCATCAAATACTCATCTTGTTGATTCTCTTCATTCTTGGTTGAGTGGTTTGGTATAGTTTAAATACGGAACATCCCTTTCCTTCCCTTGAAGATGGTGTGGACTTGAAGAACAGTTACAGACTTTGGATTGGATTGCTGTCAGAAGATTGCTCTACTGTGGAGCTTGCTGGCTTGTTTTCCCTGTTTGTCTGTTTTCTTCTTGTTCTACTGTGTTGATGTGATTTGCTTGGAGTGTTGCATTAGATTTAGGCTTCATGTAGATGATCATAGGCCTAAGAGCATCTTAAGGGTTGAGCTTCTCCCCTTGCTTGTATTGCATTAGAGGTTGAGTTTCTCCCTCTGCTTGTATTTTTACTGTGTGGCTTTGCTTATTAGTATTTGGTAGAGCTCTGCTCCCTTGCCTGTGTGGTGTGTGGCCTTTGTGCCTTGTTTGTTTAGAAGTTGAGCTTGGCTCCTTCTGCTTGTGTGATGCATAGCATGCATTTTTATTTACAGCATTTTGTCTACAGTATTTTCTTTTCAGTTATTTCTTCTGCTGTTTTCTTTCTTTTGCCATGTTCCCCTATGAACTCTGACTTCTCTTGTTCAAGAGAAGTTATGACAGACATTAGGGTTCTAACCATGCATGATAACATTAGGTAGATTCCCTCCTAACCTCAACTGTAGGTCCATTTTTCATAACAACTTTAGGATTGGATCAGTTCCCCTTTAGTGCGTCTTTTCTTTTCTCATCTGCAAACAAAATCGAAATATAGGAATAAAGGTTAATTGACGTCGTACGTTACGAACCTTAAGCTACTTGAGAAAGGATTGTTGAGTAGTTTCTTTTCAACAGTCTGGATGTTTAGTATGGTACCCTTTGGGTGACATGCGACGCATTCACTCTCAGGTCATAGTCTCTAGTGCGATATTAGTTGCACACATCCATAAAAGACACTTCTCTAAAAAACAGAAAACAAAGATCAAACTCTTTTTGTCCTCTTGGATCTTTAATCCCTGGAAACCCCTTTTCAGAAGGAGAGTTTTGTTAACTCTCAGTTCTACCGCAAACGGTAAACGCCTAAGTCTCCAATGGTCGAGCTGCATACACCAACTGCTGGAATCGTCTGTTAACCCTACTCGGATGAAAAAGACGAACCTGTGTCTCTCGTGTCCCGAACTACGTTTGCTCTGATCTTTTACGTTGTGTGAAAGTACGTAGGCACAAGATGTGATATCTTGGCAAGCAACCTTCCCCTGTAGTTAGGCGAACTACGTTGACTCTGATTTCTCATTCTCTGATGAGAATACGTAGGCATAAAGTCCGACACTTTGCCGAGTCATTTTCTTTTCTTTTCAGACCAGACCTTTAGTGTAGATAGATGTAACAAACCCGTCAGATAAACACAACAAGCATGGATCCCATCGAGTACGATGGACGTGAGGGGTGCTAATACCTTCCCCTTGCGTAACCGACTCCCGAATCCAGATAATGGTTGCGATGACCTTGTCTTATACCTTTGTGTTAGGTTTTTTCCGATCGTTTCCTTTCCTGCTCTGAGGGATAAATAACGAAAGGTGGCGACTCTTCTGTCTTGCCGGCCTCGTTTTTTCGCAGTAGCGACAGACGGGTTGGTTTAACTATCTACCTATCAAGGCTGGTCTGAAAAAGAAAACTGACTCGACAAAGCATCGTGCTTCGTGCCAACGTATTCTCGTCAGAGAACAAGAAATCAGAGTCAATGTAGTTCGGCTAGCTAAGAGTTAATGACACTCTTTTTCTGAAAACGTTTTCCTCGGATTATGGGTCCACGGGGCAAAAAGAAGGTTTGATATTTGTTTTCTGTCTTTTACGAAAGAAGTGTTTTTTATGGATGTTTGCAATTCATATCGCACTAGAGACTATGACCTAGGAGTGAATGCGTCGCATGTCACCCAAAGGGTACCATACTAAACATCCTGATTATTGGAAGGAAACCCTCCAATAACCTTTTCCTAAGTAGCTTAAGGCTCGTAACGTACAATATTAATTAACCTTTATTACTGTATTTTGATTTTTTTGAAGATGAGAAGAGAACGGACACAACTAAGGGGAAACTATCAAGCCCTAATGTTGTCATGCCATGGATTCATCCGATGGTTGAGGTTTGAAACTGGGAACTCCTAGCTGTTATCATGCAAAGGCTTCATCCTACAGTCTATCATCACTTCCTTATCAAAGGAAGTGAGAATCCTAGGGGATCATATAAATGGGAAACAGACAACAGATAACTGCACAAATCATTAAAGCAGATAAACAGCAAAGCAAAACAGTAAAGATGCATATGCAATGCAGCAATACAAGCAGAGGGAGCCTCACTCAACCTCTTAGCAATCAAGCAAGAAGAACAAACTAAACATACAAGCAAAGGGAGCTCAGCTCAACCTTTATATGCAAATACATCAATTAGAAAGAGAAAAACAACACACAAGCAAGGGGAGGATCACCTCAACCCTTAATGCAAGCAAGCAGAGGGAGGCCCACTCAACCTCTTAATGCAGTCATGCACCTACACTTAGACTACCCTAAACATGAGCTACCCTAATGCAACACACCAATCAATCATGAATGAAGGAGAGGAATTATGAGAAATAAGGAATTCATTCCACAAGTAGTCAAACAAGGCATCTTGTTGCACCCTAAAAATTTGCCCAACCTTATTCACTTGGTTTATGTTTCAATTGCATTAGCATTTGCATATAGGGCCATGTACATAGGTTACTCATCTGCATAGCATAAGCATAGCAAGTCAGCTAACAGGGGACCAATCATTATTCTCATCTCTAGAGGCCTATCAAGAGGTTATTATCCTGATTCAACCTCATTCAAGTCATCAGAAAAGAATTTGGAAGCTATCAAGTCAATGGATCAAGCAGTTCATCTATCTCCTAACTGAGGGTGTCTGAGGATCAACAAAGAAATGGTGAGCTGTGGGCTGAGCATGGGGAGTATCTAGACATCTTGGAGGACTTAGAAAGTCATTTGGAGAAGGAGACAAGTCATTGGTGAAGTCACAAGAATTACAGTTGAAGACAGTCAACTAGGGTTTCATCTGGGTCAACCCTGGGTCAACTCTAGGTCAATTGACTGATTGAAAGGCATTAAGGGCTATTGGAGAGATGTGGGGTTCATCATTTGACATGAAGAATAAGGATATGTTATTATGCTAAGAAGAATTCAAGAGAAATCAAGGAGAAGAGGAGTTTCTAAATTAGGGTTTCTGTGTAAAATTCCCTAGTTTAGGACAAACGTCCAAGCAAGATAAGTCAAAATGCAAGCTTCAAATGGATCCTTGGCCAACATGAAACTTGTAGAAGATCTCAAGAAATTTAATTTGAGTGGTGGAAGACATCAAGGAGATTTATAGAACTCAAGTTATGGTCCTTGCAAGTTACAGGTCATCTGAGGTATCTGAAGTTTTGTCTGTGAAAGTGACTTGACTTCCAAGCCATTTTTACCCCTCAAGGAGATTTCAAATGAATTTATGGTAAACATAAGAATTGTTCCTCATTGTCTTAGATTTCTAGAATGGTATGTTATTCCTTCATATGATTTGTGGAACTCTACTTATGGTCTTGGCAAGCAAAGGGTATTTTGGGTCATCTGGTGATTACAGGTCATTCTTAGCCTATACCTAAAACGCATACAAGGGAGCTTCAAATGAAAAACTTCCCAACATAAAAGTTGCTCAAAATGCCATTTTAAGTCAAGAAAAGAAGTCATGAAAGTTTGGAAATGCATGGAACAAGACTTGATAAAAGTTGGTGAAAAATGACTTAAAAAAGGCATATAACTTGAAAAAGTTCAAGTTGGAAAATGGTTTGAGAGATCTACAAGTCCAATATGGGTCATCCAATATACCAAATTGATTCCCAACATCATTTTAAAGACATTGGTTCAGCCACTTTTTTGAGTTAGGGTATAAAAATTGGACTTGCTTTGTATTTTTGTTACTTGCATAATAAGGCAAGTATAGAAAACTTGGCACAAGATGAATTTTCAAGGCAAGGAGCTTACATACACTTCCCATATCTCATGTAAGGAGATTTTGACATAAGTTTGGAAAGGTGCAAGCATGAGATAAGAGATATTCAAAGTATCATGGCATGAGAAGTTCATGAAATTTCCACAACTTTCTAGAATCCTCCAAGATTATTCTAGAAACCTCTAAGTTTGTTAATCATCATCTATATATTGGATTGAGATCATTAAGAGAAAAGGTTGGTGATAGTTGATGTTGAATCCATTTGCAAATCATATTGAATTTTTTCCATCATTTTTCCATTTTTTCCCACACTTTCACATGTTTGAATTTCCTTTTTTTTCAATCCTTTTTTTCTCCATTTTTTGATCCTTTCTCATTACCAATTAATTCAATATACTACATAGGATTTTTCCATCAATTTTTGAGAAGATTTTAGTGCAATTCCATGGTTGTATCAACATGAAAAAGTGAGCTCCAAGTGCAAAAGTGATTTTCATTTCCTCACCAATTCAAGCATTTTCTTTGATCCTAATACCTCTACCAAGAATTATTGAAGGTTTCTACACTTTTTTCCAAAGAAATACGTGCTCCATTAAAGCTCCATAATTCATTTTTCCAAGGTATAAAGAATTCGACATAACTCATGATTTATGAGTCTTTCTTGCATTATTGTTGTTGCATCACATTGCTCTCATCTCCTACATGGATTATAGTACAAAAAAGATGGTTTTTATGACAATTTTTGGTTCTTGAGTTTTTCTTGAGGTGCCACATTTTGGGAGTTAGAGAGAGTTTCAAGAAAATCTAAGACCATATTTGGATTCCTTGAATTTTTTCCTTCAAGTTTGACTAAAATTTTGTGCGAAACGTATAATTATTGATGGAGTTATGGTGCTTCAAAGTGGCCAAAAATCCATGTGAATAGTGCTGCGGGTTACTATTCATGTGCTGAAAAAATATTCAATTTGGTGAAGAAACATGCTGTCCGTTAGATCTTGGTTGACTAGTTGACAAGTCCTCGCATCCAACGTCTCCCACGCGTCCACGTCACCGTCCACATCGCCCTCATTTATCCAGTCAGCGCCCACTCAGCGCTATCCCCCTCCCCACGCGTGTGTTCGATCCCTGGCTTGCACGGTTTTGACTATATTTCATTTATATTACTTGTTTCTCACATTTATATGCTTTCATGTACTTTCTTTTATATTTTTTGTTTTATATGCTGACTTCAAATAATCATAAAAAATAGGAAAATTAGTCTTTTTGATCCCCATTCTTTTTTGCTGAATCTTTAAGATGTCTAGGATTTAATAAAACTGGAATTATAATTTTACCATTTTTTGACATTTTCTTTGGATTTTTTACATTTGGGTCGTCATAAAAAGGCCAATGCTGGTGCTATCATTTTGTTGAATTTCTTTAACCTATCAAAACACAATTTAAATGTCAATCCTTTTGCAGGGATCTCAAACACACGTTGAGGTATTGTGATATATTTTTGTGGGAATTTTATTGTACCATTTTAATTGGTTTTGGATGCTTTCTTTAACATGCTCCACTTTAATCTTTCCTTTGGTATACATGAGATATCTTGCAATGTTTTCATCTTGTTTGACCATTTATCTTTGGATATTTTTGTGGTATCTCTCACCCCTGGTTTGTGGCTTGATGTAGGGCATTGGAGATTTTTATTTGAATTTTTTAGCACCTTTTGCTATTTTTCTCATATTTTGTATTCGAACTTGTAATTTGGACTTCCGAACGGACTTTATTTTTGTTAAGGCTCCAACGGCCGATTTGTGTTTGCGTGGTGAATGCCGTGGTTTATATTTCTTATTATAGATAGGCTAGAGGTATTTGAAGACCCCTTAGGTGGCTGTTATTTGTATGTGTAGCTTGCCCGATTATCGGCTTGTTTGCATGATAGCACGTTGCGATTCCAAATAGTGGATTACGCGTTTCATTCGGAGTTTTCACTCGATTCTTTGCATATGATCACTTGATATTTTCTTATTCCATCCATGAATGGGCTTGAGGTTGAGATGAACCTTCCTCCCTCCTTTGCATTGCATTTACCATTGCTATATTCATGTTCACTTGTATGCGGTTATTACTTGTATTTCCGTTTCTTCCTTTCGTTTCCTTTCCCGTAGGACTTCCATTCTTCCTTGTTCAAGGGAGGATGTGATAGACATTAGGAGTTAACCCATGCATGATAACATTAGGGTAGATTTTATTCCCTTTTAACCCTAGGATTTGTAGAGTGTCATCTCTTCTTCCTTCAAAACAACAGAAAAACATCAATAAAGGTTATAACAGAGATTAATTCATTTCTTCCGTCAAAAGATTTGAACAGACATCAACCTTTTGCAATAAGAAAACCATTGTTTAAGGTGAGATTTTTCATAAAAAACAACAGACAGACTTGTGTCGTACGTGGCCCGAACTACGTTTGCTCTGATCTTTCATGCTGTATGAAAGTACGTAGGCATAGGATGCGATATCCTAGCGAGCAACCTTCCCCTCCTTTCCCGTAGGTAGGCGAACTACGTTGACTCTGATTTCTCGTTCCAGGCGGGAATACGTAGGCATAAAGTGCGATACTTTGCCGAGTCATTTTTATTTTCATTTTATTTTCTTTTTAACCCTTGACCTATAGTTTAGATAGAATAACAATCCATACCCGAAAACAAGCGTGGATCCCGTCGAGTACGACGGACGTGAGGGGTGCTAATACCTTCCCCTTGCGTAACCGACTCCCGAATCCAGGTTTTGGTTGCGACGACCATACCTTTCCCATGTTGTGCGAGGTTTACTCTGAGCGTTTCCTTTCCCTCCCGTAGGATAAATAACGCACGGTGGCGACTTTTCTGTCAGCCGGCGCCGATTTTCGCAGTAGCGACACATCTATCCTAAGGAAAGGAATTGATGATGGGATGCATGGTGTATACCAAAGGCATCCACCACGATGTTCAACCAATCATGGATAGTCAAGGAATGAGGTGATACATGGTGTATACTATCACTACTATGAAAATTGGCGCCGACTATGACAGAAGAGTCGCCACCGTGCGTTATTTATCCCAAAGGGGGGAAAGGAAACGCTCAGAGTAAACCTAACGCAAAACGGGAAAGAAATGGTCATCGCAACCCAATCCTGGATTTGGGAGTCGGTTAGGCAAGGGGAAGGTTTTAGCACCCCTCACGTCCTTCGTACTCGACGGGATCCACGCTTGTTTTCTAGTACGGATTGTTATTCTATCTACTCTAAAAGGTCAAGGGTTAAAAGAAAATACAATGACTCGGCAAAGTATCGCACTTTATGCCTACGTATTCCCGTCTGGAACGAGAAATCAGAGCCAACGTAGTTCTCCTACCTACGGGAAAGGAGGGGAAGGTTTCTCGCTAGGATACAACATACGTACTTTCATACAGGATGAAAGATCAGAGCAAACGTCGTTCGGGCTACGGAAGACACAAGCTTGTCTGACTATTTTTTATCTTTAAAAAAAAAAAGGTTTTCTCCTGATTAAGAGTCCAAGCGGACAAAAATGATACTTTGATGTTTGTTTTCAGTCTTTTACGCAAGAACTGTTTTTTTATGATGTTCGCAATCTCTGTCACACTAGAGACTATGATCTGAGAGTGACTACGTCGTGTGTCACCCAAAGGGTACCACACTAAGCAGCCAGACTACTGGAAAGAAGCTCTCCAGCAACCCTTTCTCAAATAGCTTAAGGATCGTAACGTACAACATCGATTAACCTTATTACTGTATTTTTGAGTTGTTTCGAGATAAGAAGAGGAAGAAGCTCTAAAAAGCCTAGGGTTGAAAAGGGAATATAAACTAACCTAATGTTGTCATGCATGGATAAGAATCCTAATGTCTGTCATATTTATCTCTTGCACATAGGGAAACAGAGATCCTCGGGGATAAACGAAAAAGAAACAGATATATACAGTAAACAGTAAACATGCATGAGATGCAGCAGTACAAGCGAGGCAAGGGAGTCCCACTCAACCTCGAACCTGGGAAAACAACAGGCAAAGTGAACAGTATTCACTTCAAACCTTTGGGGGCAAGCTGTACAAGCCAACAATCAATACAGAAAAAGGAATAAAACCCAACATCAGCTCTGACAGCAACACCAGCTCCTACAGTACGCAGCTCAAACAGCAACAGCTCTGACAGCTACAGTTGATTAACAGCAAAAAAAGGTTGACAGTAACACCTTCAAGTAAGACCCTATCTTCACTCTTCAATGCTCACCAAGCTTTAGATAAGCTCCTGTCTCCAAAAATCTCCAAGCTCTAGCAAGCACTGAACCTTAACAGGTAGACAGCTTCAAACAGCAGCAAAACCCTAGCTTCAACAGATAACTAACTTTGACAGGCACAAGCTTTATCTTTATCAATCTTTAATGGACTTCATATCTTCAATGCACTCACTCCAGAATAGAATCAATTATCAGATTAAGTTGAAATGCTAAACAACTTATTGACAACCAAAGGAAACCTATAAGCACTTAGCATTGTAGGGGAAGGGTTCCCTCAAAGTTCTACTTCTAAAGTATGTCACTTATCCCTCCAAAGGAGGGATGTGAATACCCTAAAATGACTTTTTGTCATAGGGAGGAATAGAAGCACAAGATGCTTTCTATGTTTGCAAGAAGAAATCAATCTAATCTAAAGCTCTCCCTATATTTCGTATCTCCTAAGTCTTCAAAAGCCATATTCAAAGAGAAGGATCTTTAGGCTCCAAGCTCCATCCTTGGTCTTTAATCACCTTCAATGCCTTCATAAGCTCCAACAAGCAAAGCCCAAGCCCCAAGCCCAATTGAAATAACCCAAACCAAACAAACAAGCAAAATGCCCAAGAGGGAAAACACACAATCACCACTCAAATTGCAAAAAACAAGTAAAATAGTAATACTCATTAAATAAATCCTAGATTAATTTCTGAGGGAACCTAACCCTATACCCAATACCCCATATAAACCCCAAGGCCTAAATCAAACCCTAGGTCCCCAAACTATGCCCTAAACTACACCTAAGTGTTGTGAAACCCTAATTCTAATACCTCTCTTATCCACCTCTCAGACTAACCTAAACTTTAGTCACAAAAATATGAAAAAATTCCTAAGGGTCATGCTTCCCTAATCTAATCAACCTCACAAGAATCAATCAAAAATCATGCACCAATCTGTCATACTAAATTCAGAAAAATGAAGTATCAAACAAATGTAAAATAAAATCAATAAAATTGTAAAATATACCAAAAAATATAAAATGCATGAAATTAATATTTTTATTGTTTCACAATTTTCTAGAGGTCCTAAGGGAACTAGGGAAAAAATCCCATCCTAAAATGATTATTTTTCAAATTGTTATGAATTTATTTCTAATCAAAAATAAAATGTGAAAACAGAAGAAAATAAAAGAAAAATGCAAATGAGGCGTGTTGAATAGCAATAATATGCAGTTCAAAATGAAGTTGGGCTCAGGAGGGGGTGCGCTTATCAAGCGCGTGCTAAGCCCAAAACAATTTAGAAAACAATATGGAAAATCACATGAAAAATGAAAAAACCTCGTGGTGAATAGCAATCAATTCCTTTGTTAATCCCATTGGGCTTCCAAAGTGGGGTGTGGATAGCACAAAATTACTTAAGCCCAAAGCCAGCGTTTAATGAAACGATGTGTATCACTCTCTTCTCAGATTCCTTCACAAAGCAAAACTCGCTCATGGCCGTTGGATCAAGATTGAGTCAAAGGTCTTCCTCTCATCCTAAGGCTATGGACCGTTCTTCTCCAATTCAAACTCTGGGAGGGAAACATCAACAGACAGTGGCCGGAGGTGGCGCCACTGTCGTCCCCAATCATCAATTCCTTTAATCCTCACCCAAACTCAAACCTGAATACATCAATCAATTTGATTTTTCACCAGGAATCCAACCATGTTATTCATTCTCACTGAATCACCTTCTATCTTAAATCAAGAAGAACTTCTCAGGGGATGCTCAAAAATCAAACATCACCAATCCTAAAATTGAAGTGCCTAACATCATCACCACATAACACTGAGAAATTTCCACCATTCCACTAATCTTAAATCATCAAGAACTGCAAGAAATGATCCTCAACAGAAAATTTGCTCAACCTAATTTTTTCTCTAAACCTTGAATTTCTTTACCAGAAACCACCTAGCCCTCATCTACATTGCATCTAAACACCTAAAACCTAGCAATTCTATCTATATTATGCTACAAGATGAAGTTTACCAACCTGTGAAATTTGGATGAACAGAAGGTGGAAAGCTTCGAATTATGCTTCAAGATCTTCCAGATTCCTTCAATGAGTGATTATCAAGCTTCTGTATGCATCAATTTGTGCTGAATCCTCTTGAATTGCCAAATTCGATTCTGAGTTGCAAGCTTCAAACTCAAAGTGCTCTCTCTTGATTCTTCAGCAATCTTGGCCAGAAATCCCTCTGAATTCACTCAACAACTCAAGATAAAGCTACTGAATGCATGAATTTGCTTTGATAATGCTTCAATTGGTATAACCGATTTGGATTTGCAAAGTGAAAACTCAAAGTTCTATCTCTCAAATCTCTCTCAATCTTCACCAAAAAACTAACTAAATTAGTTATAATCCTTATATAGAACATGTAGGAATCATCTAGAATGCCCTGGAATGATCTATGTGAGATATTGAAATTCTCATGCACTTGAAATTACCATGATAAGTTCATCCATGACAGTCATGATTCAGCTTGCTTCACCACCTGATTTTGATCCAAATTCTCCTCTAATGACATATTGAATGGATTGGTAAGGGTTAAGGTCTTGGTTATGATCTAAAAAATGGTTTTGCATATGTTACTTATGATGTAAGAAAGCATTTTCCAAAGCAACTCATAAAACAATGACTCATCTTAAAATTGTGACATTGCCAATGTGTTTGAAATCCAATTTCCATTCAAAATGACTACCCATATGCCATGTGTATGCCTCATATCTCAAAAATCCCAATTTCCCTCCTTTGAATCATTTGAAAAATCTCCCTTTTTAGGCCATTTTGGGCAACTTTGTGATCCAAGCCATTCCAATCATCCATGACTTCTTATCTGACCTAAAAACATCATTTTAAGCACGTCTCATGTTGAACATTTTTCTATTTGAGAAGTGGAAGATAGAGATTTTGACCTATGTTGAAAAAGGACCTATAATTCAACTTTCCCAAAATACCCATGGATTGCCAAGATCATAACTTGCGTTCCACAAGTCTTCTTGAGAATTTCTAGTACTCAAATTAAGGGTAAGATCAAGCCCTACAATTCTTATTTTGGCCAAGAATCCATTTGAAAATTCCTTGATGGGCAAAAGTTTCTTGGAAGCCAAGTGACTTTCACAGATAAATTTTAGTGTCCTCTGATGACCCATAACTTGCAAGAACCATAACTTGAGTTCTATAAATCTCCTTGAAGACTTATAGTACTAAAATTAAAGCTATTGAGAAGCTCTAAAAGTTTCATGTTGGCCAAGAATCCATTTGAAGCTTGCATTTTGACTTATGTGGCTTGGAAGTCCAGTGCTATATAGGGGATTTTACCCTAGGAACCCTGTATCAAACACCTCTAACCACTCTTGATTCTCTTGAACTTGATCTTGACTCATCCATACACATGCTTTAACATATCAATCCATGACTTCCATGACCTAGAGCTAGGTCTTGATGCCCTTTCTTTGCTCTCCTTGACCTAGGGTTACCCAGATGAAACCCTACTTGTACACACCTCAACTGTGGTTCTTGAACTTGATACCATGACTTGTCTAAGCCTCAATAGGGCTCCCTAGGCCTCCCATGGGATCCATACACACCTCAAATTCATAATTCCATGTTGATGATCTTCAATACATCTCAAGTTAGGAGAGAAATCCACCTGTTGACACTCAAATCTCCTCAAAGCTTCAACCCATTCCTTGATGATTTGGATGTTCTTCAGCTTGACTAAGGCCCCTTGATGTGCTTCTTTAGATAAGGATGGCACTTGACCCCCATGTTAGATGACTTGCTGTGTCATGATATGCAAATGATTGGACCATGTACATGATGTGACTATGCAAATGATAATGCAATTAAAACATAAACCAGGTGAAATAGGTTGAGCAAATTTTAGGGTGCAACAGCTGCCCCTATTCAAACGACTTGGATTCGACTGGATGAAGAGCGAACGACCTTCAAACACTCGAGGTATGAGACGGTTGAATACCAAGACCCGGAAATTTGCCAACCACAGAAATAAACTGCACAAACTGCTTGGATAACAACATCCGCTAACTGAATCCGATTGTTACGGCAACAAACTGATCAAAAATCTGATTTCAACGTCAACCGCCTGTGTATCGCCACAGGATTTGAACTCCCTCTTGTTAAAAATACCCCGCCTTTTATCCACGTTAAAACTCCGACGTCTGTTAATACGGAGAAAACCAATTAGCGACCATGCTGGGGATCATTTTCATCAACCCGAAAAAGATTTTATCATCGCAGGGATAGAACTTTGTCCACGTTAGGACTCTACATTCCGTCAACACAGAAAAATCCTGACGACTTCGCTGGGGAAACATTTCTGTTTAATCACAGGGAACTCATCTGCCTATCCCTACAGGCACATCATCTGTCTAAACACAGGAAACCCCATCCGTCTACTTCATACGGGAAAAGTCATCTGCCTGATTACAGGAAACTCCATCCGCCTGCTTCATACGGGAAAAGTCCATCTGCCTGAACACAGGAAAGTTCATCCGCCTGCTCCATACGGGAAAAGTCCATCTGCTTGAACACAGGAAAGTTCATCCGCCTGCTCCATACGGGAAAATTATTTGAATATCGTTTCTCTGCCTACCTCTGCAGTAGCTACCTCTGTTGGTACCAACCCACAAACGACTTTGAGGAGGACTCTACTGGGCATAGTAACACAAGGAAATCACGACGACTTCCTTGGGGAAAATACTTTTGTCAAATATCAGAACACAACTCAGATACTCTGTCTATCACGGGAGAATCATTTATCTGGAGACCGGAAAGTTCATCCGCCTGCTTCATACGGGAAACTCCATCTGCCTGATTCATACAGGAAAAGGTTCATCCGCCTGCTTCATACGGGAAAACACCTCTGCCTGATTCTTACAGGAATAATTCATCCGCCTGCTTCATATGGGAAAACTCATCTACCTGATTCTTATAGGAATAATTCATCCGCCTGCTTCATACGGGAAAACACATCTGCCTAATTCTTACAGGAATAATTCATCCGCCTGCTTCAAACGGGAAAACACATCTGCCTGATTCTTACAGGAAAGTTCATCCGCCTGCTTCATACGGGAAAACTGACTCGGATATAGCTTCTTTGCCTATCTTGGTAGTAGCTAACTCCTCCGGGGATATTCTGAAAATAACTGCCCGACACCCGTTTCGAAAACAAGTAACCACTTCTGAAACCTTGATTCACAAAACCCTGACATGCTGCCGCGACAGCATACATGAAGAAAAACACTCCGATGGTTGGATAAAAGAAAGTTCAGCCAGTAACTCTGTGGGGAATGATAACAAGAACTGTATCATCATATGTCTCACGGCGAGACCTCGATCATCTGGTAACCGATCTGCACTGTAACTTCATACTCCTGCTGAGAAACACACCATAAAGCAAAAGGTTAACCAACCTGATTTATGTTTCAAAATGCGTATGTCTGACAATAGCGTAATGTTCCATACGGCATGGAAATGCTACACGTTTCTTGGATAGATGCAAATATGATAATATATGCAAATGCAGGTTCAGGCTGCTGGGGAAGGCTCTGACAAGCTTGCTTCAACACGGCTGTTGAAGACAAATACCACCCTGTTGGGGATGAACGGGTATCGCAGAGTATTCTGGCAAAATAAATGCCGGAAATACAACCAACTCTGTCGGGGAGAGATTACACATCGATTTCCACTAGGAGGAAAGAACAACACCTGCTGGGAAGATTAACTCAGTTGGGGGAGAAGCAACCCTTATGGGGGACAACTGTCTGGGTACAGTTTACAAACTCGGAGCTACCACTCCGCTGGGGATAATCATCCTGACGAAAGCATGATGACCTGTGGGGAGAAAGAAAACCATCCTCGTTGGGGATAATCCTTCTGAACCTACTATGACTTGGTTATGTGCCGCGGAAATCCTCCCAGCTGGGGATTAAACGCGCACCTACTCGACTCTCTAGGGAGTATAACCTCTGCATGGGACACTGATCTTGTCTCGCTGGGGATATCCTGTGGACAACTTCCATGAGGATACTCTTCTGGGGAAAATAATCCTTCCTTCGGTAAGGGATAACATCATCTCAACCTCTGGGGATGAGGTACGACCTGCTGGGAAATAAGGTCAAGCCCTTCATCCAGGGCCTCTCGCTAGGGCCACAACTTTCTGATTGTCTGCTTCAAGGGCGTGACCCTGCAAAACACAAACGAGACAACAAATCTATATAACCAAATCTATTCGGGTTAGCATCCGTGACATTACTTCAGTCAATTCGAAGTTTTAGCAATTATTGTCAAGGGCCAACAAGATTATGCAAGTGCATGTTTATCAAAACATCGGCGTTTTCCATATACAAAACAGTAAAGCACAAACATCAAATACTGAATAACATGTTTTATTGATTGAGCCTGTAAATAGGAGAAGCTTTGTACATCGGATGCAAATCCTGAAAAGAGGAAGTTACGCATACACACATACATATATGCACAAAAAGCATAAAAATACAAAACAATATTTGTATACATGTTACCAACGTGGTGCAGACAAACATCATGAGCTGATCCTCCTATGACTCGCCTGACTCTGGCGCTTTCCCGGTATTCAATTTTCAGAAGAGATTGTGTTGGATAAACGAACCCTCGGGTACTCCCAAACCACTAAGCAATGTAGTATCAAATCTGGATCGCAGCCATTTGCTTTTTTAATCCCTAATTTTTGCGTGAATCTCCCTTTGCGGGTTTTCAATTCACCGGGATACCGCTTTTTTGCCGAAGTCGCCCTGTTCAGGTTTTCGACTTCGCGGGTGTACATCTATTCAATTTTATCCCTAACTTTTGCCCGAACCTTTTATTCATTTTTTACGGTTCGCCAGGATCCCCCATTTTTGCCTGGACTCTCTTTTTACTGTCCAGCGGGTCACTTTCAAGCAAAGTATTTTTTAACTGCGTCCAAATTCACAGGAGACGTAAAGTCTTCACCATCCATGGTAGATAGTAGCAAGGCTCCTCCGGAGAAGACTTTTCTGACAATGTAGGGACCTTCATAATTAGGGGTCCACTTGCCCCTATGATCTATTTGTGGCGGGAGAATCCTCCTCAGCACAAGGTCGCCCGTCTGAAAGCTTCGTGGACATATCTTCTTATCGTAAGCTTTCTTCATCCGGCTTTGATACAACGGACCGTATGCGAGAGAAGCTAGCCTCTTCTCATCCATTAAGCTGAGCTGATTCAGTCTATCTTTAACCCACTCTGCCTCGTCAAGTTGAACATCTCGTAAAACCCTCAAGGACGGAATCTCAACCTCCAACGGTAACACTGCCTCCATTCCGTATACCAATGAAAAAGGGGTTGCCCTGGTTGATGTGCGTACCGTCGTATGATAACCGTGCAAAGCGAAAGGTAGCATCTCGTGCCAGTCCTTATACGTCACAACCATCTTCTGGACAATCTTCTTTATGTTCTTATTGGCCGCTTCAACAGCGCCATTCATCTTGGGCCGATAAGGAGAAGAGTTGTGATGTTCAATCTTAAAATTCTGACACAGCTCTTTCATCATTTTGTTATTCAAATTCGAACTGTTGTCGGTGATAATCCGCTCAGGGATTCCATATCTGCAGATAATATCTCGTTTGATAAATCTGGCGACCACTTGTTTGGTGACATTGGCATATGACGCTGCCTCCACCCATTTGGTGAAGTAATCAATTGCCACCAAGATGAACCGGTGTCCATTTGATGTCGTAGGCTCAATCTTGCCAATCATATCGATTCCCCACATCGAGAAAGGCCACGGCGATGACATCACATTCAGAGGACTCGGAGGCACATGGAGCTTATCCGCATAAATCTGGCATTTATGACACCTCTTTGCAAACTTGAAACAGTCTGTTTCCATAGTTAGCCAATAGTAACCTGCCCGCAGCAGTTTTCTCGTCATAGCATGCCCACCAGCATGTGTACCAAATGTACCCTCGTGTATCTCTTCCATGAGCAACTTCGCTTCTTTCTCATCCACGCAACGTAGCAACACCAAGTCGTGGTTTCTTTTGTATAGGACATCGTCCGGGTTCAAATAGAAATTGCCAGCCAATCTCCTGAGAGTCTTCTGATCTCGACTGGATGCCCCAGCCGGATACTCCTTGTTCTTCAGGAAATTCTGGATGTCAAAGTACCAGGGTTGACCATCAGGAGCCTCGTCAATGGCAAATATGAAGGCAGGCCTATCGAGCCGAGAGATAACAATTCGGGGAGCCTCGTTCCAGAAGTTAACTTTATACATCGAAGACAATGTCGCCAGGGCGTCAGCCATTTAATTTTCTGCTCGCGGCACATGATGCAGTTCCACCTTGTCAAAGAAAGGCAACAATCTCTGTGCATAATTCATATATGGTATCAAATTGGGCTGACGTGTCTCCCATTCTCCTTTAATCTGATTCACCATGAGAGCTGAGTCTCTGTACACATCCAGATGTTTAATTCGCAAATCAATAGCTTCTTCCAGACCCATGATGCAAGCCTCATACTCAGCCTTATTATTGGTAACGGGAAAAGTCAATCGGGCAGTAAAGGGGATGTGCGACCCCTGAAGAGTGGTAATAATTGCCCCTATTCCGCTACCATAGGAATTTACAGCTCCGTCAAATATCAACTTCCATTTGGAACCCAACTCTAGTCCTTCATTCGGCAACGGTTCTTCACAATCTTTCATTTTCAGGTACATGATATCCTCGTCAGGAAAATCAAACCTCATCGACTGGTAGTCCTCAACAGGCTGCTCCGCGAGGTACTCTGACAGGACGCTGCCTTTAATAGCCTTTTGCGAGACATATTGGATATCGTATTCGGTTAACACCATCTACCATCGGGAAATTCTTCCGGAGAGTGCTTGCTTCTCAAACACGTATTTGATTGGATCCATCTTTGAAATTAGCATGGTTGTATGATTCAGCATGTATTGCCTCAAACATTTGGCGGCCCAGGCTAGCGCGTAACACGTTTTCTCGAGCATTGAGTATCTAGCCTCGCAGTCAGTAAACTTCTTACTCAAATAGTAGATCGCATGCTTTTTACGTCCGGTCTCGTCGCGTTGACCGAGAACACAACCCATACTTTCCTCAAGAACCGTCAAATACATAATCAAAGGTCTCCCCGCCACTGGGGGTATCAAAACAGGAGGTTCCTGCAAGTATTCTTTTATCTTGTCGAACGCCTTTTGACAATTTTCATTCCAGGTCAACACCTGATCCTTTTTCAACAACTTGAATAACGGCTCGCATGTCGCAGTTAGGTGAGATATGAACCAGGCAATATAGTTCAACCTCCCTAAAAACCCACGCACTTCTTTTTCTGTTTTAGGCGTCGACATTTCTTGTATTGCTTTTATTTTCGCAGGTTCAACCTCTATTCCTCTTTCGCTCACGATAAACCCCAGCAGTTTACCCGATCTTACCCCGAATGTGCACTTATTAGGGTTCAGTCTCAACCTGAACTTCCTGAGCCTCTTGAACAGTTTCAGCAGATTAACCAAATGCTCCTCCTCCGTCTGGGATTTGGTAATCATATCATCAACATAAACCTCGATCTCTTTATGCATCATGTCATGAAAGAGAGTCGTCATAGCACGTTGATATGTTGCCCCAACATTCTTCAACCCGAAGGGCATCACTTTGTAGCAAAATGTTCCCCGGGGAGTAATGAAGGTAGTCTTCTCCATGTCTTCTGGCGCCATTTTGATCTGATTATAGCCTGACAAGCCGTCCATGAAGGAGAATACAGAGAACTGAGCAGTGTTATCAACCAGCACATCGATGTGAGGAAGTGGAAAGTCATCTTTCGGGCTCGCTTTGTTCAAATCACGGTAGTCTACACACATTCGCACTTTACCATCTTTCTTCGGCACTGGCACAATATTAGCGACCCGTGAGGGATATTTTGTAACAGCTAGGAACCCAGCATCCCACTGTTTTTGCACTTCCTCCTTGATCTTCACAACCATGTCCAGTCTAGTTCTTCTGAGCTTTTGTTTAACAGGTGGACATTCCTCTTTTAAAGGCAGACGATGCACAACCATATGCGTATCCAACCCAGGCATATCCTCGTACGACCAAGCAAATATATCATTGTACTCCTTGAGCATCTCAATCAACCTTTGCTTGATGTCGCTCTGCAGCGCAGCCTCTATACGGATGTTTCTCACAACCTCTTTCGACCCCAAATTGATAATCTCAATGACTTCCTCATGAGGCAGAATGATTCTTTCTTCTTGTTTCAATAACCAGGTCAACTCTTCTGGCACGTCGCCATCTTCGACAACCTCTTCCTCAGCCTGAAATACCGGGTGCTCAAAGTCGAAATGAGTCATGGGCGGTTCATAGATGTCATCTGAAATTGTAATACTGCAAAAGAAATGGTTAAATGCTTCAAAACACAGACAAAGCAAATAACCACATTTCCATTTTATTGTTAAAAACAAAATAGGAAAAACAGGGATCACAACATTTGTATATGAAAAACGCCTTTATTTCATGATTAAACAATGTAATGTACATAACCAAATGGCCCTAAGCAAAATCACTATGCCCTGGGTAGGACACAGGATTATTCAACAATTAAGAAAATAAATCATTACTGTTTAGTTGTCACAGGAACAGTTTCCTGGATAGACCAATTGCAGAGACTTTGTCCTGGAACGCTTGGCTTGATCCACGCGTCCATATCACAATCGCTATCTCCGTCCTCAGCATCGGAAATAGCATTAATGGTCTCGAAGCTCACCCCGCTTGGCGTAATCGTGACTGGTCCCTTGAACCTGGGCGCTCTTGAAGAGGATGTTGACGACGAAGGATGATATCCAAGACCGAACTTGTCATTCTTCACGGGAATCTCCAATACCTGCCCCCAGCCTTTAGTCTCACCAGTCTGCACTAAAGCCTGAGCCTCTTTGTAGGAGGACACTGCCACATCTGATATTTTGCTGGAACCCTGAGCTTTGCCTTTAATTCTCAACCCCTCGAAGGCTTGACACGGTGTCTCATGTATTTCTCCGTCGACCTCCACATATTTGAACGAAGATAAATGGATAACCAAAATATCTTCCTCTCCACAAACAGTGACGACACTATCCCCAACCATATACTTCAGCTTTTGGTGCAACGTGGATGTGACTGCCCCGGCAGCATGGATCCATGGGCGCCCAGGAAGACAACTATACGCTGGCTGGATGTCCATTATATAGAATTCAGTTTCAAATATTTCAGGCCCCACCTGCAACGGTAATGTTATTGATCCGAAAACTGACCTCCTCGTTCCGTCGAACGCTCTCACCAGTAAGTCACTGGGCGTGCAGATGATCCCCCTGATATCCATCTTCATCATGGCTTTCTTCGGTAGCACATTCAGGGAAGATCCAGTGTCTACTAAAACATGGGACATGACCGTGCCCCGACATTCTATTGACACGTGCAATGCCATATTGTGCTCTCTCCCTCTCGGAGTCAAATCAAAGTCTGTGAAGCCCAAACTGTGCCCCGCATTGACATGCGCCATCACCCCTTCTAACTGATTAACAGAAACTTCTTGAGGAACGAACGTCGTGTCTAGAATCTTCAACAAAGCGTTCCGATGGGCCTCGGAACATAACAGCAATGATAGGATGGATATTTTTGACGGTGTTTGCTGGAGGTGCTCAACAATTTTGTAATCACTTTTACGAATGAGGCTCATAAACTCCTCCACATCCTTAAGTGATGTTTCCTTTTCGTTCGACTGAGAAGGACCACCCTCAGTTACCCTGGCTTTACCCTTGGCTAATCTTTCTGCCTCTACCTCGGGTGACGTGAAGATTCTTCCGCTTCTGGTCATACCCCCTGTTCCGACAACATTATCTACAACCCCAGCTGGTTGTCCATTGACTTCAATTTTCTCACCGTCGCAATATACCTCCAACCCATAAGTCCACGACACTGCTTTAGTACTCTCAAAAGGAACCGGTCCTGCTTTGGTAATTGTGATCGTCGGCCGCCTGGCAGGCGCCGTTATCGTTATTGTTTTCCTTAGAATCTTCACCGTCGCAACATCGTTCTGCTCATCACATAACGCCTCTACAGGCTCTTCAACCGCGGTTCGATCGAATTGCAAGGTACCTCCATCCATCATAGCCTGAATGCCCTGCTTCAACTCATTACAACCCTCTGGCTGGGTCCAACAATCCAAGCAAAATTCATTACAATCCGGGAATACACCCCCTTTTAGCAACCTGCTTTTAATCTCACTCAACGGTGTCTTCAGCTCATTGACATCCATCACTAGATTCAAATTCTCTTCTATCAAGATGGTGTTTGCCCCATGATTAGGCATAGGCTGTTGTACTATTTTTGGACCCACCTGTCCAAAGTTAATAGCTTTGCTATCCAATAAATCCTGAACATTGTGTTTAAATGCCTGACAATCTTCTACATCATGTTCGGGCGCCCCGGAATGGAATTCGCAATGCTTGCTACCATCATACCCGTAAGGAAGGACTGACCCTGTAGGCGGTGCCAAAGTTCTCTTTTCAACCAAGTTCAACCCTAGCAGGGTCTGGAGGAGTTCTGCATACGTGGAAGGAGGTGCGTCGAACACTCTTTTCGGCCTCGTATTCTGTATCCTTCTCTGACCGGGATTCTGCCCTTGCTACTGCGGTGGTTGTTGTTGCTGTTGTTGAGGCTGCCCTTGTTGAGGAAAAGGGATAGTGACACTGGCTATCTGTTGCGGCTGAACATACTGATTTCTTCCTCTGCCCCTGCCCCTGCCACCAAACACGACACTAGTATCACCCTGCCGTCTACCACCAAATGCTTTTCTGGCACCTCCTGTTGAAGTAGACTCACCTGCTTGGAACCTTCCAACTTTAATCCCGTTCTCGATCATCTCCCCCATAAGAATCAAATCTGAGAAACTGCTCAATGACACACTAAACAATTTTTCGTAAAACACCCCCGTAAATGTCCCAATGAACATGTCATTCATCTCCCTTTCAATTAAAGGAGGATGCACCCTCGCAGCCATATCGCGCCACCTTTGCGCATACTCTTTAAAACTTTCACCGTTCTTTTATGACAAACCCTGCAATTGGACCCGGTTCGGCGCCAGATCGCTGTTATATTTGTAATGCGTCACGAAAGCATCAGCCAACTGCTTCCAGGTTTTGATCTGCGTGGGCTCTAGCCCCATATACCATTCAAGTGAAGGTCCTGACAAGCTATCCTGAAAGAAATGCATGGGCATCCTTTCATCATCTGAATATGCGGACATCCTCCTGTAGTAAGAGCGGACGTGGACTTTAGGGCAGGTGTCCCCTTTGTACTTGTCAAAAGTGGGAGCCTTGAATTTCAACGGTACCCTAAGCCCTGGTACCAAGCCCATTGTAGTCATATCCAAATCGGTGGAGTTCTGATTCACTACCCCCTTCATCTGTTCTTCAAGCATTCTGATCCTCTACACAGGATCAACAGGTCCTTCAAATCCCACACCTCTTCCAGAAAAGGCGTCCTCCTGGTGGTCTTCACCCCAATTCACATTTTCATTTCCATATCCGTCGTAACCAGTGTTGCGACCAAACCCTTGAAGATTGATCATGGGACCTCGTCCCCCGCTACCGAAACCCTGGTTGACCCTAACAAGTCCAAACCCAGTGTTGACAAGAATCACCCCAGCACCATTACCAAATCCACCATACCCCTGGTTAGCGTTACCAAAACCGTCGTAACTGAAACCCTGAGTGTTGAAGCCGAATTTCCTGTCCTGATTAACGTAATCAAATCCTTGATCATTGTAGCTGAAACCATTGTTGCCGAAACCATTACTGCCATTGTTGTTACCACCGCCTTGGTTGGCGTCCCCAAATCCAACATTGTTAACAACAGTCTCATTTCCATTCCCTGTGTTGCCATTGCCAGCGCCAGCGCCATCGTTTACAACCATAACCGGTGGGGTCACTATAGGTGGAACCACAGGCGTAGGGGGCCCATCCTCCGGAATAGTTTCAACGTGTGCAGAATTGTGGTCATTGTTGCCATTCCCGTTAGTCCGCGTCAGCAGCGGCTGTACCAAAGTCTGGAGGCTCTCCTGGCCCTTAGCAATGTTCTCCATTGCTTGCATGAATAGATTCAGCTTCTCGCGGATTTCCTGCATCTCCACTTGGACTTGATCCATGATTCTCTTGCAGTTGTTTTGGGTTGAGTAGCGGTGGACTCTTTGTTCGTCAATCCTGAAGAACCTTTGAGATGCAGGAAATAAGATACAGATTCAACAAGTAACGACAATGCAAAATGAATATGCAGATGCAATATGTGTCTGTGCGTTAGGGATATCGCCCCCCGATTCTAGTGCCAAAGTGCCAGTGTAGTGACAGTGATAGCAATAAGAAGCTCGAAATCCAATCATGGAAAACATCTCATATATTGCGGAAAAGCCCATCAAGTCAAGAATACAATATCATGGAGTGTACAATAGGAAGGCATGACCTTAACCAACAATCCTGGTGATGGCCAGCACAATGCAAATAAAGCATACACATCAATACATGAGATAATCAAGTGCAACCATATGTCTGATACTCCTCTAATAATCTCCTAGTCTTGGGATGGTTTGGCTGAGAAAGCAACCCTTCGACGAGCGAGTCTCTTTGCCTGATAACACGCTGGAGATCACCAATGGATTCCTCCTAAACACCTTCCCCAAAGCAATCTTCTAGCTTCCATTTCTGGGATGCAGACTCTTTCTTGCGCTTGATAACTTTGTTCAAAGCATTCTGGACATCATACCTCTGTATAACCTCTTCTTCCAACCTCTTCTGGCTAGCTTTCAACTGACCTTCCAGCTCAGAGATCTGCAACCTCAGTTTGTCTTCTCTTTCCTTATTGCCGGTCAGCGTGGCGTTCCAGGTTTTATTGAATGCAGAGATCTCCCGGTAGGCTATATCAAGTGCTTTCTTCTTAGACTCCAGCATATCATGAGAGCTCTTGAAGTCTATCCCCAAACGTTCACGCTTCTTTCGCTGTTCAGTCAGTTCCGTGCCTAGTTGATTCACCAGCTTCGTTTGCTGCTCGAAGGAATATACGGCCTCATTTCTTTCGCTCCTGAGTTGCATTAGCTCTTCTTCCAGCTTCTTGTTAGCTTTCATCAGCTCTTCTTTCTCCTTCACAACCTGCTCGTATCTCTCAATAGACACAGTAGTTGGATCCTCAATCACGAGGGAAGCAGGAGGTAATACTGCAGGAAACGGCATCCGCACCTGCTTTGCTCTATCTTGGATCCAGACATTGTACGGGGGATAGGCTTGACAATCATTCTTACCCAACAACGCCTTACCCCTCTTGTGGACATTATTCCAAGCATGCTGAAGATTGGACAATAGTTCTCCCTTCAAATCACCTGTGAAGTACAGAGATTCCTGCACTTCCTCCTCTTTTGGCGGGCTTTTCAAAGCATACCCGAATTGCCTGATCAACAATGAGGGATTGTAGTTAATGCACCCTTTCCTCCCAATCAGAGGGACGTTAGGATATCCGGCGCAGCTGTAGATGATCACAGATCCCAGTAGATCTTTATTAAACCAGACAACGTCTTCTAAAGAAAGTCCCATCAGATGCTCAGACCAATCCACCGTATCTGCAGACTCAGCGAAGATACCCTTCTTGGGCAGATGACTCTCAAACCACATATACAGCAAAGGCCCACAACAAGAGACGTTCTTGCCCCTCCTGTTCTCGTTTTTATAATGCAGTGAGTGATAGAAATCTCCAATCAGAGTAGGCACATGATTGCCTGAAGCAAATATATAGAACGCATCCAGATCAACGAAGTCAGGCAGGTTCGGGAACAGTACAATGCCATAGATACACAGAGCAAGAATAACATTAAACACAGTCCAACATCCACTCTTGGTGTACTCTTGTGCTTTCCCAACCAAGAACTTGAGAGAAAAACCAGACATTCCATTCCACGAGGTTAACAGCAACTCTGAGGAGTCTAAATGCAAGGCAACAACCAAATCCTCCAGTTTGGGCTCAGCATCCATATGAATGAAGGGTACCTTGTTCTGAATGGTCAACTCTAAGATCTCAGCATATTCCTCCATAGTCGGAGCCAGAATGAAGTCAGGGAAAGTAAAACACCTCAGCGGGGGATCATAGAACTGCATTAGCGTGTACAATCCGTTACGCTCATACATGGATGGTTTATAAACCAATCTGAGCAATTTCCCGTAACTCTTCCTGAAGCTTCTCTTCACATCATCATCAGCTAGAGATATCAAACCAAGCAAAGAAGAAACATCTAGAGTAGGCAACTTGTACGCCACAGTCTTCTTCAGGGTATCCATAATATCAGCAGATAGAAATCCGGGCAACTAGAATCAGAGGTATGAAAATGCACCTGCAGCACAGACACGCGTTAATGATATGCAGAATGAGTATGCAACAATGCAATATGCAACATGCAACAGGGATCAAGTGCACATGGCTGAGAAGCCCAATCCACCATGCTGGTCTCAAATAGACCCACTAACTGCTCAAAACCTGGTCTCAAAAGATCAACCGCAATGCTCCAACCTGGTCTCAACAGACCCAATAACATTATCCTCAAACACCATTGAACCTCAATCAAGAAAACCGGTAATCTGGAGGTCAAGTTACCTGCGTGCCCCAATCCCTCTCACAGGTAGGTGTCCTATCAACTGACTCAAGGTACGGCATCCTATGCGGTCGTCGGTGTCACAGACTTTCAATACTGATGATACGATACCCAGAAGGTGTGGCATCATCATGTCCTAAAGAGGCTTCACTTAGCCAACTTCCAAATGATCGGTCCCCGGAGTCGACAATCCAACTAACCAACAACCCCCTCAACCCAAAGGGTTGAAAAAGAAGTCAACTAGAAGAACCTCGTCCGAGCGTGGATTTTGCGGGACACTGGTACATGCAAAGCATGCACGCGCCCACCAATTTCCACAACTAATTCTAGGTGCACTCAAGCCCAGGTCCGGCTTATCTCTCAATAGATCACCCCATCCCCACAACAGCAATAACAATATAAAGCTAACAATAAACTGCAGAAGGTAAAGACAGAAATGTAAATCCAAAAAAAACCCACGACGGGAAAACAAGCGCTAGGACTGACTCGCGTAGGGAACTGTTGGAGTCCCCAGCAGAGTCGCCAGCTGTCGCTACTGCGAAAATCGGCGTCGGCTATAACAGAAGAGTCTCCACCGTGCGTTATTTATCCCAAAGGGGGGAAAGGAAACGCTAAGATTAAATCTAACGCAAAACGGGAAAGGAATGGTCATCGCAACCAAATCCTGGATTCGGGAGTCGGTTACGCAAGGGGAAGGTATTAGCACCCCTCACGTCTGTCGTACTCGACGGGATCCACGCTTGTTTTCTAGTACGGATTTTTATTCTATCTACTCTAAAAGGTCAAGGGTTAAAAGAAAATACAATGACTCGGCAAAGTATCGCACTTTATGCCTACGTATTCCCGTCTGGAACGAGAAATCAGAGTCAACGTAGTTCGCCTACCTACAGGAAAGGAGGGGAAGGTTGCTCGCTAGGATACGGCATCCTATGCCTACGTACTTTCATACAACATGAAAGATTAGAGAAAACGTAGTTCGGGCTACGGAAGACACAAGCTTGTCTGACTATTTTTTATCTTTCAAAAAAAAAAGGTTTTCTCCTGATTAAGAGTCCAAGCGGACAAAAATGACACTTTGATGTTTGTTTTCAGTCTTTTACGCAAGAACTGTTTTTTATAATGTTCGCAATCTCTGTCGCACTAGAGACTATGATCTGAGAGTGACTACGTCGTGTGTCACCCAAAGGGTACCACACTAAGCAGCCAGACTACTGGAAAGAAGCTCTCCAACAACCCTTTCTCAAATAGCTTAAGGCTCGTAACGTACGACATCGATTAACCTTATTACTGTATTTTTGAGTTGTTTCGAGATAAGAAGAGGAAGAAGCTCTAAAAAGCCTAGGGTTGAAAAGGGAATATAAACTAACCTAATGTTGTCATGCATGGATAAGAATCCTAATGTCTGTCATATTTATCTCTTGCACATAGGGAAACAGAGATCCTCGGGGATAAACGAAAAAGAAACAGATATATACAGTAAACAGTAAACATGCATGAGATGCAGCAGTACAAGCGAGGCAAGGGAGTCCCACTCAACCTCGAACCTGGGAAAACAACAGGCAAAGTGAACAGTATTCACTTCAAACCTTTGGGGGCAAGCTGTACAAGCCAACAATCAATACAGAAAAAGGAATAAAACCCAACATCAGCTCTGACAGCAACACCAGCTCCTACAGTACGCAGCTCAAACAGCAACAGCTCTGACAGCTACAGTTGATTAACAGCAAAAAAAGGTTGACAGTAACACCTTCAAGTAAGACCCTATCTTCACTCTTCAATGCTCACCAAGCTTTAGATAAGCTCCTGTCTCCAAAAATCTCCAAGCTCTAGCAAGCACTGAACCTTAACAGGTAGACAGCTTCAAACAGCAGCAAAACCCTAGCTTCAACAGATAACTAACTTTGACAGGCACAAGCTTTATCTTTATCAATCTTCAATGGACTTCATATCTTCAATGCACTCACTCCAGAAGAGAATCAATTATCAGATTAAGTTGAAATGCTAAACAGCTTATTGACAACCAAAGGAAACCTATAAGCACTTAGCATTGTAGGGGAAGGGTTCCCTCAAAGTTCTACTTCTAAGTATGTCACTTATCCCTCCAAAGGAGGGATGTGAATACCCTAAAATGACTTTTTGTCATAGGGAGGAATAGAAGCACAAGATGCTTTCTATATTTGCAAGAAGATATCAATCTAAAGTAAAGCTCTCCCTATATTTCCTATCTCCTAAGTCTTCAAAAGCCATCTTCAAAGAGAAGGATCTTCAGGCTCCAAGCTCCATCCTTTGTCTTTAATCACCTTCAATGCCTTCATAATCTCCAACAAGCAAAGCCAAAGCCCCAAGCCCAATTGAAATAACCCAAACCAAACAAACAAGCAAAATGCCCAAGAGGGAAAACACACAATCACCACTCAAATTGCAAAAATCAAGTAAAATAGTAATACTCATTAAAAAAATCCTAGATTAATTTTTGAGGGAACCTAACCCTATACTTAATACCCCATATAAACCCCGAGGCCTAAATCAAACCCTAGGTCCCCAAACTATGCCCTAAACTACACCAAAGTGTTGTGAAACCCTAATTCTAATACCTCTCTTATCCACTTCTCAAACTAACCTAAACTTTAGTCACAAAACTATGACAAAATTCCTAAGGGTACATGCTTCCCTAATCTAATAAACCTCACAAGAATCAATCAAAAATCATGCACCAATCTCTCATACTAAATTCAAAAAAATGAAGTATCAAACAAATGTAAAATAAAATCAATAAAATTGTAAAATATACCAAAAAATATAAAATTCATGAAATTAATATTTTTATTGTTTCACACTTTTCTAGAGGTCCTAAGTGAACTAGGGAAAAAAATCCCATCCTAAAATGATTATTTTTCAAATTGTTATGAATTTATTTCTAATCAAAAATAAAATGTGAAAATAGAAGAAAATAAAAGAAAAATGCAAATGAGGCGTGTTGAATAGCAATAATATGCAGTTCAAAATGAAGTTGGGCTCAGGAGGGGGGTGCGCTTATCAAGCGCGTGCTAAGCCCAAAACAATTCAGAAAACAATATGGAAAATCACATGAAAAATGAAAAAACCTCGTGGTGAATAGCAATCAATTCCTTTGTTAATCCCATTGGGCTTCCAAAGTGGGGTGTGGATAGCACCAAATTACTTAAGCCCAAAGCCAGCGTTTAATGAAACGCAGCGTATCACTCTCTTCTTAGATTCCTTCACAAAGCAAAACTCGCTCATGGGCATTGGATCAAGATTGAGTCAAAGGTCTTCCTCTCATCCTAGGGCTATGGACCTTTCTTCTCCAATTCAAACTCTGGGAGGGAAACTTCAACAGACGGTGGCCGGAGGTGGCGCCACCGTTGTCCCCAATCATCAATTCCTTTAATCCTCACCCAAACTCAAACCTGAATACATCAATCAATTCGATTTTTCACCAGGAATCCAACCATGCTATTCATTCTCACTGAATCAAGTTCTATCTTAAATCACGAAGAACTTCTCAGGGGATGCTCAAAAATCAAACATCACCAATCCTAAAATTGAAGTGCCTAACTGTTGGTGTAAGCCCTAGAGGCCAATACTTTTTGGTACTTGTATCGGATTATTCATTTAATAATAAAAGGCATTTCTTTATTATGTTTGTCTTTCAGAATAATAAAGTCCCTAGAATAGTTAGTATGTTTAATGAAATGTTAAGTGTGACTTAATCATGAGATCCCATTAAACATAAAGACATTATTCTTAAAATATACGTAGTCAAGCTTTATTGCAAAGTGGGATAACATTAAAAGCATTGAGACTATTATGAAGATAGACTGATGATCACATCTCATGGATCATGGATAAAGAGTTATCAAGTCTTGACATAGGTATAAATATTAGGAGTAATATTTATACCGGATTGACCCGCTATGAGAATACTACGTAGTATGTTATGCAAAGTGTCATAAGTTATTCTCATGGTGATAATGGTGTATTACCACCCTTCGACCTGAAACCACTATGGACCCTAGATGTAGAGTCGGGTGCTTTATTGCTGATCAAACATTATCCGTAACTGGATGATCATAAAGACAGTTGATGGGCACTCCACGAAGCATGCTGAGGGACATGAGTGTCCTAGATGGAATTTGCCAATCCTGCATAACAGGAGAAATGTCTAAGGGCCCAATATTGAACTGGACAAGGATGACACAGTGTATTCCTTGTGTTCAATATAGACATAGGGGCAAAAGGGTAATTGTACAAACATATATTATCACGAAAAAGGTTTTGTCAGATCACATGACATTTTCGTGACTTGGGTAGCAGTGATGTGTTGCTAGATACCGCTTACTGTTTATTATGTTAAATATATAATTTAATATAATTACCAACGTTACGAAATCCTACAGGGTCACACACATAAGGACAGTTTGATGAGAGATAGAGAAATCAAAGGAATACCGTAAGGTACGGTGCACTTAAGTAAAAAATAGAAATTCGTAATATAATAATAATTATTGTTATTTTATAATGGTTATAAAATAATAATAAAATAAATATATTTATTATAATAATAGTTATTATAATAATATATAATATTATTATGGATCATGTGAATTGGGTTTTTAGCCCGCAGCCCACAAGAGAGTCTATAAAAGGAACCCTTGTGATGAAGCTTTCACTTGATGCAATTTCGTTTTTGATTCTCTTTTCTCACTCAAATAATTCCGTTCATAAGCAGCTAGCACTGTGACCGGAAGTTGTTCGTGTGGACTGAGTAGAGGCGTTGCACTTCATCAACGCTTGTGATCGCTGCATCAAAGATCTGAATCGCCACAAAGAGGTAACGATTCTATCACTGACCATGCTCATTCGTAAGGATCACTAAAGGAAATTTTTGTTTTCCGCTGCGTTTAGATCGCAATTTTCCTTCAGTGGTATCAGAGCCTGGTTACGAAACCATGGATCTGATAGCTGTTAAATTTCCGTCTTTTCTGTATTTGATTCGATTAAAACACAAAATGAATTTAACAATAAACGATTAATTAAATTTGGCATTTGTTGTGTATGATTTGGATGATTGATGTTGATTATGCTTCAGAAACCGACATTAGTATGTTGAAGTTGTGCGATACATTGATCATCCATAGGTTACACAAATAGATCGATCACTTTTATATAAGATATAAGAAATTCTGATGCAAAGATGGTATATGGGATATACTGTTTTGATTTCATCCATTCAATCACATAAGGATTGTAATTCTTTTGAAAGATCATCATTTTCATTCGCTTCGGAATCCGACGTTAGTATGGTGAAGCAATGACATGTTAATCTATCATATTGAGTTATCAATCGAGTTGTGTTTGACGGCATGAAATTGTTGCATTAGGATTAATGGCAGTACAAGTGTTGTATTGCCGCAGACTTTTCCAGTTGGGGTTGTAAATGCACAAAAGTTGTGCAGGAAACGACGTGAAATACAATGAAGTGTTCATAAAATTTTTCCTTTATTATTGTTTTGGGATTTAGTTTATTTAATTATCGGAATTTTAAACTAATAATAAAAGTGTGTTTATTATTATTTATTTGTGGTGATCAGTTATGGCCTTAGTTTATCCTTTATTATTGTTTTGGGATTTTTGAATACGGCCTGCGTGTCGTGCCTCTCTCTCAATCTCTTTATGTAACTTCTTTTCTCATCTCACTCCCTCGTATGTAAAACGAGTTTTCTTATATGTAATGTAATATTATGTTATGAAAAAAAAAAAAGAAGGAAGTATTCAATATTAAAGGAGGATAACCTTGGAGATCATGCTTGGAGAAACTTAGATCGTTATTAGGTTAGCTTAGGTTCTCTCATTGGCTTGAGAGAACAATTGAGTTAGGGGCCATAATTGTATCTTTTTTATATGTATGTTGATGCATGTAATTGTATGTTGATGCATGTGAGAGACGTTTTGCATGTAAAGCCGGTGAGATCAAACTAATAACAAATTCCCTCAAAATTGAATATTAAGTTTATGCTTTCCAATTTTTAGCACTCATCAAGACTAGTATCGAGCATTGTAGGTTTCGCCTACGCGAGGTGCATGTTCTATATTAGTAAGGTGTGATGGGATAATTGTAATATCCAATTGCTAAAACAATGGGTCAAACTTAACTAAACAAATTATAATAAGATTATATATGTTTAGAAGCAAGAATTGGGAATGATTCATGTGATGGATCAGAATAAGGAGTTATTCACCCAATTGAAAATATTCGAGAGTTGTATGAGATACAATTGGAAGGAGTTCCTACCTAAATAACTTAGTTTTGTGTAATCAGCCTAACGCTGACTTAAAACAAAGTGAAACATGGATCACGACCCACTAGAAAGTCTTCCAACGGGATTTTCCGAATCAAATGATGAGGGTCATTTGTTTTGAATAAAATAGTGGGAGCATATTTGATTAAAGGCCTAATTAAATATGTTGTTTTAATGATACTTATATTTTCATATTTCTCTTGTAGATTACCATGACAACAAACACATCGAACAATATTTTGCGATCCATCCTAGATAAGGAAAAATTGTCTGGGACAAATTTCCTGGATTGGCACCGTAATCTGAGGATTGTCCTCAAGCACGATAAGAAGCTGTATGTCTTGGAGACACCAGTTCCTGAGGAGGAACCTCCTAGTTCTGCACCAAAGGCAGAAAGAGATGCTTATAAGAAGCATTTCGATGATGCCAATGAAACCGCTTGCCTCATGCTTGCTACCATGAACTATGAGTTGCAAAAGCAACACGAGAACATGTCTGCGTTCGATATGATCGGACATCTGAAAATGCTTTATCAAGAGCAAGCAAGAAATGAGAGGTTTCAGGTTTCAAAGTCCCTTTTTAACAACAAGTTAGCTGAGGGAGCCCCTGTAAGTCCCCATGTACTCAAGATGATTGGGTATGTGGAGAACCTTGACAGATTAGGGTTTCCCCTTGGAAAAGAACTTGCGATTGATCTGATCTTGCAATCGTTGCCAGAGAGCTTCAGTCAGTTTGTCCTGAATTTCAATATGAATGACTTGGACAAAAGTCTTCCAGAACTGCTAGGCATGTTGAGAACTGCTGAGCAGAATACAAAGACAAAAGGGAAATCCATTCTGATGGTCAGTAATGGAAAGAAACAGAACAAGAGGCCCATCAAACAGGGTGGTAGAGGGAAAGGCAAGGAAGTTGCCAAACCCAAACCCACTCCTCCTGTTTTGAAGCCTAGTGGAGGAATAGCAAAGGAGGGCACTTGCTTCCATTGCGGTAAGACCGGACATTGGAAGAGAAATTGCCCAAAGTACCTGGAAGATAAGAATAATGGAGTAGAGACTTCAAATTCAGGTATTTTTGTTATTGAAATTAATTTATCTACTTCTGCATCATGGGTATTAGATACTGGATGCGGTTCTCACATTTGTACTAATGTGCAGGGGCTAAAAAGGAGTAGAGATTTGGCAAAAGGTGAAGTTGACCTACGAGTTGGCAATGGAGCAAAGGTTGTTGCTTTAGCTGTAGGAACTTATGTTTTAACTTTACCTAGTGGTTTAATAATTCAGTTAGAGAACTGTTATTATGTACCTGCAATTAGCAGGAATATTATTTCCGTTTCTTGTTTGGACAAGTTTGGTTTTTCATTCATAATAAGGAACAATTGTTGCTCCATTTATTTGAATGATATATTCTATGCTACTGCAAAAATGAATAATGGACTATATGTCCTTGATCTTGAAATGCCAATTTATAACATTAATACTAAAAGGTTGAAACCTAATGAGTTGAATCCAACTTACCTTTGGCACTGTCGATTAGGCCACATAAATGAGAAACGCATTTCCAAACTCCATAAAGATGGACTCTTGGACTCTTTTGATTATGAATCATATGAGACATGAAGATCTTGTTTAATTGGAAAGATGACAAAGTCCCCATTCACAGGAAAAGGTGAAAGGGCTAATGATCTTTTGGCACTCATACATACTGATGTATGTGGACCACTGAACATACCAGCCAGAGGAGGTTTTCAGTACTTCATCACTTTTACTGATGACTTCAGTAGATACGGATATGTGTATTTAATGAAACACAAATATGAGTCCTTTGAAAAGTTCAAGAAATTCAAGAATGAAGTACAAAACCAACTAGGTAAGAACATTAAAGTTCTTCGATCAGATCGAGGCGGTGAATATTTAAGCCTAGAATTTGATGACCATCTAAAAGAGTATGGGATTCTATCCCAACTTACTCCTCCTGGAACACCACAATGGAATGGTGTATCTGAGAGAAGAAATCGAACCTTGTTAGACATGGTCCGATCCATGATGAGTCACGTCGATCTTCCAAACTCCTTTTGGGGACATGCATTATTAACAACAGCTTACACACATAACCGTGTTCCATCCAAAAAGGTTGATAAGACACCATATGAGATATGGAGTGGTAAGAAACCACATATGTCTTACATGAAGATTTGGGGTTGCGAAGTTTACGTCAAACGACAAATTTCAACCAAGCTTGAGCCCAAATCTGACAAATGCTTATTTGTGGGGTATCCTAAAGAAACAAGAGGATATTACTTCTACAATCCTTCTGAGGGCAAAGTGTTTGTCGCTCGAACTGGAGTCTTTCTGGAAAGGGATTTTATTTCCAAAGGAAACGGTGGGAGGAAAATAGAGCTTGAAGAAATTCAAGAATCACAAAACATTGAAACACCTATGGAGGAACTAGAGCGGGAAACACAAGTAGTTGTGGAAGAGCAACCTGCTCAAGTAGAACAAGACCAGCGTAGGTCAAGCAGGATACGTCACCAACCTGAGAGATATGGATATCTCATAAGTGATCAGGGTGATGTATTACTCATGGATCAAGATGAGCCTGTGACCTACAAAGAGGCCATAACTGGTCCTGAGTCTGAGAAGTGGCTAGAAGCCATGAAATCTGAAATGGATTCCATGTACACAAACCAGGTTTGGACCTTGGTAGAACCTCCTATAGGATGCAAGTGGGTCTTCAAGAAGAAGACTGACATGGATGGTAAGGTACATACCTATAAAGCAAGACTGGTTGCAAAAGGCTATAAACAAATTCATGGGGTTGACTATGATGAAACCTTTTCACCAGTTGCAATGCTTAAATCTGTTCGGATTTTACTTGCCATCGCTGCATATCATGATTATGAAATATGGCAGATGGATGTCAAAACTGCTTTCCTTAATGGGAATCTTCTTGAGGATGTGTACATGACACAACCTGAAGGATTTGACATACCACAAGATGCCCAAAAGATATGCAAGTTACAGCGATCAATCTATGGATTGAAGCAAGCTTCCAGAAGCTGGAATTTTCGTTTTGATGAAACCGTAAAACAATATGGATTCATCAAAAATGAAGATGAACCTTGTGTCTACAAGAAGGTTAGTGGGAGCATGATCGTGTTTCTGGTATTATATGTAGATGACATATTACTCATTGGAAACGATGTCCCTACCTTGCAACAAGTGAAGACTTGGTTAGGGAATTGTTTTTCTATGAAAGACCTAGGTGAAGCAGCCTATATATTAGGAATTAGGATCTATAGAGATAGATCACAAAAACTGCTTGGCCTAAGTCAGAGTACATACATAGATAAAGTGTTGAGACGCTTTAATATGCTTGATTCCAAGAAAGGATTCATACCTATGCAACATGGTCTGTGTTTATCAAAAACACAATCCCCTTCAACTAAGGAAGAAAGGGATCGCATGAATAAGATTCCATATGCATCTGCAATAGGATCTATCATGTATGCCATGTTATGTACTCGACCAGATGTCTCGTATGCATTAAGTGCAACGAGTAGGTACCAATCTGATCCCGGTGATGCTCACTGGGTAGCTGTCAAGAATATCCTTAAGTACTTGAGAAGGACTAAGGATTCATTCTTGATATATGGAGGTCAGGAAGAGCTTGATGTAATTGGTTACACTGATGCTAGCTTCCAGATAGATAAGGATGATTTTAGATCACAATCTGGTTATGTGTTCTGTCTCAACGGTGGCGCTGTGAGCTGGAAAAGTTCAAAGCAAGAAACAGTTGCTGATTCTACAACTGAGGCCGAGTATATTGCTGCCTCAAATGCAACAAAGGAAGCTGTTTGGATCAAGAAGTTCATTAGTGAACTTGGCATAGTCCCTAGCATTGTGGATCCCATTGGTTTATATTGTGATAACAATGGTGCTATCGCACAAGCTAAGAAGCCTAGATCTCACCAACAATCCAAACACATACTTAGGCGTTATCACCTCATTCGAGAGATAATCGATCGAGGAGATGTGAAGATATGCAGAGTACCTACACTTGACAATATCGTTGACCCATTAACAAAGCCTCTTGCGCAACAGAAGCATGATGGTCATACTAGATCTATGGGTATTAAGGGTATGCCTAATTGGCTCTAGTGCTAGTGGGAGATTGTTGGTGTAAGCCCTAGAGGCCAATACTTTTTGGTACTTGTATCGGATTATTCGTTTAATAATAAAAGGCATTTCTTTATTATGTTTGTCTTTCAGAATAATAAAGTCCCTAGAATAGTTAGTCTGTTTAATGAAATGTTAAGTGTGACTTAATCATGAGATCCCATTAAACATAAAGACATTATTCTTAAAATATCCGTAGTCAAGCTTTATTGCAAAGTGGGATAACATTAAAAGCATTGAGACTATTATGAAGATAGACTGATGATCACATCTCATGGATCATGGATAAAGAGTTATCAAGTCTTGACATAGGTATAAATATTAGGAGTAATATTTATACCGGATTGACCCGCTATGAGAATACTACATAGTATGTTATGCAAAGTGTCATAAGTTATTCTCATGGTGATAATGGTGTATTACCACCCTTCGACCTGAAACCACTATGGACCCTAGATGTAGAGTCGGGTGCTTTATTGCTGATCAAACATTATCCGTAACTGGATGATCATAAAGACAGTTGATGGGCACTCCACGAAGCATGCTGAGGGACATGAGTGTCCTAGATGGAATTTGCCAATCCTGCATAACAGGAGAAATGTCTAAGGGCCCAATATTGAACTGGACAAGGATGACACAGTGTATGCCTTGTGTTTAATATAGACATAGGGGCAAAAGGGTAATTGTACAAACATATATTATCACGAAAAAGGTTTTGTCAGATCACATGACATTTTCGTGACTTGGGTAGCAGTGATGTGTTGCTAGATACCGCTTACTGTTTATTATGTTAAATATATAATTTAATATAATTACCAACGTTACGAAATCCTACAGGGTCACACACATAAGGACAGTTTGATGAGAGATAGAGAAATCAAAGGAACACCGTAAGGTACGGTGCACTTAAGTAAAAAATAGAAATTCGGATAATATAATAATAATTATTGTTATTTTATAATGGTTATTAAATAATAATAAAATAAATATATTTATTATAATAATAGTTATTATAATAATATATAATATTATTATGGATCATGTTAATTGGGTTTTTAGCCCGCAGCCCACAAGAGAGTCTATAAAAGGAACCCTTGTGATGAAGCTTTCACTTGATGCAATTTCGTTTTTGATTCTCTTTTCTCACTCAAATAATTCCGTTCGTAAGCAGCTAGTACTGTGACCGGAAGCTGTTCGTGTGGACTGAGTAGAGGCGTTGCACTTCATCAACGCTTGTGATCGCTGCATCAAAGATCTGAATCGCCACAAAGAGGTAACGATTCTATCACTGACCATGCTCATTCGTAAGGATCACTAAAGGAAATTTTTGTTTTCCGCTGCGTTTAGATCGCAATTTTCCTTCACTAACATCATCACCACATAACACTGAGCAATTTCCACCATTCCACTAAGCTTAAATCATCAAGAACTGCAAGAAATGATCCTCAACAGAAAATTGGCTCAACCTAATTTTGTCTTTAAACCTTGAATTTCTTTACTAGAAACCACCTAGCCCTCATCTACATTGCATCTAAACACCTAAAACCTAGCAATTCTATCTACATTATGCTACAAGATGAAGTTTACCAACCTGTGAAATTTGGATGAACAGAAGGTGGAAAGCTTCGAATTATGCTTCAAGGTCTTCCAGATTCCTTCAATGAGTGCTTATCAAGCTTCTGTATGCATCAATTTGTGTTGAATCCTCTTGAATTGCCAAATTCGATTCTGAGTTGCAAGCTTCAAACTTAAAGTGCTCTCTCTTGATTCTTCAGCAATCTTGGCCAGAAATCTCTCTGAATTCACTTAACAACTCAATATAAAGCTACTGAATGCATGAATTTGCTTTGATAATGCTCCAATTGGTATAACCGATTTGGATTTGCAAAGTGAAAACTCAAAGTTCTATCTCTCAAATCTCTCTCAATCTTCACCAAAAAACTAACTGAATTAGTTATAATCCTTATATAGAACATGTAGGAATCATCTAGAATGCCCCGGAATGATCTATGTGAGATATTGAAATTCTCATGCACTTGAAATTACCATGATAAGTTCATCCATGACAGTCATGATTCAGCTTGCTTCACCACCTAATTTTGATCCAAATTCTCCTCTAATGACATATTGAATGGATTGGTAAGGGTTAAGGCCTTGGTTATGATCTAAAAAATGGTTTTGCATATGTTACTTATGATGTAAGAAAGAATTTTCCAAAGGAACTCATAAAACCATGACTCATCTCAAAATTGTGACATTGCCAATGTGTTTGAAATCCAATTTCCATTCAAAATGACTACCCATATGCCATGTGTATCCCTCATATCTCAAAAATCCCAATTTCCCTCCTTTGAATCATTTGGAAAATCTCCCTTTTTAGGCAATTTTGGGCAACTTTGTGATCCAAGCCATTCCAATCACCCATGACTTCTTATCTGATCTAAAAACATCATTTTAAGCACATCTCATGTTGAACATTTTTCCATTTGAGGAGTGGAAGATAGAGATTTTGACCTATGTTGAAAAATGACCTATAATTCAACTTTCCCAAAATACCCCTGGATTGCCAAGATCATACCTTGAGTTCCACAAGTCTTCTTGAGGACTTCTAGTACTCAAATTAAAGGTAAGATCAAGCCCTACAATTCTTATTTTGGCCAAGAATCCATTTGAAAATTCCTTGATGGGCAAAAGTTGCTTGGAAGCCAAGTGACTTTCACAGATAAATTTCAGTGTCCTCTGATGACCCATAACTTGCAAGAACCATAACTTGAGTTCTAAAAATCTCCTTAAAGACTTATAGTACTCAAATTAAAGATATTTAGAAGTTCTAAAAGTTTCATGTTGGCCAAGAATCCATTTGAAACTTGAATTTTGACTTATGTGGCTTGGAAGTCCAGTGCTATACAGGGGATTTTACCCTAAGAACCCTGTATCAAACACCTCTAACCACTCTTGATTCTCTTGAACTTGATCTTGAATCATCCATACACATGCTTTAACATATCAATCCATGACTTCCATGACCTAGAGCTAGGTCTTGATGCCCTTTCTTTGCTCTCCTTGACCTAGGGTTACCCAGATGAAAACCTACTTGTACACACCTCAACTGTGGTTCTTGAACTTGATACCATGACTTGTCTAAGCCTCAATAGGGCTCCCTAGGCCTCCCAAGGAATCCATACACTCCTCAAATTCATAATTCCATGTTGATGATCTTCAATACATCTCAAGTTAGGAGAGAAATCCACCTGTTGACACTCAAATCTCCTCAAAGCTTCAACCCATTCCTTGATGATTTGGATGTTCTTCAGCTTGACTAAGGCCCCTTTATGTGCTTCTTTAGATAAGGATGGCACTTGACCCCTCTGTTAGATGACTTTCTGTGTAATGATATGCAAATTATTGGACCATGTACATGATGTGACTATGCAAATGATAATGCAATTAAAACATAAACCAGGTGAAATAGGTTGAGCAAATTTTAGGGTGCAACATATACCAAAGGTATCCACCATGATGTTCAACCATTCATGGGAAATCAAGACATGAGGTGATACATGGTGTATACCAAAGGTATCCACCATGATATTCAACCATTCATGGGAAATTAGAAATGAAGGGAAGCATGGTGTATGCCAAAGGCATCCACCATGACACTTTACAATTCATTGGGAGAATCATCTTCCTAAGAGGCTTCAGGAGGAACCCTAAGGATCAGTTAAGGATCACCTAAACTAAAAGGGATTAAAGGCTTTATCAAGGCCTAATCTAGGTTCTTACTAGGTCTCAACCTAAGCTTGATCTTAACAAGGAGCAATTAAAAGCTTAAAGTTAGCTAAAGGTTCACCTTTAAGTCTAAACTAAGAGAAAAGCTATATTAGGATCACCTAAACATCATCAACTTGCAAAATGGGGGAATAATAGAAAATCAATTCTAAAAATCTTAAGGAAAATCCTAGATGATCCTACATGGGTCAAGAATCTATGGTAGAAAGTTCAGGGTCCAAACCTAGTCCTAAAGGTTCTAATAAAATCTAAACTCAAAGGGGTGCTAAAGGGAAATCATAAAGGGGAGGCTCTAAAACCTATCTCAAACTCCAACTTAGAATCATCTAAAAAATACAATAAAAATCACACAATCCTATCAAGGAGTTTATAACAAGCATGAAAAATTTCAGCACCAAATTCAAATCCAAGAAATAGTACTAAAATCAGAAAGTAAACTACTCATTTTGAACATTTTTAAACGTGTAAAAAAAATAGAAAAATGCCAAATAAATGGAAAATTATCCAAAAATGAAAACAAATGCCATACTAAAATCAGAAACAAGGTAGGAATCATCCATAATTTTTCTCATATTTTCCTGATCAATAAAACTATTTTTATGCATTTTATATGATAAAATGAATTAAAAGAAATAAAGAAAAACAATTAAAAAAATCCAGAAAATAACAAAAAATCGTGGCCACTGGATCTAATGACTGGTCCACTGATCCAAGGGGGGGAACACACGCCACGTAGCCTTCAGGATACTTAAATGAAACAGATCGTTTTGATGTGTACAGCATGCTACGCGCTTGACTTGGATACACGGTAGTCCCTAATCCTGGCTGTTCACTCAAAAAGTATGCTCATCCAAGCCTCCTCATGGTGACACCTCAGCAGTCAAAGTCACAAACCCCTCAGAATGATTCCCATGCACTAGTCAACTGATTCAACTTAATCCAAGGGCCTCAGTTCATCTTCTTCGTTTGAAAACTGAAAAGGGGGGAAAGGTACTCATGGTGGCCGGAGAAGACTCCGGTCGTCTTTTCCAACGGGTTCACGGTGGCCAGGTCATCAGACACCACCAAACCTTATGAAATTATCTAGATCCGCTCGTTCTCTCTCGAGGAACACCATGCTACTCTCCATTTTTCCTATCTCTCAAGATACAAGCAAATACGAACAGAAACAGAAATGGTGCACTCAAGATCATCATCACCAAACTTCAAATTAATGCCATTAATCTACTCTACTCTTCTCCCTGATAAATTATCTATAATCAATTCTTGAAATCCTTCAAGATTCAAGCCTAACGATGCCTCTGAACAATTCACTCATCATCAAGAAACATCTCAAAACCTTACCAAATCATACCTAAATCCATCTAGGGTTCGAAATCTACCTAACCACATGCAATTTCTATCTTAATTCAATCTCATCAGAGCATAATAATGAAAAGATGAAAACCTGTTTTGAGCTCTCACAGAGAATGCCACAGCCTCCAAACCTTGATCAAACTTGCTTAGAATTGTTCAACAATGCTTGCTGAAGAATCTTGGAGCTTCAATTCCCTCTGCAATGGCCTCCAAGATGGAAAATGATTTTCACTTTGTAACTAACTTTTTCAAGTGCTCCTTACCTCATTCAAGCTTCTCCAATCACCAACCTTGCTATGAATTCATCCAGAAACTTATATAGAGTTGTTTTCGATCCTTACCTGGCCCAATTATGGTCCAATTCAATCAATCCAATTTTCAATTTTTCTTCCAAACTCTTCCATGACAATCATGTATTTCTGCTTCTAGCAGCTTCCATTCTCATCCAAATAGCTTGCATAACACTCCTTGAGCATGGATGGATCAGATTGAATGCTTAATTTGATCCTATGGTATAGATTGGTGGTGTTACTTCAATTCCAAGTAACCTTTGAAATGTCCATGAAATCAACCTTAACTCAAAAATGTGAAAATTCCAAAGTGCTCTAAATGCCTTCTACTTTCAAAAAATGCACAAACTTGCCATGTTTTGCACAAAAATGAATTGTTTTGGATTTTTCTCTTTTTTATGCCTTTTAATCATCTTCCATAAATATTCCTTCATACACTTCCATATTTAATCCATATCAATGAATCTTTTGATCATGGTTGGACAAATAACACCATTTTGAACAACTTTCAAGTTGATCAAAAGTCCATTTGAGGTGTCTAAGTTGATGAAGTTGACCCCTAACCAAAAATGATCTATAATTCCAAATTCCCAAAATACCCTTATCTTGTAAAGCTCATAACTTGAGACCTACCCATCCAATCATGGACTTCTAGTACTTTCTAGAAAGCTATGAAGATAAGGAACAATATTCATGTTGGCCAAAAGTACATGAGAATCATCTTTCTAGGGAAAAAGTGTAAAGCAAGTCGGTTGACTTTCAAGCTCCAAATTCACATTCCTTTGATGACCTGTAACTTGTCTGGCTCATAACTTGAGTTCTATAAATCCTATCAAGGACTTCTATTACTAAAATTAAATCTAGGATCATTCCCTACAACAATCATGTTGGGGTCAAGGTGAGATGAAAACTTCATCTTGAGTTATGTGGTCTTGAAGTTAGGCACTAAACCAGGGGATTTTACACTATTAAGCATAACAACCCTAGCCTAGGAACTCCTCATATTCTTGATTTATGATAAGTTGACCTTGTAATCATCCCTTGGGCATCTTAATAAATCAATCCATGATCACATGGCCTTGAAATTGGGTCTCAACCCTCTTCAAATCATCAGTTGACTTAGGGTTGACCAGATGATACCCTAGTTGCACCAATATTGGTTGTAGCTCCATATCTTTCACATAATGACCTGTCTAGGCTTCAAAATGAACTTAAATACTTCTCATGAGCTCTCTCAAGGTCTCAAGTCCTCTCCCATGGGTTCAAAATCATCTGAGGACCTCCCACAACTCTCAAGTTAGGAGATGTGCACACTTGGCTTCAACCACTCTCTCTAAGGATCTTTGGCTTCATTGATGAGGATGTCAACCCTTGAACACTTGGATAACCCTCTTAGCTAGCTTCATGGCCTTGTGTAGCCATTTGTTGGTAGTCATACCTCTTGATCTTTTGCATACATATAAATGAAATGCAAATGAAAATGCTAAAATGAATGCAATGAAACATAAGCTAGGTTAAGCAAGGTTAGGCAAATTTTGGGGTGCAATATACCAGCACGCGAGACAAGACGGCTCCACGACATTCAATTGATATGTGCAACACACAATTATGATTCCTGCCCTTTGGTGTCAGATCCAAGTCCGTGAAACCTAGACCATTACCTGCATTGACATGCGCTACAACCACTTCGAGTTGGTTAACCAATATCTATTGTGGCACGTAAGCAGTGTTCAATATCCTCAACAAAGCATTTCGGTGCACCTACGAACATAACAACAAGGACAAGATAGATATTTTGGAGGGAGTCTGTTGCAAGTGATCTACTATCTTGTAGTCACTTTTCCTTATCAATCTCATGAACTCCTCTGCTTCCTTCTCCAAAGAACTCTTCTAACCAGCATGAGAAGCTTCTTCCACCACAACTTTCTTACCCTTATCAGCTCTGTCAGCAACCACTTCAGGTGATGAGAATACTCTTCTGCTTCGAGTAATTCCCCCAGCTCCGACTAGATTATCCACTAAATCAACCGGAAAGCTCTTCAATTCCTGTTTTTGCCCATTAAAATATACCTCTGCTCCGTAGTTCCATGGAATTGCTTTGGTACTCTCATACGACATATGCCCAACTTTGGTGATGATAATGGTTGGTGGCCTCAGTGCAGAAATAGTTATAGTTTTGTATGGAATCGAGATCATGGCGACCTTATTCTTTTCCTCAACCATGATCTCTTCAGACTTCTTTTCAACCATTCGGTCAAATTGCAACACTTCATCATTTATCATACCCTGAATACAGCTCTTCAGCTTTGCACATCCCTCGGGATGACTCAAACATTCAGTACACGATTCATTATAGCCCGGGAATATCCCTCCCTTCAATAAATTTTCCTTCACAAAGCCCAACGGCGTCTTCAAATCATTGACATCAGTTATCATATCTAAACTCCCGTCTTCAAGGATTGCACTGACTCCGACTGCCCCATGGTTAGGAATGAGGTTCCGCACGACATTGGGAGCATTGTGAGAAACGTTTATTGCCTATCTATCCACCAAATCCTGAACTTTATCTTTAAAGGCCTTGCAGTTATCAATGTTGTGCCCAGGTGCCCCAGAATGGAACTCACAACGGGCATTTGCATCATAACCGGGTGGTGGTGGTCCTGTCGGAGGAGCCATAGTCCTCTTCTGGATTAACTGTAGTTATAACAAATGCTGGAGCAGTTGAGCATACGACATCGGAGGCGCGTTGAGTTATCTATTCACCACTCAGCCTCGTTCCTGAAATCTTCTATAACCCTGTTGATTCTGTTGTTGCTGTGGTTGCTGTTGATGTTAAGGAACGGCTGGAATTGTGATAGTAGCAACCTGCTGCTGTTGCTGACGATTGTGCACTGGTCGCTGATATCTATTCCTTCGGGAACCATACACTAAATTGCTCTCGCCTTCACGCTTCTTACTACCAAATACCTTTTTACCTCCTCCTCTAGCTGAGGGAACCTCACCAGATTGGATCTTTCCCAACTTTATACCATTCTCTACCCTCTCCCTAATGATAATCAAGTCGGAAAAGCTACCAGACATGCTAATGATAAGCTTCTCATAATAGACACCAGGAAAAGTAGCCACGAACATATCAATCAATTCACGCTCCACCATCGGGGGCTGCACTCTTGCTGCTAGTTCACGCCACCTCTGGGCATATTCCTTAAAGCATTCACCAGTCTTTTAAGACAAATTTTGGAGATGGACCTTGTTAGGTGCAAGGTCATTATTATACTGATAGTGCTTCGCGAAGGCTTCAGCTAAGTCTCTCGAACTGCGGATATTAACAGGCTGTAGTCCCATATACCACTCAAGTGAGGGCCCTGACAAGTTGTCTTAAAAGAAATGCATGAGCAATTTTTCGTCATCCGAGTAAGCATACATTTTGCGATAATAAGAACGCAAATGGACCCTTGGGCAAGTAGTTCCCTTATACTTGTCAAATTCACGGACTTTGAACTTCAGCGGAACTTTTAGATTTGGGATCAACCCCAGATTCACCATGTCTAACCCCGTGGAGTTTTGGTTCTCAAAACTCTTCATTTTATCCTCCAGAAATTTGAACCTCCTATCAATTTCAACTGGCAACTCAGCCCCAATATCCCTCTTTGAAAAAGCATCCTCCTGTTGGTCTTCATCCTATTGAGGAACATTCCCATGAACAACACAGAATAGGAATAGGAATTGTAGCTTGATTTCCTCTGCCCGGAGGTACCACTGTTGGGGGAACAACGTTGGCACGAGGTGTACCAATCTCACTATGAGGAGGGTTAGCAATAGCACCTCCATGAAGCACACCATTATTGTCAACACGAGCAATCAATGGCTGGACTAGAGTCCTCAGCTGCTCCTGGCCATTTGCCATACCCTGCATCAGCTCCATAAACTGAGTCATCCTGTCCCTCATCTCTTGAGTCTCAGCTTGTACTTGTTCCATAACTCTGCGCTGATTACCTCTGGTGGCGTAACGGTGAACTGTCTGATTGCCTATCCTGAAACAAGCTAACAAACCAACATGAATAAGATCAATGCTTCTGCTGCACCTGCTATGCAAAAATGCTATGCAAAATGCAGGCATGTATATATATGCATTAGGGACGTTTCCCCTTGATTCTAGTTCTTGCTCGAACAACGAGACATAGGGAAACCCATAGCCATGCATAGAGCCAAACACCTCATACATACTAGAAAAGGCCCAAGAGGCAAGGTACAAGCCCACAACTGAATATAAAAAATCAACAGAGGGACCTTAGCTAACATGTCTGGTGATGGTCAATACAAACATAAGCAACAAGCTATAAAGGAAATGGAAAACATCAGGTACGACAACGAGCACGAAACTCCTCCAATAGCTCCTATGTCTCAGGATGGTCTGGTCTGACGAGTAACCCCTGAATGAGTGCCTCTCTTTGTCTGATAGTAGTCTGTAAACCCTCAACATAGTCTTCCCAGGCTCCCTCTCCAAAGACTTCCTCTAGCTTGCACCTCTTTGAATCAGCCCTCAGCTTGTAATCCACCAAGGTTGCAAGAGCTTCGTTCAGTCTACAATCACTGTCACGTTTGAGTAGAGCTTCATCTGCAATCCTCTCATCCTTTGCTCTGAGCTGAGTCTTCAGTCTAGTAATCTACTACTTCAACTTATCCTCACGCTCCTTGTTGTTGGTAAGAGTAGCATTCAACTGATCATTGAACTTGGAAATCTCCATATAAGCCATATGCAACTCCTTCTTTTTAGAAGCGAGAACATCACCGATAACTTTCAGATCTAAACTCAAACATTCACAGGAATGAGTCTCCTTAGTCAAATCTGTACCCAACCGGTTTACCAATTTAGTCTGCCTCCTGTAAGAGTGCACAACTTCAATCTTCTCACTCCGGAGCTGAATGATCTCTTTTTCTAACTCTTCATTAGCCTTCCGAAGCTCCTCTTTCTCAGACCACAACTGGTTGTACCTCTAGATATCCACAGTGGTAGGTTCTTCAATCATGAGAGAATACAATGGCTCTATAGCCGAGAAAGGAATCAATAACCTCTTTGCTTTATCCTAGATCCAAATCAAATAAGGGTCGTAAGCTCGACTGTTACTCTTCCCCAGAGAAACTTTCCCTTTCCTGTGGATTCTGCTCCAAGCATCCTCAACTGTAAGAAAAGTATCACCCTCCAACAATCCAGTGAGATACAGAGATTCCTGTATCTCCTCTTCCTTAGGAGGATCTCTCAAGGTGTACCCAAACTGTCGGACTGTCAAGGATCGGTTATAGTTGATGCATCCTTTCCTTCCGACCAACAGGACGTTAGGAAAACCTCCGCAACTATGAATGATCTTAGTACCAAGCATATCTCTATCAAACCAGATAATATTCTCAGCAGACAACCCTATCAACCTCTCAGACCATTCGGAAGTACCTGTAATAGTAATGAAGAGACCAGACATGGGAGGATAGCTCACAAACCACATATACAACAAAGGCACGCAGCAAGATACGTTCTTCCCTCTTCTGTTTTCATTCTTATAGTGAACAGAATGATAGATGTCGCATAGCAGCGTAGGTATAGGATTCCCTGAAGCAAAGATATGGAATGCATCCATATCTACAAAATCTGGAATATTAGGAAATAGCAGGATACCATAGATACATAACGCTAAGATAACATTAAACACCACCCAACAACCATCTTTGGTAAATTGTTGAGCCTTCTCAATTAGAAAGGATAAAGGGAAACCAGGCATTCCACTCCTCTTAGCCAAATTCCCCTTCAGCTCAGAAACATCCAGATGCAAAACAGCAGCAAGCTTAGCCAAATCAGGCTCAGCTTCAGTGTGATAGAATGGTATCTGATCAAGAATAGGCACTCCCAACAACACAGAGAACTCTTCTAAGGTAGGCGCCAGAATATAACCAGGAAAAGTAAAGCACCTCAGTTGTGGGTCATAAAACTGCAAGAGAGCATAAAGACCATTCAACTCATACACCGATGGCTTGCAGACAACACTCAGAAGCTTCCCATATGATTCCTTGAAGTCTTCCATCACTTTCCTATCATCCACAAAAAACAAACCCAGCAGAGATCTGATGTCAGGTGTTGGAAACTTGTATACCACTGTCTTCCTCAGACTAGCCTCCATGTCAGAGAAATAAGAACACTAGAATCAAAGGGAAATATACACCTGCAACATAAATACATGTTAATGAATATGCAATATGAAAATGCAAATGCAAATGCAAACAAGGGATCAAGGCTGCTGGGTTGTTGATTGAAAAGAACCAGCGCTCCGCTTTGATAAGAATACAACACTGATAATTAGGACCCACTGTGTCAAGATCAAAAGTTTGCACCGACGAGAAAATTGGGTAGGTTGGAGGCTAAGGTTTTTTGCATAACCCAATCTCTCTCACATGTATGGACCTATTCACTGACAATGTTCGACATCCTATGCGTTCATCAGTGTCACAGACTTTCGAGAAACAATGATACGTTCACCATTTCTGGTTTGGCATCATAGTCTCCCGAAGCGGCCTCACTTAGCTGAATCACAAATGATTGGTTCCCAGAGTCGAGAATCCTCAGATCCAAAATCCCCTTAAGCCCAAAGAGCTAGAAAAGAAGTCATCAAAGAGAATATCGTCTGAGCACGAATTTCATGGGAACTAGTGCATGCCAAACATATAGTTTCACCATTACTTTCCAGTTCTAATGTTATATTTGTACTCAAGCTCGGGTCCGGCTTATCTCTCAATGGAACATTCCCCTCCAACAGCACATCAAAACTGATATATATAATGCTGAAAGTAAATGCAAGAAAATAAAGTACAACATATACACACACCCAAGAGATAAAAAACCAAGCACTAGGATTGACTAGCATAGGGGATGTTCCTGTCCCCAGCAGAGTCTCCAGCTGTCGCATCGCTGTGAAGAGGGGCTGACAATGACAGAAGAGTCACCACAATTTGTTATTTATCCCAAAAGAGGGAAAGGAAATGATCAGAGAAAACCTAACGAAAACGGGAAAAGGCAGGTCATCGCAACCATGTCTTGGGTTCGGGAATCGTTTACGCAAGGGGAAGGTGTTAGCACCCCTCACGTCCATCGTACTCGACGAGATCCACGCTTTGTTGTCTATCTAAAAGGGTGTTTACTATCTAAGCTACGGCTCAGGGACAAAAGAAAAGAAAAGAGACTTGATAGAGCCTCGCCGCTCTATGCCTACGTATTCCCTCGTGCAATGGGAAAGTCAGAGTCAACGTAGTTCGGCTAAGTACGGGTGAAAGGGGGAAGGTTGCTCGCCAAGACATCGCCGTCTTGTGCCTACGTATCCTCATCTGGTATTAGAAATCAGAGCAAACATAGTTCGGGCTAACAAGAACACCGGTTGGTTCAAAATGTTTTACCCGAGTAGGGTTAAAACTTAGTTCTAGCAGTTAGGTGTATGCAGCTCGACCATTGGAGACTTAGGCGTTACCTGTTTGCGATAGAACCAAGAGTTGACACAACTCTCCTTATGAAAAGGGTTTTCCAAATTAAGATCCCGAAGGATAAAAATGGTTTGAAGTTTGTTTTTGTGTTTTTTAGAAAAGAAGTGCATTTATTATTGTTTGTAATTCATGTTGCACAAAAGACTATGACCTAGGAGTGAATGCGTCGCATATCGTCCAAAGGACATACGTTAAACACTCTAGATAATTGAGAGGAGGCCCCTAAATAACCATATCCCGAGTACTTAAGGCTTGTAACATACAACAATCTTTAACCTTTATTAGATGTTTTGAGAAAGTTTGAAGATGAGAAGAGAAAGACACTCTAAAGGGAGACTAAAACTCAACCTAATGTTCTCATACAAAGTGCACCTATGATTGGGATAAAAGGGAATGCTACCTAATGTTATCATGCATGGATTCAAGCCTAAGGTCTATCATAATCTCTCTTAAATAAGAGAGATTATAGGTCCCTAGGGAACATGGCAAAGGAAAACAAAAGAAGGAGAAGAAGAAAGCATAAGACAATGCAAGTATGTAAACATGTAATGCTCAATTAGAATGAAAGTGTGGGAGGAAAAAAAGTATGGGGCAGTAGCCTCCACAAGCACATCTCAACCTCAAGCATGCATATGAGAGATGCAAAGAAGAAGGAAGAAATAATGCACACAAAAGAGATCAAACAAGTGCACAAAAATAGGATGAACTGAGAGAAAGAATTCCACAACCATTTGTCATCAACCACAACGCCCAAAGGCAAACCAAAAAGAGATGAAGACATAACACAAATTAAGGATGGGAGATAAGATGAGGACACCAAGGAACTCATAAAGATAACTCAACCAAAATCATCACCAAGATTATGCAAACAAAAGCACAAAAGAGTCCTCAAAGAATCTCCATTCATGACATGTTCCAAGTACCTCCAAAGGAGAGACTAAACCATCTCAAATGGGATTCAAAAGTCATTGGACAGAAGCAAAGATGAGAGGAGAAGGTACATAAACCAAATAAAGAAAAGCACAAAATAGAATGCAAGCATAGGCATGGAGAAAGACCTAAGTCATAAGCACATTCAACACTTAAGCTTCAAGTGGAAAGCCTAAAAAGAAATGCAAATCTCAACAAGCAATGAACAAGTTTATAACCTAAAAATGAGCATTCAAATACCTCAAAATGTTAGAAGTATGAATCAACAAGAATTGAGAGCTCAAGGGATCCATAGAAGTCATTTCCCATTCAAACTAGGTCAAGTGCTTGTATGAACCTCCCATAGAAGTAACTTGACTTGCAAGTTACCTCAAAAATAGGAAAAAGTCTCAAAAATAACCAAATAAAATCTCAAATGAACATCAAAGAGTTGGAAACCAGAGGAAAAAATATCACAACCAATGTCACTTCAAAGCATCATCAACGAATTTGATTCACAAGGACGCTCCACTTTGAAGGAGGGTTGTCGAGGGTCAACAAAAATGAAGTCAAAGTCAAACCAGGGGAAAATTTATCCTCAAAGATCCTTCAAATCATCATTGAAATAAGGAATGAATCTTATTCATTGGAGAAAAAGATTGCTCAAGAAATAAAGCAAGAACAATTAAGAACAAAAGAAAGTTTCATTAAAAACTCTTCCAAATAGAAAATCCCATTTTAATTGAAAAATAATTGAAAAATGAAAATAAAAATTTCCAAAAATTAAATGATAGCCTAAAGTATCTAAAAATATTTTTTGTGGGATTTTATAATATTTAGAACTATTTTTAATGAATAAAAATGAAAACAGAAAAATAACATAAAATAAAATAAAGAAATAAACAACAAAGGTGCAAATAGCAAAGAAACAAGGCAAATGCATTGGGCTGGATCCCAGGGGGTGTCAGAATCCACAATGAAACGCATCGTTTCATTTACACGTGTGGGAAGTCAAGAAACACGCTGGTTGGTCAGCTTAGATCCAGGTCGTTGATCCAGATAAGTCAACAAGTCAAATGCATACACATCAGCTTAGACTGGAATTGAACCAGACGCCAGAACAATTGTTTCGGTCGTCTTCTCTGGCAATGCCACCGGAGCTGCAGGTTCCATAATTAACCAAATTGAGTGAAATCTTATAACAAAATGATCGCCACGTTACATAGATCACAAATCCACCAACCAATTTCATTTATCATGCGTAAATCAAGAAAATTGAACGATTAAAGAATCATGCTCAAAACTGAAAGTTCATCAAACATCACAAAGAATTATCCAAGATTTGCCTACACATGTAGGTATTCAGTTTGCATTAAAAATGGCATGGAATTGATGCATATCATGTGAGACTTTTTGAAAATAAGAATACCTAATGGGGTCTTTCCGTTGGAGCTTCTAATGGTGTCAAGCTTAAGCAAAAGCGTGCATAATCACTCAAGGAAGTTCAAGGAAGAGAATGTTGGTGTTGATTTGGCTAAAATTTGCTTCAATTTCAAATTCGAATTTTCACTTTTCTCTTGAATTCTCAAACTGTGATCAAGCTCTACCTCCACAAAAATGACTCAATGAAGCTTCAAAATTCATCTGGAACTTTTATATAATGGATCTAGAGTGATGTGGAGGCCCAATTTGGCCTTATTGGAAGGTAATTCAAAAATGCCCAAAATTGGAAATGAGCTTCATGCATACGTGAAATTGGCTCCATTTCTCTTTGATGTTGATTCAAATCAGTTGTTGGGACCTTGCTTTGATCATGTGGATAGGAATTAATCCTTAATTTGATCCAATGGTGGAGATTGAATGTGAAACTTCTCTTTGAAGTAACCTTGAAAACCATGAGTTCTAGCTCTCATACCTCAAATCCAATTTATGCATCTTGCTTGTTGGATAAACGTGAATCAAAATGAGCACAAATATGGCACAAAAAGGTTCCAAAACCAAATCAATTGAATTCATGACTTTAAGTTCATTTTTCCATGGAATTTCTTCACCAATCTCCTTGTCCTTGCATAATTCATGATAATTTGATGTTCCATGAAGAAATTAATACCATTTGAAGAAACTTTCATGGTGGAGAAAGTTTCATTTGAAGTGCTTAAGATCATGAAAAGGACCTATAATGAAAATGACATATAATCTCACTTTCCCAAAATACCCCTGCCTTACAAGCTTCATAACTTGAGTTCTACAAATGAGATGAAGGACTTATAGGACTTTTGGGAAAACTAAGATCATGAGAAACAACTCTCATGTTCATCAAAGGTTTAGGAGAAACATGATTCTAGGTCAAAAGTGCCTTGGATGTTGGTTGACTTTTGTTGACTGAAAATAGAGTTCATTTGAGACCTCTAACTTGTCAGCATCATAACTTGAGTTCTAGAAACCCAATAGATGTGTTCCAGTACTCAAAAGAAAACTAAGAACATGCTATAAACATAACATGTTTATGTAAAAGTGAGATTACACTTGTATCTTGTGATATGTGGTCTTGAAGTTAAGCACTAAAAAGGGGATTTTACACTGACAAACCTCTGAAACCCTAATTTAGTAACTTCTCACACTCTTGATTCTTCTTGAATTGTTCTTGAAATAACATCTTAGATGCCTCAACACAACTTTTCATGACTCAAACGACTTAGAACTAAGTCTTAATCTCCTTCTAATCCTCAGTGGATCTTGGACTAGGAAGATGAAACCCTAGGTGTGCAATCACTTGACTGCAACCTCTTGCACATGATGTAACAATTTGAATAAGCTCCACAATGGCTCTCAAAGCACTCAATGAGCTTGGCAACATCTCATAACCATATCCATGCACTTTTGATCCTTAGATGATCCTCAAATGGCGTCCAATATATGAGATAAGTAATATACATCCATTCCATTTTTCAAAGAGCTCTAACCAGCTTCTAATGACTTGAAGAGCACTCAAGCTTTCTTGGAACCTTTGACAAAACATCTCTTGCTATGCACACCTCTTGATCCCCTGCAAATGAATAATGATATGCAAATGCAAATGCTAGAACAATGCAATGAAAACATATATGGTATGTCTGGATTTCCACTATCTTTCTTGGTTGGTAAGGCTCAACATTTTGCAAAGGATGGTTGTTGGGTTGTCTTTAATGCCATCTTGGCTCTGTGCATATATGGTATAATTTTGTTTCCGAATATTCCAGACTTTGCGGATTTGGACGCTTTCCACATTTTCATCTCAGGAAATCCTATGCCTACACTTATGGGAGATGTGTATCATTCTGTGCATTATAAGAATGAGAATTGGAGGGGAAAGAACATATCTTGTTGTGTACCTATTTTACACCGGTGGTTTGTGAGTCACCTTCCCATGTCCGGTCCTTTTGTTGATACTGCAGGTACCTCAGAGTGGTCAGAGAGACTGATGGGCTTGACTTCTGAGGACATTGTTTGGTTTACCAGAGACCAGTTAGGTACAGAGATTGTCTACAGTTGTGGTGGTTTTCCTAACATCCCGATGATTGGGAGGAAAGGAGGCATTAACTACAATCCATCTCTTGTAGTGAGACAGTTTGGGTATTCTATGAGGGAACCTCCTAAGGAAGAGGAAATACAAGAATCTTGGTATTTCACCGGTTTTCTTGAGAATGAGACCCTGATCAGAGTTGAGAATGCTTGGAACAAGATTCACCGTAGAGGGAAGGCTTCCTTGGGTAAGAGCAACAGTAGAGCTTATGATCCTTATGTGACTTGGATTCAGGAGAGAGCTAGGATATTGTTGATGCCTTTTCCACCTTGTGAGCCTTTATATCCTTTAATGATTGAGGAGCTAACTACTGTTGATGTTCAAAGATATAATTAGTTATGGTCCGAGAAGGAGGAGTTGCATAAGGCAAACGAGGAATTGGGAAAAGAAATTATTCAGCTCCGAAGCGAGAGGAATTAAGCTACTTATTCATCTAAGAAGCAAACAGAGTTGGTGAACAAGCTAGGTACAAAGTTAACCAAAGAGATACGCACCCGAGAGCGTCTGGGTTTAGACTTGAAGAGTGTCAGTGATGTTCTTAGTTCCAAGAAGAACGAGCTGGACAAAGCATATCTAGAGATTTCCAAGTTTAGTGCACAATGGAATGCATTCTTAAAAAATAACAAAGAACGGGAAGATGGACTCAAACAACAGATTGCTAAGTTTAAAGCTCAACTCCAAGTGAAGGATTAGAAGATTGTAGCTGAATCCTCACTCCGACGGGACAATGATTGCAAATTGAATGAAGCGCTTGCAATGTTGGATGGTTACAAGTCTAGAGATGATGTGAAGAGGTGTAAGCTTGAGGAGGCTTTTGGTGAGGGCGCTTGGGAGGATTTTGCTTAGGATTTGCAGACCAGTATTAGCCGGCGAGAGTTGCTTATCCAGGGGTTACTTGTCAGGCCTGACCATCCAGAGATGAAGGAGCTGTTAGAGGATTTCCGGTCACGTTGTCGTACTTGATTGTGTTTCTTCTCTTTGTAGTTTGTTGTTATGATGTATATTGACCATCACCAGATCTGTTGGCTGAGGTCATTTTGATTTCTATAACACTATGCTCTATATCTGACTCTTGGCTCAAATTTTATTTATGAGGAGTGTGCTTATTGCTTATCTGTTAGCTCTATATTGTGATGCTGTTCTCGTGGAACTAGAATCGAGGGCGGAATTTCTCTAACGAATATATACATGTCTGCATACTGCGTCATTTTTTTGCATTTTTGCATTGCAGGTGCTCCGGAACCGTTAACATTATCTCCATGGTGTGTTAGTTTGTTTCAGGATTGACAACCAAACAACGCATCATTATGCTACTCGGGGAAATCAACACAAGATTATGGAGCAGATGCAAGCTGAGATGCAAGAACTCTGTGACAGGATGGCCCAGTTCATGGATTTGATGCAGGGTGTTGCAAATGGCCAAGAGCAGTTGAGGACTTTGGTGCAACCATTAACTTCTAGGGTTGATGGGAATGGTGTGTTTCACGGGGGAACTGCTGCTAATCGTCCTTGTAATGATGGTGGTACGCCACATGCTAATACTGTTCCTCCAGTTGTTATCCCTCCGGGCGGAGGTAATGTAGGTGGAATTCCTATACCTGAGATGGCGTATGCTGTGCATGGCAACAATGTTCCTCAGTGGGATTAGGATCAACAAGAAGATCCATTCTCTATGAGGGATGTTGGTGTGGGGATTCCGTCTGAGGCAGAAAAGAGGTTTAAGCTGATCGAAGAGAAGATGCGAAGCTATGAAAATCAGAACTCTATGGGATTGGATATGGCCAATCTGGGGCTGATCTCATATTTGAAAGTACCTTTAAAGTTCAAAGTTCCTAATTTCGACAAATACAAAGGCACTACTTGTCTTAGGGTTCATCTTCATTCCTACTATCGTAAGATGTCCGCCTATTCTGACAATGAAAAGTTGCTTATGCACTTTTTCCAAGACAGCCTTTCTGGTCCATCTCTTGAATGGTACATGAGCTTAGAACCAGTCAACATCCGAAGTTGGAGGGATTTGGCTGAGGCATTTGTTAAGCATTACCAATATAACAGTGACCTGGCGGCTAACAGGGTCCAATTGCATAACCTATCTTAGAGGAATAATGAAGGTTTCAAGGAATATGCACAGAGGTTGCGTGAATTGGCAGCTATAATGCAACCTCCTATGGTGGAGCGGGAGTTGATAGATATCTTTGTTGCCGCGCGACTGGGGTGTACTACGAGAAGCTAATTGGCAATATGTCGGGAAGTTTTTCTGATCTAATTATTACAGGTGAAAGAGTCAAGAACGAAATTAAGATGGGTAAGATTCAAGCTAGTGAAGGATCCACATCTGGTGGAGGGAGAAAGATCTTTGGGAATAAAAAGAAAGAGGGAGAAACTAATGCAGTATCAAGTTCCCGGGGAAGAAACAGAAATCAGCATCAACAATACCGTCAACAGCAACCTCAGGTTGCAAGTATTACCATACCTGCGGTACCTCAACCAAAACAACAACAACCACAATAGAATCAACAAAATTATGCTCCTCGCAGATTTCAGGATCGGGACAGGGCAGTAAACAGGCAGTTTGATGTGCCACTGATACCATACTTGTAGTTGCTTCAACACTTGTTGCAATTACAGCTGATACAGAAAAGGATTCTGGCTCCTTTGATAGATTCACCACCTCTTGGTTACAATGCTAATTCTAGGTGTGAATTTCATTCTGGTGCCCCGGGTCACAACATCGATAACTGTAAAGCATTCAAGCATAAGGTTCAAGACCTTATAGACAATAAAGCCATTAAATTTTCTCATGATGCACCCAATTTCGTGCAGAATCCCATGCCTAATCATGGGGCATCTGGGGTTAGTGCCATTATTGAAGATGAGAGTTTGAATCTGGTAGCTGATGTTGAGGAATTGAAGACTCCATTGAGCTTTGTAAAGGATAAACTGTTGAGTGGAGGGGTATTTCCTAGGTGTGATCAAGCTTGTGCAGAGTGTTTGGTCCACCCTGAGGGGTGTGAGAAGTTGAAGAATCATATTTAGAAGCTAATGAATGACGGTATCTTATAATTTGACAGAGTTCCAGAGAAGAAAGAGGAGAAAATAGGAGACGAAGAAAGGAATGAAGTTGCGACAATTTCGATTCCGTACAAGACTATCAATATTTATGCGCTGCCTAGGCCACCAACCATCATTATCACCAAAGCTGGTCCTATACCATACGAGAGTACTAAATCGATTCCTTGGAATTACGGAGCCGAAGTCTACTATAATGGGCAGAAGCAAGAACTGAAAAGTTCACCGTTGGATTCTGTGGATAATTTAGTAGGTGCTAGTGGGATTACCCGGAGTGGAAGAGTGTTTTTGTCTCCTGAAGTGGGTGCCGAGAAATCTGACAAGGGTAAAGGAAAAGTAGTGGTTGAGGAGACTTCTCAAGCTAGTGAGAAAGAGTCCTTGTTGAAGGAGGAGGAAGAATTCATGCGCATGATCCGGAAGAGTGATTACAAGATTGTAGATCACTTACAGCAAACTCCGTCAAAGATCTCCATTATGTCGTTGCTGTTGTGTTCTGAGGCACACAAAAATTCTCTTTTAAGAATACTGAATACAACTTACATGCCACAGGAGATATCTGTGAATCAGCTCGAAGGAGTAGTGGCACATGTTAATGCTGGTAACGAGCTGGACTTTACTGATTTGGATTTGACACCCAAGGGACAAAATCATAATTTGGCGCTGCATATATCTATTGAATGCCAGGGGTCTGTAATGTCACACGTGTTGGTTGATATCGGGTCATCCTTGAATGTACTTCCTAAGAAAGCGCTGATGAAGTTAGATACCCGAGGTATAATGTGTACTCCAAGTGACTTGGTGGTACGAGCATTTGACGGGACTAGAAGGTCTGTGTTTGGGGAGTTGACTCTGCCAATCTAGGTCAGTCCAGAGGTGTTTGATGATGTGTTTTATATCATGGATATTCAGCCAGCTTATAGTTGTTTTCTGGGATGTCCTTGGATACATTCAGCAGGCACCGTAACGTCAACGTTGCACCAAAAGTTGAAATACATGGTGGTTGGCAGTGTTGTTACTGTGTGTGGAGAAGAAGATATTATGATAAGTCATTTTTCTTCATTCAAATATGTCGAAGTTGACAGTGAGATCCATGAGACGTTATGTCAGGATTTCGAGACTGTACAGATCAAGGATAAAGCACCAGTTTTGGCCAAAGCATCTGAGGTTTCCATGTCATCTTTTAAAGAAGCACTGGCTATGGTGAGGGCTAGGGCATCACAAGGTTGGGGCCAAGTGTTGAACATCCCCAACAAACAAGACAAATTCGGATTGGGGTATAGCCCATCTTCTTCCTCATATAGCGTGCCGCGTTATAAGGGACCCGTCCAGTTCACCAGCGGTGGGGTGATCTTTGAGCAGATCAATGTCGTATTAGATGAAGAAGGTGACAGTGATTGCAACATAGATACATGGATCCTTTTTTATTAGTATTCTTTGTAAATAATGTCCAATGGTATATTCAAGAATCTGGACAACTCCAAAGCATGTTTTGTAAGCATGTATCTACGACCATCTTTAGTAGGAGTCATCAGCAAGGTCCCGTGTTTTCTGGTTTCAATATAAAGGACATCACCCCAGATTCAGTTAGTTACTAGCATGAGGCACGGAATTTCTTTTATTAAAATGCGGCTAACATTAGAGCTACTTATTCCAGGAATAGGAAGTCTGTAACGAGTAATATATAGCACTCCTTTTCTTTTATCGAAAAAATTAGTTCCGCCAATTACAGTCCAATAATTAATATATTGAAACATGATACCGCTTAGGATACTGACAATTGCAGTGATAAGCAGAGAAACAATCTTATTTGGTAGCACAAAGAGCCATTTAATCGGTGCATCGAAAATGTTCATCCGAGTAAGATTGCTATAGAAACGATAGAGAGAAAAGAATCCCACGAAAAAACTGACATGACTTAAAATTCGAAAAAAAAACATGTTGGAAACCCGGGATAGTGTCCATCCAAGTAGTTTCTGACACATAGGAACATAAAACTTTTTTGTTTGTCTCGTCCTTAATGCCCCCCTGGAACAGGGGGGCATTAACCGCATTTTTGTTTGTCTAGTTCCTACTGCCTTTTTACTTATAATTTATGTAAAAACGGTAAGTCAAAGTGACTAATTTTACTGAAACATGACTTCTAATTTCTTAGCAATGATTGAAGAAAAACACGAAAAAAGGATTTCTATTTCTTTTAATCTTTGTTTTAAATAAAATGATCAGATTACAACCAGCAAAATTCTATTAACCATATAGTAGAAAGAAATCAAATCTATTTCTTTCTACTATATTCTCTATTACGGTAGGAGTAGGATAAAAATAGAATGTTTTACTAAAAAAAAAGAGTTCCTATGGAGGAACCAATTTATCATTTTCTTTTCATATGGATATATGGATATCAATCTATAGATATATATGGAATGTAAATTCCATGGCGTCCACATTTTTCTTTATTTCATCTAAATCTATTCTATTTGTATTGATTCCAATCAATCTGAAATAATTCAAAAGCAACGCCATTTTTATTCTTCTTAGTTTCATTTTTAGATTTCAGATTCTTTATCAGAATCCCGGTAACTAATAAATAAAAATAAAGAATCTTTTTAGTATTCCAAAATTTAAATAGATTAAATGGAATCGGAATCTGTTTCCAATTATCTTGATTCCCGGGATATCAAGATGGCAACAATTTAAATATTTGTTTGATTCAAAGAGTTTTTTTTTCCAATAATATATATACATGGAATATATTACACCACTGGAAGCAATACAAGAGAATTTCTAAATCCACATAGAATTGCATTTCATTAATTAGTATTAATAAAATAACTCAAATAGTTCAAAACTGGAAGAACTCAGCTATAAAACAATTGAGACAGTTTGATCTCTTAACTCAATTAGTATTACCTTTAAAGTCCACTTCTTCCCCATACTACAAGGGAAAGGAAAAATGTAAAAACTACCATTAAAGCAGCCCAAGCAAGACTTACTATATCCATGTCAATTATGTCTCCTATCTATATCAATATGAAGAAATTCTTTTATTAATTCTTTTTTTATTGTTTACTTATTTTTCTTGTATTCTTTTAGTTTTTCACTAAAAATTGGAGAATATCTTCTAATAATAGTGGAATCGCTGGTACAGAGTCAAAAAAGGATTCCATTCCGTCCTAACACCATTGACGAAACATCCAATTAGAACATATAGCAAGTTCTTATCCGATTTGGAGTAGAATTGAAAAATTGAAAGCATAAATAAAAAATATACTTAGAAGTAGTAAGGTAATTAATCCTACTAATAGGTAGGAACTATGTTTTGCATACTCTTATTTGCATCTGTTCATTCCATTGGATCTAATCCTTATTGTATCTCGATTCGTTCTCTAAAACAATTGGAAAAGAGCCTATTCAATTCTTTTACTATAGATTACCCCAAAGAAAGAGTTTTCTTTTTCTTAGAATGGAAATGGAATAGAAATATATTTCTAATATAGACTCATGATTCTATTTTTTTTAAGTTAATTAAGAAAGTTGTATTTGGTGAATTCAATTCCCGCTTTCATTCCTTCACTATCTATTTCGACATAAACAATAAGAGGACTCTAGGAAAAGACAAATTATCCATCCTAGAATCATGTTTTCCCTTTGTCTATTTCTACTTTACTTAATATTCTGTACCTACCTATTTTTTTAGGTTTAGTATCGAGTTAATTCTAAAACAATAGAAATTAGAGGATTTCTAGAACATTAAAATCCGAAAACAGCTACATAATCATATGGTTCAAATTAATTATGCAGTTGAAAAAAAAAACCAAGAACCAAATAGTCTTCTTCACAATATACATAATATGACTGAACTAATTCTACGGTACAAGGAATTTTCTAAATATAGTATATCTACAAAAACTAGAAAGAACCAAGGGTGTTTACAGAATTTATCAACAAAAATGGAGTTCTTTTTACCAGCTTAATATGTTGATTAATTCAAATTCCTAAAAATTCATTTCGAACAATTGAACCTTCTCAAATTGTTTCTTTTTAAGAACCAAAAAGATTTGTGCCAAAATAATAGATGCCAAGAAGAGCAAGAGACCTTGGACACATAATGGATCTTGAAGCACTATTTCTGCATCCCCCTGACCAAATCCACCCACATTAGGATTACTCGTTAATGGTTGATCAAGTTCGATAGATTCACCCTCTGAAACAAGAAGTTCTGGTCCTGGCGGTAGAATATCAATCACTTCACGTCCATCTGATGCATCTACTATCGTTATTTCGTATCCACCTTTTTCTTTTCGTATTATTTTGTTTACTACACCTGTTGCTGTAGCATTATAAACATTATTATTACTTTTGCTTCCGTCGGGATAAATCTTACTCCTTCCCCTGTTCCCGCCTATGTATAGAGGATATTTTAAGAAGTAAACATGTCTCTTAGTAGCAGGATCTGGAGAAAGAATAGGAAAGGTAATTTCACTATATTTTTTCCCAGGAACGGGGCCTATCACAAGAATATTTTTTTTTGTGGGACGATAGCTTTGAAAAGACAAATTACCCATCTTTTTTTTAATCTCGGGCGAAAGACGATGAGGAGGGGCCAATTCAAAACCCTCTGGTAAAATAAGAATAGCTCCTACATTCAAAGCCCCCTTTATACCATTAGCAAGAACTTGTTTCACTTGCATATCATAAGGAATTCCCACAACTGCTTCAAATACAGTATCGGGAAGTACCGCTTGTGGAACCTCAATATCTACGGGCTTATTAGCTAAATGGAAATTAGCACATACAATCCGGCCTGTAGCTTCTCGAGGATTTTCATAACCTTGTTGGGCAAAAATGGGATATGCATTTGAAATGGGTGCTCGAGTTATTATATGGATCATGAGCAATACGAAAATAGATCGGGTAATCTCTTTCTTTATCCAAGAAAAAGCATTTCTAGTTTGCATGGTCCAATCCTTGATCCTGAAAATTTCTACAATAAGATTAGGTAGGGAGCTGGCACAGTTCCTTATCCATGATTCTGCTATTTACTCCAATTATTTGCCTATAATATAGGAAGAATACGAGTAAAACGAAAATGAATAAGTGAAATTTGGAATGTTTAGCTTTTATATAAAAGCTAAACAAATTTTAGAATTGGATCAGTGGGTCCTTTTTTCAGTCATTCACGGAATGGAATTGAATCATAAATCGATAAAAGCGACGGAGATACATAATTTAAATAACATAAAATCCAGTATTTAAAAATAATATTTAAAATGGCTGGCAAAATAGAAACAAGAAAAGATATAATATGATCATTTAGAGTAAATCCAAAATCTTTATAGACAGACCAAATCATTAGTTCCCAAAGACCAGTCGAATGGTATCCTACAGAGAAATCAATTAAGAAAAGAATAGAAAAAGCTTTTATTGTGTCACTTAAGTTATATACAAATTCTTGAACCCAAGAGTTAAGAATAATGAGTTCTTGATTACCCTTAATAGAATAAACACTTAGACTAAGGAAACATATTATATTTGTAAAGAAATGAAAAATCGTATGGGAATTATCTTCGTTGTTCGTCTGAATCAATTGGATGGTCGCTTTTTAGATTTTGATACGAAGGTTTTGTAAATGTGTTTCCGGGTATTCCTTTAGCATTTCATCCAAGAGGAACAGTTCCTCGAACTCTAGGAATTTCTTTACAATAGTTTTTTCTTGAATAGTATTCAAGAAAATTTCGGATTCTTTCGTATTCCACCAATTAGTAATCCAAGATTCCAGACTTTTCTTAAATGTAAAACAGATGCACCAGGGCAAAAAGACTATAGATGTAAGACATAGAAGGGGAATGAATGCTTTCTTTTTTGCCATTTTTCGTCCTCAGTTTCATCTCATTTTTCAAGTCTAGAATATTCTATATATTCTAATATTTCTATCAAGCATAAGTTCTATTACAAGTAAATACTAATAAAAAAGCGAGTTTAGCCGATAATAATTAATATATTATAGGCTAAACTCGCTTTATAGGCTAAACTCGATCGGATAAACTCGCTTTTTTATTAGTATTCTTTGTAAAAAATGTCCAATGGTATATTCAAGAATCTGGACAACTCCAAAGCATGTTTTGTAAGCATGTATCTACGACCATCTTTAGTAGGAGTCATCGGCAAGGTCCCGTGTTTTCTGGTTTCAATATAAAGGACATCACCCCAGATTCGGTTAGCGAGTTTAGCCGATAATAATTAATATATTATAGGCTAAACTCGAATAGATATGGATCTGATGATATCCAATCTGATCCATATCACGAATAACTATATGTGATCTATCAAATCAAGAATTCATGGTCGAGAATTGAATAGTATAACATCGAAAGATGTTTTATCCATACCAAATAAGAAAATGACTTTCTGATGCAATCCAAAAGTCCTTTTTCTTTGTCCCAACCTTTCC